>CM038792.1:302209874-302809874 GCA_021764765.1 Vicia sativa | reverse complement strand
TGAATGAGAAAAATATTTCATGCAAGAAAACATTAATATGCTAAAATAATTTTTGGGATTTTTGGAGGTAATTTAATAATTAAAGACTAATTAAAAGTGATTTAAATGATAAATTAGCAATTAAATTAAATATGCATGCAAAATAATATTTTTAATTTTATAAATTAAATAAACATTTTCTGAAATAATGCAAAAGAAAAAATATTTTTGGTATTTTTTAATGCATGATAAAAATTATTGAAAAGAAATTAAAATGCATGAGAAATATTAAATAAAATATGAAAATAATTAAAAAATGTTAAAGTTTGTAAAAGGAGTAAAATAAGTGGTCCTGAGAATCGAACGACCTTGCTTTCACAAACCCAAGCCATGACCAATCGAACCACAAGCATCGTTTGGAAACCGGAGCGAGTGGATTGTAAGCAAGTGTCACTTCCTGGTTGCATCGTCCCCGTGCCAAACTTCATCTTCTTCGTTTTAAAATTTTGAAAATATAGCGTCGGCCTCAGTGCGACGCTATAGCCCCTGCAATTCTCAAAATCAAGCACAGATAATATAAATGACATTCAAGGGTATGAATCGATTGGAAACATCGTTCTGAACACGATGGTGGTGGTCTCATGGTCCAATTTTTCCGTTTTAAGGAAACCCTAATTCGGTTCAGAAAACCCTAATCATGGTGATTCGTGTTTCCGGCCATAGAAATACAATTAAACCATCCAGAAAGTTTGCAAGCTTCATTCTAAACACAAAAACAACAACAAAACATGTTAATAATGCACGAGAATTGAAAATCGATTTTGGAAAAAGAAGAACAAACCGAATTCTGGTTTTCGTGTTTCTTGATGGTTTTGGATGATGTAAAGGTCTGGACTGATTCTAAACAACCCAAGGAACAAGATGGAATGCTCAAAATTGTTTGAAACAAGCTAGAACCAAGGCTGCTAGTTTCTTGTAAGCCACGGATTTTTTGAGCTTGAATAGGGTTTCTCCAGCCAATTTTTCTACTCTGATTCGTATGGCATGTATTGTATATATATAGTAGATGGAATTGGAGCTGATTTGAGAAAGAATCAATCATCAATCAATGCAAAATATATTTGATTTTGTACCAAATCAAATTTTCTCTTTTTTGATCAATTTCAATCAAATTCTTGCCATATCCAATCAAATTTTGAAATTTGCTGGCTTTATTGAGTTGCTTGGATCTCAAGGAAGAGAGAAAAATCAAATTTGCAATTAATTTTGATTTTATACTTTATTTTTGAATTTAATTTGTATTTAAATGAATAAAATACAAATTAACTAGAAAAATAAAATGAAAATTCGTGGCATTGGGCTTGGATATTCCTAATTGTATAAGAAACAAGTTTGGATGAAGAAAAAGTAAGCCCATTTGCAAAAAATTTGATTTTTAGAAGTATCTCTCTTTGTGTACTTCTTCAAAATTTCCCAACTTGTAAATGGTGTATCTTGCTCAATTTTCCACATTTTTGAGTGTTCTTGGACTTTTTGGAAAGCTCTAAGAGTCCTCATCTCAATTGGAGTTTCCATGCTCAATATATCTTCAAAACAAAAAGTTGACTTTTTGTTGACTTTGAAAATGACCTGTAATGTTTTGAGCTATACCTCTCAAATGAAGCATTTTTTGGACATTCTTGTGAGACATGAAGTTGTAGAGAATTGAATTTCCTTCAAAACAAGAGGTGGTGGAAAAATTTCTGAGAAAGTATGAGAAAGTTATGATCAGTCAAAGTTCAGTTGACTTTTCACCTAGAAACCCTAATTTAGAAAGTTTGACTTTTGAGCAAATCTTGAGTTTTCTTGATGAATCATGATCAACCCTTGATCAAATGATGAATGTAACTTCAAAATGAGGATGTTGACCAAAAATTATGAAGTTTGACTGTATGTTGACCATAGTTGACTTTTTGTCCAATACAACTGATTTTCAACCATTTGAGCAATTGTCTGAGGAAACTTGACTTGTGAGGCTTGAAAATTGTCATGGAGAATCTTTAAAGCATATGAGGAGGCATGAAGACCATTGGAGATGTTGGAAGTCCATCTTGATCTGAGAAATGCCAAACCCTAGTTTGGGTTGATTGTCTAGGAGAGAGTTTGTATGGTCAACCCTTGAGGAATCCTTGAGTATGGATGTATGGAATGTCTTGAGAAGATGGAGGGCAAATTTTGGGGTATGACAAAGTGTATGCTGATAAAGTGCATGTTCCTCCTGTTCCCCTGAATGTGTTGACATCTATATGGTCCTTTGCAATGTGGGGCATTGATATGATTGGGAAGATTGAGCCGACCGCTTCTAATGGCCATCGTTTTATCTTGGTGGCTATAGATTATGTCACCAAATGGGTTGAAGTTGTTTCTTTTGCTAATGTCACTAAGCAGGTTGTGGCCCGTTTCATCAAGCACAATATCATTTTCCGCTATGGGGTCCCTGAGAAAATCATCACTGATAATGGGTCCAACCTCAACAACAAGACGATGAAGGAGCTTTGTGAGACTTTCAAGATCAAACACCATAATTCCTCTCCATATCGCCCGAAGATGAATGGTGTTGTTGAGGCTGCAAATAAGAACATTAAGAAGATTGTGCAGAAGATGGTGGTAACCTACAAGGATTGGCGTGAGATGTTTCCCTTCGCTTTGCATGGTTACCGTACATCAACGCGCACATCGACCGGGGTAACCCCATTCTCCCTGGTGTATGGGATGGAAGCAGTATTGCCTGTGGAGGTTGAAATTCCTTCTTTGAGAATTATGAAAGAGGCTGAACTCGACGAAGCTGAGTGGGTGCAGAATCGATTAGATCAGTTAAACCTCATTGACGAGAAGCGTTTGGCAGTTATGTGTCATGGCCAAGTGTATCAGAAGAGGATGAGAAAAGCCTACGATAAGAGGGTGCGCCCTCAGTTTTATCAAGCAGGTGATCTGGTCCTTAAGAGGATAATCCTTCCTCAAGGCGACCCCAGGGGCAAGTGGACTCCGACTTATGAAGGACCTTTTCTGGTCAAGAAAGTTTTCTCTGGTGCGGCGATGATGCTTACAACTATGGACGGTGAAGATTTCCCGCTTCCGGTGAATGCCGATGTGTTGAAGAAGTTCTTCGCATAGCTTGTTGGTTGTATGAGTAGTTGCAGAATCATAGATCATTGGCCATCTGTTACCACATTGTCATTTTTGTAACACTCTTTCATTTTTATGTGTTGCGTCTTATTGTAAGTGCCTTTTGATGGTCGGTCTTCAATTAATGAAAAAGGAAACTTTCCTTGTTTTTATCTCTTGTAGTTTTAATTGTTTAATTTATAAAAACGTCCAATATTTTCGTGATAATTACTTGCATTTGAAAAACTTTTGATGGTTCCTACCTAATAATGATAATTGGATAATATTGTTAGATCTGATGGTGCCCTGTTGTTGGGATGTTCGTACCACTTCTTGGAGATCTTTCATAAGTAGTGTATTTCAAGAGCCAATTTTGTTTGGAAAGCCATTGCATGATCTTTATCTTGTAAAGTTTCACTCTTGTGTGGCAGAGAGAGGAGATTGAAGGTTCTCGACTGCAGTGCCTAGTTATTTCTCCTGTTCGTAGAAGATGCTTTCATTTGCAGGTTTTGGATGTTCATTTGCAATCTCGCTTTGCATAATTTTCATCGTTTCTTTTGAAGAAAATCCCCCGTGAATGTCACCCTGGGGAACTCGACCGCTTGACTGAAGATGTTTTGTCGTCCAGAGATAAGGTTCAAGTTTGGATTAATCCGAAGACTGTTGTTTCAACGATAGATCAGAAGGGGAATCTCTTGTCCAAGAGCATCAAGACTATAGAAAGTCTTCAGAATCAAGAAGTCCAGACGGAGTCGAGTCTCCTCAACGATGGCAATCTCGAGTTTCTTTATTGCATTTTCATTTGCACCTTTGTTTGTTTGATTAAACATTGCTATTATGTAAAAATTTGTTTATTTTTGAATGAAAATCTTAATGCATTAAGTATGTCTGTCTTGAAGAAATCTTTGTTATCACTCATCCATTCGTTATCGCTCATAAAATGACTTGTTTGCATATTGATGCCAACTTCACCAAGTCTTTTGCTTAGCCAATGATTGGGGGGAGGATGACGATACTAAAATGCCAGTCTCTGAGTTGTATGCTTTTGAGTAGAACCCTGTTGATGATACACAGGCCTTGTTTCAATTCCCAAACACCTGAGATATAAGGGAGATAGACCCTCGTTAACCCCTTTGAGCTTTGAACTAGGAGTTTCTTTTCTATTCAGAAAAAACCCTCATTTTTCTAACCTGGGGAAGGGTAGAGTTCAGTTAATTTGATCGAGCATTCAAAAGAGCGCAATCAAAGGATACAACAATGATTATCCTCCAAAAGGCTGAGGAAAATCCAAATTGCAACGGTCAACCTTCGTCTGTCAACGTGGAATCCCTCAAAGACTCAGACAGTCACAATTACTTCCAACAAACTGAAGACGGTGTAGAGATCACACGATTTACAAAAAAAGAGAGGAAAAAATGATGAATAAAAAAAAGGGGAAAAAGCCTGCTAAGTCGAACTTGGTAATAAGTCGCTTAGGCAAAAAGGAGGGCAAAGCTTTGGAGAAAAATTAAAGAAAGATTCTCAGTAAGAGAGCAAAGTCGTGTGATCAGACACCAAAATTAAAGGTGTGTGACTGTCATGTCCGCAAAGCTTGTGGGTTCCTCGAGCATGTCCAAGAAATCCTCAGCAAAAGTGGCCACATCAAACTCTTTTGAGAGTTGAATGCTTGTATCAAGTTGATCGAATTTAGGATTGGAGAACATCACGAAGGGGGTGGGCACTAAAATATTTTGAGCCTAAAAATCTTTTTTTGAAAACCATGAACCAGGCCAGGTTACAACCCTCAGAAGTCCTAATTGAAGCATGGGTTGATTCGAAAGCATACTACGATGAGATAACATTTTCCTGACTCTTAAAGTGTGTGCTGATTTTTTGTGTTGGTATCATATGCTTGTCTTGTCATTCTAAAAAAGGAAATTTTGTGTTCTAAAAGCGTTTTGTTCACAAGTAGTCACAATACTTTTCCATAAAACTTCAAGACTTACATAAGTATTGCATTTGAATTTTCATAATAAACATTTTTCTGCAAGCGGAACAACTGTTTAACATCAATTAAGTTTGCACAGTGAACACCAAAGAAGGATTTAACTTTGTCAAAGGAGAGGGTCTCAACTCTATGGAATTGGAAGATCATCTTTTCAAAGAATCGATGGTAATCTAAGGCATCTTATCTTGAATCAGTTCTATCCGTGTTTCTACAAGGGTTCTCCCCAGTGAGTTTCATTTCATTTTAGACTTGGGGCAAATTTGGTTTGATTGAATTGACAGGGTTGATCATATGAAATATCTCTAGCATGAGGCATCCCCAGTGACACCGAAGTCTCTACTTCTCCCCAACAAGTCTCCCAAAGTGAAGAGATGGTATCCAGATGATTCCCCAATTTAACTTGAAGGTTGTATATTCCCCAGTATCACCAAGTGGAGATTTTTTTCTGATAGGTTGTGATTGATAAGATTTCTTGATTAAGAGTCTATATCCCCAATGAAGTGGTGTTATTGTTGTGTTCACAAAAGAATGCCCGTTCGAGGCGAAATGTTTATTGATGACTCCTTTAATTCCCCGGTCAAGTTGTTGCATTTGGAAGTTCTTATTCAAGAATTTTCCCCTCTTCCCTGGTGTATCAGTTATTCATCTGATCTCTTCTTCTTCAAGGTTTCTCCCCTCCACAGCGAAGAAATTTTCTTTCAAGGTTGTGGTACAATATTCCCCATTTCCCCAGTGGAGTTGTCCCCCTCGTTTCCCCAGTGGAGTTGTCCTATATGAGGTGTCTTGTCTCTTCAGGCCCAGATGAACTATATGAATTGGATTTCTATTTCGAGAACTCCCTCATCTCCTCAGCGAGTTCGATCCTGTTGATCGATCCGAGGCGTATGCTTTTGTGGGTGTGCATCCCACCTCACTTTTTATCCCCAATAAGGATTTTTCTTATCAAAGATCATTTGTGAATCTCCAGTTGAGCTTCTTAAAGTCCCCAGTTATCCACTCTCCGCAAGAGTTATGTGTGGATTTTCTCCTATCATTGATCAAGGATTGGGCGCTCCCCATGAAGTCAGAGGAATTTTCATTCCTGTTAGATCCAGTGTTATTCGGTATCTTGCCCAATGTAGTCCAATCTCCATTTGGATTTCCTCTTCAGAAGTCACAATTTCGCCTTGATCTTCTCTGGCTTTGTCCGATTTCATTTGGCATTCCATATCAGAATCAACAGTTTCGTCCAAATTTATTTCTCTAGTGAAGTCTACAATTTATTTTTGCAATCCTTCTCAGTGCTTGTAGCCTGTTTCTACCGGTTACATAAGTTATTGTTCCTCGCAGAGTTTCATCTCTTTGAAGGTTTTTCTCCCTAATGGATTTTGCAATTTATTTTTGCAAGTCTTATCAAGTTTGGCTTGGTATTTGATTGGCTTTTTGATTAGCCATTCCCCGGTGAAACATTTAATCATGCATCATTACATTGCATCCTCAAAGTGTAATTTTTCATAATCTTTTGGAGCTTTACTCCATAGAAAAATTTTAAACATGCAATGAAGCATAAGCCTTTACTGCCACTATGTTCCCCAATGAATCTGCTAATTTTGTATCATTTCCCCAATGAGGCCTCTATCCTCAGGATTTCCATGCCGGTATTCTGTTAATCATTCAATTTGTTTGAGTGTTTACTCAATGTTGTGGTTGTAGCCCAGTTTCTCTCTGGTGCAATTTCATTGGTTTAGTCCCTACTACCTTTGTTGGTTCATTTCGATGTCCATCAATATACCTTTTGAACGTCAGTTTTGTTCTGATGATCGTTTCAGCAAGTGTTTTGGAAGTACGCTCTAATCACTTTTCTTTGGGTCGAGTTTTGTCTCGTTACCCGCGCATGAAATCCAGTTGTCGTATTGGTACTCATCTAGTTTGTTTCACCTAACTAGTTTCCATGAGTCGAGTTTTATCTCATTTTGTTTCTTACTCCTCGGATTCTTTCGGCCCATCATATTGTCTATCTCGGTTGAAACGTGTCTCTTATAACTATTGGGTTTAATCGCTTTGTCACTGCTCATCCTCTTTTGAGACTAGCAAGTGCTCTAAGAAACATGCGCTCTCATCACTTCGCTTTGGGTCGAGTTTTGTCTCGTCGCCTGTGCATGAAATCCAGTTGTTGTTCTGGTACTCATCTAGTTTGTTTCGTCCAACTAGGTTCTATGAGTCGAGTTTTATCTCGTTTTGTTTCTTACTCCCGGGATTCTTCAGTTCCATCATATTGTCTATCTCGTGTTAAAACCTTTCCCATTTACTCTGTAGATTCAATCAACTTCATCTACCGCTCATCTTCGGTGGGATGGCTCTTTATAACTATTTGGTTCAATCGCTTCGCTCACTGCTATCCTTTAGTTTGAGAACAAGTGCTCGAGAAACATGCACTCATCACTTTGCTATGGGTCGAGTTTTGTCTCGCTTCCGGCGTGAAATCCAGCTTTTGTCGTAGTACTGCTTCTAGAAAGTGTCATTCTTCTAGTTCTATTGAGTCGAGTTTTGTCTCGTTTGATGTCACTCCTTGGATTTAATCGCCTCTCTCACTGCTCATTCTTGGTTGACCTGTCTCTTTCATACCCTTGGTTTGTCACAGTTTCTACTATCCACCCCTGGTTGAGACTAGCAGGTGTCCCTAGAATCACGCACTCTAGTCACCTTGCTTATAGGACCCTTTTCGTAGTTGTCCTATTGCGTACATTTTCAGAGTCTAGTTTTGTCTAGTCTTCTGGTTTGAGTTTCATCTCATTTCATGACATGAGTCTTATCTCACCCCTTCTTGTGATCTGGTTTTATCCCGACATACACTTTTTCAGAGTCTAGTGTTGTCTAGTCTTCTTTGAGTTTCGTCTCATCTTTATTATAGTTCATGCATTCGCCTTGACGAACATCTTTGGAAGGCTAATATTCATTAGACCCTCCCGCTTGTTAAAGCACAATGTTATTTGGCTTTTCTCTAAAACCAATTTTATCTGGTATTCTTTAAGTCCAGCATTCTCTGGCTCCTTTTGGAAAGTTTCACCCTCTTCTCAAGAGTGTAAATTTCGAGTTTTTTGTATTCAATCCTCTTCCACTTTGAATCAAGGTTTCCACCAGTTTTCGCTTATCAAGTTAAAGAAGATTGAATAGGGGCAGTTGTTGTACCTCAGGACATTCCATTTGTCTCATTGATTCCTCAAGTGTTGAAGTTTTACAAAGAGTTGGGGAGAAATTCATTTGTGGCAATCATCTTATGAAATTAGGGTTTTGGCCCTCTGTGGAGTTTGAAGCTTCGATGAGTCAATTTCTTGAAGTATTACCTTCTTATTATCATTTGAGTTGTCATGGTTCAAAGGATTGCTCAGCACATTCAGAAGATTTGAGGTTTTGAAGCTTGATTGGTTATCTCCTAACACATGGGGCAAAATTAGGGTTTTGAGTAAAATCAGGATTTCTTCAGATTTTTCACTCAAACTTGATTTCACTTGTTTCTATATGTTGTTGGACATCTATGAGTGAAATATTGAGGCTCAATTTTAAGCAGAAGCAAGTCAATTGATCACAAGGGGCAAAATAGTCATTTTGGTCAAAATCAGTCAAAGTCAGGAGTTGACCAAGTGGACTTTTGGTCAACCATCAATTCAAATATCATATTTTCATTTTTCATGACCAAATTCATCATTGAATCAAGAAAGTTGAAGAAATTAGGGTTAACTTGTTTTTGAAGTTATTTGAAGTTTGAAATTTTTCTAAGTGTCCACCCTATAGAACTTTGACACATCATAACTTTCTCAATTTTTGTCCAATGGTTGCATACCATACATTTCTGGAAAGCTTAAAATAATCCTACAAGACTTCCAATGTGTAAAATTTCTCAAAAATGCACCATTTGAGAGATATTTGAGTTAGAAGTTTCATGCACAAGTTTTGACCAAGGCTGGGCAAGCATGCATTTTCTGGGCATTTTCTGCGCGTAATTTTCACAAACAGGTGGTAGGCATAATGTTGAGGCTTATATCTCCTGATTCAGATGGAATTTTGGAAAACCACTTTGTGCATTTTGAAGTATGCCATGAGATCTTCAATTGGAACTTTGAATCACATCATTTGGTTCAAAGTTGAGTAAGTTACAAAGCTCACAAGTTGAGGTCATGAGGCTGATTCCATGCATGCCCATGCAAGTCAGAACGCGCGCGTGGCTGCCCAGAATTTGCTTTGCTTGTGCACAACTTTAAATGACCATATCTCACTCATTTTTGCTCCATTTTCAATGAACCAAAGCTTTTTTTAATCCTCATTCTAAGAGCTATTGATATGCCTCAAAACGCCAAGAAGTGCACGAGCCATTTGTGAGAAAATTGGAGGATAAAAAGTGATCCAAGGCTGTCTTTTGAGCAGAGTTGGTTTGTGCATTTTTTATGTTGTTTTGTGCAAGTTTGTTTGAGTAAGCATAGCTAGGGATCGAAGCAAGCAGTGCCAGCATGTATTTTACCATAAAAAGCCAAGCATTTTGAGCACATTTTCCTCACACCTTGGCCATGCACTATTTCTATTTTGTATCATATTTAGCAAAGTTGAGGAAATATTGTAACGCCCGTTTTATTTAATACTATATTATATTAATATTTTTGAATTACCGTTTGACGATTGCTTTGGCGACGAGAATAATTATATTAATTGATATATGTATTAAATATATTTGGCGACGTTTCGTTCGGTTCGGTAAAATATTATTCGGACCGATATTTAATTCCCCGAAATTATTTTAATTAATTGAGTTAATGATATAATTAGATATTATTAGTGTATTAAGAATAGATAGGGGTGTGAGGAGAAATTTGTTAGAATTGGGTTTTCACCCTTAACCTTACTAGTAAGACACACCATAAATACACTTTCCATTTTTTTTCTTTCCATTTTTCAAAACAAGCCAAATAGAAACTTGGAAGAAATAGAAAAGGGTTTTGGTAGAAGAGCAAGAGAGGAGCAAGAGAAGAGTAAAGGTTGGATTTTTAAGATCATCAAGAACCATCCAAGCTTTCAAGGTAAGGGGTTTGATTTCTATCTCATATAGTTAGGGTTTGATAGTTATAGTTTGGATTGGGGAAAAATTGATAGTTGGTTTATAGGGTTTGGTTGGTTGATTGTTGAAATAGTTTAGAAAAGTTGGATTAGGAGTAGGGATTATGGGTGTGTTTTTATTAGTATTGTAGTATATGAAGTTATAGAATGAAAATGGAAAAGAAAAACTATAACAGTAAAACAAGAAAACCAGAAAAACAAGAAACTGTAAAACGCAAGGAAGAAGAAGATGGATGGCTGGTGCGTGAAGGGGGAGGCGCCCACCTCAGGGTGTGGGGCGACCGTCCCCCCATGTGAGGCCCCCGCCTCCTTCCCATGAACAAACAGAAATTTAGTGTTTTTCTGTTTTCTGTAAACATAGTTTTTCTGTTTTCTGTAAAACCTGGTTTTCCTGCATAATTTTAAGAATAGCTTCTGTTTCTTTAAATAATTCCAATTCCACCTAGTAACACTTTATATCAATAAAATATAATTAGGACATAAGTTAGCCGATTAAATTTAGAACTCGATTATGTTCAGATTTTCCGATTTCGGTAAATTCGACGACGGAGCAAAATGCTTTGAATTCAACAAAAATTGACGTGCTAGCTAAGTTCGACGTGTAGAACGTAGTGGTGAGGTTAGTTTTTCTAAATTACGAGTTTTTACGAAATGACCCGAAATAGGCCAAATTACGGTTAAATTGAACCGGATTGCATTTTAGTCGATTTAAGACACGTATGGATAAACCGATTTCGATGTTGATGTGTATGATTAATGCTGGTTATTAAGAATGGCTTTCGCGATGATTATTGGTATTTTGACTATTTTTCTGTTTTTGGAATTTGGTGAATTAATTAATAATGATGTGGTATGAATAAACATGATGTTTGCGACGATGTATTTATTAATGAATACTTGTTGTTTTGCGATGCGATGATATGTTTATTTGATGTGAATAAATATGGCGACGTGGACTTTATGTCAATTTTGATGAGCGGGTACCACATGCATAACATAGTCGTGTCTCATGGAGTCGGTTATGTTTATGTTTGAGTTGTTTGGCATTGGGTTTTAATTGATGAATGATGTTGAATTGCGATGGTATATGATGTTTTGTGTTGATGCGAGTATAACGATTATGTGATGAAGTTAAAGTGTTAATTTATACACTAAATGAAAATTTAAATTATGTAAGCTTTTGATACATGTTGACATACTCTATTTAACTTATATCATTTATAATTCCAAAACTATTTATATATTCTACCATGCTTTTAATTATATGTTTTGGAGTATCTCACCCTTTACTTGTTTCTGCTGCCTATATATTGGTAACGCAGTGATCCCGAGGATGAGGAGGATTAGCTCGAGTCTCTTTATTTTGTGTCGCTCGCTCGGTCGTAGTAACACTCGGGATTTGGGTGACGTTATTATTTTGATAGGATAGTTTATATATATACTAGCTTATGATGTTATAACTTTATGTATTGATGATAACATGATGTTATGTATATTTTGTGAACACATCCACTATGTTGTGAATAGTCATATGTGTATATGATGAATTATGATATGAATCGGTATATCCGACTATTGATGTGCATTATAATGCGAATTGATGGAAATGCGAATATGTGATGCCTCAATTTTGTTAAATGAAATTTTGAAACTCTGATTTTATTATTGATTACGAGGGGTAGAATTGGGGTGTTATAAATATCACGTGATAGAGGCCTCTACTACTCATCCAGCTCATCAAAACGCAGTGGAAGCAAGTAAGAAAGGGATCAAAACGCAAGCCACCTCAAAGATGCCATTTTTATCATTTTTTTGATCCAACGGATTTGTGAGTGAAAAGGACCAAGTTACCCTTGTTAGAGTCACAAATTATAACTTAGAAGCTTCTCATTTACAAAGGAGCTCTCTCTCTCTCTCTCTCTCTCTCTCTCTCTCTCTCTCTCTTTCAGATCCAAAAATTTCCTCTGCATTTTCACTTTTTTTCATAACTTAAAGTGGCTGCAATTCATGTTCTTGAAGGATTTTCTCCATCATTCAAGTTTCAGTGAAGAGTCAAGAGCAAGTTATTGGTATTTTCTCTTCAAATCTAGAGGCATATTTGGATTTATTTTCCAAATCAAGAGGTAACATCCAAACTTCAAATTTGGTTTTCTAGCTTGCAATTGATGAATTTGAGCTTATACATGCGTGGTTAGCTGGCCAAACAATAGGTTTGATGTATAATTGCATCTGTTTTTGAAGCATATTACATAGCATGAAGTTCTGAAAATCCGGATTTGGATGATTTTTTTGATTTTCTTGCTCTGATTTCTTGATGTATGGTGGATCATTTGAGTTTTTACAAGTTGTGTGTTGTAGCTTGCCATGTGATCTTAATTTGGTTGAGAAATGAGTGAGATATGATTGCTATAAGTAGCATGCATGAAACTGCATATTCACGTGTTCTAGGGCTGGCTGGAGGTTGAAGATGATGCGTGGCATCATCTGATTTGTTCATGTGCATTTTAAATTTTCATTTTAGTTATTTTGTAATTAGCATCTTAGATCCATTTATTTTGCATCCAAAAATCATCCAAAAATTACAAAAAAAATACCATAGACTCATGTTGACTTCAAATATTTTATGAAATTTTTTCTAAATTTTTAAAAATATTTTGACTAATTAAATAAATTCTGAGATTATTTAATTGCATTTCAATTAAAAAATCCCTAAAAAATACTTTTCATGTTGAAAAATTCCACAAAAAATATTTTGAATCCTCTAAAGGATTAATTCTGAGTTTCTGAATTTTATTTCATCATTCTTGCATTTTTTCCATATTTAAATAATTTCATGCATTATATTGCATTTCATGCATATTTAAATTGTTAAAAATACTTCCATGCATGTAAAAAAATACATCAAAAATATTCTGGTCCATTTAAATCATGCACCATGCATTTTTGAATTTTATTTCAGCATTCTTGCATTTTTTCCTTTTTTAAATAATTTCATGCATTACCTTGCATTTCATGCATATTTAAATTATTAAAAATACCTTCAGGCATAAAAAAATTGCATAAAAAATATTTTAGCTCATCTAAACCATACATCATGCATTTCTGATTTTTATCCTATAACTTTGTCATTTTTGCATAATTAAATCAATTTTTGCATTAAATACATGATTTGCATTATCCATTTTGCATTTTATTTGCTTTTACCATTTTTCCTTGAAAATAAAAAATGCCGAAAATATTTTTGATCATGTTTATGATGTTAGGTCACTGTTTCTAATTTTTATAGATTTTTACTTCTGACTTTAACATTTTATACAAATTTTTCTTGTTTATTGGTCATATAAGCATGAAGGTTGAATTAGTGTTGACTTCTTAATTTTGTTTTGACCTTTCCATGGATTTTTGAATTGGGCAAGGATATGTCCCTGACTTGTAAGGGATTTGAGCTCCTTATTTCATTTTTATTTGAATTTTATGCTTCATTTTCCCATTTTTGTGGAATTTCTAAAGTGAACATACCTTTTGGGCCTAGTGTAATTGAGTCTAGCTTCAATTGTGAAGCTTGTGGATATGATTTAAGGCCAAGCTTTGGGTATGTGATTATCAATTGAGTGCTCTAATGATGTGTAACATGTTTTCATTCATTGGAAATTGCATGTTGATCATTTGGTTGCTACCTTGAGCATAAAGTTTTGAATGGTTTTCAAAACCCTAATTTGTTGATGTCTTGGTTCTTAGACCATTGTTCTTATATAGTTTGTGTTTCTAATTTATGTTTAGGGGTATGATAACCTCAAGGATAATCTTATAATACTTGAGAGACATTTGACCTCAAAGGATCATCTTGATCCCTTAGCTAGAATATATTTGATCTTTGTTTCATTTGTTGCATCCTTGTACATGGACCATGAGGTGAAGTATGCATTCATGAAATTATTTGTGAATCTAATTCTCATTTCCTTACTTCATCCTTATAGAATATTTAGGGCCTTGATTCCAGTTTGATTAATTCATTTAAGCCCCCAATTTGCTCAAGTTCATGCTAGCTTTGTTGATAGAATGTCACCATCTTATGGTTATAGTTGTATTACTTGTGTTATGTACATCATGCATGGCTTTAGAAGTCCAATTCCAATTGGATCTTTGATCTTCACTTCTGACCTTGTACATTATGTAACCAATAACTTAATTCTCTTTGATTCATTGACTTGCACTCAATTGTAATGTCATCTTGATGACTTAGAAGAGCTAGATCTTCTTTTTCTTCTTCTATTGTTTGGTTGAAACATACTTTGAGGGATTATATGCTCATGATTTTTGTGGCATTTCACTTCAATTGAAATTACTTTAAGCTCATGACAAACATCTTGTGAGGGTTCTATCATCACCCTATGACATACAAGACATCTTTCCCTTCCTACAAATCTTAATCAATGTTGTTTGATCTAAGATAGGTGGTATTTTGCTTTGGATGATTTTGTTCATCAAATAGGTGATTTGTTTGTGTATGGAAGCTTCATCTTCTATATTTGGTTGCTCATGAATCATATCTTGAGTTAAACTTATGACACAAGTCATACAAGGTTTTAATTTGCTAACTAAAACCACTTTGTTTAAATCTTTCTTAAGTACAATGTTTAACTAGCTTAGATGTTTTCCAACCTTAATTCAATGAACTTGTGTGTGTGAGCTTTTTAATTTGTTTGAATTTCTTTTTTTTTTATAGCTTAATTAGGTTTTAAGATACTGAACTTGTGTGTTACATTACCTTCTCATCTTTCCTCTTCATCATGATTGATTCACTAGCTTGTATGCTCACTTAAAACTAACTCTAGGGTTTAGGATCACTCCCTTCCACTACTAATCTTTGCACTATGAATGATTGTGAAGCATGATACTTGGTAATTGTTTTGTTTTTGTGTGAGCATCATGCTTATGTTCTTGTCATCCATCTCACTTGTCCACAACACTTGACACAAACATGTTCTGACATACACACAAACACTTTCCATCCCACATTTTTAGTATGCGCATTCATGTTCTCTTATTGAAAGTTGATCATGTAAAGGTTTGGATAATTGTGTGTGACATGAGTGCATCTATACCATGATAGCCACTGACTTTTATCATCTTCCATCATCTAAATGTCATACCTCTTCACCTACGTCATGCCATGTTTCATTTGATTCCTAGGAGCATGTTTAGGACAAATTCTTGACTAGTTCTTGTATTAGCTCTTGATTTCTTTTATTTTGTGATGAAATTAGTTTGTTTGTGTCTAACATGTATATAACATCTATGTTTCCACCACTGACTTCATTCAAAAATGTCACCACAAGGCATGTTCACAATCACACATCTATGCACATTTCACCACACATTTCTAGTCGCATGTTTAGACTTTCCTAGTTGCTTTTGTTTATGCATTGTAAATGGTGATCATATACATGATAGTAAAGAATTCTTACCATGATAGCTACTTCCTTTCACATATTTGTATGCTATGAGTTTCATTCTTTTACATTCATGCATTAACCATGTTTCGTTCCATCTTTAGTTGCATTCTAGGTTAAACCTTTAACTAATTTTTATGTAGATGTTGCATGTGTGCAATTTGAAGCATCTTATGACTTGATAATGTATAACTTTAATAGCTTTTCATCACATGTAATCTCTGATTCCATCACTATTTTACACTTAGCACATGCACGCACAAATACAAACACACGCATACACGCACATGTTTACCTGCACTTGCACGAATTGAATGCATTTCTCTTAAGTGTTTTGTTTTTGAATTCTTTGAATGCATGTTTATGTGATTTTGTTGATGAAATAACATGTTTTCCACTGTAACTTGTGTATTTTAATATTTCTTAATTCATTTCTCTTCATCTTTGCCTTTCCATGGCTTCTTTTAGTTTGAAAACACCTCTTAGGTTAAGCATTTCAACTAGTTTTCGCACTAATGTTGCAATTGCATCCTCATGGAATTTATTTTATGATTTGGTTATTAATTCATTTACATGATGTTGGTACTGTAATATCTTCATCTTGACATCTTCTTTACATATCATAAACCTCACACACTTAGATGCACTTCACTACGCGCGTTTGTTGCATGTTTGTGCACTTTTTTGGTAGATCTTTGGTAGATGTTTGTGGATTTTTACTTGTATGTCATTTTGTTCTTTAATTTTCCATTATCTTCATTTAAGTCTAACGCTTCGCATAATTAGCTCCTTGCATGCTTTTAGGACTAATTTCGACCTAGTTTGTGAATTAACTTGTTTGTGGGTGTTTATAATGATGTTTGATGTTTGTTAAAGGTTTGTATAACTTTGTAAATGAATGTTGTGTCTAATGAACTCACTTCACATGACACTTTTCATGAGCATAATTCACTCAAATTCCAATACATCTTCTTCTTCTTCTTCTTCTTTCTTTTTTAGCACTTGTGAGTGCTTGGTTTGTGCGCTTTTGCCAAAGCACTTTTACTTGATTCTACCCCTCTTCTCACTTGGTTTTCCAACCAAGATGATTGATTTTATAGGTTCCCCTTAGGTTTTTCTCGATTAACTTAGTTATCGAGTTTAGACATTAAGTTAGGCATCCAGGTATGATAACTTTAGGTAGATTCCTCCCCTTGTTTATACCCTTAACCTAGGATCAACTTTGTATGATAATATTAGGATTAGAAGTAGGTTAGTTTCCCCTAGCCATTTTACCTTTATCCTTTTGCATTCTTAAGACTAAAATCTTGTTTTGTCAAGTGCATTAAAACACTCTAATAATCTGAAACTTTTTCCAAAGTAAAAGATACAAACCAATTAGTTTTAGGATGTTTCGTCGTCCTGCTTGCTGTTGATGTTTCGTCGGCCTGCTGCTGATGTTTCATCATCCCGTCTTTTGATGTTTCGCCATCTCATCCTTTGATTTTTCGTCATCACGTCTTCTGATGTTTCGCCATCTCATCCTTTGATTTCTCGTCATCCCGTTTGCTGATGTCTCGTCATCTCGTCTTCCGATGTTTCGTCATCCCGTCTGTAGCTGATGTTTCATCATCATGGAGGTGTTTCGTCGTCATTGTTATTTCGTCTGCTAATCTAAAAAACACAAACCAACCAAAACAAGTGAGCCAAACTACAGTGCTCTGACTTTCCCATTGCACGAGGGAATACGTAGGCATCCTGTCGCGGGGCTAGATCGAGCAACCTTTGTAAATATTTCCTTCTTTTCCCCGTGTTTTCTTTTTCTTTCATTTTTTGCTTTTATTTCTTTATTCTTCTTTCTTTTTGCATGCATTATACCATATAAAGATATAGATAGACCTTTACACCCATTAGATAGAAAGTAAAAGCGGATACCGTAGAGTACTACGGGCACGTGGGGTGCTAATCCATTCCCCTTGCGTAACAGACTTCCTTACCCGATCTCTCGGTCGCAAGACCGTGATTTATTCGTTTCAGGTTTACTCGATGTTTACCTTTCCCTCTTGGCAGGATAAAAAACGTTCACTGGCAACTTCATTGACATATAGTTATATCCTTTGATTTTTCGGCCGGGTGTTTCAAGTAGATGCTACTTTGTTCAAACAAATTGTGGGATCTCGGATGTATGTGTGTAATAGTCGACATGATATAGGTTTTGTAGTTGAATTAATAAGTATATATATATATATATATATATATATATATATATATATATAAGTAAACCAATGGTGTAACACATGAAGGCTGAAAGAAGAATCTTGAGATACTTACAAGGATCGATAATCTGTGGAATTTTATTTCGATGATATTCGATAAACAAAAAAGCTACAATTACTTGAATTTTAGATGCTTATTAGTGTGGAGATAAGGAAGATCCAAGAAGCACAACAAGTTATATATTTCATGTATTTGGTGCCCCAATATCATAGTGCTCGAGAAAGCAACACGCGGTAGCATTGTTATTGTTTGAGGCTGAATATATAGCTGGATCATATGTTGCATGTGTAATACGGTGAACTGACTTTGAGGATTTGTTTTGCTTTTTATCGCAAATGTTGCGGATAGCAAGAGTCGCCACCGACTTTTCTTTTATCCAATTAAGGGAAGGTGAAAAGAACAGGAAAAGACCTTCGTTAGATTCTGAGTAAGGGAGAAGGTTATGAAAAGGGAAGGTATTAGCACCCATTTCCATCCGTAGTTATCTACGGGCTCTTAGTTGCTTTTAGCTCACTTTCAAAATTGCTTTCTGTGTGTTTGACAAAAATGTTTTGAAAAGGCATTTCGCTTTGACTTTCTAATGATTCATGTAGGAATGTATACAAAGTGTTCGGAAATGTTTCGTTTTGAAAAGAGTTTGAACTTTGACAAAAGTGTGTGGTGTGAAAAGTATTTTGTTTGAGCAAGCAACTAAAAGTCTTATTACCTACTCAGAATGGTCGTTTTTGTGTTATTTTACGTTCCTTTAGAATAGCGCTATCCATACCATTAGTTTGTAGGTAACCCTATTCGTTGGATGTAGAAGGGACATTCGAAGGGACATCGGATGGTCATAGAAGGCAACTTGTAGGAGGTATCTTAGCACATTCGAAGGGACGATCATCACTTTTTATAGGCAACAATCGAGGGACGAGATCATGTATTCGTAGGCGACGTCGTGGGTCTATGATCTTTTATTCGACGGGACTATGATGATATATTTGTAGGTAACGGTGCTAGGATACCTCTACGTTCGAGGGACTTGACCATTTAATCGAAAGGCAACGAGAGAGAATACTCTAGGGGGTGCATGTGTAAAGAGAGTGTGTTCAATTCAGATATTACATGGCTTTGGGGCAGTTACATAATAGGAGTGCGGAAAATAAAAGTCCTATTTAAACTATTACATCCCATAGGCAGTTACATAATATTGAAAAGAAAAGCGAGAAAAATCGTCTGAAGCGTTGCAACCTGTAAACAGATACATAATCGGAATATACGAGAAAATTGCATAAGAGGAAAAATGTTAGTAAAAACAAGATTTTTGAATGAGGAAAAAAAGTTTTAGGTTAGTAACGACAATAAGATGATAAGATAATTTTTGGGTAATTTTCTGAATCGATTTCGATAATTTAAAGCAATTAAAAGTCAATATAATGGTTAATTAACAATTAATTAAAATATGCATGCAAAAATATTAATTTTAATGTCAAAAATTAAATAAGTATTTTTCTAATTAAAATGCAAAAGGAAAATATTTTTAGTGTTTTTTAAATGCATGAGAAAAATATTTAAAGATAAATTAAAATAACATGAAAAATATTTTTAAACGAATTCGCTTCCTGGGAATCAGAAACACGCGCGAAGATCTTCATCTTCTTCGTTTGAATTTTCAAACAGTTAGCATCGGCTTAGTTCGACGCTAAGGCCCCTGCAATTTTCCAAAATCTCACACAAGCAATATAAATTAGTTATGGATACATGAATCAATTGCAAACATCATTCTAAACACGATGGTGGTACTGGTTTTGTCCAATTTTACGTATTTAGGGAAGCCCTAAAACGAAGCAGAAAACCCTAGCCATGGCATCTTGTGATTCTGGCACCTAAAATGCAATTAAACCACCCAGATAGCTTGCAAACACGATTCTAAATATGAACAAACAATCAAAACAAGTTAATTATGCATGAATGATAAAAATCGAATTTGAAAAAAGTTGGACAAATCGAAATCGTGATTTCACAATTCTTGATGATTTTGTGATTTGTAAGGGTCTGGATCGATTCAGGAGACCTCAAGGAATGCAATGGAAGGCTTGGAATCGATTGAAACAAGCTAGAACTAGGGCTGCCACTTGCTTGAAGAACACGGTTTTTTTGAGTATGAATAGGGTTCTTTGATGCAATTTTTATGTTCTTTTTTCATGTGTATGCATTGTGTATATATAATAGATGAATTTAGGTTAGAAATCAAGAGGAAATAATGAATCAATCAATGTAAAAATATTTGATTTTGTATGAAACTAAATCTTTCCTTTTTGATCCAATTTTCATCAATTCTCTTGCCAAATCAAAGCCAATTTCGAAATTGCCAACTTTTATGGATTGCTTGGACCTCAAGAATGAGAGAAAAATCCAATTTGCATTTAATTTTGATTTTTTACCTTTTATTTTAATTTAATTGGCTTTTAAATGATTAAAATCCAAATTAAATAGAAAAGTAAAGATAAAATTTGTGGCCTTGGGCTTGGAGGTTCCAAATTAGCTGAGGAACAAGTTTGAACCAAGAAAAGTTAGGCCCATTTGCAAAATTTTGGATTTTGACAAGTATTTCTCTTTGTGCACCTCTTCAAAAATGCCCAACTTGTGCAAGGTGTATCTTGCTCAATTTTTAACATTTTTTAGTGTTCTTGGACTTTTTAGAAAGCTCTAGATGTCCTATAAACAACCTCTTTGGTTTCATCTCAAATGGAGTTTCCATGCTCAATAACACTTCTTTACAAAAAGTTGACTTTTTGTTGACTTTGAAAAGGACCTGTAATGTTTTGATCCATATCTTCAAAATGAAGCATTTTCTGACCATGCTTGTGAGACATGAAGTTGTAGACAATTGAATTCTCTTCAAAATGAGAGGTGGTGGAAAAATTTCTGATAAAGTACGAGAAAGTTATGCTCAGTCAAAGTTCAGTTGACTTTTCTCTATAAAACCCTAATTTGGAAAGTTTGACTTTTGATCAAATTTTGAGTTTTCTTGATGAATCATGATCAACCCTTGATAAAATAATGAATTTTACTTCAAAATATGGATGTTGACCAAAAATCATGAAGTTCGACTGTATGTTGACCACAGTTGACTTTTTGTCCAATACAACTGATTTTCAACCATCTGAGCAATTGTCTGAGGAAACATGACTTGTAAGGCTTGAAATTTGCCATGGAGATTCTTTGAAGCATATGAGGAGGCATGATGACCATTGGAGATGTTGGAAGTCCATCTTGATCTGAGGATAGCCAAACCCTAGTTTGGGTTGATTGCCTAGGAGAGGGTTTGTCTGGTCAACCCTTGTGAAATCCTTGAGTATGGCTGTATGAAATACCTTGAGAAGTGGGAGAGCAAATTTTGGGGTATGACAGCTTCCCCTGTTTAATCTTCTTGTACTGGAAGGGTTAGATTGGCATGCTTGCCTTTCGTGACCTGGAGGTAGAAGATGATTGAACACTCGAGTACACCTGAAAATTTGCACTCGCTGTTGATTGATGATGCAGGGGAATGTGCTTACAGATGCCATTTGGAGAGGCTGGTGATTTCGCTGGGGAATGAGTCATACACTAGACTCAAGAACGTTGTCTGGATATGAGAATTATCGGAGATGGGCTTAAGATGCTATCCGGAAAGACTGATGCTGGGGAACGAGCCGTACGCTAGGCTCTGTAGATACTCCTGAAAGTAGGAGGGAGCATGGAGATGGGCTTTAAGATGCCATCCGGAGAGAGTCGTACGTTAGACTTTGTGCTTGTCTTTGAATGAAGTTATTGGTTTGTATTGGTTTTTAACCAAATATGCAGCATTCTAAAAGTGGAGAGATATCAACAAATAGTCGGAGATGGGCTTAAGATGCCATCCAAGGCAACTGAGTCGTACGCCAGACTCTGTAGTTGCTGTTGATAATAAGAGAGTGTCAGAATAAATCTTCGTCTTGATTACTCTGAGGGGATAATAGTTGGCAAAATGTGGATAGCTTCCCTGTTGTGCTTCGGGTGTTGATCCAATGCATGTTGTCGGAGGGCAACTTGGGTGATCGTTTGGATAGGGTTTCGCGTCTGGCTTCGAGTATTAATCCTGGATCTGTTGTCGGAGGACAACTTGGGTGGTCGTTCAGATAGTTTTCCCGTCTGGCTTCGGGTATTAATCTTGGACCTGTTTGTTTCAAAAGTGATTTTCACCTGTTTTGGGAAAAACAAAAGAAACGCTGATAGAATATGGTTAGTCTTATGCAGATCATGATGCATGACAATGTGTATGAATGATAATATGCATAAATTATGACTTTTATGAATAATGTATGAATGATAGATGTCAGTATTTCAAAACATATCCATCTTGAAGAAGATGTGGATGCTTTGCTTGGGGATTTCTGGCTTCTGTTTGGGGACGAAACGGATGAAAACCCTGCTTTTGAAAGAGAAGAATGGTATCCTTGATTCTTCCGATGCACTATCTGACCAAGTTTCAAGCCTAGATACTATGCTGCTGAGGATGGTAGAGACCGAGAGGTACACTACCAAGGATCTTGTGCGTAGACCCTGTTGGGGAAAATTTAGGAGGCGCTCTACTGGGGATCTTGCGCATAGATTTTGCTGGAGAGTATTTGATTGTTGCTGGGAGACCAGGTTAGAAGGATCTGGAGCCCGTCGAAATCTCTGTCTGGGAATAAAAGATGTAGGTTTCCTCCGATGCACTATCTGACCAAGTTTCGGGTCTGGATATTGCTGCTGCTAGGGAAATGATGATTACTGAGAGATATTCTGTTGGGGATAAATACCTCTGTTGGAGAAGAATCGTTATTGCTCGGAGACTGATGTAACAGGGTTCGGCTGGTTGGGATCACTGCTCGGGGACTAACGTGATGAAGCTTGGAATGTCTGGACTAGTGGAGAAAAATGTGTACTCCACTGGGGAAGGTTTGTAGTGAGCGACACCTCTGTGGGGATTGTACTTTACAGGGGAACGTATTGCTGACTTTCGTCGTCATCTCAATTCCTAGAGCCTGTAGTAATTATCCTTGTTCGTTCACTTTTCGCATGTTTGTAAGTAGATATTTATTGTCATATGCATATAATCATTCAAAGCAAACGTTGGACTTTATGCAAACAACAATAGTGAAAATTGTAAAGAGAAAGAACTTGTATTAATTTGAAAGATGGCGTATGGCCAAGTAGTTTGCACACAAGAAAAGTAAAAAGCTATGCGGAGACAATCTCGTTAAGTTTCAACTATGCTAGTGCTCATATATTTCGACTATCTCATCTTGAATCTTGAATGCTGATAGTAATAGTCTGTAGATAGGTGACCTGAACGAGACATAGTTGTACGCTTAAATCCCTAACTTTTGCCTAGACCGCCCTTTGGGGTTTTCAGTCTACCAGGATACCCTTTTTTGCCCAAGCCGCCTTTGCAGGTTTTCGACTTGCCGGGTGTACATGTTTTGTATATATCCTTAACTTTTTCCCGAACCCTTTTGGTTCGCCAGGATGCCCTTATTTTTGCCTAGGCCAGTCGACCTAGAGGGTCTCTCTTATGCATAGTATTTTTTGACTATGTCTGCATTCACAGGGTGTGGGAAATCTTCGCCATCCATGGTGCTAAGTATCATAGCTCCGCCGGAAAATACTGTCTTTCCTACCAATGGTCCCTCGTAGGTGGGAGTCCATTTTCCCCTGGGATCACCTTGTGGAAGAATGATGCGCTTGACTACTAGATCACCGACTTGGTAGACTCGGTGTTTGACCTTCTTGTTAAATGCTTTGATCATTCGTTTTTGATAGATCTGTCCATGGCAGATGGACGCGAGCCGTTTCTCGTCGATCAAGTTAATCTGGTCAAGGCGAGTCTGGATCCATTCGTCTTCGCCTAGCTCTGCGTCTTGGAGGACTCTAGTTGAGGATATCTGAACCTCGATAGGTAGAACTGCTTCCATACCACATACTAGAGAGAAGGGGGTTGCCCCTGTTGATGTTTGTACTGTAGTGTGATAACCATGGAGAGCAAATGGCAACATCTCGTGCCAATCCTTGTAAGTCACTATCATTTTCTGTATGATCTTCTTAAGATTCTTATTGGCGGCTTCTACTGCGCCATTCATCTTAGGCCGATATGGAGAAGAATTGTGATGCTTGATCTTGAACTGCTTGTAGAGTTCAGTGATCATCTTGTTGTTGAGATTAGAGCCGTTATCTGTGATAATCCTTTCAGGAGTACCATACCGATAGATAAGATTGTGCTTGATGAATCGTGCCACAACATTCTTGGTAACAGATGCGAACGAGGCTGCTTCTACCCACTTTGTGAAATAGTCAATTGCCACAAGGATGAAACGATGTCTGTTGGAAGCAGTGGGCTTGATTTCTCCGATCATGTCAATGCCCCACATTGCGAAAGGCCAAGGAGCAGTCAGAACATTCAATGGTACTGGAGGTACGTGCACTTTGTCTGCGTATATCTGACATTTGTGACAAGATCGAGCATAACGGTGACAATCAGCTTCCATGGTGGACCAATAGTAACCTGCTCTCAAAATATTCTTAGCCATCGTATGTCCACTGGAGTGGGTACCAAATGCGCCTTCATGTAACTCTTCCATGACATGTTCCGCTGTTTTCCGGTCCACACAGCGGAGTAAGCACAAGTCGTGGTTGCGCTTGTATAAGATGTCATTGCTGAGGAAGAATTTGGATGCAAATCTTCTCAAGAACTTCTTATCCTTGACAGATGCCCTTGCGGGATATTCCTGAGTCTCAAGATACCTCTTCACTTCGTAGAACCAAGGTTTCTCTTTTGTATCGAGCTCATAACAATATGCCGGCTCGTCAAACTTCTCAATGATGATTTGGGGAGCCTCATTGTCCCATCTGACCTTGAACATGGATGACATAGTAGCTAATGCGTCTGCCAACTGATTCTCTTCTCGTGGAATGTGATTGAAAGTGATCTCTTCGAAATAGGGGATCAAACTCAGAACATGCTCTCGATATGGGATGAGATTCGGATGCTTCGTATCCCATTCCCCTTTAATCTGACTGATCACTAAAGCTGAGTCTCCATACACTTGCAAGAACTTGATTCTTAAGTCAATAGCAGCTTTAATACCCATGATGCACGCTTCGTATTCGACCATGTTGTTAGTGCAACTGAAACATAATCTGGCGGTGAAAGGTGTATGTCCGTCTGTAGGAGATGTGATGATGGCGCCAATGCCATTGCCAAGTGCGTTTGAGGCTCCATCGAAGACCATGGTCCATCGGGATCCTTGTTCAGGTCCTTCGTCCGGTCCTGGCTCTTCGCAATCAGTAACTAACAAAACATCTTCGTCTGGAAATTCGAACTGCATAGATTGATAGTCATATACGGCTTGATGAGCCAAATGATCGGCTACTACACTTCCCTTGATCGCTTTCTGAGAAGTATACTGGATGTCGTATTCGGTCAAGATCATTTTCCATCTTGCTATTCTTCCGGAGAGAGCTGGTTTCTCAAATATGTATTTTATCGGATCCATCTTGGAGATCAATAAGGTAGTGTGAGTCAACATATACTGTCTTAGTCGGCGAGCAGCCCAAGCCAAAGCGCTGCAAGTTTTCTCGAGTTGTGAGTATCTTGTTTCACAGTCAGTAAACTTTTTGCTAAGGTAGTATATTGCATACTCTTTTCGACCAGACTCGTCATGTTGCCCCAACACACACCCCATTGAGTTCTCTAACACTGTCAAGTACATGATAAGAGGTCTTTCTTCGGCAGGCAGGCGGCATCAGGATAGGAGGATTCTGTAGGTACTCCTTTTGATTTTGTCAAAAGCGATCTGGCAATCGTCGTTCCATTCCACTACTTGATCTTTCTTCAACAACTTGAAGATTGGCTCACAAGTAGCAGTTAAATGTGCAATGAATCTGGCAAAGTAGTTTAATCGGCCTAAGAAACCACTGACTTCCTTCTCGGTGCGGGGAGATGGCATTTCTTGAATAGCTTTAACCTTGGCTGGGTTAACTTCAATACCTTTACCACTGACAATAAAACCTAGGAGTTTACCAGATCTGACTCCAAAGGTGCACTTGTTAGGATTAAGCCTTAGTCTGTACTTCTTCAGTCTATCAAACAATTTCTGCAAATGATCGAGATGTTCTTCTTCCGTCTGTGATCTAGCTATCATGTTGTCGACGTAGACCTCTATCTCGTGATGAATCATGTCATGAAATAATGCCACCATAGCACGCTGATAAGTGGCGCCAGCGTTCTTCAGTCCGAACGTCATGACCTTGTAGCAGAAAGTGCCCCACTGGGTAACGAAAGTAGTCTTCTTCATGTCTTCGGGAGCCATTTTGATCTGATTGTAACTGGAGAAACCATCCATGAAGGAGAAGACCTTATGTTGGGCAGTGTTGTCAACCAGAACATCAATATGAGGAAGTGGGAAATCGTCTTTCGGACTCACTTTGTTCAAATCTCTGTAATCCACACACATTTGTACCTTGCCATCCTTCTTCGGTACGGGTACCACGTTTGCAACCCACTGCGGGTAAGAAGTAACAGCTAAGAAACCAACATTGAACTGCTTCATAACTTCAGCTTTGATTTTCTCTAACATCTCAGGACGCATGCGACGAACCTTCTGTTTCACTAGGAGAAAACCTTCTTTTGTCGGTAGTCGGTGTACCACAATGCTAATGTCTAAACCTGGCATGTCTTCGTATGACCAAGAAAAAACCTCGATGTAGTCTCGTAGCATCTGAACCAATCTCTCTTTGACATTGTTCTCACGACCCGCTCCTATCTTGATCTCTTTTCTGTCTTCATCAGTACCCAAATTCACAACCTCAACTGGCTCTTCATGTGGATGTATAACTCGCTCTTCTTGCTGTAGCAGTCTGACAAGTTATCCTGGCATTTCACAATCTTCCTCACCTTCGTCTTCCGGCTTGGTAGATCGGATTATCGAAGTCATATTTAGCAATAGCATAGCTGTTATCAACGAGATTCGGAGTGATTCTGCAGTGTATCACGTGGGTGTGTGTAAGAACACATAGCTTTTGAAGGGGTGATAAAGTGGAAAGGAAGAAAACAACATTTAAACGCAAAAGTCCAACGATTTTATTGAATGAAAATATGCAAATGACAGATAATAACCCTCACAAACGAGCCATGATGCCCCGGGCAAGGCACTAGGCTTTAAAGTTTATTGTTCAAAGCATAGAAAACGAAAAGCAAAATAGAAAACAAAAGCAATTACTCCTGTCTAAAGGAGATGGGTATGACGTCTTCAGTCTTCCAATTGCTGAGTCTGTGGTCGGGAGTTGGGAAGATCCATTTGCTGATGTCGAAGTCGCTGTCACTGTCTTCTATAGCATGGACTCCATTTTGATTGATGCGGAAAGGAAGTTGACCGGCACGTTCGCGGCGCATCATCTTCTGACCTTTGATGGTGAAGCCTAAACCAGTCTTATCAGATTTGAAAGGAAGATCGGGGAGCTGATTCCAAATAGTACTATCTCCTCCTTCAACTGCAGCTTGAGCATCCTTCAGTGAGGCCATCCTAGGCGGAACTTGTGTAACTTCAGGAGTGATAGGAGAGTCAACAGGCATGGCTCTTGGAACTGTTTCAAAAGCATGACAGGGAGTTTCGAAGAATTCACCTTCCATCTCGAGATATCGGAACGATTGTAGATGACTGATCATGTATTCCTCTTCACACATACTGCAACAACCTTTCCCTTCACTGGGTACTTCAACTTCTGATGCAAGGTAGAGGTAACAGCGCCTGCCCCATGTATCTAAGGACATCTAAGTAGGCAAGAATAAGCTGGACGGATGTCCATGACAAAGAAAGTGGAATCAAAAGTCTGAGATCCGACTTTAACAGGCAAAATGAGCTCTCCAAGTACTGTTCGCTTAGACCCATCAAAAGCTCTCACAATTATGTCACTGGGCTTCAGAACCAATCCTTCAACATCAAGTCGATCAAAAGAATTCTTCGGTAGGATATTCAGAGCAGAACCGGTATCAACCAAGACATGAGACAATGTAATTCCCTTGCATTCAACAGAGATGTGCAAGGCTTTGTTGTGTTTCTTTCCGGGAGAAGTTAAATCAGCATCAGAGAAGCTTAGGCCGTTGTTGGAGCCAGGCTAGCAATACAAACTTCAAACTGATCAGTAGTAGTGTCTTGCGGTACGTGAACATTCTTCAGAAACTTCACCAAGGCTTTAGCTTGAGCTTTGGAGCACAAGAGCAGAGCAAGCATGGAGATCTTGGACGGAGTCTGTCCCAATTGTTCCACAATATTGTAGTCACTCTTCTTGATAATCTTCAGAATTTCCTCCATTTCTTGTTTGGAGGTGTCTTCAGCAACTTCCTTTGGTACTTCTGTCTGAGCAGGATGAGTCACTGGTTCTTTCCCTCTAGTCTCGGGAACTGGTTCAATAGCTGGGATGCGAGCTGGAGTTGCAGTTTCTTTTGGTGGGGAGATCTCTGGAGAAAACACTCTTCCGGTTCTGGTCACCTTACTTGATCCGGTGATGTTGTCAATGTCAAGAATGGTAGCTTCAAATGTAAGATCCTCAATGGTCATAGGGTCTTGTTTGACACCATGATAGTAAACCTCAGCTCCATAGTTCCAAGGTATAGCTTTGTCAGAGGAATATGGAACTGGTCCAAGAGAAGTAATGATGAGAGGTGCCACTTTAGGCACAGGATCAGCAGAGGAAATCCATATGGCATTAACATCAGCATAGCCTTCCGGGAAATCGTCTCCCCATCCGGTCGCCTTAACATCTTCAATTGGAATCTAGTAGCTCTCAGGAACAGTATACTTCACCTTGTAATCAAACTTCCCACTTGGCTGCCCCAAGGTATCCCATACTTCTGGCACGGTTTCACTCACATCTTCGATCTTCAAATTCTTAGACAAGTCTTCACACAGCTTCTCCACAGGCGAAGGTTTTAGAAATAGCACTTCGCGGTTATCCATCATGCACTGAATACGTCTTCTCAACCAAGCACAACCGTCAGGTGCAGATGGACACCAACGACAATTCTCTGGGCATCCTGGATTGACACCGGCTTGCAACAAATTCTTCTTAACAGTCATCAGAGAAATGGTCAAGTCATCTATATTGAGAACATAAGAGTTCTCGCCAATAGCATTGGAACTTTTGTTATGGTTAGGCATAGGCGCGTTGATCACATTCGGAGTCTCAACAGGAGGATCAAACTCAATGTGTTTAGCTTCAATCATATCTTGAATCTTGTTCTTCAGAGCCCAACAATCATCAGTGTTATGTCCAGGGCAGTTGGAATGGTAAGCACACTTTGCATTAGGATTGTATCTCGGAGAGGAAGTGTTGATGTTCTGAGGAGGATCCCTCAAGGTAATCAGCTCTGCTTTCAACATGTGTTACAAGGCTTGCGACAATGGCATATTGATCTTCGTAAACTGTCTTTGTGGCGCGTTCTGGTTACGCGCGTTGTCTCGCTGAGGTTGTGCTGATGTAGGATTGGGAGATCACAACTGCCCCCACAGATTGGGCACGGTCGGTCTTGGCTCGGCTTTTCTGCCCATACACAGAATTGGCTTCTTTCTTTCCACCAAAAGATCTCTTCGCATCATTTGAGGATGACTCCATCTAAATCTTTCCGCTCTTGATACCAGCTTCGATACGTTCTCCTGTCAATATCAACTCAGTGAATCTGGCTGAAGAATTTCCAATCGGATGATTGAAGAATGGGCCTGTCAGTGTTCCCATAAACATATTAACCAACTCCCTATTGGACAAGGGTGGCCGAACTCTGCCTGCTAGATCTCTCCATTTCTGAGCATATTCTTTGAACTTCTCATCACGACCCATATACATGCTCTGTAGTTGCATGTGAGTGGGTGCCAATTCAGCATTGTACTCATATTGCTTGTAGAAAGCATCTGCCAAGTCACTCCAAGTACGGATATGGTCACTCTCTAGCTGATAATACCACTCCAATAGAGTTCCGAACAAACTCTCTTGGAAATAATGCATCCACAACTTTTTGTCATTAGTGTGGGGGTTGATCTTCTGGA
Organism: Vicia sativa; assembly: GCA_021764765.1. Classification (NCBI taxonomy): domain Eukaryota; kingdom Viridiplantae; phylum Streptophyta; class Magnoliopsida; order Fabales; family Fabaceae; genus Vicia; species Vicia sativa. The sequence goes on along the minus strand of CM038792.1, from coordinate 302,779,890 downwards.
CATAAGACTTCAAATGCAGCTTTGGATAAGAAATGCCATCATACTTGGCAAAAGTAGGAACCTTGAATTTGGGAGGAATTACCACACCAGGAACAAGACTCAGATCATCAAAATTCAGCCCTGACATCTTCAGATTTTCCACAGCATTCAAACGGTCTTCAAGTTGTTTGTATTTGTCATCCTCATAAGAGTACTGATCATTCTCATAATCTTCTTCCTTCTTCTCAGGCTCACGCTGGTCTTCTTCGTTGCCCTTGACACTTCCCTCAGTTTTGACACTTCCTTCTGAGAACTCTATCCGGCTGACCACCTTAGGACCACCTTTGTGATGTCTTCCCATGTTGAGAACACCAATGACCTTCTTCTTTTTGTTGATGAGCTTCTTCAGATCCTCTTGGCCTTGAACCAAGCTGGTGAACATCTCTTGGAACTGAGCATTCTGAGCCTGAAGATCTTTGACAGTCTGTTCAAGAGCCATTTCTGCTAAAATAAATAGCGAGAAAATGAGAAAACCGATCTTCAATGTACCTGTTATGAAATGTTATGCCATGATATGCAATGTTTATGCGAATGCAATGCAATGTTTTCAAGGACCTTAGGAATTTAAATTTGTTAAACAAACATTTATTAGTTCTCTTTTTATTCTTTTTCTTTTTAAGTACAAAATATAATTCAGGAAAGTAAAAGAACAAAATCCTAAAGCTCTAAGTCTCCCATGGGCGCTTCCTCTTGGTGCCAAGGTAGGCGTTGATGTTACGCTCCTCGTGAAGTAGCTTGGTCAACTCTAGTACCTTCTTCTCGCTTGCATAGCACTGAGCTTCGAATGTATCCCTTTCTTCTTTTAGTTGAATCCAGGAACTCTTCAAGTCTTCAAAATCAGTAGGCATGTCGGGATGGAGAATTGTATAGGGTACGTCACCTATAGCAACAGGTTCCATAATTACTGGTAACACGGGCGTGAATGGCATCATGAGGTTTTCAGCTCGAGCTCGCACCCATTTGAGGTAAGGTTCCCAAGGAATGGAGTTTTGGTGCCCCAGAGTCTTGGTATCAGTCTTCTTAACCATGCCCCAAGCGTGTATGAACCTTCGTCGATAATTCTGGAGATCGTGGTTGTAGTCGAACACAATATCTTGGAGAAGCATATCATGAGGACCATCTCTTCGAGCATAACCAAACTAACGTAGAGTGAGAGAAGGATTGTAAGTGATACCTCCCCTTATGCCAAGGAGTGGTACATTAGGGAATTCTCCGCAACACTCAATGAAAGTGAAGTCCTTTTGAGAGAAAAGACACCAACGGATATCTGAATGAGAGAGTGACATTAGTCTTTGAGACCACTTCAACCTTTGCTCGTTCTTCAATACCGATGGAGGAAGGTGTGAAATAAACCACCTGGAAAGTAACGGTATGCAACACATGAGAGTTCCTTGTCTTTTGATAGTACGAGTGTGGAGAGAATGTAGGATATCTCCAAGTAAAGTAGGAACTAGATTGTGAGTAAGGAATATCTTGATGGTGTTGACATCTATGAATTGATCCAAATTAGGAAATAGAACCAAACCATAGATTAGCAAGGCCAAGATGTCTTCGAATGCTTGGAAACTCATAGCTTTGAGGAATTCTCAGGCTTTATTTATCAGGAACTTAGCAAGTAAACCCTTAACTCCACTTCTTGTTTCCCAATTGGATTCAATGTCTGAGCGCTTTAGATGTAATGCTGATGCGATGTCTTCGTACCTAGGAACCTTTTCTAAACCGGTGAATGGCATTTGGTCAAGAATGGGTATCCCAAGTAGCTTAGAGAACTCTTCCAAGGTAGGAACCAACTGATAATCTGGGAATGTAATACAATGGTGTTTCGGATCAAAGAACTGGGATAGGACGTGCATCATATCTTCTTCAAAACTGGAGATAACCAAGTCAAGCAGATAACCATGTCTTTTGATGAATTGAGCATGATTGGGAATCTCTGAAACCAATTCTGTGAGCTGAGAAGGTATACCCATGAAGCTGATTCGGATAGTCTTTCTAGAAGCCATAATCCCTACAAAACATAGCAAAGATAAATCCCTAGGTCCTTGAAATAGTTAGAAATGATATGCAATGCGATGATGTCATGATGTCATGTTTAGCAAGCACAAACAATTCACACAATAGCCCTAGGTTTAAGGCTTGCATGAGGTATAGGTGATTACCCTACCAAAGTTTGAGTTGGTTCATCCTGTCCTATAATAGTAATCGGGTTCTAGGAATCTCATATCATTGATCTTTCTCGTAGGCGTTTATTTCAATACGACTACCAAGTGGTCGACCGAAAATATCCCAAAAGTCTGATCTTAATGAGCGTAGCATCGAGTATCAGCCAACCTTAGTCTGCACCAAAGCCGGCCATCTCACTACCTTTTAATGGCCAAGATGGATCAATTAAGGTTCTAAAAGTTGAGTTAGTGCTGATGACACCACGCAGAAGCCAAATACTATCCTCAACTTGAAAATGAAGAGTATCAGGACATCCAAAGTGTCACACTAACGTAGCCATCATGTTGAGCGTTTCGGTATACGCCTAACGGTCGCGACGATCTATTGCTACTTACCTAAGGAAACCTGGATCCGGGTGTAGGATCCCCCACAATTATAATACCCAAGCAACCCTTAAAGTAAAGCATACAAGTCAAACAGAAAGCAGTAAAGTGATCTAGAAATCCCTAAGGTATTCTTTCTTTAGGGTGTCTCCCCGGCAGAGTCGCCAGTTCTGTAATACGGTGAACTGACTTTGAGGATTTGTTTTGCATTTTATCACAAATGTTGCGGATAGCAAGAGTCGCCACTGACTTTTCTTTTATCCAATTAAGGGAAGGTGAAAAGAACAGGAAAAGACCTTCGTTAGATTCTGAGTAAGGGAGAAGGTTATGAAAAGGGAAGGTATTAGCACCCATTTCCATCCGTAGTTATCTACGGGCTCTTAGTTGCTTTTAGCTCACTTTAAAAATTGCTTTCTGTGTGTTTGACAAAAATGTTTTGAAAAGGCATTTCGCTTTGACTTTCTAATGATTCATGTAGGAATGTATACAAAGTGTTCGGAAATGTTTCGTTTTGAAAAGAGTTTGAACTTTGACAAAAGTGTGTGGTGTGAAAAGTATTTTGTTTGAGCAAGCAACTAAAAGTCTTATTACCTACTCAGAATGGTCGTTTTCGTGTTATTTTACGTTCCTTTAGAATAGCGCTATCCATACCATTAGTTGGTAGGTAACCCTATTGTCATACCCCAATTTTTGACCTAATATACCACCTTACATTTGCATTACTGCATCACTAACAGTTCAGAACAGAATTAATCGGGTGTGGCTTCTACAGGTCAAAATTAGGGTTTCATCAATTTTTCATCTGATTCAAGAGGTAATCAATTAGGGTTTGAGTTCTCACTCACCTAAGTTGATATATCTTAATCAATCATCAACCTCTGATCTTCAGATATCCAACTTTTTCTCATGATCTATCGAGGATCGACCAATTGGGGTTTTCATCGAGGATAAGCAATCACTGATTTTCTGATCAATGAATGAATTTTTGCCTGGAGATTGATCTTCATATCTTCAATACAACATGTTGACCTAATTTCTGGATTCAAAACATCACAGAAGTTCACAAATTTCATCAGTCAATTTCTGGTTCATCTGATGAAATTTCATCTGCACTGAAAAGTCAAACTTTGACTTTTGGTCAACTTTTTCAAGATAAAACTTTTTCAATCATCAAAATACTTCAAATGATCCATCATGATCATAAAAAATCAAGAAATTTGGAAAAGTCAACAAAAAGTCAAAATTTTCAACACTTAGAAAAAATTTTAAGTGTTAAAATTTCACATTTTTTCCAAACTTCATGGCATTTTTTCACATAGTTCCATTTGGAATTAGAAAAAACTCAAAACATGAAAGTTGTAGCCCTTGAAACAAGCTTTCCAAAATGTCCAAGAACTTGCAAATCCATGGTGTCTAGCTATACTTTTGATTTTGAAACATAGAGCTCCAAAAGCCATGATTTTCAAGTACAACCTTCAAAATTACAAGTCATTTTTGAGTTTTCTCCTTCTAGAAGCCTTGCCACCTAGCCAAGAAGGATAGAGCTGATAAAAATCAGATGGAAAGTAATTATGATGAGATAAGATCAAGTTGAATTATTTAACCATGGTTAAAAGGAAGCTTCCTTTTGCATTTATGGCAAAAATGACTTTCTTGCCCTCTAAGGCAAGTTGTACAAATCCAAGGCAATCTTCTTCACTTGGCATTCTGATCTTTTGACCTATAAATAGAGGTCATGTTTGCCATTTGAAACGACACCAAAGCTATGCCAAAACAAGCTTTCTCCTTTCTTTCTTAAATTTCAAGTAACATAGTTCAAAGTGAGAATTCTTGCAATTTTCAAAACTTGTGAAAAACCATGAGAGATTTGGTGTCTAACATGTCTTAAATCAATATATAACTGGTTTGAAACTTAAAATCAACATAAGAATAGCTAAAAACCAGAATTGCATTTCAAACTTTCAAACTTGCCAAAACTGCCTTAACTTTCAAAACTGATGTTTGGCTCGAGCAAGTTGTGTTTATATCATTCAAACATCATCAACATACTCCATATGGATGATACAAACCATCACTTTTGATCTGTAACATCTCCAAGCACGGATTCGAATTTCATTTCAAGCATATGCAAGTGGACTTGGTTGGAATGATCCAGGCAATTTCAGAGCAAGCAGACCATCCTCACACCTTCCATAAGGTTCACTGGTGCTCCAGCAATCCTTAAACAACAACTGGAAACACTCTACTGAAGATTTCGATCTCAGCTTCAAGAGGTAAGTGACTCAACTTCGAACTCCTTGATTTATCACTTCCAGTTCAAAAAGCTTTTGGCCGTTTTGTTTCTACACTATCACTGATCATAAACCCTAAACTAATTGCTTGAATCCATGTCCATACACGATTTCAATTTGATTTTAAAGAACTAGGGTTCTTCGTGTTTTCTGGAAATCTAATCATGTTAAACTAAAAATAAATGAAATTAAACCACATCATCATGTTCCTGGTTCAATTTTAATCAAGTTTGATGTTTACATCGAGCAATTTCATTGAGAAACAACGAATCCATGGCTGGATGAAGGATTGAGGAAGAAGAAGATGATTGCGCGCGTTTTTTCAAATTCAAACATAAAGTTTATAATATTATAACATGGTTTGAAATCAATACACGGATGTATTGCCGCCCCAGCGGTTTCCAGCTCACTCTTAAGACTTTGCCTTGCCACGCCTTGCCCAATGGTCCCGGGTTCGAGTAGCCTTGGGACCATTTTTGCCAAACTTTTTTCATTTTCTCTTCATATTTTTTTCAAACTTTGACTTCTTCAAAACCCAATCAAAACTCCTCATTTTGAGGTGATTTTTTGCACACGTGTCATTTAACATGTATATTTTATGATAATGTCAAAAAAAATTCAAAATACTTTCGTTTGATTATATTTTTATCGAGCCGAAAACGATACGTTTTGAATACTTTTTAAAGCACTTTCAAAGACGTTTTTTTCAAACTTTCGAAGCACGAAACTTTTTCAAACTTCTTGTAAGTAAACTTCATCTTTCAAAAACACTTTCAAGATCTTTTCAAAACTTTTTCATCAAACTTACATCCTTTTCCATGATCGATCCGATTTGACGATAAAACCGAACTCGTTTTTCCTCGAATTTCTTAACCGATCATGGGCCTCCCTCACGGTGTAAGTCCCAAAATCTTTTTATGTACATAATTATTTCCTTGTACATATCCAATTCTTTTATGTACATACCAATTTTTACTTGTACATAATACAGATACCTTTGTAAATACTCAAGTACAGACAAACTTTGTCCGTTTGTTTTCATTTCGCTTGTATATACACTGAATACCATTGGTATTGAAAGGAGCATTATTCCCGGTGAAACTGCTTTTAAACCAATGGGCCTCCCTTACGGTGTAAGTCCTAACCCTCCTATGTACATACTCATTCCCTTGTACATAAATACTCGTTCGTGTACATATTTACTTCCTTGTACACCTTCAAACTTGTAAATAATCAAGTTACGTTCATTTTAAACGCTCGTTTTACACACACTTGGTTATATTTCCTTCATGAAATCTTGTAAATAAACATTACACACATTGTTTATATTTCCTTCATAAACTCCTGTGAATAAACTTCATACACTTGTTTAGATAACTGTCTAGTTATAACATAACAACTAGTCTAACCACTAGGCTCCCCACAAAGTTAGCCTCTTCTTGGGCTTTGTACAAGGTAACTCATTTCATCTGAGTTCAGCCTCCTCTTAGGCTTCATGTAAGAAAACTCATTTACTGAGTTCAGCCTCCGCTTAGGCTTCATATAAGACAACACTCCCCTGCTGAGTCAGCCTCCTCTTGGGCTTCATTCAAAAGAACTCCTCGTTGAGTTTAGCCTTCTCTTGGGCATCAAACAAGAAAGAGACCAGGAAATCTCTTAACAGCCTCCTATTGGGCTTCCAATACAAAGAATCACTCGCGCTAGGATAGAACCCAGAGAGTATAATTTCCCGGTGAAATTGCTCTTAATCCTAAGAGGATGGTTTCCCGGTGAAATCCCTCTTAAAGCCAAAGCCAGCCATACCTTATAGCTTCCTCTTGAGCTTCGTACAAGGACCCTCGATGACCCTCGGAATGCCTTATCTTGGGCTTACAATACAAGGACCCACGGGCTTCTTAAAAGCATCCCCCTAATCTAATCAATTTCTCCTAGAGATTTAGACATTTATCATCTCTATGGAAGAAGTATCTCATCTATCACATCACATACAATCAAAAAAAATTTCAAACTCTTTTCAAACAAAAAACATCTCTTAATCGTAAGTGGTAATGCTTGTACACTCAAGCAAAACACCCAATGCTTACAATTAAAAGATTCAATCATTTTTCTTCAAATATCTTTCTAAACTCGTAAGTGGTAACGCCTGTACAATCAAGCAAAACACCTATAACTTACGATGAAAGATTTCAATCAATCAACCATTCAAAATGTATGTGATGAAATAGATTACATACATTTTTTCATTAAGATAACATTTGTCTGTGTCTCTTAATAACATCCCGTTGCTTCCACTAGCATAAGTGGGAACTACGATTGCTCTGACTTTCTCAACATCCTTTTGAGAATACGTAGGCACAAGGTCTCATCCTTGGCGAGCAAAATTCTTTCTCCCTCAAACCAAACAAACCATAGATCCCTTTAGATCCGAGCTACAAATGCTCTGATTCCTATTAAGGGATATGTATGCAGAAGATCCCAATGATCTTTGCGAGCACAATAATAACAAAACCTAGGATCCTACATAATCAATCCTTCTTGAAATCCAAAGGAGAAACTTTCCCTATCATAGAAATAGCAATTAAAACACACAAACATATCAAACGTATTCATATATAAAGCTATGGATAACCATATATATTTAGGGTGCTCCATCTATTCCCTTTATATAACAAACCCCCTTGCCCGGAATCTCCCCAATGCGTTGCGTCTAGTTTGTGCTAGTCGTAATGCATATCATATCAATTGAGGGTATTGCAGCTTTCCCCTTTTTCATAATCATTTTCTTGTGTTGGAAATAATAAAGCTTGATGCTCGCGGCATCTTTAAAAATAAATCAAAAGAGTAAACCGTTTCGAGCTAGAGAGTACGAATTAAGATTCGATTCCCTAGCGCGTCACTTTTTAATGCGAACACCTATTCGTTGGATGTAGAAGGGACATTCGAAGGGACATCGGATGGTCATGGAAGGCAACTTGTAGGAGGTATCTTAGCACATTCGAAGGGACGATCATCACTTTTCATAGGCAACAATCAAGGGACGAGATCATGTATTCGTAGGCGACATCGTGGGTCTATGATCTTTTATTCGAAGGGACTATGATGATATATTTGTAGGCAACTGTGCTAGGATACCTCTACGTTCGAGGGACTTGACCATTTAATCGAAAGGCAACGAGAGAGAATACTCTAGGGGGTGCATGTGTAAAGAGAGTGTGTTCAATTCAGATATTACATGGCTTTGGGGCAGTTACATAATAGGAGTGCGGAAAATAAAAGTCCTATTTAAACTATTACATCCCATAGGCAGTTACATAATATTGAAAAGAAAAGCGAGAAAAATCGTCTGAAGCGTTGCAACCTGTAAACAGATACATAATCGGAATATACGAGAAAATTGCATAAGAGGAAAAATGTTAGTAAAAACAAGATTTTTGAATGAGGAAAAAAAGTTTTAGGTTAGTAACGACAATAAGATGATAAGATAATTTTTGGGTAATTTTCTGAATCGATTTCGATAATTTAAAGCAATTAAAAGTCAATATAATGGTTAATTAACAATTAATTAAAATATGCATGCAAAAATATTAATTTTAATGTCAAAAATTAAATAAGTATTTTTCTAATTAAAATGCAAAAGGAAAATATTTTTAGTGTTTTTTAAATGCATGAGAAAAATATTTAAAGATAAATTAAAATAACATGAAAAATATTTTTAAACGAATTCGCTTCCTGGGAATCAGAAACACGCGCGAAGATCTTCATCTTCTTCGTTTGAATTTTCAAACAGTTAGCATCGGCTTAGTTCGACGCTAAGGCCCCTGCAATTTTCCAAAATCTCACACAAGCAATATAAATTAGTTATGGATACATGAATCAATTGCAAACATCATTCTAAACACGATGGTGGTACTGGTTTTGTCCAATTTTACGTATTTAGGGAAGCCCTAAAACGAAGCAGAAAACCCTAGCCATGGCATCTTGTGATTCTGGCACCTAAAATGCAATTAAACCACCCAGATAGCTTGCAAACACGATTCTAAATATGAACAAACAATCAAAACAAGTTAATTATGCATGAATGATAAAAATCGAATTTGAAAAAAGTTGGACAAATCGAAATCGTGATTTCACAATTCTTGATGATTTTGTGATTTGTAAGGGTCTGGATCGATTCAGGAGACCTCAAGGAATGCAATGGAAGGCTTGGAATCGATTGAAACAAGCTAGAACTAGGCCTTCCACTTGCTTGAAGAACACGGTTTTTTGAGTATGAATAGGGTTCTTTGAGGCAATTTTTCTGTTCTTTTTTCATGTGTATGCATTGTGTATATATAATAGATGAATTTAGGTTAGAAATCAAGAGGAAATAATGAATCAATCCATGTAAAAATATTTGATTTTGTATGAAACCAAATCTTTCCTTTTTGATCCAATTTTCATCAATTATCTTGCCAAATCAAAGCCAATTTCGAAATTTCCAGCTTTTATGGATTTCTTGGACCTCAAGAATGAGAGAAAAATCCAATTTGCATTTAATTTTGATTTTTTACCTTTTATTTTAATTTAGTTGGCTTTTAAATGATTAAAATCCAAATTAAATAGAAAAATAAAGATAAAATTCATGGCCTTGGGCTTGGAGGTTCCAAATTAGCTGAGGAACAAGTTTGAACCAAGAAAAGTTAGGCCCATTTGCAAAAATTTAGATTTTGACAAGTATTTCTCTTTGTGCACCTCTTCAAAAATGTCCAACTTGTGCAAGGTGTATCTTGCTCAATTTTTAACATTTTTGAGTGTTCTTGGAATTTTTAGAAAGCTCTAGATGCCCTCTAAACAACCTCTTTGGTTTCATCTCAAATGGAGTTTCCATGCTCAATAACACTTCTTTACAAAAAGTTGACTTTTGGTTGACTTTGAAAAGGACCTGTAATGTTTTGATCCATATCTTCAAAATGAAGCATTTTCTGACCATGCTTGTGAGACATGAAGTTGTATAGAATTGAATTCTCTTCAAAATAAGAGGTGGTGGAAAACTTTCTGATAAAGTATGAGAAAGTTATGTTCAGTCAAAGTTCAGTTGACTTTTCTCTAGAAAACCCTAATTTGGAAAGTTTGACTTTTGATCAAATCTTGAGTTTTCTTGATGAATCATGATCAACCCTTGATCAAATGATGAATGTTACTTCAAAATATTGATGTTGACCAAAAATCATGAAGTTTGACTGTATGTTGACCATAGTTTACTTTTTGTCCAATACAACTGATTTTCAACCATCTGAGCAATTGTCTGAGGAAACATGACTTGTAAGGCTTGAAATTTGTCATGGAGATTCTTTGAAGCATATGAGGAGGCATGATGACCATTGGAGATGTTGGAAGTCCATCTTGATCTGAGGATAGCCAAACCCTAGTTTGGGTTGATTGCCTAGGAGAGGGTTTGTCTGGTCAACCCTTGTGAAATCCTTGAGTATGGCTGTATGAAATACCTTGAGAAGTGGGAGGGCAAATTTTGGGGTATGACAGCATGTCAAGTAATTTGGATCAGATACGTGTTGGAAGAGATGGAGGTCAAAATGAAGAAACCTCAAGTGTTGAAGATCAACAACACATTAGCCATTAATCTTGCAAAGAATCCAGTCTTGCAAGGAAAGAGTAAGCATATCGAAGATATCACTTCTTAAGGGAAAAGGTAAATCAAGGTGAACTTGAAGTCATTGCTTAATTGAAGCACAATTGGCCTACATTTTAACCAAACGATTAAAGTTCGATATATTCCTGAATTTTTTGAAAAATAAATTAGGAATAGTTCAAATCGACTATGACTAGCGAAGCTTCGACAACTTGGATTATAGGGGGTGTTGAGATGTTATATATAATATTAGATATAATCACTTCAACAAATGACATTTTTCATGACGAAACTTTCACGTCATCTTGAAAAAATCGAGATTTAATTCCAAGGCGCGACATATTTTATTTTATTTTGTTAAAAAATAAACGTGTCCCCTCAATTATTTTAAAAGCCGAGGTGTAATACCATTCCCGACATGCTTCGAATCTCAGCTACCGCACTTTATGTTTTCATTTTTATACATATATAAAATAAATTATCTAACCCTTCGATTTTTTTGATAATCCGATGGATAAATTAATCAGATTTTACTATAAAAATACTCGTTTAACATATTTCACCCTAATCTTATCTTATTTATAGTCGCTCCACCATCGAATGCATCATTTTTTTAGATGGATTGCAAACTTGAAAAAAAATGTTCTTCTACCTTGAACAAAGCATTTTTTTCAGCTTCTGCAATCCATCTAAAACAATGGTGTTGATGTTGTTGTTTTTATTCCTTAAAGTTGTTGTTGTTATTCTTAAAAGCTTTACTGATGGATTGCAAGTGCAGAAAAATATTTTTCAATTTTTGGGAGAAACACCTTATTAGAAGTTGAATGCATTTAACACATGCATATTATATACGCTATTCAGTGATAATGATAGCATCAACAATCAATCTTGTAAAACATGTGCTAATAAACTTGTACCTCGGTGTTTTAAAGACCGAGTTGATAAGTCATTACTTTTTATGACGAATTTATTTACGTCGCATCTACCTTCGAGGTAAAACGCATTTTGCATCCAACGTTAGAAGCTTTATTTATAGTCGTGAATCCAAGTTATGTAATTCAATCTCAATCTCAATTAGGGTCTGTTAGTCTACTTAGTGTACAAGTTAAGTGTATATAAATATACATAATTTATAATAAAGTTTGTAACGATTCAATTCAATAATAAAATTCTTATTTTTGTGTTCTCTCTTTCTCCCTTCACTAAAAGTGTCTCACACACTAATAATTTCCACTTACTTTATATTAATCGGACCCTTATTTATATGGGCAAAAAATAATTTATTAACACAATAATAGTGATAGTTACAAAGAGAATTAATCAACCACTCAATTACATTAATAATTATATTAAATATTAAATATATTTAATAAGTTTAAAATTAATTATAACTAATTTTTATCGAATCGAAGGCAAATTCGATTCAACTAATTTGCAACTCTAAAACACTAATGTAATTTAACACATTAAATGAACTATATATTCAAGCTATCATGAAATTATGAAAAGTGAAGTGCTACATTCTTTCTCTACTTGGTGAACAAATTTTATCCTCAATTAGCAAGCAATAATCAAACTAATATTTTATTTTCTTATTCAAAATCCAAACATAATATTTAATAGTTATACGACACTATATCACTTGTTCGCATTTACTATGATTTGTACTACTCACATGCTTGATGGAGATTGAATTCCAAGTGAATATTATATGAGTTATGCTCTGTTGACAATTTGTTTTTCGTACACCGTATATTACACCGTAGAAATTAACAAATTAAAATAATTGTGCACAAAAATCAAAATGCTATAAATTATTAAAAAAAGCAAAATTTATATATTGTGGTATATATATGTATACGGTGTTGATGTAAGAAAAAATATAAGTCTATCATTTCTCGTATTATATTATAAAACCATGCACGGCTAACCTTAATGATGTTGTTCGATCTCTATCACTTTTATCTGAATACGTTGTATTTGCACCAGAAAATCAAATATATTATGGATTTCAAATTAATATAGCTAGATAAGCATGATGCCCACAAATTAGTTAAGATACTTAGCATCCTTATTAATGTAACATCACTATGTTGGACTTTATTATATAACACTTTTTCTCCAATTTCTAGCACTAAAAAGGAAAATAGTCTTCTTGTCATAACTAGTATCTTTGAAGATTTATTATTAATTATACTTTTGCTGTATCTAACAAAATTTTAAGAATAGAATGGTTTACAATTATAGATATAGAAAAAATTATAGAAAATGAGAATCTTTTTTATGCATGGTACACCATCTCAATAATTAGAGCACGTTAGAACTCATCTACTGGTTATTTGTTGGTTGCATTATTGGTTTCAACTTTGATGTTCACTTGTTCAACGACCTTTTAAGTCTCTCTTTCATAAATCTTTTTGTGAGGAATATGAAGAAGAAATTTCTATGGTCCCAGTATTAACTAAGTTTTCAACGTACGACATGTCAAATTATTTGTCCCCTTTTCTTGATAAACAAAGATTCTATTAAAGCAACTATAGAAGGTACTCAAAATTAATAACACATATCGTCTTGAGTGTCAACAATAATCAATCTAAGATTTAAATTAGATTTATTTTTGGAGCTCTTGGTATATGGATTTATTAGTCTAAATTACAACTATTGTTCAATTTTTTATCTTTATGTATGTGTGAGAATTAGGGTTGGAAATAGACAAGGCCAACTAACATATGTATGTGCTTAGTCTACACAAGTCTTAAGTAATGTGAAAAAAAATTTTAATAAAAATAATTTAGATTTTTTTATAAATTTATTTAATTAAAAATGTTAAGTCACGGGATATGAAAATATCTTTTTAAGTCTATCTTACACTTATTTCTAATAAATATGAATAATAATATTATTATTATTATTATTATTATTATTATTATTATTATTATTATTATTATTATTATTATTATTATTTATTATTATTATATTATATTTGTACTTTGAGTTAACAGACAAAAATAAAGTTTAATTACTTAAGAAATTATAAAAATAAGTTGAAAAAATCTTATGAATAATATCATATATTATTTTCATTAGTTCTTTTAAATATATAGTATCACATGACATGCGTTAATAGATAAATTTGAATAAATCAATGAAATAAACATTTAGGCTAATTGATCTTTTAGTCTCGTATCAAATAAGAATGAGTCATTTATTTTGAATAAAAATAAAATCACTAATATGAAGATGGTTTTGCCTAATTATAAAAAATTGAAGACAACTCTCTATTCTTGCACGAGCATGAGTGACTTTCAACCACTCGCAGGTATCTATTTAAATTATTTGGAATGAATTCTAACTAGATCATTGATCCGTTCATCGCATGGATATTTAAAAAATAAAATTACAAAGTATTTATAATATTTATAATATTTGATATTTGATTTTATATTTTTATTTTGTAGGTCATTTAGATTATGTTTGTAATTATATTATTAATTTTTAATGCAAAAGAAATAAATTAAAAAAATATTATTATGATAATTTAAAAAGTATAAACTTTAAGAAACGAGTATTAATTAAGTAAAGAATATTATTAAATTCTTCTTTGTATACTACATTCAATGTTGTATCTATATTACATTCATTATTAGTCACCAATATCTTTAATTTTTTCTTTGAAGTAACCCTTGATGAGATAAAATTAGTTGTGGCAGATATACACCAACATATTTGAGAAATTATCCTTTATTTTTATTTGTAGTCAATATAAATGAAGCAACCAAAGGAAATTGGAGTCGTTGAAATTTTAAAGAAATTTTTTTAGCACAAGGTGTCAATAATAACCTTGTGATATAATTTCTTTTATCAATATTACTTCCCAGATATGATCTTTGGGTGTGTTGGTTTTATAAATTTAAAATATAATTCTAAGAATATTATTTTTGGAAATATTATTTTGAGAATTCTATTCCCATCTGTATTTGATGAAAACAATTATTTCTTTTTGAAATATTTATAAAATATACTTAATTTAAAATATAAAATATAAAATAAATAAATTAAAATATATAGAAGTGAAAAATCATAGGTGGTTATTTCTATTCTCACGAGAATGTATGATTCTCAACCTATAACATGAGAATAAAAGTGACAAAATTAAGTATAAAATGAATTCTTTGTAATAAAAAGTTCCTAGGTATAATTTAGTAAAACTTGAAATAAATATTGGAATAAAAAATATTTTAACCTACATTCCTAGAAATAAATTTCCAATCCACGAAACAATAGTCCCCTTTACTTCATCGACTCTAATATATTAAATGCTTCTTTTTAAATTGCATTGAATGTTATATCTATATCTTCACACTTATCACTAGTCACCAATATCCTTAACTTTTTTCTTGAAGTAACCTTTGATATGACAATGTATAATTGTCCATAAACAAAAATTGGTTATGGTATATGCTTTAACATGTTTGAGTGACTTTCCTTGAGTTTATTGATAGTCATTTCCAACATCCCTTTTTGACTGTTACTTAAACATAAATTAAATAATTGTGAATGCTTTTATTTTCTATTATCGATAAATTTTAATCTTTTGATTATATATATATATATATATATATATATATATATATATATATATATATATATATATATATATATATATATATATATATATATATATATATATATATATATATATATATATATATATGAAAAAGATCTAGATAACTTTAGTCATTTGATTATTTTATAATTATATAAATAAATTACCTACACCTTTATTCGAATGAAATTATAAATTTGATCTTAAAAATTTATAATGGGCTTTTAGTCAAACACCTCAAATATATATATATATATATATATTTTGGAACAAAATAAAATTTATATTTAAATAAAAATATGTTTAGTCTTATTTATACATGTTAATTTATTATATTAATTCAAAACTAATAAAAATAATTTTATATAAATTTTTGTATTTTATATAAATTTTCGTAAATTATATAAAGAAGTAATTAAATAATAAATATTTTAATTTAAATAGTTATATAATAGTTATACAATTATTAATAAAAAAGAAATACAAATTATAAAAACATTTAATCTATACTATAGTAACAAAACACATACTAATTAAGATATTATAAAGATATAATTCTAAACATCTAAATTTATATAATCATGAAAATATATTAAATTTTTAAATGATCTTTGAATCATTATAATATCACTAATATTCTGAATTCCAACTCTTTTTTATTCACAAATATAATAATTATAATATAGATAATAAAAAAATAATGACAAACTTATTTGAAATTTTTTTTTGTATACAAAATTATTTGAGAGTTCTATTAGAAAGAAATTTAAAATTGAAAAATATTTAAAAAGTATATAGTAAAGTATCTTCAAATTATACATTAAAAGTTTATGATTTAAAAAATAATTAAATTCAAATTAGTTATAAAAATTGAGTAACAAGTAGATTAGTTTTTATTAAAATAATTAATCATTTAATAAATTATTTTTAAATATTTTGAAACCAAGAAATTCATATGTCTATGATTTTTTATTTTATTAATTTGTAAATAAAATTCAAAATAGTTATAAATATTGACTAACTAAAAAGCTGATTTGTTATTAAAAATACATAATTATATAATACTTATTTGTTAATTTAAACTAATTATTAACACTAACCAACTAATAAGATGATTCTAATATAAAATATATTATTTAATTGATTGTGTAGTTTTTATGATTCTTAATAAATAAAAGTCACTAAATCTTTTTTGGGACAAGTATAATATAGTATACATAAGATAAATGAGAAGAACATGGTTTTTTAATTATTATAAATTATTTATGTAGACGAAAATATTTTTAATAATTGAAGCTAGATATTATATTATTATTCTTATTTATTGTTATTATTATTATCATTAACATTAGAGTTTGATATTTTATTATTATTATTATTATTATTATTATTATTATTATTATTATTATTATTATTATTGTGATTTGTTAATTATTAATGTATACACAATTTAATAAAAAATATTATTATTAGCTAAATATCATATTATTAATAGTGGTGATGAATATTATATTATTATTATTATTATTATTATTATTATTATTATTATTATTATTATGAATAATTGGATGATTTGTCTCCCAATAACTTCATTTCTTATTTAAATCAATATGTATATCCTATAAATAGGACCTATTTCATTTTATTGTATACGGTTACACAGAATAAATAAAATAATATAGAATCATTCTATCTTTCTTTCCTTAT
The DNA here is from genome assembly GCA_021764765.1 of Vicia sativa. Taxonomy (NCBI): domain Eukaryota; kingdom Viridiplantae; phylum Streptophyta; class Magnoliopsida; order Fabales; family Fabaceae; genus Vicia; species Vicia sativa. The sequence goes on along the minus strand of CM038792.1, from coordinate 302,763,075 downwards.
TTCTCTTTATTTCATAACATGTTATAATCTCAAAAGGATTTAATCTATAATATTAATGAATTCTAGAAAAATGCATCAATTATGTTAAAAATTAACAAAAAGATTGCATCGATAATATTATCCAATTCGAGAAATATTCAAAAAATAATATTGAATATCCCAGAATGATTTCATAAATATTTAAAAAAAATAATAATTGTTATTCTAGAAGAATGACACAAATTGGATCTATAGTATTAACGAATTCTAGAAAAATGCATCAATTATGTTAAAAATTAGCCTATCCAATTCGAGGAGGATTGAAAGAATAATATTGAATATCCCAAAAAGATTTCATAAATATTTTTTTGTTATATCGATCTAAAATTTTGTAACGCATTCCAGAAGAATGACACAAATAATTTTAACGCATTCTAGAAGAATGATTATATTTTTTTTAGATCATTGTTTATAAAAATAATACTTTTAACACATATGGATAATCATCCCAGAAGGATGAGTATAATTTTTAGATAATCATTTATTAGCTAATAATTTTAGCGCATCCCAGAAAGATGATTATATTTATTTTAGATTATTTCTTATAAATGTTTATATTATTCTAAATTTGTTTTTTCTAAAATTTGGCATTGCTAACGATTAGTGTTTAGTTAAAAAGTTATTATTTTGTTGAATGTAAATATGAAGCATGTTTCTGTTAATAATTTGATGAATGAAGATTTTAAAATGTAGGTTTATCAATTAATATTTTAAAATTAAAATTTTGTTATATTAGAAAGTTTTGTAAGTATAAAATTTATTAATATCTATTTTTAACGTAAGTAGAATATATATTATTATGGGCTATGCATATAATATTTATATTGTGAAAAAGTATATATACATATCTAGTATTTGAAATATATATTAATATCTATTATTTATTGAGTTTTGAAATATATATATATATATATATATATATATATATATATATATATATATATATATATATATATATATATATATATATATATATATATATATATATATATATATATATATATGATTGAGGTAAACAATTGAAAATGAAATAGAAATTTGATTATAAATTTAGTATTGATGTATATATTTTTGAGCAATTTATAAAATCAAAAAATATTTATGAGATATCATAAATTATTATATATGGTAATTTTGGATTAATCATTATATTGGAATGATATGATAATATTAATGAAATTGATCTTATTAGAATATATATTTATGTGCAATAAATGAGTATACTTGTGATTTATTTAGAGATTGGTGATTTATTTATTTATTTAAAAGAAAAAAATTTATCACTTTACTGGAGATAATAGAATCAAGAAATAGAATTTATGAAAATTTTCTTCTAATTATTACAATATATTTTTATAGATGTTTTGAATTTTCTTATATAACAATAAAGTGTGTTTGCTTCTTGTTCATTCACATAATCTATTGTTTGAATAACTTGTATGTTTAAAGTGCACTCATAACTCATCATTATTATTTTTAGAAAAATGAATATCGGCACTTGAGCCACTAATAAAGCGAAATACCGATGTCAGCACTATATCTGTCACCTCAGAAATAATTGAAGGCTCCAGAAGAGCCAATGCGTTGTTATGTGGAGGAACAATATTGCACATCGATAATGCATTATATTTCCACAAGTCTCAAAGAAATTTATTAAATTTCAAAGATATTCTCCTAAATGAATACCATATTGAAAGAGGAGATGATAGAAGTATTGAATATCTTTGTATTATAAAATATAATTCGGACAGAAAATGCGTAATGAAAAAGCTACCGGCTTTTTCTTCGGTCTTGTACTACACTTATATTAGTACAATTGAAGCACATATCATTGTAAACCAGAAGTTACAAGTCACACTTAAGTGTGTTGTTGGCAAAATTTATTGGTTCATCTCAAGTGTATTATAATGCGAAAACTAGTTTTGAAGAACCAGAAGTTTCTTCAATCAAACAAAATTTATGTGTTCCTAAATAAAAAAAATTGAGAAATTGAGTTTTTAAGGCATTAATTGTTGCATCGACTAAACTATTATGTATATGTCTACTCACAAGTCACAACCAGAAGTTTGTGAAATTGTTTTCTCAACTAACTAGAGTCAGGTCTTATTATCTGGATTTTTCAGAAATTTCCTGATAAATATCACATATATTATTAAAATTGATATTGAACATCATGTAGCATTTGTTCATTAAAATGGACTTGAGGATCCATTCTTTAGACATCTAAAGTTAATTGTATGGTTGATACTTGTGAGATTACAAATTCTAAGTTAAATATTTCAAACACACAAAATACGAATAATTAGAAATTTATCCGTATTAAGCCAACAAATTAGTATATGTGCATTCTCCTCTTAACTTATAAATTGTTGTAGTTTAATAACCTAATGCATCTCATCTAAGTAAGCTTTTGGATGTGTTGAAATTATTCAATTGCTCCAGTATAGTACGCTGGATATATGCTTGAAGCTCAGAAGGCTGATTATCAATTGATAAATTAATTTTCCCAACATTAGGGGGAGAGAATAAGAAACTCAGAGTGTGAACCAGAAGTTCAACAAAACAATTTGAAATAAAATATTATTATATTATTTGATCCTCGAAGTTCAAAATACAATTCATTTGTAAAATCTATGAAACAAAATATGAGCTACTAATACTCCACTCAAAGTGGATTTTCCTATTGGACAATCTAATATTGTAAATGAGTTGTAGTCGCGCCTGAAGCGTGGTAGAAAAGTTGTTTCCATCGTTAAAAATCCTCTACCAAGAAAAGTAACTAAAGTTAAAGATGACCCAAGTGATTATATAAATATTCTAAGAGAATATTGACATGATTTATTTTTCAGTTCCAGAAGAACTAATCAAGTACTTGAAATATCAAATAAAGAGATCACAATAAATTATGTCATAGATGAAATAGAACGGAACTAAAATTAAGATAATCAAATAAAGTCGACATTGACAATGTATTTATATACAGTATAGCGCTAAAGATAATAAACGATAACGAGGATCGTAAGACAAAGTCCACCAAAGATTATAGACAAATTAAGAATTGACTAAAATGAAAATATTCAATTGAAGAAGAATCAAACTCACTTTACAAGTGACTTGATTTTGGACCTATAGTCCAAACGCCTCAAGGTGTAAAACCAATGGGATATGACTGCATTTTTGTGAAAAAGAAAAATATGAATTGTATAAAGTTTAATTTGTTTCTCAAAGATCTAAGATTTATTTATGAAACATATCCACCTGCAGTGGATTTAATTAATTTTTCAATATTTGATTAGCCTTGAAGAGCATGAAGGGTTTAATATGAATATAATGGATGTTGTGACATCTTATTTATACGGCTCACTTGATAGTGATATTTACATGAAAATTCCTAAAGAGTTTAATATATCATAGACACATAATTTTGGATATGGAGAAAGCTACTCCATAAAATTGAACAAATTTCTCCATGGGCTGAAACAATCTGGACGCATGTGGTTTAATCGTCTTAGTGAATATTTGCTTAGAGATGGGTATACAAATAAATCCATTTGTCCTTGTATTTTTATAAAAAATATCAGGAAAAGAATTTGTAATAATAGTTGTCTATGTTGATGACATAAATATTATTGGAACTCTTGAAGAACTTCCAAAAGCTATGAATTGCTTAAAGAAAGAGTTTGAGATGAAGGACCTAGGAAAGACAAAATTATGTCTAGGTTTATAAATTGATCATTTGGAGAAAGGAATATTTATACATCAAGAAGGCTATATAGAAAAGTTGTTAAAACGCTTCTATATAGACAAATGTCACCCGTTGTCTGTAACACCCCAAATCTACCCCTCGAATATTATTCAAATCAGAGTGCGGAAAAGATAATCATACAAGGGATGTCACAATTTCTTCGCAAAATAACATGCATTTAGTCACAACTATACAAATACATAACACTTAGATCAAAGATGAACTTATAGCAACATATTTCCATGAAATCAATTAAACAGATAAACAGCAGAATTATAACTCCTCAACAGTAACAACTTTGTTCTTTTATTCAACGAGAAACAACTTCAAATTATTATTATTATTCACTTAACAAATATTCACATTATTCATAAACTCAACAACTTAAGAAACAACGATAATTAAATAACAACGTTCATCCCCCGAGTGCTACGTATCAAAGCAAGACCCCTTTGACTTATCATAAAGCGACGTAAAAACTTCAAGAATTAACTTCAACATCCACTGCTATGCTTGAGTACCTGCCCATTTCCCATGGTAGGGGAAATATCAGCAGAAGGGGTGAGATATCTAACAATAAAATCGAATTCATGATAAATAATATGCTATAGTATAAATCATACAATTCACCGCTTCACATATTCCACACAACAGTTATAACAACAAATCAACAAACAATTAGCAATTTACGATAATTATAATAATAGTTATATTTACTATTTTCACAGCTTCCCAACAGTACCTGTCACAACACAACGTTAGCATAAATTCACACTAAGTCATCAACACATATTACAACAAAATCGGCATCACGACAAAATCACCAACACTTATCACAACAACATCACCAACAATGAATTCATTTATAATGCGACTCTAAATAATGCACATGCATGTGATACTAGTGGAGTAAACTCCCAACATAAACAATTTCCAAGTTATCGAGGCACAAGGCATTAGCCTTCTTCACAATCCGCCAATACATGTCTTCACAAATGCAAATGTAATGCGACACTAACAACATACAACAACATCATAAATTCACTTCACGATGCATACGCCTATATCACTACTTCACTGGCCATAGGCCTACAACGTCATCGACGTATTCAACAACATATCACAACAACATAATCATTTTCACATCACAAGCATCACAACGTCACAAAAAATCAGTATCAACAAAAAACATCGGTCATAAGGCCTATAATAAACTGTATCCATAAATCAAAACAAATCACTTACTCAGTTGTACCTGCAAGTGAGCATTTTCGACACAGTTTCAACAAAATAAAGTAACAGAATTCACCTACTAGTATATACGAACTACCCAGACAATTTTCAATTAATTCCGGTTGAACAATTATACCGCTTAATTTCTAGTAATTCGACTAAACGACATTGTTTTCAATTTCCAACTATTTTCTAATTCTGTAAATTCACTGCTAGTGATTTTTATATAGTTTATATTAATTTATTAGTCTTCTACCTTTAACCCTGTGCGTCTAATTTCATACTAATACTAAAAATTACAGTGCAGCTACTGACATATCACCATCTGCTACATACCTGCTACCTAACTATTTTCTGTGTTACTGATAACCTGCAAGGTGTCACTTAATCCACTGCTACACAATTATTTCTAATGTTACTAACCAAATACTAATGTCAGAAATCTATAAAGAAAATACCTTAAGTATATCTACCGACAATTATCAATGGTCAAATAAATTCCCAATACTACAGTTAACTACCTACTACTGTCTTATATACTCCCCACAGTACCTCTTTTAATTTCCATAAATCATACTACCAGCCTTAATTACATAGTCATTGTACTAGAAGAATTATTGGAATAACACACGGGACAAAACAAGAAACGAAAAAGAACAAAACATGCACACAGGGAGTGAGGCGCCCACCCTAGCTCCCTAGGGCGCCCGCCCTTTCTCTCTCTCTCTTTCCAAGGCGCCCACCCTCACCGTCTAGGTCCACAAGAGGCGACCGCCCACCTCTTTAGGTGGTCCCCGTTTCAATTTTTTTTCTTTGCGCTCTTTGTCTTCTCCTTGTTCCCCGTGACGCCCGTCTCAATTTCCTTTCCGACAACACCTCTATATTTTCTTGGATTTTTCATGTTTAACTAACTTATTTCCAAAATTCAGTTAAATCAACAAAACTTAACTTAACAATTTATCATTCACAACAACAATTTAATCGGTTACAACACAACAACAATTCACGGCGAGAATTTATATAATCTTAATCCCACATATGATTCATCATGTATCCCATTATATAGTCAGAACCCCACCCTTACCTGGATTCAACGGCAATTCAACTCCCCGATCAAATTCCTAATTTCTGGTCGCATTTCGATTCGGCTTTTCAATCTGCAATCTTCTCCCAGCGGCTATTCCCAAACCTTGTTCCTCTTCTTTTTCCCACGTACAACAACCTTCTTTTTTTTCTTTCTTCCCAAACCTAATTCCTTATATTTTCTTTTAATTCAATAAATCAAATAATAATAATATAGTTGCTATTATTTTCTTAATGGGCTTATTATATTCACACCTCCACTTTGATATTCGCTACTCATAATCCAACTTAATTTAATTACACAAAATATCAAAATAAATAAATAATATTATTCTTAATATTATTCCTCCAATTTAACCAATTAAATCCAACTTTAATTGAATTAATCCAAACACGCCTCTTACAATAATACTGACAGATCCAATTACTCCGATTAATTCTCAAACTTCGTCTAATTCCAACAAATAATTCCTTTAATAATTTAATTAAATAATTAATTAAATTCAAGGCGTTAAATTGTCTACTCCAATGGTTGTTAGATCATTATATGTAGAGAAAGATCCTTTCAGGCCTCAAGAAAAGGATGAAGAATTGCTTGGTCCTGAAGTACCATATCTTAGTGCAATTGGAGCCCTGATGTACGTTGCTAATAAAACACGTCCTATTATATCATTTGCGGTCAATCTATTAGAAAGATATAATTCTTCACCTACACGAAGACATTGGAACGGAGTCAAACATATATTTTGTTATCTTAGAGGTACAATAGACATGAGTATGTTATACACCAAAGTACCCAAACTCGAATTAGCAAGTTATGAAGATGCAGATTACTTGTCAAATCTTCACAATGATAGATCACAAACAGGTTATTTGTTTACATGAGGTGGTGCAGCTATTTCATGGAGATCAGTGAAACAAACAATAGTAGCAACTTCATCTAATCATGCAAAATACTTGTGGTTTGTCTTCGGGAAAAAATAAATTCAACGACCATATATGAAGATAAAACTGCATGCATCACTCAATTAAAAGATGGTTATATTAAAAGAGACCGAACAAAACATATCTCTCCAAGGTTCTTTTTCACTCATGATCTTCAAAAAAACGGTGATATAAACATCCAACAAATTCGTTCATGTGACAATCCTGCAGACCTTTTCACAAAGTCACTTCTAAGTAGAACTTTTAGTCAACTAGTACAAAAGATTGATCTTCATCCTCGAAGAAATAATCGTTCAGCTGAGGAGGAGAAATAAATTTGTTTTAAAAGGATATTGTACTTTTTTCTCTTCACTAGATTTTTTTTCCACTGAGTTTTTTCTAGTAAGGTTTTAATGAGGCATATCCAAAACAAACATCCAAGGGGGAGTGTTATGAATAATTGGATGATTTTTCTCCCAATAACTTCATTCCTTATTTAAATCAATATGTATTTATTATATTGTTTGTATGATGTCCTATAAATAAGACCTATTTCATTGTATATGATTACACCGAATAAAATAATATAGAATCATTCTATCTTTCTCTCTTTCATTTATTCTTTATTTCTTTGTATTTCATAACAAATATTATTATTATTATTATTATTATTATTATTATTATTATTATTATTATTATTATTATTATTATTATTATTATTATTATTTATTTTTAATGTAGGATCAAATTAGCAAATAATGTATTAGTATTTTTGTCAAGAATTGCTATGATGAAGAGTTGTCATCATGTCAACCTTGATCTATGTAGATTTTATGATTAAATAAATAAAAGTTAGAGACAAGTATAATATATTGTACATAAGATAAAGTAGAAGAACTTGATTTTCCAATTATTATAAATTATTTATATAGAATATATTACTTTTAAAATTGGTAGCTAAATATTATATTATTATTTTTATCTTCTTTTTTAATATTGTTTCTTGATATTTTATTATTATTATTATTATTATTATTATTATTATTATTGTTATTAATTATTAATGTAGATTCAATTTAATAAAATTTATTATTATTAGCTAAATATTGTATTATTAATAGTGGTGGTTGAATATTATATTATTATTATATTTATTATTATTATTATATTAGAGTTTTTGTCAAGAATTTCTATCATAAGATTAAGATATGTATTAAGATTAAGATAACATGAGGTGTGATTGAAAAAAGACTCCACTTATAAGATTGAATAGCTAATTCCTTTCAATTTGAAAGGATGTATTTAGTTCAAATGAGACATTTATTTATATTGTTTAAATCATCCAAAATAGGAAATAGAATTTAATATTTTTTATTGTTACTAATCGATTGATTCAACTGATTAATTTAATAAATGTAACGATTAAGTTATTCAAAATAAGCAAGAAAGTAATTTGTAGTCGTTTCCAATCGATTGGGTAAATTCAAATCACTTTTTTCTTCAAAAATTCATCAATCTAATCAATTAGGCTAATCGATTAAATCCTGTCAAAATATATTTTTTTGGCTTTTTGAATGTTTCCATTTCTATCTCGGAAACTCCTACATATTTATTAGAGACGTTTTATTTTCAAAATCCTTTTATAAAAAGGTTTCAAGTGTGTGTGTGTGTGCGCTTGTAGCCAACTACTTCTACGAAGAAAGAACTTTTGCTTATATTGATTCACTCAGTTGCTATTTTGGAATGATCAACCTAGATCGTGTGTCTGATGTATTCCATAAAATGCCTCCTAAAACAACACACATTACCTGCAAAACAAGGTTTCATAAAATGCCTCCTAAAATAATATTTTGAAACCTAGTTAGAGGTTTACATTCTTAATGTCTAACATGTAAAATTTGAGTGTTTTCATGTATCATATAATAAATAATTCTTATCAAATTTTAAAAACATGGCACATTTTAACAAATACTCCCTCGTTTTATAATAGGTGTTCTTGTTGAGATTTTCACACATCTTAAGATAATGATTAATTATGTCGATTCCAATGATAAAAAGGAGTATCTTTTACTAAAGTAACCTTATTAGTAAAAGGTAGTGGAATAAATTTGAGACAAATAAAAATAGGGAAGATGACACCTATTGTGAGATGGAGGGAGTATAATGATTGTATATATTTTAGTAACTTTCACACACATAGGATCATGTTTTGTTTAGACATGATTTACATACCTTCTTTGCTTTCTAGAACTTGTTATTGTGAAATGTTTCTTTCATTATTTTAAATTCTTTTTCAAAATATTATCGTTCAAAATCTTAATTCTCACCCTTTATAAACTTCTTTAGTTATTCATTTGTTGTGCATTATTCCATTACGTTTTCCACTTTTAAAAAATCAATATTTAAGTGTTTATGAAAGCACTTCACCCTTAAACGAATTATGCTTGGGGGATTGTGTACATGGTCGGTCTTTTGGATCGAGAATTGGAATGATCCAGAGTCAACCGAATTTCAATGAAGCTCGCTGATGACACTCTATCATTACATGTTTTGACAAGTATTTGGAGTGATTTTTATGGAATATCAAGTTAAAGGGAAGCAAAAGTTCCAAGGAATAGCCGAGATTGACCAATTAAAGGGAATTTGAAGAAATAGTAAAAATTAGAGAAATTGGGCACAAAAGGAAGAAAAATCACAATGGGATTTTTCTGACACGTTCTGACGCGTTGTTTTTGCTATAAATAGGCTTTTCTAGTACATAATTAAGGGTTATGCATCTTTTACTTTAAAGTGACGACAAAGAGCCCCAAGAAGGCAATTTTTGAGAGAATTGGAAACCATTGAAGGCCAAACTCTTCAAGAATTTCACATGCAATTATGTTCTAAACTCTTGGTATTTTATTGTATAATATGAGTTAAATTGCTCTAGGTTAGGTGTTGTCTGATGAACTTGTTTTGAACTTTTTGGATTATATGTTTAGTTTGATGTTTTATGAATAATTGAAGTTATACTTTAATTCCTATTTAATTATTCTTGTACTTAACGCTTATTATTTGTGGATGCGCTGATAATATGAATTTAGACGAGTAGGAATTAATGACCATAAGCTTATGAGTCTAAACTAGGATAATTAATATACTTTCGGTAGTTGAATAGGAATAGGAGATCACTAGTAGTGACTTTTGAAGTAACGCACCATAATAACGCCTAATTTCACTTTCATCAACCGGATAGGGATAAGAAGTCACTAGTAGAAATTAGTGAGATATACGCCAAGGCATTGTGTATAGTGGCTTTGTTAATTCACTGTAAAAATATAATGACTTAACCATTCACCTAATGTACTAACCATCAACAAGGGATAAACAAGGGATTCACAGTAAAACCTGATCGCTTTTCTCATATTGAATTCATAACAAGTTTACTTTTTGTAAAATTATTTGAAAACTCCTCAACCTTTACTTTTTTATTTCACACGATCGTAGTTTTGTTAAATAGAAATTTATGTGGATACTATCCTTATTTTATTACTTGACATTATCGGTATACTTGATGTGAATTCGTTAAGTTTTTCGTGCCGTTGTCGGAGATTGTTGATAATTTGAACAAGGCAACGCTTGAACGAATTTTCAATTTTTGTTTATAGTTTTTATTTTTTATTATAATTTTTAGTTTTTCATTTGTTTTTGCTTATTTTATTATTTTCTTTGGTTTGGTGCAGTACTACTGAATGTATTTTTCTATTTGTTTATGCGAGGTTTAGGATCAAAGCTAGTACCTTTTGATTCAGAGATTGAAAAGACCGAACTAGCAAACCAAAAAGCAGCGCGAGAAGCACTTTTAGCACAAGAAGCTTTAGTAGAGAAAAATTCACATGTTTCTTCTGATAATGAAAGAAAAGAAGAAGAAACAACTATGGCGGCTCAACCATCTCAAACCAAGGAGGACTACTACAAAAAAATCGATGCAAGGAAAATTTCTACGGGTTTTATACCCACTAGCCCTGCTACTTTTGACATTAAAAATTATGTGCTTTCATATTTAAGGGGTAATATGTTCAATGAAAACGTGATATCTGATTCATGGGAGAATCTAGCTTACTTCGTTGAAACAACCTCAATGTGCAAACCAACCGGTGTGACTGACGATCAGGTAAAGTTGAGGTTGTTTAATTTTGCATTGATAAGAAGAGCTAAAGATTGTTTTTTGTGTTTTCCCAATGACATAATTAGTACATGGAAGGAGTTAGAAGGCAAATTTCTAGAGAAGTTCTTCACCACTACCCAGTTTTCCAAAAAAAGAGCCGAAATCACAAACATCGAGAAACAAAAGACTAAGTCCTTGTATAACTCATGCGAGAAGTTTAAATTGTTATTACGAAGGTGGCTTAATTATAACATGAGCAACATATGACAAATGCATAATTTCATCAAAGGGCTTAGAAGTCATACATGAATTCTATTGGATGCCTCAGCTGGAGGTACCATTCGAACCATGACCAAAGGACATGTTACAGAGTTAGTAAAGAAATGATGCTTGAACGAATACCGCTCAAAGAGTGAAAGGGGGTCAAGGTTTAAATGACAGGTATACCAAATGATGTGTTAACTCTAGACACTCATACTGTATTACTAACTCAGATCGAACTCTTAAATAAAACTTTAGTATAAATTAACCTTAATCAATCAAATGTAAGTCAGGTTCAAACATTGAAATAAGATTTCTACAGAAAAGGTCTTGCAAATAGGATGATTGCTCCTGAAGGGTCAAGTGAAGAAGCACAATATGCAAATTTCAAGAAAAACAATCCATACTCCAACGCTTATAATCCATGTTGGAAATATCAACCCAACTTCAAATGGATCACTAATCAAACCTTAATGCTAATCAAGGTAATCAAAAAGCACAATAGGTTCCATTCTAGAGAAATAAATCAATAGTCGAAGAAGCCCTTGACAAATTTATGGCAATAGGTTCCGTTGAGTTGGTAAATTAAGTAGAAATATATGAGTGTAGTCCTATTATTTTGAGAAAAGAAGCAATTATAAACAAGATTGAGGAAGTAGATAAGACTTGGGATGTGGAAGAAGAGATAAAAATTGATAAGGAAAAAGAGGTGACTGCAAAATGTGTGAATACTTTGTGGGGAGGATATACTTGATAAATTGAAACATAGAAACACGCCTTTGAGGAGAACTAAGTAACGAATTATCCATGAACCTAGTTTCGAACTACCCTACTATGTAAAGCCATCTTATCCAATCATCTAGAAGAAACTGGAAGAAAAATAATAATAATAATAATAATAATAATAATAATAATAATAAGAAGAAGCAGCTATCCAAACTCTAAGTAAGTATATTGTTTCATGAAATGTTAGAATTGATTCCTAAATATGTTATATTAATGAAAAAGATTATGTCAAGAAAGAAGAAATCAGATATAGGTGAAATTATTACTATGACAGAGGAGTGTAGTGCTTTACTTCAAAGAAAAATTCTACCAAAGTTGAAATATGTAGGAAGGTTTACCATTCCTTATACCATAGGTGATGAAAACATTTTGAAAACATATTGTGATTTAGGTTCTAGCATTAAATTAATGCATCTCAGACTAGGGAAAATACTAAAATCAGGAAATCCTAAACCAACAAATATGACTATTATATTAGTCGATCTCTCAATCCCTCATCCTTATGGGGTCATAAAAGATGTGCAAGTTACTGTGGAAGGATTGGTGTTTCTAGAAATTAATGAAGATATTGATGCTTCGTTAATTTTAGGAAGAACTTTTTTGGCAATTTTAAAATCAATGATTAATGTGGAGTCTAGTGAATTGACCTTAAAGTTCAATAATAAAGAAGTAGTCTTTGACGCATATGAATGGGCACAACATATTGAAGAAAAAGAAACTTGTTGCAGGATTGATGAAACTTGTGTGATTAAAGGAGTAAAAGGAGAAAAATTAATTGGCGCAAGAGAATCTCTTTAATATGATGCACCTTAAGATGTGGCAATCAAGCTAATGATGGTAAAGAAGCGCTTAATGAGGTGCAACCAATTAATAAGTTTTTTTTCTTTGCAATTTAAATTTCATATCATTTTGACTAATAGTATGTTTTTTGAAGCATTTTATTAAGAGGAAAATGTGGTAAAAATGTTGGAAAAATAAGGGAGGAAGAAGAATAAATTAAAGAAATGAAAAAAGAAATAAATGGAGAAAAAATGCCTGGAATTATTGCGCCCCAACGTGGTCACAATATGGTAATATCATTGTCGCGATGCATATGTGGTCGTGATGGAGATGTTGAAACATAATCACTGAAAGTGATTTTTTAAAGTTACACTTGTGGTATCCATTGCACATTGTGTTTGTGATGGAGCATAATGCAGCCGCGATGGTTGCTGGTTTAGCCTACAAATAAAGGTTCCAAAACCACTTTTTACTCACAACTCTCATAATCTCTTATCCTACAATCTAATTACTTCTTCTAATCTTACTTCTAGAATTTACTTGAAATTTTTTAAGTTGTTGTTATAGCAATATGGTAACAAAGAGAACCTGAGTTTCTAAAGCATTCAATTCAACTTTTGCACCAACCTCTGATGCACCTGAGTATCCAAACTTCAGATTTCTTTCATAAAAGAGCATCGAGCACTACCTCGAGTTGTTGAATTGTCACCTAGTAAAATAAAGAGATTTTGATGTTTAAAAGTTGGAGGATACGAGGAGTTAGTTCAAATGCTTGAAGAACGAAAATGTATAAGATTCAATAGCCAAGTACAAAAGACGAATAAATCTATTGGATTATAATTCTCTGAAAAGACTTGTTATTTACAACACAACGGATACATATGCTATGTGTGAGGTAAGTATGTTAATGTTAGTGTTGATGCTATTAATACTCTCTTAGGATTAGAAGCTCCTGAAATATGTGAAATCCAAAAAAAAAAAAAAACTTAGTTAGGTAAGGAGGTGTGCACTCTTATGGTAAATGAATTTTGTAGATTAGGTGTTGAATAGGTAATTCACAATGGTTTTGATTTTGAGATTAAATATCTCAAAGTTCCAATCCCTAAATCTTGGGCATTCTTCTTTTGTGAAAACAGTAAAGGCTACATCTAACCAATCTGAGTATGTTATTAAGAGGTGTTTAGGTTTATTGGTTGTTTTACATAGGTAACCTATTGATGTATTTAAGTTAATTGCAAGAAAGTTAAATACATGGATAAATCCCTATAAGGAGCTCGTAGGCATTTTTGTGTGATTAACAAATTGTGCAAGATAGCTAGAGTTCACACTCACGAAGAGGATGAAATGATCAACCCAATGGATCCGATAAACAAAAGCCTAATGAATAATATGTGGAATGACCATTCCATAGAGGACGCAACAATAATAGACTGATCAATCACACCAATAAAGTAAATCCCAAGAAGTAGAAAATCAAGAATTCTACATGCCAAACATGAAACCTAATCAGCAACCATCAAATCATTAACACAAAATGGAAGAACACAATGCGTGCTTAGTCGTATGTGGTAAATAATAGGGAAATGGGCATGTAGTGGTAATATGGTGAAGCAATGATGTCAGAAAAAAATGATACAATGTCAAGACAACAAATCTCATGTGCTAGCCAAATATGTTTAAATTTCCTTTTTCAAATGATCATAACTTGTGAATTATTGATCCTCTTGGTGAAAACTTGGTATCAAATAAAAGTTTGGAGGGAGAGGAACACATTTGGTGTTGAAAACATTTTCAATAGAGGCCTAGATAAATGTGCATTTTGCCTTTTCCTCAATGTAATCAATTCTTCTTCTTCCACCCATTTGAATCTTTTGATAAGCTTTGTAATGATTAACGAGGTATAAATGGATACCTTGAGGGGTATATTAAGCCATAGAATCATGTTTTTCTCAAAAAGTCTGCCACATATTGACTTTGACCAATACCCTAGTTCATAGCCAAATAGATATGAGAGTGTGATCAACTTCCCAATCATTTGAAACCCTAATCACTAGCTAATTATATGGTGTTATTGAGACAATTTGAAGCGTGTGAAGCCCTTTTAACTTAAGAATACCATGGTGTTGAGGATATATCAAATTCCCATTGCTTTGAGCATCATCTTCTTCTCTTTGACTGAAGAAAGTAAACCACACAAGATACCTTGACCCCATAATCACAGAACCAATGTAATTTATGAATACATATGAGAATGAAGTGCAAGCCAATTAATGTTAAACTAAGAGGGTAAATTTGGATGTGGTGTTTCATCTCCTTCTTTAGCTAACGACATTCATTTGTATGGTGTACTTTAATTTTATGGTACTTACACCGCTTATTTGGTTCATTCCTCATGAAATCCCATTTAAGATCCAGAAGGGGTGATATGGACTTTGTGTGTAGTACCTTATGCCATATCTTCTTCATCTAGGTGTTTAGTGGTGTGTAGATTTTTATGGGCTTCGTGGTGGGTTTGAATGTCTCCATATCACTTGTGGATTTCAAGAATTAATTTGTGCATTGGTGGGAGGACTTGAATCCTCATATTTTGTGTTCCTTTGCATACATGAGCTTTTTCTCGGTGTTTCTTTCCTTGTATTTTATATATAATTCAACCATATCAATAATCTCTTCCATGGAATATGTGTGCTTATGGGTGATAGATTCATTGGAATGCACAACTTTTAGTCGGGTACTCTTTCAAGAACTCATAATTTCCCCCCGGAGAACATTAAATAAGATAGTCGTGGATACCTTCTAGTGTTTTCACAAAAAATTGGTCAATCAGATTCTTAGAGAGGTCTTTGTAGCAGGTCATGGAGAATCTAGGAAGGATCATGTAATGTCTTAATATCATCTCCTTCAATGTCCAAGAAAATATATTGCATTTTAGGTAGTTGGTTGTTCCTATTATCTCTATATGGGGGTTGGTGGCAATAATATGCTATTTACAGTCACTCTTTCGGTCAAATGTTATCATTGAAGGCGACTTGAAAATTTATAGTAGTATCTCATCCAAGATATCTCTGGGGAGGGGTTGGGAATCTATGATCTTTGTGCCCTCTAGTTCGTCGACCACTTTCTATTTTTGTTGTTAAACGAGCAAAATGGTGTCCTACATGGTTTCTTTGTGGTGACATAACTCTTCTATAATAGCATGCATCTTAGTTATGACATCTTAGTCGTCATTGTTGTAGATGGTGGTGGGTCTCACCGTGTGGTTAGTGTGATTGAAGTCTTAAGTGAGAATGGAGTTCAGGATAGATTTATTGGTCCCTACAGTGGGTTCCAATAGTACTTTGGGGAGTATTTTGGCATTTCTTGGATGTCATTAATTAAAGGTATGTTGATGTGTAGGTTTTTTAAAGTTTCCATAAACTTCCTAAATTTTTTATCATCTATAGTTTTCCCAATTATTTGAGGGAATGAAGTGGTGTGTCTTTCTTTTACAAACTTTCTGGATGAACTCTCTCCTGACATGTTAGTTGACACTTCTACAGTAACATAAAACTTAATAGATGACTTCCCTTTCTGATGTTATGAACTTGGTATTTCATCATTCTCTATAACAACGATAGGTGGTTCTGACTCAACTTCAAGACTAACTTTTTTGTGGCTTTAGTAGGCTCATTGTTTATAGCTTCAACATTCACTTCTTTCCTGCTTGGCTTTCATACTCCTAACAGCTTATCAAAGAAATAACCTTGTGTATCTTTGTATTCTTGGTACACGAAGTTGAGGCAAGAGTTTCAATGGTGCTATAAAGAGCACCATTGTATTCTCTCAGTTGTACCATGTAGTCGAGGTAAGTATTAATAAAAAATATTTTAAAAAATTAACAAAGATAAAATTGGACTTTGGAAAGCTGCCAAGTGCGAAATACTAATTAAACATTAAAAAAACATAAAATACAGTCAATGTGTGTTGAAGCTAGCTCCCTTTTAGTTATGTTCCCTCGATTTTTTGAAAAAGTTTTTTGTTTAAAAATAAAATAAAACATGGTGCTCCCATAACCTATTATCGGGGTTATTTGTAGTAGTGCAGAGAGATATTTTGATGGACAATCTCAAGAACCAAATGTGAGCTTTAACATTGGGCGAAGATTGCAAATCAAACAGAGGTTCTAACAGACAATATTACGAACCAATCGAGATATTTTTTTGGCTAAGCTTAAAAACCAAAAGATAAATTCTCACAAGAGATATTACATAAGAGATACACTACTCTTGACCATAAATTACAATTATACCCAAAACACCCGTACACAAAAAAACTATATCACTAATAATTTTTACTCTTAAATCACTATGGTAACAAGAAAAAGAAAGAAATGTGAAAGAATAGGGTATAGAGAGAAAGTGGAATTTTTCTCAAAGGATAGATGTCAAACGGGATATTGGAATAATTTGTCCAACAAGTTACACCAGTATGACAACAACACTTGTACAATATGATAGTGCAGAAAAGTAGTAAATAATACAAGCAATTGGTAGTCCAATTCAATGCAACCTGCACCTAATGTCTGGAGGGTTGGAAATAAAGGAAAATTCACTATTATTAGCTTAGTACATTAGTCTTACAAGAAACAACAAACCCTATGTTTTCCTATGACTTTTCCTAACAATACCCAATGCCTTTCTATTTAGGTATCTCCTTAAATATGAGAACCTCTCTCACTTTCTCTTAATCACTAACCCAAGTGTTTGGACTTTCACTCCCAATGATCAACCTCAATCATAATTATGAGTGATGTTAAATCTTACAACTCAACTAGACAAACCCACTATGTCAAGTTACTGAAACGTAGTGGTGTACATAAAACAACAAGGACTCCTTGTAAACCTAACACTCTAAAATATTCAATGTGAATGTTTGAATTCTAATGCAGGTTGTGAGCTCCTTGTATAACATAATAATTTTGGGCTTTTCTTCATGGATATTTGATTTACTTTCATCAAGAATTGATGCAAGATCTGTTGGGTATTATTTATTCCTTAAACCTCTCCTACAATATATAATTATTTTTCAATTTAAATTCAAATTTAAATCTCCATTTAAATCAAAATTAATCTTTAACCAACTGTCAAACAAATCACCTAATCATATTGTTAAATCAATAACAATAAAATCTTTAACAAATCTTCTATAAAACATACTCCAAAACACAACAGTTTGGTCTATTGAGTAAAGGCCCATACGTCATACCACATGTTTTTACATCGTGTCCACCATGTGTGTCTTCTGTAGTTCCATACATCTTAATCAAGCTAGATCAACCTGAACACTTTAAACACTTCTCCATGTTGTTGTTTTGCAAAAATGCATCCAATTCAAATGATCATTTCACAAAGAACTTCATAATGTATTATAAAATAAGTTTATGATGTGTTTTGAAAGTGGAGAAGTACTATATTTTAGGTCAAAAAAATATGGCTCAAAATGGGAATAACTCATGGACCTTTAAATGTCATAATTGATTATACCATATGTCTAATCGATTATGAGCTTCACAAAAATTCCACCCTAACTCCCAAAAAGGAGAACCTACAAATGCTAGTGTCTTAATAAATTAGGAGTATTCTTAATTTCTTAATGAGATTTATTCCTTTCTCTAATTGATTGGCTACTGGCCTTAGTTAATAAGGTATTGTATATAAATTCCCTAAAAGTTTAGGAACATCCTTGATCAATCCCATAAGCACCTTGATGGTTTCTCTAAAAGTTTTAAGGTGTTTTAGAAAATATAAAGGTTAAAAACACTTTTATGTGAGTATGTGTATTACCATGTATATCTTTGTATTCTTGGTACACGAAGTTGAGGCAAGAGTTTCAATGGTGCTATAAAGAGCACCATTGGTTCTAAACCTAATGTAGTGGAAATTTGGCCCAGTCGATTTCTAAATTTTTGACACTCGTCCCTTGAGCTTGTATTTATTTCTCCACTTTGTTAGAAAGTGTTTTTGTCCCTTGCATGAATGTTTTCAAAATTGATTTCACTTGGTTGTTTCCATTGTTTCCCACATTTGTGTTTGGTGCAGAAAAATTAGTTTGGTACTTTAGGTACTTAAGGCTTCAATTGATTTTTAGTGTTGGACCATGAAAATTTTGGATGACTTATCCATCCTAGGTTGTATGTATTTTATATGGGTTTTTTTCCCATATAGTTTACATATGCGGGGTTTTCATAACAAATCTCAAACATATGTGTACCTTCACAATAAACACAAGCTACTTCAGTTGCATATGTCACGACATTTACTAGATCGACAATTGGCACATCTGGTTGTGTCATAAGCTCCTTTATCATGTGAATCTAGGCCACCAGAAAAACAAGTGCAGTATTCTCAATGGCTTTATGTACTCTTCATGGTTTCTTACTAATTTATGGGAGGCTCTTGTTGTTGGACATTGATAGGTGTTAGGACTGATAATTCGATCAATTTTAAACCCTCTGCTAAGACTTGGACAGTAAAGCGCCTCTAGATGATGCGCCCAACATATTCATGACATCATGGACCTTGCTTCCAAGCATGAAATTTTTTTTAATTCTTGATTTATAAATATCAACAACCTGTTTACATTTTAAAAGAAAATAAAAATAAAGGTCGCTGCCAGAGGTTGAATCCTTAACCAGCAACATGCACCCCTTAACCCAACTAGAAAATTAAACGATTGTTCCCATGACATTTAGTGATTATCAAATTGATAATAAACATATAGGTTTTTGAAAAAAGCCTATTGAACAGAAAACTAAATTGTCTCCGTCAATAAAAAAAATCATGGTAAACTCAACCGTAATCATGCATCGTCATCATCATCTCTACAAACTACGTTGCCCTTAACCATATTGCTCATATATGCCTCGTGCTTGAGGGACTCTAAACTGTTATGTCTATCCTTAACGAATTCACCCCTACATGTCTCATGTTTGGGGAAAATGTGAATGGTTACGTCTTTCCTTAATAATTTTACATCTATAGGCCTCATGCTTGGAAAAGTGGCTTGGAATAAAAATATTATTAGCGAAACTCACTTAATACTAACAACCTCGACTTAGCCTCCCACAACATTAAATACATATAGAGGACAAGATGTGGTTAGGCGAGATGAGACACATGTCAAGCATGAGAAGAACTCATTAAGTCAAGCTACATCATGTTACATAGTAGGGCAGAGTCGTATGAGTCATTCTTAAGGTTATAGCCTCATCACCATATCTTTATTGACGAGTATATATATATATATATATATATATATATATATATAGAGAGAGAGAGAGAGAGAGAATGAAAAGTGAATATAGTGAAAAATAGGATTGTTTATGGTGTAGTTAGAGAATCAAATTCAATAGAAGTGAACCGTTTCAGTTACTCCCGAACCAAGTTAAACTTAAGTATTGGTTAGGTTCGATTCTTGATTAAGAAAACATTAATTCGACTTATTGATAAAAAATAGTTTATTTAATAATAATTTATGGTCTAATTGACTTATCAGTTAAGTTTTTTAAACAATCTCAGTGAAAAAACATTGATATATTCTTATAGTATTTCTTATATTCTTCTTTGGTTTAATAATAAGAAGAAAAAGATAATATTATTTTATCAGTTTCCCTTCCTATAAACAAAAGAATGAAGTGTACTAATTGTCAAGGAAGGTGTCAACACTTTTAGGCTAAACAAACCATGTGAGCCTTTGTATTTCAATCCCATATATGCTCTTAACTAATAATAACCATGCCGGTCCTTGAGGTACCATAGACAAGATCTATCACAAAATGTAGGAAATATTTGAAGATTTTTATTTAGCATGCTTATGATCTTTAATAGTCAAAACCTATTAGTTTATTATAGCTAGGGTCTCAATATCGTACATTCTCAAGTGCTAGCATTATTGAAAGAAGATTAGGAAGCTATGATATGATACTTATCTATCATTATAAACATGGATTAAGACGTAACACAACTATATGCATATAATTGATAATTAGACTTATATGGTTCCCACGAGGCCTTTAACATAAAGTGGTTTCATTTCAATACACATATAGTCATGCCAATATCTATTTGACATGACATGTCACTTTATATGATCGATTGCCAAACTCTAAGTAGTAACAAGTTTATGGTTATTATTTTTTTGGAACTTTGTCATCATTATATAAACCTAACTCATTATCATAAAATCACTTATAAAGCTTTATCTTTATTCAAAGAAGAACTTAGATTCTTTACAATAATTAGGTTTAGGAATTTGGAAGTAAAAAAAAGAAATAAAATGTGTATTAGTGGGTTTATTGTGTCAGCATGAAAGCAACCAAGTGAAGTTAGGAATTGAAATCTGGATAATGAATGGACTCCAGCCTCACAAATAGAATGATTGGCATGTTATTAGTTCAATTTGTGTGCTTTAATTTACAAGCTTAGCATCAAGGAGCTTTCTTGATTAAACTAATCGGGTTAGGCACGCTTGTACCTAATTCTCAATGATCATGGTGTCAACATTATCTACAGTTTAAATGCACGAGAATAATTAAGCTGATAAACCAAGTCCCACACATTATCTACGGTAGACATGAGGGTGATTATATCTTATACTTAGTTTATTTGTATCTCCTATACCCAAATTACCATCAAACTTACTAGCTTATCCTTTTAACTATTCTTTTTAGTGTGAAACGTTGCATTTTTAGAGGGTGTTTTAGAAATTTTACTCTTAATGTGAAATTAAATTAGCTAATTTAATAACACTATCTAACTCAATTTAATAAGTCTTTTATAAATTATCTCAAGTTAATTTAATAAAAAAACTGTATATACAATAAGACATAAATTATTTCTGTTCTAAACAGATTTTATAATTTCTTATAGATATTTTTAAATTAATTTAATAACAAATATTGTATATACAGTAAGAAATAATATTTTTTTTAATCAATTTCCTCAAATTCACTCAATATAAAAAAAATTAAGAAAAATAATTATTTTTGCACTATATTTATTAATTAATGAAAAAAATTCTTAATATTACGTTTTACTAATTTAATAATACTATAACTATATGTATTTAAAATAATTGTACTTTAAATTTTATTGTCCCAAACAAATTTAATAATTTTTTATAGATTTTTTCAAGTTAACTTAATAATAAATACTGTTTTGACGGCCTAATTAATAATACGATAAAAATTGTTAAAGGTTGTCATTAATTCATAATATTTTAACAAATAAATTATTAAAGGTTGTCATTAAAATATAAAAGTCATATATAAAAAATTATTACTATTGATTAATTATTTTAATTTAATATATCAATTCAATTAAATAATATTATGTCATTTAATATATCAATTCAATTATAAGGTGAACACTAAAATACACTTGAGTTTGTATATTAATTTTATGTATTCATTCAATTAAATAATATTATATAATTTTTATATTAATTAAAATATTACACTTGATCTTAATCAATTGATAATGATTTTATTTATATCTTTTAAATATAAAAAACTTAATATAAAATATACTTGAAACAATTGTATGTTACTTAAAAAATGAGTAAGAATTATTTTTTTTAAAATGTTTTGATATAAAGAGTGAACAATTATAATATATCAAGTATAAAAAAATTAGATTTCATTTAGCCACTGAAATATGAAGTTAGACGTACAATTCACACATGAAACAATTATTTATAACTTATTAATTAATTGTAATTGATTATAAAAATTCACACATGAAACAATTATTTATAACTCATTAATTAATTATAATTGATTCTAAAAATGATATAAAAATTATTTCAAATTAATATTTTTATATCTTCAATTTTAAAAGAAGAACAATTATAATACATTAAGTAGAATTTATCATTATATTTTAGAAATGAGTTAGGAAGACTTTGTTTGAATAAATGAAATATGATATAATGGACTAGTAGACACAAACAATATCACCAATCAATTAGTTAACTTTAGTATCTGTTTTATACCTTTTAAATAAAATTAAAATGATTATAATTTAATACTAGTGATTTAATCTTCTTACATATTTCTCGGTGTTCTACTCATTTGAAAGAAGAAAGTGTATCTATAAATATACTCAAATGTCAAAGTAAAAAACGTACACCCTCCGAACACATTTATAAGTAATAAAAAAAATTAGATTCATTGAATCATTGATGTATCTAATATAAAATAATGTCTAAATACATCAATGATTTAATGAATCTAAAAAAAAAATTGTTGCTTATAAATATATCTAGATGGTGTATATGTCAATAACAAGACTAGCTAACGGGCCTATTAATTTTAAGGGGTGACATTAAAGGTAGATTATTGTGTTGTGTCATTATTTTATGTCGAGTTGAGAACCATGAATGTTAAGGTTTTAGGCATCGCTATTGGATATATTATTTATATTGGGAATTTCATTTTACATCTAGCACACTCTTCTTTCAAGTTTTTGGCATAAAATCTAAAATATTTTCAGAATTTGGATATGAATATTCGAATGCACTACCAACTTTTTTTAATTAAATTTATTTCGCATATGCATATTCAAATTCATCTGATGGTCTATTTCGGAAATGCATATCTGAATTTATCTTTGGGACAAAACAATCAACATAATTCATAACATAGATTCAACATAATGCATAACATAGATTCAACATAATTCGATTATATTACATAAATAGTTCTACAAAAATTTAAAATTACATATTGTTATAAATGGTTAGTTGAGGACGTTGCAACATCATGATAATAACTTCTCCCGGTCTTTGAAGCTTCGCATCCACCTCAATCTGACCCTTAGAATAGTATTGTTGAAAAGTACCTCACATAACCTCTAAATCGTCTTCTTTCTTGAGATCAAACGGGGAGACTTTTATGTTTCATTCAGTGTCAGGTGAAGGTGAATAATACTCAAGCATCACCACCTTTAGGTTCCATGGATATTGCAAGAGAGAATTCAATATAGTAATGAGTCGGTGAACGACGTGTCATGCGAGAACCTGAATTGAAGTAGCGGCTTCCCACCAGTGAAGTACACAAATGCAAGGTGTGGATATGTTTGTGTCATTTCTATTTGTGATGGAGAATGAAATGGTTTGAAGACCATACTTATATCCTTTTTAGAGCAATATGGATCCAAGAAATCATATCTTGTTATCATAACATATTTCAGATATAAACATCCGAAGTAACCTTTTTTGCCAAAATAAGGGGTATTCAGATATGCACATCCGAAAACACAGTGTTTTTTATACAAGTATGAGGTTAATTCGGAAGTCCATATCCGCAATAAGCCCTGTATTGTTTTTTTTAAATTTGAAGGTTAATTCGAAAGTGCATTTCGAATTATGCAGATACATAATCAACGTCATTATTTGTACCAAAGAGACATGGGAAAAATGAAAAAATTGTAAAATTAAATATACATATATATATATATATATATATATATATATATATATATATATATATATATATATATATATATATATATATATATATATATATATAATATAGATTTTACATTGTATTCGACAATACATTCAAAAAAACGGTTTAATTTACATTCTAAAATGCACCAAACGAATTATCACCACTTAAATCTAAAATTGGTTATTTCTTTGACTTTTTCATATTTTATGCTCTCTCAAGCTCCATCAAATTGGTAAACTCTACCATATTTTTTAAAAAAAGTGACCCGACCAAGTTTATGCCTCTTTTGTGGAATGTGTTGTCCACTCCACTAATATAGCTAGAATAGGACACCCCGATTTCAAATAAACCTTAATAAAATGGCGTGATCTAAGGTACCCAATGCACGTGATATGGTAAAATGGATCTTTAGGTGGGGGAGTCATAAGAGGAAAAAAGGTTTTTCGAAAAATCATATCTCGTTAAGTCGATACACACCCTCTCATATGCACTTTCTATAAGATGACCAATTTCTAGGAAGTTCATCCACTTTTCAACTAGTGTGCGAACGCTAACACTTGGAACAAGAGAATTGTGAACTTTATTGAATGCTTTAGTTGTGACGCATTGTCGTGTGTAAAGTTCCATATGCATCGTCAACTCTGAAATAAGTGTTTGGCGTACAAGAGTGTGATTCTCCTCTCCTTTACCAAGTTACTCGGACACGTCCTGAAACACAGAATTACAATTACTCCCCACGTATATGATTCTTTCAATGTGCTTGTGCATAAAAAGTGACATCTCATCAATGTAGATAATAGGTGGTGTTTGTGGTTGTTTTAAATAGGCAGTGTACGAGGTGGTTTGGAAATGTGAGCTCCCTTGTTAACACTTGTTTTGAATTTTGGGGTTGGAGAATCCGAGAATACGTAATCAACAACTTCATGGTAAGAAGGTGAAACTTTTATCATTTGTAAATTATTGTCCAAAATCTATGACGACATCTATCGTTTTATCAACGTCATTCATCTCATTCAGCTTAGAATCTCCATTGACCTTGTCTGAAACCTTTACGGCAGCTTTGAAAATATTTTTGGGTGCACCATACCTAAGACGGCCAAAACAACATAAATTCTGTTAAAACAGAATTCTAGTTCTGTAACAGACATTATTTTAGACATTCACATCTGAATTATGGTAGGTTGAATTCGAATATGTATATCTGAAGTGACGTTGTTTTTTTCTTCCACAAATCAACAACAATGCAAAGAATGTAACATGAAATAAGGAAAGTTTACCTCAAATTGCAGCTTTCTATGCTCTCTTTGCTATGCTCAAACACTTGAAACTTGGTTTGGAGACGAAAATTTCATTGAGAATGGTTGAAGTTTTGTTGAGGGTTTTAGTTATGGAAGGAAAGAAAATGAATGAGATAGTTGAAATGGGTGACCATGCAGCATTTTAATATGACAAAGGTAGTTTCGGATATGCATATCTAAAACTACCTCTAGAATGTTAAATCCAACGTCTAAGTATTAAAACGAGAAATAAAGTGCGTCTTTAGATGTGCATATCCGAAACATACTGAAAAATATGCTCGAATGTGCATATTCAAATGATATTTTCGAGTTTTCGGAGGTTTAACTCAACAATATGTAAAAAAAAAATAAAAAATAAAAAATAAAAAAATAAAAAACTCTTTATTTTGAGAGGTGATTCTTCTATAGAAATACATAATATATTTGGGTTGAGTTTCTTAGGTCTATATTACTACTAAAGCCCGATAGGCCTTATAATATTTTAATAACTAATGGGTTTAAAAAGCATTAATGTTTAAAATACATGGAAAAAAATTGAGATAGGAAAAAATCTAATTTTATGAGGTATATATGACTTCCTAGACTTTTAGTTGTCATTTGATGTGTAAGTTTGCATTTCAAGTATCGCCTTTCATTTTTAGGGATGGACCTCTATCCTCCTTTGGGTGATTATGAATTCTGGAAATTCGCCTCTTAACCTTTCCATATTCAACCTCATGTTATATTTTTTTTACCTGCTCAAATATTATTTGTAGGTCTTCATAATGGGACTTTGTACTCAGATTTGGATTCCATGTAGATTTATGGAATTCCTAATCTTCTTTACAAAGACTTGGTCATACATATTTTTGCAGGTGACCTCCACATTCTTTATTCCAAAGGGGCAATGATCTTATTTATATAATTTTGGCCTTCAAGAAGATTATCTTTTATGTTTCTGCATTAGGATGTTCCTGGTTAATGAATTGAATTGAACCATATTAATGGTTCAATTCAATTATAAAAAATTATTTTTTAATGATTAATCGATTAAACCAGTTATAATTCAGTTTATAACTAATTTAAACCAATTTATAATAAAAAAATCAGTTTAATATAATTTAACTAATTTTAAACTAGTTTTATTTAAAAAATTAATTTTTTTAATTGAATGTTAAATTGGTTTTGAAAAATTTGTTTTTTCTTTGAATTTTTTTTTATTTTCAGAAAAAATATTTTTTTTAAAAAAAGATATTTTTTTATAAAATATATTTTTCCCAGTTTTATTTTTGTATTTCGGAAAAAAAGTTTTTATTTCTTTAAAAAAAATATTCAGCATATTTTTATTTAAAAAAATTTATTTATTACAGTTTTTTTGAAATTTTTTGAAAAAAATATATTCAATTTTTTTTTGTTTTCGAAAAACATTTTTTTTGGAAATTTTTATTTTCAAAAAATCAAAATTTCATTTTTTTTTTATATTTCTAAAATTTTCTTTTTTTATTTCTCAAAAAAAAATCCCAACTTTTTAGATTTTTCGGTAAAATAATTTCAATTTTATTTTTATTTTTTTAAAAAAAAACAAATCCTGTTTTAATATTTTTCGGTAAAATAATTTCATTTTTTTTATTTTTCAAAAATACAATTTTTTTAATTTTTTTCCGAAAATTTTTTTCATTTTTTATTTTTAAAAAAAATCTCAGTATTTTATATTTTTTAAAAAAATGATTTCAGTTTTTATTTTAAAAAAAAAAAAGAAATTTCATTTTTTTTGGAAATTTTTTTTCAGTTTTTTTTCTGTCTGAAGTTTCTTTTTTTTATTTCTCTAAAAAAAGTTCAATTTTTTATATTTTTCTAAAAAATATTTTCAATTTTTTTTTCTGAAAAACAAATTTTTTCAGTTTTTTTTAAATTAAATTTTTATTTTTCAAATTTTTTAAATAAATTGAAAAAAAAGTTTATTTAATTTTTTTTATAAAATACTCATTTTTATAATAAAAATTTATTTTAAAATAGTTTAAAACTATATTGAAATTATTTTTATTAAATAGTTAAGTTCAATAACCATTTAAACAGTTCAATTTTTTTATAACTTAATTCAATTCGATTGCAGAAATACAATTCAATTAATTATATTTTGAATATTCCTAGTCTGCACGGTTCATTAAAATCTAGTTTTAGCTTGAATAAAAATCCAATAAGCTCAGTCGTGCACCATAATGTCTGTATTTGGAAATGGGTGGGATCTTTAGGACATGCATTTTTCAAATCGAGTTAAGATGTGCACGTCCTCCATTTATCGCTGTTTTTGTTTACTATTACAGAGTTGGTCATACACTTCACGTAAATGATTTCATAAATTATCATATTTATAAATTGAGAATGAATAATTTAGTTTTCCTAATTTAAATAATTATAAAGTTTTTTTTTTTTTTTCATGTCTTTCTGATGTTTATTTTAAATTATTAAAAATAATTTTAGAGTTAAACAAAATTAAAATTTTATTTATAATTATTATCAAATAAAACTTTCAATAATTTTTTATAATTTAAGACTATTTTGTGTAATTTTAATTATCTAATGAATAAAAGGTTGAAAATTTTAGTTGTTATATTATCTTAATTATTTTATAATAATTATTTTAATTTTTATTAACAGAATTGTAAAAAACTTATATACTTTTATTTCGTTGTTATCAGTTGAAATATGAGTATTCTTTTTTTATGTATTATTATTTTAATTTTTATTATACTCTCTATGATCAATATTATAATCAAAAAGAACAAATTATAATTCATTTTGGAAAAACTCTATATTCTCGTATGATAAATCAAGAATCGTGCTGCTTTTTTTGTTTATTATTCTGTATCATATGAAAAATGTACTTTTATATATATATATATATATATATATATATATATATATATATATATATATATATATATATATATATATATATATATATTAAAGATTGTTACGTACTCTATTATATTTTAATATCAATCTAGAGTGACTTATCTTAAAAAATTGTGTAATAAGTAATTTGAGATTAAAATTATCTATTTTAAATGCTACTTATAAGATCAATCTAGAGTCACTTATCTTTGAAAATTGTATAAAAATTATTTTGAGATTAAAAATATTTATTTCAAGTATTACTTTTATTTTTACGATTTTAAGAAAATCAAAAATATTTTATTATATTTGAATACTCACATATCTTTTTATATTTGAAATTTGAGAGAATGTATTTAGTCGAACTAATTGCTATGTTATCAAAAGATTTTGTTCTAAATGTAGGGTGTAAGTGGATAAAAAAAAAACTAATTAAAACGATAATTTAAATCAAAGCAAATTGAAATAAAATCAATTGTTTTTGGTTCGATTCTAAAACTAAACTGAACCAATGAAAATCTATGTGGTTCGGTTCTCAATTTTAGTTTTTAGGATTTAGCAAACCATTGAACCAAACCAACGAATATAATTAACCTCTAAATCTTCTATTTCACCTTTCATTAAGCTCAAATTTTATATTGATTCAACCATTCTCCATATTTTTTACGCTTTCTTCCTTTCAGCAAAACATGCATCTAGAACCAAACTCCAAACCATAGAAAGTATAAATCATAAGTCACAAAACTTTGCTTTCATTGAACTGTTGCTCTCGCTGTCCACCACAGATATTTATCTCTCTGTCTTTGTTCTTATATGTTATAATCTCCTTCTTCGTGTTCAAGTTCTTTTCGTTAATTTTTTTTCTTCTTTAATAAAATTTCTTTTAATCTTATTACAAATTAAAAAATAATAATTTATGACTGATAAGTAATACTGCTTTCATCTCAAAATAAGTGTCACATTTAAAAAAAAAAATGTTTCAAAAAGCTTGTCACTCTAGATTATCAATACAATTTATTATTTACTCTTTCAATCGTGCCCTTTAATAAAATTCTTAATTTATTATTTTCTAATTTAACATTAATGTTAATTTGAATACATCAATAATTAATCAGGATAATTTAGTAAAATCAATATTCTCTCTCACTCATTTATTATTATTTTTTAATTTGTGTGAAGTGAATTATTATGATAAATAATATAGAACGGAGAGAATAATGTTCATATTTTAACGGATAAAATTTATCAAATTTTTGTAGTGTTTGTCGACAAAAATATTATCTGAAATTCCGAACAAACTCTTTTATTGAGAAAACACGGTTTAAACCATTGTAGTGTTCACATTTAAGCAGCCATAATTTATTACTACTTTTTTTTTGTACTATTTGTCCGAATAATTGTGAAAATTCAAAGAGTTTTGGATAAATATTAATCGTGTATTGAACAAACCCTTTTGAATTGTAAATATTTTGTAAACATATTTTTCATTTTTCTTTTATTTTTTTCTCTCTTCAATTTTGACAACTAGACTTTTGGATTGACAAGTAGACTTACTGTTGGGAATTTTTCCGTCTAACCAACGGATCAAGTGAATTTATAAGTGTTCGAAGGTCTGTGTGTTCCAAAGTTTGATCTTCATTATATAATTTATTGGCGAAAAAATAAGTTGAGCATGTCTTTTGATCAGCGAAAACATTGAAAGGGTTCTGGAAGATAAATTTAAGAATGAAATAAAAAAATGTGTAACAAATAGTAAAGATGAATGGTTGTATTTATAGAAAGTCTAAAACAACTAAGTAGCTGGATGACATGATCTCTTTAACAAGTACATGCATGTGCCACGCTGTATGGTACGTAGGTATGTCAATTTGCACTCGTTAGTGGGGATTCCAGCAGAGATTCTTTGTTTGGGGTTCTAAAGATGGAGAATATTTTTCCTACGAGAATGGGGAAAAAGTTTCCTCGAAGCACTTTGGGGATGACGAACATGTCCCCCGCCCTGTGGAGTCTCTGCCCCGCACTAGAATTTTGTAATATCATTAATTAATATATAGTTTAACATTTCTATGTAGGTTTATTTATCAAATAACTTGTTAGTAAAAGAGAGATCTAAATGACTATTTTAATTTTTTAAAGTTTGAAAATTTTATGTTCATGAATCTCAAGACTAAATATTGTTAAAACAATATATTTATCGTACATGGTTAGCTTATTAATTTAT
Source organism: Vicia sativa (assembly GCA_021764765.1). NCBI lineage: Eukaryota > Viridiplantae > Streptophyta > Magnoliopsida > Fabales > Fabaceae > Vicia > Vicia sativa. Next base: position 302,732,196 of record CM038792.1, on the reverse strand, counting down.
TGTCGTTAGTTTTTGAATTTATTAAATTAGTTTAAAATAATAAGTAAAAATTTATGTTCATAGATATCCACAAAAATCGTGGGACCCGCAGAGATCCGTGGAGACGGGGATGGAGGACAAAATCTCCCAAAACAGGGATGAGGAATAAATTCGAAGACGGAGATTGAGATGGAAATGTATCCTCCGTCTTCGCTCCATTAACATCCCTAATGGTATGATAGAGGAGCATGTGTCGTGCAGTGTAGTGACTCCTCATAAAAAGCATGCATACGTTACATAGAATGGCTACACCTTTGTGTGGCGTTTTTTTATTTGAAAAGTAATTAATTTGAAAATTTATTTGAAATATAGTTGTTTGGAGAATTTTTATAAAAAAAATAAGTAGTTATTTGAAAGAAAATAACTTCAAAGTGTATTTTATATGAAAAAATCTTAATCCATCTCCTAATAATTTCAAGCACCTCCAAAAAAAATTATTTTGAAAATTCATTTTTGGGAAGAAACACGAAATATCAATTGTCCACACTACGGTATCTTCTTCAAAGATTTTTTTGGGGTTTTCAAAAATTCCACTGAATATGTGTTTGGATCTGCTTGTCTTTGCTGTCACCGCACATTTAGAAGGTAATTTACCGTGAAAAAAGAAGTTCCAATAGGGAGCTTCTAGTAGACACGCGTTTACATAATTCCTCACCGTGAAGACAATTGTATACTGTGTCAACATACGGCAACACTGTCTTTGTGTTTGGATAACATCTTGTTTTAAAATTCCAGATATTTGAATGCAACTCAATAACAAACTATCTCATGGCCGAATGTTGCTTTCCACTTACAGCTGCTATTTAGATCATCTATCACTATCCAACATCATCTATCACCAAGCCTATTAAATTCCTTTGGAACTCTTTGGACATAAACAAACACACACCCCATTTGACCAATAAAACTAGCCCACCAATGTGTAATCATGACAAAGATGGAAGGTGTGCATGTGACATTCATCAACACAACTTGGTGCATTTGTAAGTTGTAACTAATCCAATTGTTCGGTTGGAACCTGCTCCCTTGATTGGTTTCAAATTAGCATGAATCTCAAAAACAATTTACTTATGGACCCGGATTCGTTGCAGCCAGATAATAACGCAGTTATTGCAGTCGATATACAGCGACAGCAGTAAGTGCATAACTTAGACTGCAAGAAAGTCCAAGTTCGGAGAAAAAAATACTTCCATGCATCACTAGATAATCAGAGGAACACTACTTCTGTCATCTTTACAATTATCAATTAAAGTAAAAAATAAAATAAAAATACATGTGCTTAATAAAATAGCTATATGCCTCAATCAACTAAATATTGAAAATTTTGAGGCATAGCACCTACTCCAATTCTAATCAGGATTCCCATATAGTTGTTTTCTGAACTCTTTCAATGTGACCCTTCTTAGGGAAGAACCTTGTTAGTGGCCTACTATGTGAAATCTTCATGTAGTTGTTGTTTTCTGGTGTGTAATTGAAGAGAGATGAAATTGGATCCATGATGGAAGACGAATCGCCGTAGTCTACAGTGCTGAAGGAGTCCCGCGTACTCTCGGTTGTGAAAGAAGCCTCGTCTGAGCTTGTGAAAATGGACCAGTCACTTGATGTGGTCGCGTCGGAGAACTCGTGCCTGATGTTTTCGGCATATGTTTGTATTACTGGATGGACGTTTCTGTTTGTGCTTCTTTTAAGAAGGCCGTTAGAGGTGTCAATAAGATGAGTAGTGGCAATTTCTGGCCTGGTGTTCGGTGAAGGCTCGGAGACGAAACTTTGGCTGACATGTCGGCTATGTCCTGGTTTAGAAGGTTTCTGCGTTTCTAGTGGATAGAGCTTCGAAGAATCGGAGACTGATTGCTGTGCGGCTTTCCCGGTTAATTCTACTGGAGGACGGGGATAGGACCTAACAAAAATTGAGCAATATGCGCATTAAGCACCAGCGAAGTTAGATAAAGGAAACAAATTCTAACAACTGCGAAAGCAACTAACCTTGTGTAGAACAAGATGTATGCTCCTTCTGACATAACCTGATTGACTAATACTGGCTGAACCTGTTAAAATATATAATCTAAGAATTTCAAAACTAATGAAACATCGAAAGTTCAAGCAAATTGCTAGCACGAAATATGGTTAATTACGCACAAAGATTGCAAACAAGGAAACAACATTACCTCGGTATCGTCTATCCTGAACCAATTGCCTTGTAGATCTTTCACGTACGAAACGTAATGTCCAGAGAATGATGCATTCAGTGTGTCAAGGTGCACGACAACGGCATAAAGCACGTAGAGTGGAGGAATATCGCCCGTCCCAGTCATGAAAGGAATCATATCTAGCATTTCAGGAAACGTTATGCACTTGTTAATTTTCCCATATCTTCCTTCCTGGAAAACAAAATTCAAAGAGTTAATATATAGAAAATCATGAAATTCAAAACATTATTAGTAGTTCAAAAAATAAAGTACAATTTGACAAGAGCTGTGATTTACCTGAAACCTCTTTAAAACAATGGTCAAGATGTTAGGGGCCTCATGTATGCTCAGTTGCTTTCTAGCTCGAACATATGTGGTGCACCTAGATCAAAATATATAAACATAAGGGACATATCTTAATTCAAAGTAAAAAAATTAACAAACAAAACCTCGTGTAATTGCGTTCTACTTATCGCCAACACTTCAGATCGAAGACATGTCTGACACGGACACAACACCTGACACATGTGATTACACAACTTCTCTCATGTTCTCAAATTATTTGTGAACGTCTCTGTGTCTATATTAGGGCTGGCTTCATAAATTGCAACGCAAAATACAAAACTTAAATGATCATACCTTCCACATCTATACATGTTTTCTCCATCCAAATCTTCAGGGGAGGTAAACTGAGTCAGTGCATCTTCGAGTGACTCAACCCAACCCAATATCTCCAACGTTAAGTCCATGATGTTCTCGTACCTCTCTGACTCATGACTACAATTCAAACACTTAACCTGTAGATATAAAAAATTCACTGCGGCGTCAAAAACGATGTAAAGTTAAGGACACTACACTTAGAACCAAAGAGAAAAGAAGATCATGAGAAAAGGATTACACACACCTTGGATTGAAGACGACCACTAAAAGTATGTTGTATGAAGGTTGTTTCCTGTAATCTAGGATCTACTCTTTTCTCACCACCAAGCCCCTCCAAACATATAGATTGCATCGATGCAACTAGAAGCCTATACAAACCAACGCATAATATGATTTAGCATGGACTTTGCATGTGTTTCAAACAAGCACAGTAACATTGGAGACAAAGAGGCAATAATCTCAAAAGGACCTTAAAAATTCGTGAGCATCTTCCTGACTTCCATCACCCATGTGACAATTAATGCTCCGCATGTGCCAAAGTATCCTACTCGGAGAAAGAGGAGCCCCATTCTCTCTCAAAATCGTCATATGTTGCTCTAACTCACACATGAGACACCAATCTTTCGCACAACCTGACATTCAATGAAAAAGATGACAATGTTTTCTATTAAAAATTGCATTTGAAGCAAATTCACATTATTGTTTAAGAGAAAAGATTGAGATAGAATGGAAATACAGGATTTCGAATGTGATCCATAAAGCAAATATACGACAAGAGGCTTGGTAGAAGTTAAGCACTGCAACACAGCATTGGCATAGCAACTGCAAAATAAAGAAGAATTAACATATTTAACGATGACTCAAATACACCGAAAAGGAACGTTATACATAATATGTTAGTATTACCTATTTCCAATATTCAAAAGGCCCCTGGGGAATATGCCAAAGACTTCACTCTGGAAAATCTTTACAAATTCATCATATGGAAACAACATCTGAGACATGATCAAGACATCAACTTGTTAGTAACAGTGTCTATTTCTAACCTGCGGCACAATCTATGAAGCCCTAACAGTCTTACACAAACACCGGACACAACATTGACATATTAAACAAGCCAATATCGTGTAGGTGTCAAATACATATTAAACCAATAACGTGTATTGATGTCGGGTAGGTGTCAGACATTGAGACGTGTTGGACATCAGACACACTTTCAATCTGAAGTGTTTGTGATGTATTGGGCACAATAAGCACTTTTCAAGTAGAACGGCAATAGGCCTTAAAATTTGAATGCTTCTTCTTTAAACTAACCTTTATACTCTTCGCCTTTTTGGACCTTACTCCACTGCCTTCTGAGGAGGCTAGTGCAGTGTGTTTTGTCGATTTCCTTAAGCCCATAATTTTCATAAGTCCGGTGCTTGAAATTCCATTGCCAGCATGCGAAGGGACAGTACCTCTGCTTCCAGAAACTTCTGCATGATGAGCATAGATTGTGTTTTCAAAAGAACATTTATGATAAAAGGAGAAAACCTTAACATAAAACAAAAGTGAAACCAAATTATAGGTCTACGGTACTAACTCGGCTCATCTGAAATTTTCCCTTTCTTCTCTATTTCCGCGCCATTAAAGTCCATTGACGTCTTTGATGTTGACTTCGGTGATTTAGAACATTTGACCTTTGACGAAGAATGTGACAGCTTTTTAGCCTTTGCACTTCCTTTAACAGTCATTTCAGAAGAGCATTTGTTTTGGAGTACTTCATCAAAATGATGGTTTACGTTTCCCCCTTTGACTACATTTCCTCCTTTGGTAACGATGCTTGTTTCGAATTCATCTACACCAACATCATTGTTTGCAGCACTCGGCACAGTAGAGCATCCATATTTGTTTCTTGGTGCAAATGCATTTTCATATTGACTTTGATAGTTCCCATCCTCGTGCATTGTGTTTCTCGAACCATCTTGTTCGTAAGCATAAACTCCAAAGCCTCTTGCATTGATCTTCGAAGTTTCTTCCTCCAACACAGAATCATCACTGCTATTTCTCGACTGCAGCAACAATTTAGCATAACGAACAGAGTTTAATATCGATTAGTGAATGTACAAAATGTGTATGCCAATATGATATTTCAATTTCATAGTAAAACAAGTTAACCTTCAGCCTCGTAAACGTCTCCTGAGAAGTGGTAGCTTTATAGTCAGAAGATTCAATAGAAGATTCATAAATAGAACCACTATCTCTTCGCCGTGATTCTCGGTTGGATTTATGGGAAGCTCTTCTCTCCAAAGTGGCAGGTTGAGAATTATTAAAAACAGAAATATCGGCTGTAGAAGAAGCTGCGACAGTGCCTGTCAGCGGGTGAACCAAATTGTCCGAAGGCTCTCTCGCCCTTAAAGTCTGGTTCAAATTGCAACCAAAGTAGGGATTGTTTATATTTTCGTAAAAGGGACTTGCGTGACCAAATTCCTCAACCGAAAACGGCAGAGGAAACGAGCTTGATTCATGAGTTTCCGATGGCAGGCACTCTTGTTTGTGAATTTGCCTCCAGTGGATTATTTGACAATTCCCCGAGCTGCAAACCACTTACAGCTCAAATTTCAAGAAATAATAATCTTAACGTCAAACAGAAAATTCGATAAAATAGATAGTTACCAGTATCTAACAAACTTGCATCTGGAGCAGCGAGTTTTAGCGGGAGCGGAACACCGAGCACACTCATGATTCGTTTCGCTATTCTTAGGAAAATAAAAGACTTGAGGTTGAGGGGGAATTACATCAGCAACAGCCATTTTTTGTTCGGCTTTAAAGGCTTCTTCAGCAGCTAATTGAGCGAGCAAAGTTATCCGATTTCTCTTCGTGGCAGTCTCACTCCATTTTCCAAGTAAGACGTAAGCCACCAAAGGGAGTACAACCAAGACCAGAAACAGGACAGGAATATCAGATTCACGCGGTTCGAGCATATCCCCACCAGCATACTCATGTCCAGTTTCCTCCCAAAATCACTTATCAGAATGTGATCCCCCTAAATGTCCAATGCAGCATAAGCCATAAGCTACCATTCAAACCTGTCATGTTCGGCAACTTAAATTCAGCCAACCACAACTTACATCAACAACAACAAGCCTTAACTTATTGCCTTATTTAGATAAATAGCTTAATTAAGTGCTTATAGCAAAAGCACTTAAATGACCATTACATCAACAACCACAAGATGCCAAGAGTCAAAGAGCAATGATTGCATATAACAAACCAATCTCTAACATTTCATCAATTTTATATTCAACAAACACCCATTTAAGGTAAACACAACTAAAGAAACCAGTGAACCACCCCCACAAAAAAAAAAATCACTTTTTTTTAATCATTTTTTCCAAATAAACAAATTTCAACCCCACAACACAAAAAAAAAAAAAAAAACCCTCTTGTTCAACATTAAAAAAAATCAATTTTTTTTCAAACCCATGTCTGAAACCTAAGATCCAAACAAGTAGAAAGAAAGTACAAGAACACAATGCAAGATGAAAACTTTGAACAAACCTTCAACACATTGAAGAAATCTGAGCAAAACCCACCAACACTTCACCTCATTTTTCCACCACCTTGAAAAAGATTCCTTCTTTCAACAAAAACAAAACAACACCTTCCTCTTGTTACTACTACTAACAACAAACACACACACTCTTTAAGGATACACTAACCTGCGGTAACATGTATCATGAGCTCACTTAAGAACCGTACACGTGCTGAAAGATGAGAGGGTGGTGATCTCGAAGTGTTTGTGACCGTTGATAAGGCTTGTGGGACCGGGTTTGATGATGTTCCCAATGATTTGTGGTGGATGCCACGTGTACGGGTGATGCATTAATAAGAGCATAATTGTTGTGAGGAATAAATTTTGAATTTTGGAAGGAAATTAAAAATAATAATAAAATAATAAACTTTTTGATCTGAGTCATGTGATGTGACAGAGCTGTGACAGTCTTTGCTACGAATATTACAATGTCAGTGGTAACATAGTTGGAATTTGGGACATGGGTTTAAATTATGTAACATAGTTTAAAATTAAATCATTTTTACACTCACAATTAGTAATAAAAATTAGTAATTAAAAATATTTGATTTTAGTTACAGTAATTGTTTATAAAAGTAATTGGAAGTTGACGGTGAATATTTTATTGCATCGTTTGTTTAAATATTCTAATTTATTTATCAAATCTATAAGGAATTTAGCACTTTTATAGGAATATGCAAAGTACCCAAAAATTTTGACTATCATGAGTTTATGGAGAAAGTGCTTGGACTAACTTATATTCGGTCAAGTGAATAAGTAAAATATGGTAATGAGTTAGTATTCTACAACTCTATAACTATTTTTCATCTTACTAATATATAATTATTCTTTAATAAATGATGGGAATTAATGAAAATATATTACTTTCTTTGATCATGATGTGGATCAAACTACTCACTCATTCAAACTAACTTAACTCAATTATATATAAGTATAATGTTATTAAACTCATTCAAATTCATTAATATTTGATTTTAATAACAATTCTAAAATTTCAATTTATCAAGGCTAACATATTTTGTCTTTGAACTATAATTGTGACATCAGAAAAATGTACTCAATTTTAAGAAGAATGAAGTGAAATTATGTCAGTTGATTATATACGCTCCATAATTTTTAGTGGATCTTGCATAGTTGAATTAGATATATGAATTTCACATGTACTGGATCTTTAGCTAATTCAGAACAGATGTTTCCGAGACTTGTCAGGTGTTTTATTAGCTAGGAATGAAATTACTGGTGAAATCATCGGATAGAATATCAATGAAGTCGCAATCGAACGTCTTTTATCCCGCGAGAGAAAAAGTAAACCTCGAGTAAACCTGAGAGGGAGAAATCATGGTCTTACGATCAAGAGATCAGGTAAGGGAGTCAGTTACGCGAGGGGGAAAGTATTAGCACCCCACACGCCCGTAGTACTCTACGGTGTCCACTTCTATTTTCTATCTAAAGGGTATGAGTATTTATCTACAACCTATGTCTAAGGTAAAATGAATAAATGCAAAGTATTATGTACAAAAAGAAAGGTTTTTTTAGTGTGCTTGCCACGGTTGCGAACCTTTAGTGCCTACGCACCCCAATCGTGTAATTAGGGATCAAAGCACTACATAGTTCTCCTCGAAAATTTTGGTGGGTTGCAATGTTTTTTATGAGAAATTTCGTTTTGCATCCTTGCGATTAGGATTGCAATTTGTGCTTGGCATTGCAGCTTATCGAAAGACTCATGCTTGGCCACTGGCACACTTAGCAACTCACTTGGATTTGAAGTGGAACACCCTTATCGAAAAGGTTTTCATAGATAAAGGTCTGAAGACAAAATGATTAGAAGTTGGTGAATTGTTTTTACCTTGGCGACAAAAGGATTTAAGTTTTATTAAGCATGTTTTGGAATTTGATAAAGAAATTTTTTAAGTTTTAATATGCAAAAGCGAAAGAAAACATCGAAGGGGAACTATCTAGCTCTATCCCTAATGTTATCATACAAAGGTGGCCCTAAGTCAAGAATGAAAGGGAATGTCTACTTATGTTAGCATACATGGATGACTATGCTAATGTATAAGCTCGAAAGCTACCCTAACCAAGCGATTCTAGGGGGAAGACTATCCTAATGTGTAATACGGTGAACTGACTTTGAGATTTTTGTATCGCAAATGTGCGGATAGCAAGAGTCGCCACCGACTTTTCTTTTATCCAATTTAGGAAAGGTGAAAAGAACAGGAAAAAGACCTTCGTTAGATTCTGAGTAAGGGAAAAGGTTATGAAAAGGGAAGGTATTAGCACCTCTTTCCATCCGTAGTTATCTACGGGCTCTTAGTTGCTCTTAGATCATTTTCAAAAGTGTTTTCTGTGTGTTTGACAAAAGTGTTTTGAAAAAGGCATTTTCGCTTTGACTTTGTAATGATTCATGTAGGAATGTATACAAAGTGTTCGGAAATGTTTTGTTTTGAAAAGAGTTTGAACTTTGACAAAAAAAGTGCGTGGTGTGAAAAGTATTTTGTTTTGAGCAAGCAACTAAAAGTCTTATTACCTACTCAGAATGGTCGTTTTCGTGTTGTTTTACGTTCCTTTAGAATAGTGTTATCCATACCATTAGTTGGTAGGTAACCCTATTCGTTGGATGTAAGAGGGACATTCGAAGGGACATCGGATGGTCATAGAAGGCAACTTGTAGGAAGTGTCCTAGCACATTCGAAGGGACTATCATCATTTTTCGTAGGCGACAATCGAGGGTCAAGATCATGTATTCGTAGGCAACATCGTGGGTCTATGATCTTTGTATCGAAGGGACTATGATGATTTGTTTTGAAGGCAACGGTGCTAGAATACCTCTACGTTCGAGGGACTTGACCATTTATTCGAAAGGCAACGAGAGAGAATACTCTAGGGGGTGCATGTGTGAAGAGAGTGTGTTAAATTCAGATATGATATCTTGAAATTATGAGTGATCTATGTCCAATTTTTATCTTGCCATACACGCCTAATTACTAGCAGTTTATAGGGTGCAAAAAGTAAATTGCGGAAAAGTAAATTGCGCGGAAAGATAAAGTCCTACGCTATTACATGGCTTTGGGGCAGTTACATAATAGGAGTGCGGAAAGTAAAAGTCCTAATTAAACTATTACATCCCATAGGCAAGTTACATCATTGAAAAGAAAACGAAAGAAAATTGTCCGAAACGTTACAACCTGTGAACAGATACATAACCGGAAAATACGAGAAAATTGCATAAGAGGAAAAATGTTAGTAAAAACATGATTTTTGAATGAGGAAAAAAGTTTTATGTTAGTAATGACAATAAGATGATAAGATAATTTTTTGGTAATTTTCTGAATTGATTTCGATAATTAAAAACAATTAAAAGTCATTTTAATGATTATTAGCAATTAAATAAAATATGCATGCAAAAATATTAATTTTAATGTCAAAAATTAAATAAGTATTTTTCTGATTAAAATGCAAAAGGAAAATATTTTTGGTGTTTTTTAAATGCATGAGAAAAATGTTTAAAGATTAATTAAATAACATGAAAATATTAATAAAAATAAGAAAATAAAAAGTTAGTTTTTAAAAAGAGCAAAAAAAGAAGTGGTCTTGCCAGGAATCGAACCAGGGACCATCTGGTGAAAACACACGCCTGCTTGCCATCTGAGCCAAGTGTACTTGGTGTTTGGAAATTGGAAACAATGCATTATAAGTGAAAACGTGTCATAGTTATAACTCAAAGCACAGTCAACACGCGTGGATCCCAGCTGTAACGTAGAAACCAATCAGATGCCATGTGTTGCACCCCAAATTTTACCCTGCTATTTTTCTACTCGCATTATATTTAAAATAAAAAACAGTCATTCACACATTGCATTTGCATAATTTCGTCGTATTTAAATTGACCAAAAGTCAGTTTAAATCGATATTTGCATCGTTTTATAATTGTAAAATACTCGTTTATTTTATTTCATTTATCTTTACTTCTCTGTCCGTTTATTGCATTGATTTTAAATTATTTATATGTCGATGATATCGATATTTCGATTTTATAAACAGACTGTTAAAAATGATTCGATACTGTGCAAAAATTAGTGGGAAAAATATTTCAAATTTTTATCTTTTACTCACTGCTTTATGAATCTACGTGTCGCGTAGATCGTGAAAATGTGCTCTCCCTAATTTTTCGATACATTTTTGAGTCTCGTTTTTAACCGTAAACGTTTTAAAATCGGGTATTCTTTATTATCATTTTATTTCGATTTTAACCATTTCAATAATTTTTCTTTAATTTATAAGACCCGTAGTTTATTTTAATATGCTCATTTTATTTTTCCGGATAATTTATTGTCCAAATTTATATCATTTTTGACAATTTTAGATGCCCAATTTTTATCTCTAAAAATCAAACAAAAAATATTATTGGGCTTTTTAATTTTTGCTAGATCCATCTTTGAGGCCCATTTTATGAGGGGTATTTTTGGTATTTCTTAAAGATTGCCAAACCCTAATTTATTGGGTATATATATGTGTTATAATTTAATGTTGAGGGGAGACCAATTAGAGACGAACAAAAATTGAAACGGAAACAGTGGCAACAGTGCGGAGGCTACAGAAAACAAAAACCAATTTATAAGAAAGAAGCTTTATCTTCTTCCAAACACACCCTTCAATCTCCATCAGTAAACCCCCATTTCACCCAGCCGCGACAACCGTCACTCTCATCCACACTCATTCCGTTAACTCACCGTTCCTCCATCCACTGTCTCTTCACGCCGCTCACATTCACCCGCTGTCTCTCTCGCGCCTAACCCTCTCTTGTTACTCCTTCATCCTCCTTCAACTCCATTCATAAACCCCTCTGTCTCGTTCTCCGGCCAACCCTCCGCCGTCACACCCCCATTCCTTCCCTGTCTTCTCCAGCCGTAACCTTCATTACTCCATCTGTCAACCTCACCTTCGTCTCCCTGCTACAACCCTTACCCTCCATATTCTGACCGCTCTCTTCATCGTCCCTGTTTCTACTCCATTCGCCGGTCCCAACAGCGTCCCATCCCACACCATAGCCCTCAATCGTAAAACCCCCTTTCTCCTCATCATAACCCTCTGTTTCACCCAAACCTTCTGCTAAGCCCATCATCTGCTACCTTATTCAACAACCCCCCAGTCCCGCCGTGAACCAATACCCTCTGTTTCTCCCTTCACACCGCGACATCACCGAACCCATCACTGTCACCGTGTCCCACAGTTCTTCCGTAACCTTCATCCTCTTTACAGTTCCGACTCTGTTTCAGCTCACACAGTCGCTACTCCCTGCTGTCTCCACCGCGTCTTCTGTTCACCCATAGCAACACAGTTCTGCGCCCATCAACTTTGTGGCTACTCACTGCTTCAATTTTGTCAACAACCGTAACAGTGTTGTTTCGGATACAGATCATTTATTCCTGGGTCAGTAGTGCTCATCAATAGTTCCGTTTTTTTTAATTTTAAGTTGTGTTTATTAATTAATAACTTTATGGTGATGATTATGTGTTTTAAGTTTAATATGGCTGATGAGATTGTCCTGATGTTACTATTTTTCTTTTGTTTAGTTTAAATTGGGTAATGGTTTTGTATCAAGTTCTAAACTTTTTGAACAATGGACATTTGAAATGTATGCCGAATCTGTGTTGAGTTTGGAGGAATCGTTTTGTTAGGATACAAGCTGAACCGACATGTCAAGTTCTGTGGATTTCTAATGCTTGTGGATTTCTAATGGCTTGTTTCTGTTCTGTTTTTACTTGTGATGTTTGGTTGTTACCAAATTCCGTATTAGTTCGGCACTGTTTTAGTTGTCCGTGTTTAAAGTTGTGTCAAGGCGGCATGATGTTGTTAATGTATCCTATTTTAATTTAAAAATTATAATGAGCCTTACATAATGGTGGTTTCGATGATGGTTTGGTATTGGCGCATTTATTCGCGTACGATTTAACCGAGAAACTAGTAGGATATCATTTTGTTTTCGTTTTAATTTCGATTATAGTTTGTGTTAGAGTGATAGTCATGTTAGTTTCGATGAAGGTAAGTTTGTTTCCGCGATTGTTCGCGTAGAAACTCGCCGAGAAACATGTTGAAATACCGTGTATTATATTATTCTCATTCCTTTTTTTTTGTTTCGATTGGATTTGATAAGAGAACTCCATGTAAGTTTCAATGATGGTTTAAATGTCTATGTTGCGTATATTCGCGTAGATTATGGCCGAGAAACTTTTGGGGCCAGCACCGTGTTATTGCATTATCCTCATTTTAATTGAAGTTTACGATTTGAAAGTTGTATGGCTTCGATGAAGGTGATGTTGTTTCCGCATTACTCGCGAGAAATCTAACCGAGAAACCATTAAATTTTGTATTTCTTTCATTTTTATTTCGATTGAAGTTTGTGAATAAAGATGTATTTGTTTAGTTTCGATGATGGTTTGACAATGATGCCGCATTTATTTGCGTGTGAATTTAACCGAGAAACTATGGGGCATCCGTTTGTTTATGTCGTTGCATTTTTATTTGTCTTGAATACTTTTCGAGATGAATTCTTGAGCATTATTAAGTATTTATAGTTGCTGTCCGGTTTTGTTCGGTTTAATTTTTAGTTTGTTTCGATTTTAAATTGAATAATAGTGTATGTTTCTTTGGTTTTGGTTCCTTTGTAAATCGAATTACTCGCATATTTATTTGTTTTAGTCCTTCCGTTCATGTACATACATACTAGTTTCATTTTAATTCTATTACTTTGTAAATATTAAGTTGTTTATTACTTCTTTGGTGTCAATTACAATCCGTCGCTTATCTGTACACATAGTTCATGTTAGTTACATTTTTGATTTTATTTCTTTGTTACTAATGCATATTCTAATTCATCGCAATTTTATTTCTTTTATACCACTATGCTACTAATGTATTTGTTACTTGTGAAGAGATATCCATGATCATTCCAAGCATTCAAGAATAATCCAAGCATACATTTTATACTGTTGCGTTTATATACTTTTTTTTTTTTTTTTTTTACATATGATGTTTATTTATATTTATGTTGCTATTTAGTATTTAGTAATGAACATACAAATATTTAATATTTATTTTTTATACTGTAAATTTAATTATACATAATGCTTTTAGTATATTTAGAATTGTAAATATAAACATACATATATATTTATTTCAGATATTTAGTATTTATAAATATATACTATATACATATTACATTTATTATTATAGTTTATCTATTAATTCGTAAATAAGTCCGAATTTAATTATATTAATCTTTGTGTTGCAATTTCATATTTTTAATTCAATTTAATTTTAGAATATGCATGAACACAAGTATAGTATTTAATTTCTTAGAATTAATTTTTATAATCTGTTCTAATATAATAAAATACAATAATCTACATTTAAGTTTATCTGCATTTCACTTTTGTTATTATACTGTTAAGAGACATTTACTTTACAGTTTCTCTTTAAGTTATCTTTATCCCCATTCGAATAATGTATCCCAATCCCCTTGTTACGTTGTAAATAATTTTACCGCTTTCTATTTTATTTTACCGTTTAATCCCCATTTATATTTGATGTATCCCTCTCCCAAGAACAAATCTTGTAATAATTATCTAGTGCACATTTATTTTATTTAATTTAACTGTCACTTACACAAAACCAAAAATATCATTTTTTAAACTAATAATTGTAAATCATTTTTAAACCCGTAAGTCGACAAAGCTACGAAGCGTCGCGATGACCACACATGCACACATGTACGCTTGATCCTGGGCCTTCTTACAGTGAGCCTATTTCGATTAATTGTTCCAATTAGTCGTTATAGTAGACTAGCCCACTTTGCTAGTACACATGTAATTTAATTGTTTTATACTTAGGTTGGCCACCTTGTATGGGCTTTGTCGATTTTATTTGTGATTTACAATTATCTCGATCCTATTCTTTCTCCTTTCACCAAGCATTTAAAACACTTTCAATAAAAATTCGATCCAACGTCGAGTTATTTTCAAAAATCAATTTTTCTACAAAAAAAGAACACTTGGATAAGATTTGTTTTAATGGTTAGAGGTTAGCCCAACGATTAAAACAAATCGAAGTTTCTAATTGATTAGAGGATAACCCAATAAATTGAGAAACTTCAAATCCATGTTCTAAAACAAAAAACATAGAGCTATGGTATTTAATTAAATTGTTAGAGGATATCCCGACGATTTAATTAAAATGTAGAGTATTTGGGCCATTAGAGGGTAACCCAATGACTTAAATACTTTATTCCATACACTTAATAAAAGTGAACTTCGTTTCACCTCACCCTTTTCATAATAAAGATTTTGGATGAGAGATGATCGGTTGACCTCAATCACCAATCTCGAGTATTGAATCGTTAGAGGATAGCCCAACGTTTTGATACTTGTCATCCACAATTTAAAATCAATTCCAACACATTCAATATCTTTTGTGCGCTCCAGACACCTTTTACCTTTAAACCATTTTCAAGATTAGACATGATTCATTTATAATTGAGATGTTCTTTCCTCTATTCCCAAGGTTTTCGACTTCTCCACTTGAGTACTAGAGGTGTTCTCAAACCCTCCCTCATGTTGGTGCGTAGTCTTTTATTCTTTATCACACCTTGTGGACATTAGACGAGTCTTCTCCTTTAAAAATGACGACTTGTCTTTTCATTTAAAATCAATCAACAAACAAACATTTTCTAGAGGAACTACGGAGTTTTGACTTTCCCATTGCACGAGGGAATACGTAGGCATGCGGTTTCAAAACCGTGCCAAACTCAAAAATAATAAAAACATTTCTTCTCCCTTTCTTCCTTTCAAAACTTAGAAGATCGTAAAATTTTCACATTAACACACAACCACACTTTGAACTAAATGGGTACCATCGAGTACGATGGATGTGAGGGGTGCTAATACCTTCCCCTTGCATAACCAACTCCCGAACCTATATCTCTTATACTCGTAAACCGTCTTATCCTTTTCTTTTGTGGGTTTTATCTATATTTTCCCGTTCTTCTTTTAGAACAAATAAAATTAGGTGGCGATTTCACTATGTTTTTGAAAATTCATCATTTAAATGATTTTTTTGAAGATCGAGTTGCTTCAGTTGGCGACTTCACTGGGGAGAATTTCTCAAGCGAGTTAACCCTAGTTTAGTTCTTTGTGTGGTTGTGTGTTTACTGTTTTACTTTATTCTTTGTACTTTTATCTTATGTTTATGTTTCAGTTATTTATTTTTCCATGCTTTGTTTATATATCCATTGTGTGGGAATTCATGATGGGATTATTGATACATAGATAAGCCCACTACCCAGGCTTCTAGGTCACCTTTTTAGGAATAGAGGGGTTGCGTAGCCTAGGTCCACCTGACTCCATTGTCTTGTTGGCCCGAAGCGAAGACTCCGGCTTAGAGTTGGTTGTTTTAAGGAGGTTGTTGGCCCGCGATAGCGCAGGACATCAATCTTTGGACAAATGACCTATAACTCTAAGTTTGTTCATGATATCCAAACCTGGACCGACCACTCAAGATTTTGAGTATCCCGTTAAGAGCCGTTCCTTGGGGTATACTTTTGCAAATACTATTACCACGTAGGCCTCTCGCGCGATGATAATGTTTGTTAAAAGGGGATCTGAGACTCCAAGAAACACTTAGCAGAAAACCTTAAAACCATCCTCTGGGTAATTATTGGGTAGAAAGCTTAGAGCCATCCTATCATAGGATCCCACCTGAATAAGTGGTTCTGATCACTTGTATCATCCTTGTTTCACATCCCTGTGAACCTGTTACTGTCATTATGTTGCATTCCATTTGTGTATGTGACATTCCATTTCATTACATCTTTTGCATTAATAACATTACATTTCATTTCATCCATCTGCATTTTTCATGCATACATTCAAGTTGTCAAAAGAACTCATTTCTTTTGTCTCCATCTTCAGTTTGATTGCCTGCCGCCAATCTGATTCCTCTGCACAAGCACGGAACTAGAGCCAACGTCAAGAGAAGAATGGAATACCAAGAGCAACACAATGCAGAGGTCCAAATGGAAATCGATGAGTTGAAGTCAGGCATGACGAAACTTACGGAAATGATGCAAGTTCTGATCGCCAGAGGTGAACAACCTCAAAGGACTGTAATTTCTGAAGTCTCAGCTGCTGTTGTTGATCCTCAGTCTTCTCAGATGCCAGTTACTACTTGGCCAGAATTTGGGTTACCCCGAAATTACGTTCCACCTACTGCAACTACTCCAATGGTTGGCGAGTCTTCCCGACCAGTTTTCCAAGCTCCAGTTTTCACTGAGCCTCAACCGATCATGCATACTGCTCCTCTTCGACCTTTTGTGCATCAACCTACTGCGCAAGTTGCTTATGAGAATCCTCTCTTTGATTACCGTGCTGACACTCCACGAAGTTTGAGTCGAGAAGATTTTGATGAACTTGAAGAAGTCCGCGGGCAATATCAGACTCTGGAAAGAAGGATGAGAGCTATGGAAGGCAACGATGTCTTTGGCATTGCTGCAGAGAACATGTGTTTGGTTTCTGATCTGGTTATGCCTCATAAGTTCAAAACTCCTGATTTCGAGAAATACAAGGGGCACACTTGTCCAAAAAGTCATTCTTGATGTACTTGGAAAATGTCGCTTATACGAGGAATGACAAGCTTCTTATCCATGTTTCCAAGATAGCCGAGTGGAGCTTCATTGAAATGGTATATGGGACTTGAGAAAGACCATATTCAATGCTTCAGGATCGATTAATGCTTTCATGAAACAATACCACTACAATCTTGACATGGCTCACGATCGTCAATTGCAAAACATGTCTCGAATGATAAGGAATCTTTTAAGGAATACTCGGTGGAGAGAGTTGGCCTCACAAGTTGAACCACCCTTATCCGAGAAGGAGCTCACTGGTTTGTTTATGGATACCTTGTCCCCTTTCTATTGGGAGAAAATGATTGGTAGTGTGTCCTCCCGCTTCACGGACTTGGTGACTATTGGCCAAAGGCTAGAAGAGGGAATCAAGAGAGGAAAAGTGTCTGTTGCTGGTGAATCCTCTAGTGGTGCCAAGAAATCTTTTGGAAACTTCCATAAGAAGAAAGATGGTGAAACTAATGTTGTCTCGATTGAAAGGGGAAGACCTCGTCGTAGGCCTCAATACTATGACCAACCGCAAGTAGATGCCATCACTCCTGCAGTCAAGGTTCAACCAATCCAGATTCCTCAACGCCAAGCTGTTGGACAAAATCAGAACCGTAATGCAAGAAGTAGGGGTCAATTTGACCCTATCCCAATAACTTACACTGAATTGTATCCTCATTTGGTTGAACTGGGTCTAATCACAACTAGGCCTCTAACTCCTCTAGATCCTCTCCCAGCCGGATTCAGGTCTGATCTTCATTGTGAGTTCCACCAGGGAGCTGCTGGTCACGATTTGGAACGTTGTTACCCACTGAAGGCTAGAGTTCAAGAGCTAATCAGAAGCAAGGAGATAAATTTCGGAGATCCTCCGCCAAATGTTATCAACAATCCATTGCCAGGAAAAAGTGGCTGAAGAATGGGTCAGAATATCCCAAGTCACCTCCTAAAGCCAGTGTTTCAGACAGGACAGCTCATCCTTGTAACTGATTAGTCACTAGGCCATGTTTCTTTTCTGTTTGCATTTTCGTTTGTTTATGTTAAATTGTTGCTTTCAAATTTTGTTTGTAATTTCAAGTTAATTTTAATGAAATGAGCATTCCACTGTTTTGATTCAAATAATTTTTATTTATTGCTTTCTTTCCAAATATATATTTTTCCTATTTAATTTCTTTACCAAACTTTTGTTTTTTTGCAAAGATTGGAGGGAGGATGATAAAAACAAGATACCCATAATTGATGTTGGTATGCTTTCGAATAAAACTTTGCTGATGATATACAGGCATTTTTTTCAATTCCCAAACACTGGAGAAATAAGGAAGTTAATCCCTCGTCAACCCCTTCGAGCCTAGAAGTTGGAGTTTCTTTCTATACGAAAAAACTCGCATTTTTTTTAACCTGGGGCAGGGTAATTCTCAGTTTAATTTGGATGTGCATTTATTCAAGACACCTTTCTATAGAGGTTGTATTAAATCAAGCGTCCTTCGCACACATCAAGAAGTGTTGGAGATGTCATACAAGTCAAAAAGTGATGATGATGGTTCTCCGTAATCATAAAAGTCAAGCAGTCACTGTCTTTCCAAAAATATATATAAAAAATTTAGGGCATCCCGCTGACCGTAATCTAAAGCGGAACGGTTCAGGCAAAAGTTAGGGATGACGAAATTAAAAAAAAAAGAGTTGACCAAAGGCCTCGAACAACAAATGTTACAAAAAGAAGTGACTGCTATTTCAAGAATCTATCAGCTTTTGAGCCATCATCATTCCTATCAGTGTGCAGTCCAAAATCTATTGGAACCTAAATGCACAATCTGAGTTTAACTGAGCGTAGGGCTGAAGAACATCACGAAGATTGGGTTGGGTACAAATAAATTTTGAGCCTTTATCCTTTGTTTCTTAAACCGTGAACCAGACCACGTTACAGCCCTCAAAAGACCTAATTGAAGCCAAGGTTTCTTTTGAAAGCATACTACAGCAAGGTTGCGTAATATGACTCCTAAGGTTTTTTGCAAATCAACTGTCTTGGTATATCATACTTTATTTCCTTTTTCACTTTTAAATTTTTAAACCACTGTGTTTTAACCAGTGATCCATTTTCTATACAGCAATTACATCATTTCAAAAAATAATTTTTATTTCAAAACTTTTACATGAACTCTGCATTAAATTTGTCATGTTTGAATAAACAATTTTTGCTTGTAAACAAGTTTTCCTCATCAAGGAAGTCCAAACTATTAGGAAACTTGGTCAGTGATCCTAATCAGGGGTAAGTATCTTTCAGATCCTGTTGTGAATCAGTTCAAGATTTGTTGCTCAGTGCAAGTCATTATCAGAATTGTTTTAATCAGAAGATCTTTTTCAAGACTTATACCAGGGCACTCCTTTCCCCTCAGTCATTTCAAAGAGTTGAAGCCATGATCGGTTTATCCTCAACAATCAGCTAATCAGGGTCAATCCCCAAGCAGCACTTCAGCCCTTCCTCCAAGGATCATCATTTCGATGGAATTCGCAAGTGTATTAGAAGTGTTTCTCAAGACATTTTCTCTCCAAGCAGAGTTGGCGGTATTCTCGTGTTGAGGAATCGAGTTCCCATCTTACCTCCACAAAGAGTCAATCTCCGTTGTCATAAGCGTCGCATTACATACTACATGCATAGATCATTCATATATCATGCATCACAAAATTCATATATCATGCATAGCAAGAGTGTTTTATGCTCATTTGCATTCCCCGAGGTCTTGTTGCAGTCAATATCTTACCTTGTGGTCAAAATCCAACTTACTTGGTACCAACCAGTTTATTTCCGATGTAGCTTCGATCATTTTAAAATCGATTGTCTTTTCAGTTTATTTCGATGTAGCTTGGATCTGCTTAAAATCGATTGCCTTTTCCGGTTTATCTCTGATGTAGCTTCAGATCTGTTTAAAATCTGATTGTCTTTTCCAGTTTATCTCTCTGATGTAGCTTCAGATCTGTTTAAAATCTGTTTGTCTTTTCCAGTTTATTTCCGATGTAGCTTCGATCCGTTTAAAATCGATTGTCTTTTCGGTTTATTTCCGATGTAGCTTCGATTTTAAAATCATTGTCTTTTCCGTTTATTTCTCGATGTAGCTTGGATCTTTAAAATCGATTGCCTTTTCCGTTTATTCCCGATGTAGCTTCGATCTGTTTAAAATCGATTGTCTTTTCAGTTTATTTCTCGATGTAGCTTGGATCTGTTTAAAATCTGATTGTCTACCACAAATTTCTAGTTTCAGAGTCTCCCAATAATTAGCACAAATTACCATAGAGTCTGTCTCATATCATACATCATTGAAAAAATATGTCAAAAAAATTGCATTCAACACTTTTCTCATTATATTTTATTCACAGCATACCCATTGCATCTCAGGGCAAAATTTTGGGTTTTTGATATTTAACTATCTCCCACTGCGATAATATGAAGCTTGATCATCTTCATATCATCTGGTCGAAGATATTTAAATAGGGGCAACTGTTGCACCCCAAATTTTACCCTGCTATTTTTCTACTCGCATTATATTTAAAATAAAAAAAACAGTCATTCACACATTGCATTTGCATCGTATTTAAATTGACCAAAAGTCAGTTTAAATCGATATTTGCATCGTTTTATAATTGTAAAATACTCGTTTATTTTATTTCATTTATCTTTACTTCTCTGTCCGTTTATTGCATTGATTTTAAATTATTTATATGTCGATGATATCGATATTTCGATTTTATAAGCAATTTGTTAAAATGATTCGAATCTTGTGCAAAATTAGTGGGAAAAATATTTCAAATTTTTATCTTTTACTCATGCTTTATGAATCTACGTCGTAGATCGTGAAAATGTGCTCTCCTAATTTTTCGATACATTTTTGAGTCTCGTTTTTAACCGTAAACGTTTAAAATCGGGTATTCTTTATTATCATTTTATTTCGATTTTAACCATTTCAATAATTTTTCTTTAATTTATAAGACCCGTAGTTTATTTTAATATGCTCATTTTATTTTTCCGGATAATTTATTGTCCAAATTTATATCATTTTTGACAATTTTAGATGCCCAATTTTATCTCTAAAATCAAACAAAAATATTATTGGGCTTTTTAATTTTGCTAGATCCATCTTTGAGGCCCATTTTATGAGGGGTATTTTGGTATTTCTTAAAGATTGCCAAACCCTAATTTATTGGGTATATATATGTGTTATAATTTAATGTTGAGGGGAGACCAATTAGAGACGAACAAAAATTGAAACGGAAACAGTGGCAACAGTGAGGAGGCTACAGAAAACAAAAACCAATTTATAAGAAAGAAGCTTTATCTTCTTCCAAACACACCCTTCAATCTCCATCAAGAAACCCCATTTCACCCACCGACAACCGTCTCATCCACACTCATTCCGTTAACTCACCGCCTCCATCCACCTCTTCACGCTCACATTCACCATTGCCTCTCGCTAACCCTCTTGTTACTCCTTCATCCTCCTTCAACTCCATTCATAAACCCTCTGTCTCTTCTCCGCCAACCTCCGCCACACCCCATTCCTTCCCTTCTCCAGTAACCTTCATTACTCCATCTGTCAACCTCACCTTCGTCTCCCTGCTACAACCCTTACCCTCCATATTCTGACCGCTCTCTTCATCGTCCCTGTTTCTACTCCATTCGCCGGTCCCAACAGCGTCCCATCCCACACCATAGCCCTCAATCGTAAAACCCCCTTTCTCCTCATCATAACCCTCTGTTTCACCCAAACCTTCTGCTAAGCCCATCATCTGCTACCTTATTCAACAACCCCCAGTCCCGCCGTGAACCAATACCCTCTGTTTCTCCCTTCACACCGCGACATCACCGAACCCATCACTGTCACCGTGTCCCACAGTTCTTCCGTAACCTTCATCCTCTTTAGCCCGACTGCCTCACACGCTACTCCCCTGTCTCCACCGCCTTACATTCACAGCACGCTGCGCCCATCAACTTTGTGGCTACTCACTGCTTCAATTTTGTCAACAACCGTAACAGTGTTGTTTCGGATACAGATCATTTATTCCTGGGTCAGTAGTGCTCATCAATAGTTCCGTTTTTTTTAATTTTAAGTTGTGTTTATTAATTAATAACTTTATGGTGATGATTATGTGTTTTAAGTTTAATATGGCTGATGAGATTGTCCTGATGTTACTATTTTTCTTTTGTTTAGTTTAAATTGGGTAATGGTTTTGTATCAAGTTCTAAACTTTTGAACAATGGACATTTGAAATGTATGAATCTGTTGAGTTTGGAGGAATCGTTTTGTTAGGATACAAGCTGAACCGACATGTCAAGTTCTGTGGATTTCTAATGCTTGTGGATTTCTAATGGCTTGTTTCTGTTCTGTTTTTACTTGTGATGTTTGGTTGTTACCAAATTCCGTATTAGTTCGGAACTGTTTTAGTTGTCCGTGTTTAAAGTTGTGTCAAGGCATGATGTTGTTAATGTATCCTATTTTAATTTAAAAATTATAATGAGCCTTACATAATGGTGGTTTCGATGATGGTTTGGTATTGGCGCATTTATTCGCGTACGATTTAACCGAGAAACTAGTAGGATATCATTTTGTTTTCGTTTTAATTTCGATTATAGTTTGTGTTAGAGTGATAGTCATGTTAGTTTCGATGAAGGTAAGTTTGTTTCCGCGATTGTTCGCGTAGAAACTCGCCGAGAAACATGTTGAAATACCGTGTATTATATTATTCTCATTCCTTTTTTTTTGTTTCGATTGGATTTGATAAAAGAACTCCATGTAAGTTTCAATGATGGTTTAAATGTCTATGTTGCGTATATTCGCGTAGATTATGGCCGAGAAACTTTTGGGGCCAGCACCGTGTTATTGCATTATCCTCATTTTAATTGAAGTTTACGATTTGAAAGTTGTATGGCTTCGATGAAGGTGATGTTGTTTCCGCATTACTCGCGAGAAATCTAACCGAGAAACCATTAAATTTTGTATTTCTTTCATTTTTATTTCGATTGAAGTTTGTGAATAAAGATGTATTTGTTTAGTTTCGATGATGGTTTGACAATGATGCCGCATTTATTTGCGTGTGAATTTAACCGAGAAACTATGGGGCATCCGTTTGTTTATGTCGTTGCATTTTTATTTGTCTTGAATACTTTTCGAGATGAATTCTTGAGCATTATTAAGTATTTATAGTTGCTGTCCGGTTTTGTTCGGTTTAATTTTTAGTTTGTTTCGATTTTAAATTGAATAATAGTGTATGTTTCTTTGGTTTTGGTTCCTTTGTAAATCGAATTACTCGCATATTTATTTGTTTTAGTCCTTCCGTTCATGTACATACATACTAGTTTCATTTTAATTCTATTACTTTGTAAATATTAAGTTGTTTATTACTTCTTTGGTGTCAATTACAATCCGTCGCTTATCTGTACACATAGTTCATGTTAGTTACATTTTTGATTTTATTTCTTTGTTACTAACGCATATTCTAATTCATCGCAATTTTATTTCTTTTATACCACTATGCTACTAATGTATTTGTTACTTGTGAAGAGATATCCATGATCATTCCAAGCATTCAAGAATAATCCAAGCATACATTTTATACTGTTGCGTTTATATACTTTTTTTTTTTTTTTTTTTACATATGATGTTTATTTATATTTATGTTGCTATTTAGTATTTAGTAATGAACATACAAATATTTAATATTTATTTTTTATACTGTAAATTTAATTATACATAATGCTTTTAGTATATTTAGAATTGTAAATATAAACATACATATATATTTATTTCAGATATTTAGTATTTATAAATATATACTATATACATATTACATTTATTATTATAGTTTATCTATTAATTCGTAAATAAGTCCGAATTTAATTATATTAATCTTTGTGTTGCAATTTCATATTTTTAATTCAATTTAATTTTAGAATATGCATGAACACAAGTATAGTATTTAATTTCTTAGAATTAATTTTTATAATCTGTTCTAATATAATAAAATACAATAATCTACATTTAAGTTTATCTGCATTTCACTTTTGTTATTATACTGTTAAGAGACATTTACTTTACAGTTTCTCTTTAAGTTATCTTTATCCCCATTCGAATAATGTATCCCAATCCCCTTGTTACGTTGTAAATAATTTTACCGCTTTCTATTTTATTTTACCGTTTAATCCCCATTTATATTTGATGTATCCCTCTCCCAAGAACAAATCTTGTAATAATTATCTAGTGCACATTTATTTTATTTAATTTAACTGTCACTTACACAAAACCAAAAAAATATCATTTTTTAAACTAATAATTGTAAATCATTTTTAAACCCGTAAGTCGACAAAGCTACGAAGCGTCGCGATGACCACACATGCACACATGTACGCTTGATCCTGGGCCTTCTTACAGTGAGCCTATTTCGATTAATTGTTCCAATTAGTCGTTATAGTAGACTAGCCCACTTTGCTAGTACACATGTAATTTAATTGTTTTATACTTAGGTTGGCCACCTTGTATGGGCTTTGTCGATTTTATTTGTGATTT
This sequence comes from Vicia sativa, assembly GCA_021764765.1. NCBI lineage: Eukaryota > Viridiplantae > Streptophyta > Magnoliopsida > Fabales > Fabaceae > Vicia > Vicia sativa. Next base: position 302,707,521 of record CM038792.1, on the reverse strand, counting down.
ACAATTATCTCGATCCTATTCTTTCTCCTTTCACCAAGCATTTAAAACACTTTCAATAAAAATTCGATCCAACGTCGAGTTATTTTCAAAAATCAATTTTTCTACAAAAAAAGAACACTTGGATAAGATTTGTTTTAATGGTTAGAGGTTAGCCCAACGATTAAAACAAATCGAAGTTTCTAATTGATTAGAGGATAACCCAATAAATTGAGAAACTTCAAATCCATGTTCTAAAACAAAAAACATAGAGCTATGGTATTTAATTAAATTGTTAGAGGATATCCCGACGATTTAATTAAAATGTAGAGTATTTGGGCCATTAGAGGGTAACCCAATGACTTAAATACTTTATTCCATACACTTAATAAAAGTGAACTTCGTTTCACCTCACCCTTTTCATAATAAAGATTTTGGATGAGAGATGATCGGTTGACCTCAATCACCAATCTCGAGTATTGAATCGTTAGAGGATAGCCCAACGTTTTGATACTTGTCATCCACAATTTAAAATCAATTCCAACACATTCAATATCTTTTGTGCGCTCCCAGACACCTTTTACCTTTAAACCATTTTCAAGATTAGACATGATTCATTTATAATTGAGATGTTCTTTCCTCTATTCCCAAGGTTTTCGACTTCTCCACTTGAGTACTAGAGGTGTTCTCAAACCCTCCCTCATGTTGGTGCGTAGTCTTTTATTCTTTATCACACCTTGTGGACATTAGACGAGTCTTCTCCTTTAAAAATGACGACTTGTCTTTTCATTTAAAATCAATCAACAAACAAACATTTTCTAGAGGAACTACGGAGTTTTGACTTTCCCATTGCACGAGGGAATACGTAGGCATGCGGTTTCAAAACCGTGCCAAACTCAAAAATAATAAAAACATTTCTTCTCCCTTTCTTCCTTTCAAAACTTAGAAGATCGTAAAATTTTCACATTAACACACAACCACACTTTGAACTAAATGGGTACCATCGAGTACGATGGATGTGAGGGGTGCTAATACCTTCCCCTTGCATAACCAACTCCCGAACCTATATCTCTTATACTCGTAAACCGTCTTATCCTTTTCTTTTGTGGGTTTTATCTATATTTTCCCGTTCTTCTTTTAGAACAAATAAAATTAGGTGGCGATTTCACTATGTTTTTGAAAATTCATCATTTAAATGATTTTTTTGAAGATCGAGTTGCTTCACCATGATCGTGCCACACATGCAGTCAAAGGGTCAGCGCCGGAGTCAGCCATTGAAACCCTAACGCGATCATCTTCTTCGGCGATTTGTTTTTTAAAAACCTGCAAAATAGCCAAAATCAAAGCACAAGAAGAACCCTATCCCCCTAATTCGACCCCTGCGAATTCAATGGAGCCATCGTTATGGCCTGAAAACGATTGTACAGTGAGTGTACAGTGAGTTTCGAAGAAGATAACTAAAATTGCCCTAACAATGGCAAGTTCTTATTCCGGCGTTAAACCTTGCATGTTATGCGTCAAATACGTTCTAATAAGTATCCTGAGTTCAAACAAACAAGCAAAAACAGTTAAGAATGCATGGATTATGGAAATCGAATTTAAGAAAAATAGCAAACCGGTGAGAGCTAGGGAGCTCGATCTGGGATGATTTTGCTTAAAAGGTGAAGCAGTTCTTTGGGATCTTCAGGAAGGCAATGGAGTGATTAAAACCCCTTGAAACTGGCTGGAAAGTGGAATTCGAAAATCACAACTTTGAAGAATTTTTGAGAAAATAAGGATTGCTTCCAAGGACTAGGGTTTCCTCCCTTTTGTCTTTGTGAATGCTTTTGTATTTATAGAGCAAGAATTGGAAGTAAAAAGAAGGAAAAAAGATATGTCATTCAATGCAAAATAATTTCCCTTTCAAATAAAATCAAATCTTTTCAAAATTTGATTTTTTTTCCCATGCATGAGCTAGCACGAAATTGGTATGTTTTGTGGGCTATCTTGGACCTCAAGCTTGATAAAAAAACCAACCCAATTGAAATTATACCTTGTTTTCATATTTTATTTAATTTAATCTTGAATTAAATGCTTTTAAATTCAAAAATAAATCAAAAAAATAGAAAGAGGTCGTGGCAAGGCATCAAGTGGTCACAAATAATATTATGATCAAGTTTGGATCATAAAATTATAGGCCCATTTGGAAAAAAATTGGATTTTGACAAGTATCTCTCTTTGTGCATTTGTCCAAAAATACCCAACTTGTATAAGGTGTATCTTGCTCAATTTTCAACATTTTTTAGTGTTCTTGGACTTTTTAGAAATATCTAGATGTCCTATAAACAACCTCTTTGGTTTCATCTCAATTGGAGTTTCCATGCTCAATATCCCTTCATTACAAAAAGTTGACTTTTTGTTGACTTTGAAAAGGACCTGTAATGTTTTGATCCATATCTTCAAAATGAAGCATTTTTTGACCATGCTTGTGTGACATGAAGTTGTAGAGAATTGTATTTCCTTCAAAATAAGATGTGGTGGAAAAATTTCTGATAAAGTATGAAGAAGTTATGCTCAGTCAAAGTTTAGTTGACTTTTCTCTAGAAAACCCTAATTTGGAAAGTTTGACTTTTGAGCAAATCTTGAGTTTTCTTGATGAATCATGATCAACCCTTGATCAAATGATGAATGTGACTTCAAAATGAGGATGTTGACCAAAAATCAGGAAGTTTGATTGTATGTTGACCATAATTGACTTTTGTCCAATACAACTGATTTTCAACCATCTGAGCAATTGTTTGAGGAAACTTGACTTGTAAGGCTTGAAGCTTGTCATGGAGATTCTGTGAAGCATATGAGGAGGCATGATGATCACTGGAGATGTTGGAAATCCATCTGGATCTGAGGATAGCCAAACCCTAGTTTGGGTTGATTGTCTAGGAGAGGGTTTGTCTGATCAACCCTTGAGGAATCCTTGAGTATGGATATGTGAAATGTCTTGAGGAATAGGAGGGCAAATTTTGGGGTATGACAGCTGCCCCTGTTCAATCTTCTTGTATCGGAAGGGTTAGATTGGTATGCATGCCTTTCGTGACCTGGAGGTAGAAGATGATTGAACACTCGAGTACACCTGAAAATTTGCACTCGTTGTTGATTGAGGATGCGGGAATGGGCTTATAGATGCCATTTGGAGAAGCTGGAGACTTCACTGGGAAATGAGTCGTACGCTAGACTTAAGAATGTCGTCTGAATAGGAAAAACGTCGGAGATGGGCTTAAGATGCCATCAGGAGAGAACGATATTGGGGAATGAGTCATACGTTAGGCTCTGCAGATATTTCCGAAGATAGGAGGGACCACGGAGATGGGCTTAAGATGCCATCCAGAGAGAGTCGTACGTTAGACTTCGCGCTCGTTTTTTAATGAAGTTATTGGTATGTATTGGTTTTTAACCAAATATGCAGCATTCTGAAAGTGGAGAGATGTCGATAAATAGTCGGAGATGGGCTTAAGATGCCATCCAGGGCAACTGAGTCGTACGCCAGACTCTGTAGTTGCTGTTGATAATAAGAGAGTGTTAGAATAAATCTTTGTCTTGATTATTCTGAGGGGATAATAGTCGGCAGAATGTGGATAGCTTCCCTGTTGTGCTTCGAGTATTGATCCAAGGCCTATTATCGGAGGATAACTTGTGTGATCGTTCAGATAGTTTTCCCATCTTGTTTCGGGTATTAATCCTAGATACGTTGTCGGAGGACAACTAGGGCGGTCGTTCAGATTGGGTTTCCCTTCTGGCTTCGGGTATTAATGTCATACCCCAAAATTTGCCCTCCATCTACTCAAGAGACTTCATACATCTATGCTCAAGGATTCCTCAAGAGTTGATCAGACAAACTCTCTCTTAGACAATCAACCCAAACTAGGGTTTGGTATCTCTCAAGTCAAGATGAACTTCCAACATCTCCAATGGCCTTCATGCCTCCTCATATGCTTCAAATATTCTCCATGTCAAGTTTCAAGCTTCACAAGTCAAGTTTCCTCAGACAATTGCTCAGATGGTTGAAAATCAGTTGTATTGGACAAAAAGTCAACTGTGGTCAACATACAGTCAAACTTCATAATTTTTTGGTTAACATCCTCATTTTGAATTTATATTCATCATTTGATCAAGGGTTGATCATGATTCATCAAGAAAACTCAAGATTTGCTCAAAAGTCAAACTTTCTAAATTAGCGTTTCTAGGTGAAAAGTCAACTGAACTTTGACTGATCATAACTTTCTCATACTTTCTCAAAAATTTCCCCACCAAAGCTCATTTTGAAGTAAATTCAATTCTCTACAACTTCATGTCTCACAAGAATGTCCAAAAAATGCTTCATTTGAGAGGTATAGCTCAAAACATTACAGGTCATTTTCAAAGTCAACAAAAAGTCAACTTTTTGCTTTGAAGATATATTGAGCATGGTAACTCCAATTAAGAAGAGACCAAAAAGGTTGGTTAGAGGACTCTTATAGCTTTCTAAAAAGTCCAAGAACACTCAAAAATGTGGAAAATTGAGCAAGATACACCATTCACAAGTTGGGCAATTTTGAAAGAATGCACAAAGAGAGATACTTCAAAAAATCAAATCTTTTGCAAATGGGCCTACTTTTTCTTCATCCTAACTTATTCCTCATGCAATTAGGAATATCCAAGCCCAATGCCACGAATTTTTGATTTATTTTTCTATTTAATTTGTAATTTATTCATTTAAATGCAAATTAAATTTAAAAATAAATTATAAAATCAAAATTAATTGAAAGATTGATTTTATTCTCTTCTTAAGACCCAAGCAATCCATTAAAAGCCAGCAATTTCGAAATTGGATCAAAAAAGGCAAGATTGGATTGGAATTGAGCAAATTTTGAAAATTTGATTTTCATGAAAAAATCAAATTTGATTATCATTGAATGGTGATTGATTCTTGCCAATTATGATCCCAAATCCATCCAGCATATATACCTGATGCATACCAATCACAAGAGAACGAAAAAAATGCCTTGGAAACCCTATTCTCAAACTGAAAAAATCGTGTTCTTGAAGCAATTTGCAACCCTAGTTCCTGCTGTTTTCAATCGATTCTAAGGTGTCTATTGCATTCCTTGATACCTCTTGAGTCGATCCAGACCCTCACATTGCTCAAAACCATCCAGAATCAAGGAATCACGAATCGGTTTGTTCATACTTTTTTCAAAATCGTGTTTCATTATTCATGCATTATTAACAAGTTTTGATGTTTGTTTCATGCTTAGAACAAAGTTTGCAAGCGATCTGGGCAGGTTAATTGCATTTCCATGGCCTGAATCGTGATATACCATAGCTAGGGTTCCTGAGCTCGATTTAGGGCTTTGCTTAAATGGAAAAATTGGACAACAAGACCTGTACCATTGCATTCGGAATGACCTGAGGAATCGATCCATGGTCTTAGATATAATTTATATTATGTTTGCTTGATTTTTTGAATTAGCCAGGGTCATAGCGTCGAATAACAGCCGACGCTAGCTTCAAATATTTGAATTGGGGACGATGAAGGTTCGCGCGCGGCCTGGGACATCAGGGAGCGATACTTGTCTTTCTTAAATTCAATCCGTTTCCAAACAGTGAAGCACACATGGCTCAATTGGTTAAGGCGTGGATTGTTCATGGATACTCTCCTTGGTCACGAGTTCGATCCTCATCAGGACCAGTTTTGCCTTTCTTTTTCCAAAACTCAACTTTTTCATATTTTCATATTTTATTATATTTTCATATTTTGCATTGTTTTAATTTCTTTTCATAATTTTTATTCTGCATTAAAAAATTACCAAAAAAATATTTTCTTTTTACATTTATATTCTGAAAATCTTTATTTAATTTAATAAATTAAAAAACATATTTTTGCATGCATATTTATTTTTATTTGTAATTTTGCATTTAAATCATTGTAAATTCATTTTAAATTATTAAATTGCATCTAAAAAATCCCAAAAAATTATTTTAACTTATTTATCTTATTTCCAGCATGTAATAATTTGTCCATATAAAAAATTGCATTTTTTCTAACATTTTCTCTTATTTCGATTTCATCATGTTTTCCGATTTCTCGTTTGTTTCACAGGTTAATCCGATTCAGACGATTCTTCCATTTTTATCTTATTTTTTCCAATAATGTAACTGTATATGGGATGTAATAGTTTAATTTAGGATTTTATTTTCCGCATTTTAAATTATGTATCTGCCCCAAAGCCTTGTAATAGCGTAGGACATTTACGTTTCCGCACTTTACATTCTGCATTTTAATTTCCGCACCTTATAAATTGCTAGTAATTAGGCGTGTATGGCAAGACTAATAATGAACATAGCCCACTAATTTTCAAGATAAAATATCCGAAATCAACACACTTCTTTCGCACACGCACCCCTTAGGGTAATTCTCTCTCGTTGCCTTTGCGAATTCAAAATGGTCATGTCCTCGAGCGTAGAGGTATTCTAGCACCGTTGCCTTCCAAACAAATCATCATAGTCCCTTCGATACAAAGATCATAAGACCCACGATGTCGCCTCCGAATACATGATCTTGACCTCGATTGTCGCCTACGAAAAATGATGATAGTCCGAATGTGCTAGGATACTTCCTACAAGTTGCTTTCTATGACCATCCGATGTCCCTTCGAATGTCCCGCTTACATCCAACGAATGGAGCTACCTACTAACTAATGGTATGGCTAGCGCTATTCTAAAGGAATGTAGAAGTACAACAAAACGACCAATTCTGAGTGGGTAAATAAGTCTTTTAGTTGCTCGCTCTACCAAATGCTTTTCACATCACACACTCTTTTCAAAGTTCAAATTCCTTTCAAAACAAAACATTTCCGAACACTTTGTATACACTCCTACATGAGTCATTACAAAGTCAAAGCGAAATGCCTTTTTTCAAAACATCTTTGTCAAACACACAGAAAGCAATTTTAAAAAGTGATCTAGAGCAACTAAGAGCCCGTAGATAATTACGGATGGAAAGGGGTGCTAATACCTTCCCTTTTCATAACCATTCTCCGAACTCAGAATCTAACGAAGGTCTTTTTCTGTTACTTTTACCTTCCCTTAATTGGATAAAAATAAAAGTCGGTGGCGACTCTTGCTATCCGCACATTTGGATACAAAAATCCTACGAAGTCAGTTCATCGTATTACAATTAATACTGGACCTGTTTGTTTCAGAAGTGATTTTCACCTGTTTTGGGGAAAATAAAAGAAACTTTGATAGAATATGGTTAGTCTTATGCAGATTATGATGCATGACAATGTGTATGAATGGCATGCGCAAATTATGACTTTTATGAATAATGTATGAATGATAAATGTTGTGGTATTTCAAAACATATCCATCTTGAAGAAGATGTGGACGCTCTGCTTGAGGATTCCTGGCTTCTGTTTGGGGACGAAACGGATTGGAAACCCTGAGAAGAAAGATAACCTCGATTCCTCCGATGCACTATCTGACCAAGTCTCGAGCCTAGATACTTATACTGCTGAGGATGGTAGAGACCGAGAGGTACATTGCCGAGGATCTTGTACGCAGACCCTGTTGGGGAGAATTTAGGAGGCGCTCTACTGGGGATCTTGTGTGTAGATCCTGCTGGAGAGTATCTGATTGTTGATGGGGGACAGAGATAGAAGGATCTGGAGCTTGCTGAAACCTCTGGCTGGGGAAAAAAAGCTGTAGATTTCCTCCGATGCACTATCTGACCAAGTTTCAAGTCTGGATATTGCTGTTGTCGGGGGAATGATGATTGTTGAGAGATATTCTGCTGGGGACAAATGCCTCTGCTGGTGATGAATCGTTACTACTTGGAGACTAATGTAACAAGGTTCAGTTGATTGGGATCACTGCTCGGGGACTAACGTGATGAAGCTTGGAATGTCTGGACTAGTGGAGAAAAAAGTGTACTCCAATGGGGAAGGTTTGTAGTGAGCGACATCTCTGTGGGGATTGAACTCTGCAGGGGAACGTATTGGTGACTTCCGTCGTCATCTCAATTCCTAGAGCCTATAGTAATTATCCTTGTTCGTTCACTTTTCGCATGTTTGTAAGTGGATATTTATTGTCAGATGCATATAATCATTCAAAGCAAACGTTGGACTTTATGCAAACAACAACAGTGAAATTTGTAAAAAAAGAACTTGTATTAATTTGAAAGGTGGCGTATGGCCAAGTGCACAAGAAAAGTAAAAAGCTATGCGGAAACAATCTCGTTAAGTCCCAACTATGCTAGTACTCATATATTTCAACTATCTCATCTCCTTGCTGTCAGTAGAAAGTGAGTGAATTGATTTTCGCCATTTGAATCTTGAATGCTGATAGTAGTCTGTAGATAAGTGATCTGGACGAGGCATAGTTGTACGCTTAAATCCCTAACTTTTGCCTAGACCGTCCTTTCGGGTTTTCAGTCTACCGGGATACCCTTTTTTGCCCGAGCCGCCTTTGCAAGTTTTCGACTTGCCGGGTGTACTGCTTTTGTATATATCCTTAACTTTTGCCGAACCCTTTTGGTTCGCCAGATGCCCTATTTTGCCTAGGCGATCGACCTAGCGGGTCTCGTTTATCGCGTAGTATTTTTGACTATATCTGCGTTCACGGGGTGTGGGAAGTCTTCACCATCCATGGTGCTAAGTATCATAGCTCTACCGAAAATTGTCTTGATTACAAATGGTCCCTCATAGGTGGGAGTCCATTTGCCCACAGGATCACCTTGTGGAAGAATGATGCGCTTGACTACTAGATCGTGACTTGGTAGACTCGGTGCTTGACCTTTTGTTAAATGCTCGATCATTCGTTTACGATAGATTTGTCCGCGGATGGATCGATCGTTTCTCATCGATCAAGTTGATATAGTCAAGGCGTGCGGATCAATCGTCTTCACCTAACTCTGCATCTGGAGGACCCCGGTTGAGGTATCGAACCTCGATTGGTAGGGCCCTTCCATACCATACACAAGAGAAAGCGGGTTGCCCTGATGTCCGTCTTGTAGCGATAACGTGGAGAGCAAATGGTAACATCTCGTGCCAATCCTTGTAATGTCATCTTCGTATGATCTTCTTAATGTTCTTGTTGGCGGCTTCCACTGCGCCATTCATCTTAGGCCGATATGGAGAAGAATTGTGATGCTTGATCTTGAACTGCATGCAGAGTTCGGTGATCACTTTGTTGTTGAGATTAGAACCATTATTTGTGATAATCCTTTCAGGAGTGCCATACCGACAGATAAGATTATGCTTGATGAATCGAGCCACAACATTCCTGATGCGACGAGGCGCCTCTACCCACTTGGTGAAATAATCAATTGCCACAAGGATGAAACGATGTCCGTTGGAAGCTGTGGGCTTGATTTCTCCAATCATGTCAATACATTGCAAACGACCAAGGAGCGGTAAGAACATTCAATAGTACCGGAGGTACGTGCACTTTGTCGGCATATATCTGGCACTTGTGACAAGATCGAGCATAACGGTGACAATCAGCTTCCATGGTGGACCAATAGTAACCTGTTCTCAGAATCTTCTTAGCCATGGTATGTCCACTGGAATGGGTACCAAATGCGCCTTCGTGTAATTCTTCCATGATATGTTCTGGAGTTTTCTGGTCTACACAGCGGAGTAAGCACAAGTCGTGATTGCGCTTGTATAAGATGTCGTTGTTAAGGAAGAATTTGGATGCAAACCTTCTCAAGAACTTCTTATCATTGACAGATGCCCCTGAGGGATACTCCTGAGTCTCAAGATACTTCTTCACGTCGTAGAACCAAGGTTTCTCTTCTATATCAAGTTCATAACAGTATGCTGGTTCGTCAAATTTTTCAATGATGATTTGGGGAGCCTCGAAGTAGGGTATCAAACTCAGAACATGCTCTCAATATGGAATGAGGTTCGGATGCTTCGTATCCCACTCGCCCTTTATCTGACTGATCACTAAAGCTGAGTCTTCGTACACTTGCAAGAACTTGATTCTTAGGTCAATAGCAGCTTTGATACCCATGATGCACGCTTCGTATTCGGCCATGTTGTTAGTGCAGCTGAAACATAATCTGGCGGTGAAAGGCGTATGACCGCCCTGTAGGGGATGCAATGATAGCGCCAATGCCATTGCCGAGTGCGTTTGAGGCTCCATCAAAGACCATGGTCCATCGGGATCCTTGTTCAGGTCCTTCGTCTGGTCCTGGTTCTTCGCAATCAGTAACTAACAAAACATCTTCGTTTGGAAACTCGAACTGCATAGATTGATAGTCATATACGGCTTGATGAGCCAAATGATCGGTTACTACACTTCCTTTGATTGCTTTCTGAGATGTATACTGGATGTCGTATTCGGTCAAGATCATTTGCCATCTTGCTATTCTTCCGGAGAGAGCTGGTTTCTCAAATATGTATTTTATCGGATCCATCTTGGAGATCAATAAGGTAGTGTGAGTTAACATATACCGTCTTAGTCGGCGAGCAGCCCAAGCCAAAGCGCTGCAAGTTTTCTCGAGCTGTGAGTATCTTGTTTCACAGTCGGTAAACTTTTTGCTAAGGTAGTATATTGCATACTCTTTTCGACCAGACTCGTCATGTTGCCCCAACACACACCCCATTGAGTTCTCTAATACTGTCAAGTACATGATAAGAGGTCTTCCTTCGGCGGGTGGCATCAGGATAGGAGGATTCTGTAGGTACTCCTTGATTTTGTCAAAAGCGATCTGGCAATCGTCGTTCCATTCCACTACTTGATCTTTCTTCAGTAGCTTAAAAATTGGCTCACAAGTAGCAGTTAGATGTGCAATGAATCTGGCAATGTAGTTCAATCGGCCCAATAAACCTCTGACTTCCTTCTTGGTGCGGGGAGCTGGCATCTCTTGGATAGCTTTAACCTTGGCGGGGTCAACTTCAATACCTTTACCACTGACAACAAAACCTAGGAGTTTACCGGATCTGACTCCAAAGGTGCACTTGTTGGGATTAAGTCTCAGTTTGTACTTCTTCAATCTATCAAATAGTTTCTGCAAATGATCAAGATGTTCTTCTTCTGTCTGTGATCGAGCTATCATGTCGTCGACGTAGACCTCTATCTCGTGATGAATCATATCATGAAATAATGCTACCATGCCACACTGGTAAGTGGCGCCAACGTTCTTCAGTCCGAACGGCATGCCCTTGTAGCAGAAAGTGCCCCACTGTGTAATGAAAGTAGTCTTCTCCATGTCTTCAGGAGCCATTTTGATCTGATTGTAATCGGAGAAACCATCCATGAAGGAGAAAACCTTATGCTGAGCGGTGTTGTCAACCAGAACATCAATATGAGGAAGTGGGAAATCGTCTTTCGGACTCGCTTTGTTCAAATCTCTGTAATCTACACACATTCGTACTTTACCATCCTTCTTAGGCACGGGTACCACGTTTGCAACCGACTGTGGATAAGAAGTAACAACTAAGAAACCGACGTTGAATTGCTTCATAACTTCAGTTTTGATTTTTTCTGACATCTCAAGACGCATGCGACGAACCTTCTGTTTTACTGGGAGAAAAAATTCTTTTGTCGGTGTAATCGGTGTACCACAAAATCAATGTCTAGACCTAGCATGTCTTCGTAGGACCAAGCAAAAACCTCGATATAATCTCGTAGCATCTGAACCATTCTCTCTTTGACACTGTTCTCAAGACCCGCTCCTATCTTGATCTCTTTTCTGTCTTCATCAATACCCAAATTCACAACCTCAACTAACTCTTCATGTGGTTGTATAACTCGATCATCTTGTTGTAGCAGTCTGACAAGTTCTCCTGGCACTTCACAATCTTCCTCACCTTCGTCTTCGGCTTGGTAGATCGGATTATCGAAGTCATATTTAGCAATAGCATAGCTGTTATCAACGAGATTCAGAGTGATTCTGTAGTGTATCACGTGGGTATGTGTAAGAACACTTAGCCTTTGAAGGGGTGATAAAGTAAAAGAAAGAAAACAACATTTAAATGCAAAAGTCCAACGATTGTATTGAATGAAAATATGCAAATGACAGATAATAACCCTCACAAACGAGCCATGATGCCCCGGGCAAGGCACTGGGCTTTAAAGTTTATTGTTCAAAGCATAGAAAACGAAAAGCAAAACAAAAACAAAGGCAATTACTCCTGTCTAAAGGAGATTGGTATAGCGTCTTGTCTTCCAATTCTTGAGTCCGTTGTCGGGAGTTGGGAAGATCCACTTGCGATGTCGAAGTCCTGTTCTGTCTTCTATAGCATGGATCTGTTACGTCATGGAAAGGAAGTTGGTGCACGTTCGCGCATATCATCTTGACCTTTGATAGTGAAGCCTAAACCAGTCTTGTCGATTTGAAAGGAAGATCGGGAGCGACCCCAAATAGTACTACCTCCTTCTTCAGCAACTTGGCATCCTTGGTGATGCCATCCTAGGTGGAACTTGTGTAACTTCAGGAGTAACAGGAGAGTCAACAGGCATTACTCTTGGAACTGTCTTGAACGCTTGACAGGGAGTTTCGAAGAATTCACCTTCCATCTCAAGATATCGGAATGACTGCAGATGACTGACCATGTATTCCTCTTCACCACATACTGTAACAACCTTCCCCTTCACTGGGTACTTTAGCTTCTGATGCAAGGTAGAGGTAACAGCGCCTGCCCCATGTATCCAAGGGCGTCCAAGTAGGCAAGAGTAAGCTGGACGGATGTCCATGACAAAGAAAGTAGAGTCGAAAGTATGGGAACCGACTTTAACTGGCAAGATGAGCTCTCAAAGTACTGTTCGCTTAGAACCATCAAAAGCTCTCACAATTATGTCACTGGGCTTCAAGACCAATCCTTCAACATCAAGTCGATCAAAAGCATTCTTCGGTAGGATATTCAGAGCAGAACTGGTATCCACCAAAACATGGGACAATGTAGTACCCTTGCATTCAACAGAGATGTGCAAGGCTTTGTTGTGTTTCTTTCCGGCAGAAGTCAAATCAGCATCAGAGAAGCCTAGGCCGTTGTTGGCAGCCAGGCTAGCAATACAAACTTCAAATTGATCAGTAGTAGTGTCTTGCGGTACATGGGCACTCTTCAGAAACTTCACCAAGGCTTTAGCATGAGCCTCGGAGCACAAGAGCAGAGCAAGCATGGAGATCTTGGACGGAGTCTGTCCCAACTGTTCCACAATATTGTAGTCACTCTTCTTGATGATCTTCAAAATTTCCTCCATTTCTTGTTTGGAGGTGTCTTCAACAACTTCTTTTGGTACTTCTGGCTGAGCAGGATGAGTTACTGGTTCTTTCCCTCTAGCTTGGAGTGGTTGAATAAATGCGAGTGGAGTCAGATGTCTTTTGGAGGAGAGATCTCGGAGAGAATACTCTTCAGGTTCTGGTCACCTTACTAGATCCGGTGATGTTGTCAATGTCAGGAATGGTAGCTTCAACTGAAAGATCCTCGACAGTCAGAGGGTCTTGGTTGACGCCATGATAGTAAACTTCGGCTCCATAGTTCCTAGGTATAGCTTTGTCAGAGGAGTACGGAACTGGTCTGGGAGAAGTAATGATGAGAGGTACCACTCTAGGCACAGGATCAACAGAGAAAATCCTTATCGTGTTAACATCAGCATAATCTTCTGGGAAATCGTCTCCTCATCCGGTTGCCTTAACATCTTCAATAGGAATTTTGTAGCTTTCAGGAACAGTATACTTCACCATGTAGTCGAACTTTCCACTTGGCTGCTGTAATACGGTGAACTGACTTTGTAGGATTTTTGTATCCAAATGTGCGGATAGCAAGAGTCGCCACCGACTTTTATTTTTATCCAATTAAGGGAAGGTAAAAGTAACAGAAAAGACCTTCGTTAGATTACGAGTTCGGAGAATGGTTATGAAAAGGGAAGGTATTAGCACCCTTTCCATCCGTAGTTTATTCTACGGGCTCTTAGTTGCTCTTAGATAACTTTTAAAATTGCTTTGTGTGTTTGACAAAATGTTTTGAAAAGGCATTTCGCTTTAACTTTGTAATGACTCATGTAGGAGTGTATACAAAGTGTTCGGAAATGTTTCGTTTTGAAAAAGAGTTTGAACTTTGAAAAAGAGTGTATGGTGTGAAAAGCATTTGATAGAGCAAGCAACTAAGAGACTTATTTACCCACTCAGAATTGGTCGTTTTTGTACTTCTACGTTCCTTTAGAATAGTGCTAGCCGTACCATTAGTTAGTAGGTAGCTCCATTCGTTGGATGTAAACGGGACATTCGAAGGGACATCGGATGGTCATAGAAGGCAACTTGTAGGAAGTATCCTAGCACATTCGAAGGGACTATCATCATTTTTCGTAGGCGACAATCGAGGGTCAAGATCATGTATTCGGAGGCGACATCGTGGGTCTTATGATCTTTGTATCGAAGGGACTATGATGATTTGTTTGGAAGGCAACGGTGCTAGAATACCTCTACGTTCGAGGGACATGACCATTTTGAATTCGCAAAGGCAACGAGAGAATTACCCTAAGGGTGCGTGTGTGAAAGAAGTGTGTCAAATTCGATATTTTATCTTGAAGATTAGCGTGAGCTATGTCCAATTATTAGTCTTGCCATACACGCTAGTTACTAGCAATTGATAAGGTGCGGAAAGTAAAATGCGGAATGTAAAGTGCGGAAGGTAAATGTCCTACGCTATTACATGGCTTTGGGGCAGATACATAATTTAACTTGCGGAAAATAAAACCCTAGATTAAACTATTACAACCCATGAGCAGTTACATTATTGGAAAATAAAAACGATAAAAGAAAACGTCCGAATCGGAGCAACCTGTGAAAGAATGGGAAATCGGAAAATACGAGATGAATTGAATAAGAGGAAAAATGTTAGAAAAATGCAAATTTTAATATGAGAAAATTAACATGGGCTGGAAATAAGATAAATAAATTAAAATAATTTTTTGGGATTTTTTAGAAAAGGTTTAATAATTAAAATGCAATTTATAATGATTTAAATGCAAAAATATGAATAAAATAAATATGCATGCAAAAATTATATTTTTTAATTTTTTAAATTAAATAAAGATTTTTATGAAAATAATGTAAAAAGGAAAAATGTTTTTGGTAATTTTTTTAATGCAGAATAAAATGTTGAAATTAATTAAAATAGTATGAAAATATTAAGTAAATATGAAAAATATGAAAAATAGAGTTTTGGAAAAGTGTAAAAAGGGATTGTCTGAACCAGGAATCGAACTGGAGACATCCCTTTCAAACCTTAAAACCAATACGCTGACCACTACGCCATGTGTGCATCTGTGTTTGAAAAGCTGGAAACAAATCAATATAAGTGATGACGCGTCAAGAAAGCTTTGAATTCAAACTGAGTCGGCGCGAGGGCCCCAGTTATTTTAAATGGACGAATCGAGCGTTTTCGCCACGCATGCAGCTCGCGGTCACAAGTCGGCCGACGGAGCTAGGGCTCCGGTCGTCTTCTCCGGCGATTCTCGATCTGCAAAATACACAAAGCGAGGATTAAAGCTACCCCCTAAATCGGGTGAGTTCAATGGTGGTCTTCGTTTTCCCTTAAAGTTCCTCTAAATGCCTGTTCGAAGGTCAACAGTTCTGAAACCCTAAACATGGCATCATGAGTTTTGGACGTTCAAGCTCAGCAGCGATGGCCCAGATCAACTATATGGAACCTCATGAACACATTAGAATGGTTAGAATCAATTAAAACACACGGATATTAAAAATGTAAAATCACAAAGTTTTGAATATGAATGAATGTATATGCATCGATCCGGCTCGTTTTAAACCATGGCATGAGTGTGTACTTACTCAAACTTACCTCCTGAAGGCAATGGAGTGGTTCTTGAGGGTTTGGAATTTGAAATTCGAATTTCAAAGATTCTTGGAAAATTTGGCAAGAGTTTGGGTTTTTTTTAGGTTAGGGTTTTCGTCCTCAGGCTTGTGTGTATTGCTGGCAATTTATAGAAGAGATTGGAAGAGAAAAAACAAGGAAAAAAGATTGGAAATTGAATGTGCAAATATTTTCCAATAAATTCAAATCAAATTTTCTTTAAAACTTGATTTTTTCCTTCCATAAGCATGAGCCACAATTTGGTAATGGTTGTGGGCTTTCTTGGACATTAAGAGATATAAATCCTTATTTGAAAAAGAAACTTAATTTTCATATTTTACACAATTTATTTTTGAATTAAATGTTGTAAAATTCAAATATAAATCATGAAAATAGAAAATCACCAATGCCAAGCATTTATGGGTCAAGAATAACATTATGAACAAGTTTGGATCAAAAGATTATAGGCCCATTTGGAAAATTTTGCATTTTGACCAAAATGTCCTTTTGTGCAATTGTCCAAAATTGCCCAACTTCTGAATAGTGTACCTTGCTCAATTTTCCACATTTTTGAGTGTTCTTGGACTTTTTGGAAAGCTCTAAGAGTCCTCTAACCAATGTCTTTGGTCTCATCTCAATTGGAGTTACCATGCTCAAAATATCTTCAAAACAAAAGTTGACTTTTGTTGACTTTGAAAATGACACTGTAATGTTTTGAGCTATACCTCTCAAGTGAAGCATTTTTGGACATTCTTGTGAGACATGAAGTTGTAGAGAATTGAATTTCCTTCAAAACAAGAGGTGGTGGAAAATTTCGAGAAAGTATGAGAAAGTTATGATCGGTCAAAGTTCGATTGACTTTTCATCTAGAAACCCTAATTTAGAAAGTTTGACTTTTGGGCAAATCTTGAGTTTTCTTGATGAATCATGATCAACCCTTGATCAAATGATGAATGTAACTTCAAAATGAGGATGTTGACCAAAAATCGAAGTTTTGATGTATGTTGACCACGTTGACTTTTGTCCAATACACTCGATTTTCAACCATCTGAGCAATTGTCTGAGGAAACTTGACTTGTGAGGCTTGAAACTTGACATGGAGAAACTTTGAAGCATATGAGGAGGCATGAAGGCCATTGGAGATGTTGGAAATCCATCTTGACTTGAGAGATACCAAACACTAGTTTGGGTTGATTGTCTAGGAGAGAGTTTGTCTGATCAACTCTTGAGGAGTCCTTGAGTATGGATGTATGAAATCTCTTGAGTAGATGGAGGGCAAATTTTGGGGTATGACAGCTGCCCTTGTTCAATCTTCTTGTACTGGAAGGTTAGATTGACATGCTTGTCTTTCGTGACCTGGAGGTAGAAGATGATTGAACACCGAGTACACCTGAAAATTTGCACTCGCTGTTGGCTGACGATGCGGGAATGGGCTTACAGATGCCATTTGGAGAAGTTGGAGACTTCGCTGGGGAACGAGTCATACGCTAGACTCGAGGTTGTGAATAGGAGAGCTGACGGAGATGGGCTTAAGATGCCATCTAGAAAGGTCGATACTAGGGAGTGAGTCGTATGTTAGACTCTGTAGATGTTCCTGGAACGGAGAGGAGATGGGCTTAAGATGCCATCTGGAGGGAGTCGTACGTTAGACTTCGTGTACACCTTGAATGAGGTTATTGGTTTGTATTGATTTTTAACCATATATGCAGCATTCTGAAAGTGAAGAGATGTTGACAAATAGTCGGAGATGGGCTTAAGATGCCATCCAAGGCAACTGAGTCGTACGCCAGACTCTGTAGTTGCTGTTGATAATAAGAAGAGGTCAGAATAAATCTTCGTGTCGATTACTCTGAGGGAGATTGTGGTTGGCGAAAATGTGGATAGCTTCCCTGTTGTGCATCGGGTGTTGATCCATTGCCTGTTATCGGAGGATAACCAGAGGTGGTCTTTCGGATAGTTTTCCGCGGGTCGGGCTTAATCACGACATCGGGGCGGTCTTTCAGATAGTTTTCCGTCGGCTCGGGGCTTAATCTCGACCTGTTTGCGGCGGTCTTTCGATAGTTTTCCGTCGGCTCGGGGCTTAATCTGGACTGTTTGCGTCGAATGATCATTACTGTTTGGAGAAAACAAGAAAACTTTGATAGAATATTTGTTAGTCTTATGCAAAGTATGATGCATGACAGTGTATATGAATGACATATGCATGAATTATAACTTTTATGAGAAATGTATGAATGATGAATGTTGTGATATTTCAAAACATATCCATCTTGAAGAAGATGCGGATATTCTGTTTGAAGATTTCTGACTTCTGCCTGGGGAATTGAGTAGGTGGAAGTCCCTGCTTTTGAAGGAGAAGGAAGATATCCTGGATTCCTCCGATGCACTATCTGACCAAGTCGTGGGTCTAGACATTGTTGAGGACGGTAGAAACTGAGAAGCTCGTTGTTTGAGATCTCATATACAGACCCTGCTGAGGAGAGTCTGGGAGGCGATCTGTTGAGGACCTTGTATGCAGACCCTGCTGAGGAAATTTAGGAGGTGCTCTACTGGGGATTTCGAGTGTAGATCTCGTTGGAGAGCATTTGATGGTTGCTGAGAGACCGGGCTAGAAGAATCTGGAGTCCGTTGTAATCTCTGGCTGGGGAATAAAAAGTGTATGTTTCCTCCGGTGCACTATTTGACCAAGTTTGAGTCCGAATCTGCGGAGAAGGGGAAGATTGAGATCGTCCGCTGGGATGAATACCTTTGGGATGAGGTGCTACTTGCTCGAGACGATGTAACATTGCTCGGTTGAGTGGAATCCCGTGGATCAACATATACCCCGATGGGGATGGTGTGTTGTGAGTGACACCTTTATGCTTTGTGGGGAACTATTTGTTGACTTTCGTCGTCATCCCAATTCCTGGAACCTGTAGTAAGTACTTTTGTATGTTCACTTTTCGTATGTTTGTGATCAGATTCTTATTGTCAAATGCGTATAGTCATTCAAAGCAAACGTTGGACTTATTGCAAATAACAACAACAGAAATTGTAAAGAGAAAGAAGCTGTATTTATTTGAAAGGTGGCGTATGGCCAAGTAATTTGTACACAAGAAAAGTAAAAAGCCATGCGGAAACAATCTCGTTAAGTTCCAACTATGTTAGTACTCATATATTTCAACTATCTCATCTCCTTGCTGTCAGTTGAAAGTGAGTAGACGATCTTCGCCATTTGAATCTTGAATGCGATGGTAGTCCGAAGGATGATCCGAAGAGACATAGTCGTACTTAAATCCCTAACTTTTGCCTAGACCGCCTTTCGGGTTTTAGTCTACCGATACCCTTTCTTGCCCAAGCCGCCTTTTCGTGTTTTCGACTTGCCGTGTACATGTTTTGTATATATCCTTAATTTTGCCCGAACCTTTGGTTCGCCAGATGCCCTTATTTTTGCCTAGGCGATCGACCTAGCGGGTCTCTTTTAGCGTAGTATTTTTTGACTATGTCTGCGTTCACGTGGTGTGGGAAGTCTTCACCATCCATGGTGCTAAGTATCATAGCTCCGGAAAATATCTGTCTTGACTACAAATGGTCCCTCATGGTGGGAGTCCATTTGCCCCGGATCACCTTGTGGAAGAATGATGCGCTTGACTACTAGATCACCGACTTGGTAGACTCGGTGCTTGACCTTCTTGTCAAATGCTCGATCATTCGTTTCGATAAATCTGTCCATGGCGGATGGACGCGAGTCGTTTCTCATCGATCAAGTTAATGGTCAAGGCGATTCGGACCCAATCGTCTTCGCCTAACTCGCCTCTGGAGGACTCGGTTGAGGGTATCCGACCTCGATGGGTAAGACGGCTTCCATACCGTATACAAGAGAGAAGGGGTTGCCCTGTTGATGTTCGTAGTAGCGATAACCATGAAGAGCAAATGGTAACATCTCATGCCAATCTTTGTAAGTCACCGTCATCTTCAGATAATCTTCTTAATGTTCTTGTTGGCGGCTTCCATGCGCCATTCATCTTAGGCGATAAGGAGAAGAGTTGTGATGCTTGATCTTGAACTGCGTGCGAGTTCGATCATCTTGTTGTTGAGATTGGAGCCGTTATCCGTGATAATCCTTTCGGGAGTGCCATACCGATGATAAGATTATGCTTGATGAATCGAGCCACTACATTCTTGGTAACAGATGCATACGAGGCTGCTTCTACCCACTTGGTGAAATAGTCAATTGCCACAAGGATGAAACGATGTCCATTGGAAGCTGTGGGCTTAATCTCTCCAATCATGTCAATGCCCCACATTGCAAAAGGCCACGGAGCTGTAAGAACATTCAGAGGTACTGGAGGTATGTGCACTTTGTCTGCATAAATCTGGCATTTGTGACAAGATCGAGCGTAGCGATGACAATCAGCTTCCATGGTAGACCAATAGTAACCTGTTCTCAAAATCTTCTTAGCCATAGTGTGTCCACTGGAATGGGTACCAAATTCGCCTTCGTGTAACTCCTCCATGATACGCATTGCCGTTTTCTGGTCTACACAGCGGAGTAAGCACAAATCGTGGTTGCGCTTGTATAAGATGTCGTTGCTGAGGAAGAATTTGGAAGCAAATCTCCTCATGAACTTCTTATCATTACCAGATGCCCCTGCAGGATATTCCTGAGTCTCAAGATATCTTTTCACGTCATAGTACCAAGGTTTCTCTTCTGCGTCAAGCTCACAACAATACGCTGGTTCGTCGAACTTCTCAATGATGACCGGGGAGCCTCGTTGTCCCATCTGACTTTGAACATAGACGACATAGTAGCCAATGCGTCTGCCAACTGATTCTCTTCTCGCGGAATATGATCAAAAGTAATCTCTTCGAAGTAGGGGATCAAACTCAGAACATGCTCTCGATATGGAATGAGATTCGGATGCTTCGTATCCCACTCGCCTTTATCCGTGATCACTAAAGCCGAGTCTCCATACACTTGTAAGAACTTGATTCTTAAGTCAATAGCGACTTTAAGACCCATGATGCACGACTCGGCCATGTTATTGGTGCAATGAAACATAATCTGCGGTGAAAGGAGTATGTCACTTTGTAGGGGATGTAATGATGGCGCCAATGCCATTGCCAAGTGCGTTTGAGGCTCCATCAAAGACCATAGTCCATCGGGATCCTTGTTCGGTCCTTCGTCGGGCCAGGTTCTTCGTAATCTGTAACTAGTAAAACATCTTCGTCGAAATTAACCGCATAGGCGATAGTCGTCTACGGCTTGATGAGCCAAATGATCGGCTACCACACTTCCTTTGATCGCTTTCTCGAGAAGTGTCTGGATGTCATATTCGGTCAAGATTATTTGCCATCTTGCTATTCTTCCCGAGAGAGTGGTTTCTCAAAGATGTATTTTATCGGATCCATCTTGAAATCAACAAGGTAGTGTGAGTCAACATATCTTGCCTTAGTCGGCGAGCAGCCAAGCGCGTGCAAGTTTTCTCGAGTGTGAGTATCTTGTTTCACAATCGGTAAACTTTTGCTAAGGTAGTATATTGCATGCTCTTTTCGACCGGACTCGTCATGTTGCCCCAACACACACCCCATTGAGTTCTCTAACACCGCCAAGTACATGATAAGAGGTCTTCCGGCGGCATCGGATAGGAGGATTCAGAGGTACTCCTTGATTTTGTCAAAAGCGATCCGCAATCGTTGTCCCATTCCACTACTTGATCTTTCTTTAATAACTTGAAGATTGGCTCACAAGTAGCGATAGGTGTGCAATGAATCGCAATGTAGTTCAATCGGCCCAAGAAACCTCGACCTCCTCTCGCGGGAGCGGCATCTCTTGAATAGCTTTAACCTTCGCAGGTCAACCTCAATACCTCTTCCACGACAACAAACCCTAGGAGTTTTCGGATCGACTCCAAGGTGCACTTGTTAGGATTAAGTCTCATCACTTCTTCAACTCGAACAATTTCGCAAATGACCAAGATGTTCTTCTTCGTGATCGAGCTATCATATCGCCGACGAGACCTCTATCTCGTGATGAATCATGTCATGAAATAATGTCACCATAGCACGCGATAAGTGGCGCTGCATTCTTCAATCCGAACGGCATAACCTTGTAGCGAAAGTGCCCCACTGTAACAAAGTAGTCTTCTCCATGTCTTGGAGCCATTTTGATCGATTGTAACCGAGAAACCCTCCATGAAGGAGAAAACCTTATGCCGAGCGTGTTGTCAACCGTAACATCAATATGAGGAAGTGGGAAATCGTCTTTCGGACTCGCTTTGTTCGATCTCGTAATCCACACACATCGCACTTTACCATCCTTCTTGGTACGGTACCACATTAGCAACCCATCGGGATAAGAGGTGACACTAAGAAACCGCGTTGAACTTCATAACTTCGGCTTTGATTTTCTCGACATCTCGTGACGATACGATGAACCTTCATTTCACCGAGAAAACCTTCTTTTGTCGGCAATCGGTGTACCACAATATTAATGTCTAAACCAGGCATGTCTTCGTATGACCAAACAAAAACCTCAGTATAGTCTCGTAGCATCTGAACCAGCCTTGTTTTAACACTGTTCTCCAGACCCGCTCCTATCTTGATCTCTTTTCTGTCTTCGTCAGTACCCAAATTCACAACCTCAACTTGCTCTTCGTGTGGTTGTATAACTCGCTCTTCTTGCTGTAGTAGTCTGGCAAGTTCTCCTGGCACTTCACAATCTTCCTCACTTTCGTCTTCGGCTTGGTAGATCGGATTATCGAAGTCATATTTAGCACTAGCATAGCTGTTATTAACGAGATTCGGAGTGATTCTGCAGTGTATCACGTGGGTGTGTGTAAGAACACATAGCTTTTTGAAGGGGTGATAAAGTAAAAGAAAGAAAACAAACAATTGAATGCAAAAGTCCAACGATTTATTGAATGAAAATACGCAAACAACAGATAATAACCCTCGCAAACGAGCCATGATGCCCCGGGCAAGGCACTAGGCTTTCAAAGTTTATTGTTCAAAACATAAAGAAATACGAAAAGCAAAACAAAACAAGAGCAATTACTCCTGGCTAAAGGAGATTGGTATGACGTCTTCAGTCTTCCAATTGCTGAGCCCATGATCTGGAGTTGGGAAGATCCACTTGCTGATGTCGAAGCCGTTGTCGTCGTCTTCTATAGCATGGATTCCACTCTGGCTGATGCGGAAAGGAAGTTGGCCGCACGCGGCGTATCATCTTCGACCTTTGATGGTGAAGCCTAAACCAGGTCTTGTCGGTTTGAAAGGAAGATCGTGAGCGACCCAAATGAACTACCTTCTTCAGCCTGAGCATCTTTCAAAGAGGCCATCCTAGGCGGAACCTTAGCAACTTCAGAGGACGGGAGAGTCAGGCACGACTGGGTATTGTTTCAAAAGCTTGACAGGAGTCTCAAGAATTCACCCTCCATCTCGAGATAGCGAATGATGTAGATGACTGACCATATACTCTTCTTCACCACATACCGTAACAACCTTCCCTTTCACGGGTACTTGATTTAATGTAGAGGTAACAACGCCCCATGTATCCAAGGGCGTCCAAGTAGGCAAGAGTAGGTGGACGGATGTCCATGACAAAGAAAGTAGAGTCAAAAGTCCGGAACCGACTTTAACAGAGAATGAGTTTCCAAGCAGCTCGCTTAGAACCATCAAAAGCTCACGATTATGTCAGGTCTCGAACCAACCCTTCGACATCAAGCCGATCAAAAGCGCCTTCGGAAGGATATTCGAGTCTGTCCCAACTGCTCCACAACATTGTAATCACTCTTCTTGATGATCTAATTTCCTCCATTTCTTGTTTGGAGGTATCTTGAGAACTTCCTTTGGTACTTGTTGAGCGGGATGAGTCACCGGTTCCCTCTAGCCGGGATATTGATTGGGTAGGGAATGCGAGCTGGAGTCGCAGTGTCTTTTGGAGGAGAGATCTCGAGAGAATACCCTTCCGGTTCGTCACCTTCTTGGATCCGTGATGTTGTCGATGTCGAATGGTAGCTTCAAGTAAGATCTTCAATGGTCGAGGGCTTGCTTGACGCCATGATAGTAAACATCAGCTCCATAGTTCCAAGGGATAGCTTTGTCAGAGGAATACGGAACTGGTCTTGGAGAAGTGATAATGAGAGGTGCCACCCTAGGTATAGGATCAGCAGAGGAAATCCTTATTGTGTTAACATCAGCATAATCTTCTGGGAAATCGTCACCCCATCCGGTCGCCTTAACATCTTCAATAGGAATCTTGTAACTATCAGGAATAGTGTACTTCACCATGTAATCATACTTTCCACTTGGCTGCCCCAAGGTATCCCACACAAATGGTGTTGTTTCGTTCGCATTGTCGATCTTCAACTTAGACATATCTTCACACAGCTTCTGCACAGGTGGTTTCAGAAATAGTATCTCACGGTTATCCATCATGCACTGAACACGTCTTCTCAACCAAGCAACCATCGATGCGATGGGCACCAACGACAAATCTCGGGCATCCCGATTGACATCGACTTGCAACAAATTCTTCTTACCCATCGAGGAATGGTCAAGTCATCTATGTTGAAAACATAAGTATCGTCACCAACAACATTGGAACTCTTGTCATGGTTAGGCATAGGCGCTGATCACATTCGAGTCTCAACAGAGGATCAAATTCAATCGCTTAGCTTCAATCATATCTTGAATCTTGTTCTTGAGCCCAACAATTGTCGTTGTCGTGCCCGGGCTATTGGAATGGTAAGCACTCTTAGCATTAGGATTGTACTGGAGAGGAAGTGTTGACATTCGAGGAGGATCCCTCAAGGTAATCGCTTTCAACATGTGTTGCAAGGCTTGCGACAATGGCATGTTGATCTTAACCTGCCTTCGTGGGCGTTCTGCTACGTTGTCTCACCGAGGTTGCCGATGTAGGATCGAGATCACAACCGCCCCCATAGATTGAGCGGTCGGTCTTGGCTCGGCTTTTCGACCATACACAGATTGGCTTCTTTCTTAGCACCAAAAGATCTCTTCGCATTTGAAGATGACTCTACATGGATCTTCCCACTTGATACCGCTTGATGCGCCGCTGTCAATATCGTTCGGTGAATCCGGATGAAGAATTTCAATCGATGATTGAAGAATGGGCCTCGGTGTCCCCATAAACATATCAACCAACTCCCTATTGGACAAGGGTGGTTGAACTCGCTGCTAGATCTCTCCATTTCGAGCATACTCCTTGAACTTCTCGTCACGGCCCATAGACATGCTTTGTAGTTGCATGCAGTGGGTGTCAATTCAAGATTGTACTCATATTGTCTCAGAAAGCATCACCAAGTCACCCAAGTACGGATACGGTCATTCTCTAGTGATAGTACCATTCCAATTGGGTTTCGGACAAACTCTCTTGAAAATAGTGCATCCACAACTTTCATCATCGGTGTGAGGTTAATCTTGGACATAGGACTTCAAATGCACTTAGGGCAAGACATGCCATCATATTTGGAAAAAGTAGGAACTTTGAACTTGGGAGGAATCACAACACCAGAACAAGACTTAGATCATCAAAATTCAGCCGGACATCTTGAGTTTTCCACAGATTCAGACGGTCTTGAGTTGTTTGTACTTGTCATCTTCATCAGTGTTGGCTATAATCGAATGATTCTCTCCTCCTTTCTTTGGTTCCGCTGCTCACCTTCATCACCCTTGGTACTCCTATGGACACTTCCTTGAGAGCTCAATACGGTGACCACTTTTGGACCCCTTTGAAACGCCTACCCATGTTGAGGAGACCAACAACCTTCTTCTTCTTGTTGATGAGCTTCTTCGATCTTCTTGGCCTTGGACCAAGTTGGTGAACATCTCTGAACCGAGCATTCCGAGCTTGGAGATCTTTGACAGTCTGTTCAAGAGCCATTTCTGCTAAAATAAATAGCGAGCAAATGAGAAAACCAATCTCCAATGTACCTGTGATGCAATGTTATGATATGCTATGCGATGTTTATGCGAATGCAATGCAATGTTTTCAAGGACCTAAGAGATTTAAATTTGTTAAACAAGCAATGAACAAACATTTATTAGTGCTTCTCATTATTTATTTTTCTTTTTAAGTACAAGAGATAGTTCAAAACAATAAAAGAAAACAAAAACATCCTAAAGCTCTAAGTCTCCCATGGGCGCTTCCTTGGTGCCGATGTAGGCGTTGATGTTTCGCTCCTCGTGAAGTAGCTTGGTCAACTCTAGGACTTTCTTCTCGCTTGCATAACACTGAGCTTCAAAGGTATCCCTCTCTTCCTTGAGCTGAATCCAGGATCTCTTCAAGTCTTCAAAATCAGTAGGCATGTCAGGATGGAGAACATCATAGGGTACGTCACCTATAGCAACAGGTTCCATAATTACTGGTAAAACAGGCGTGAATGGCATCATGAGGTTTTGAGCTCGAGCTCGCACCCATTTGAGGTAAGATTCCCAAGGAATGGAGTTCGGGTGCCCCAAAGTCTTGGTATCGGTCTTCTTTACCATGCCCCAAGCATGTATAAACCTTCGTCGGTAATTCTGGAGATCGTGATTGTAGTCGAACACAACATCTTGGAGAAGCATATCATGTGGACCATCTCTTCGGGAGAAACCAAACTGACGTAGTAGAGCTAGAGAAGGGTTGTAAGTAATACCTCCCCTAATACCGAGTAGTGGTACATTAGGGAATTCTCCACAACGCTTAATGAATGTGAAGTCCTTTTGAGAGAAAAGATTCCAACGGATGTCGGAATGAGAGAGTGACATCAATCTTTGAGACCATCTCAACCTTTGTTCATTCTTCAAAACTGATGGAGGAAGGTGCGAAATAAACCACCTTGAAAGTAACGGGACACAACACATGAGAGTTCCTTGTCGCTTAGTAGTACGAGTGTGGAGAGAATGTAGGATGTCTCCAAGTAAAGTAGGCACTGGATTGCGGGTAAGAAACAACTTGATGGCATTGACATCTATGAATTGATCCGAGTTAGGAAATAGGACCAAACCATAAATTAGCAAGGCCACAATGTTTTCAAATGCATGGAAACTCATAACTTTGAGGAATTCTCGGGCTTTCTTGATCAAGAACTTGGAAAGTAAACCCTTAACTCCACTTCTAGTTTCCCAATTGGCTTCAATGTCCGAGCGCTTAAGATGTAAGGGATGCAATGTCTTCGAACTTAGGAACCTTTTCTAAACCGTGAATGGCATTTGGTCAAGAATAGGTACCCAAGTAGCTTAGAGAACTCTTCTAAAGTAGGAACCAACCGATAACTGAAATGTAAAGCAATGGTGTTTCGGATCAAAGAACCGGAATAGGACATGCATCATATCTTCTTCAAAACCGAGATAACCAAATCAAGTAGATAACCATGTCTTTTGATGAATGAGCATGGTCGGGAATTTCAAACCAATTCTTTGAGTTGAGAAGGGATACCCATGAAGTTGATTCGATAGTCTTTCTAGAAGCCATAATCCCTACAAAAGAGCAAAGATAAATCCTAGGTCCTTGAAATAGTTAGAAATGATATGCAATGCGGATGATGTCATGATGTCATGTTTAGCACACACAAACAATTCACACAATGAGCCTAGAGTTAAGGCTTGCATGAGGTATAGGTGATTACCCTACCAAAAGTTTGAGTTGGTTCATCTGTCCTATAATAGTAACCGGTTCTAGGAATCTCATATCACGATTTTCTTGTAGGCGCTTATTTCAATACGACGCCAAGTGGTCGATCGAAAATGTCCCAAAAGTCTAATCTCAATGAGCGTAGCATCGAGTATCAACCAACCTCGGTCTACACCAAAGCCGGCCATCTCACTACCTTCTAATGGCCAAGATGGGTCAATTAAGGTTCTAAAAGTTTAGTTAGCGCTTGATGACACCACGCAGAAGCCAAATACTTTCTTCAACTTGGGAATGAAGAGTATCGGGCAACCAAAGTGTCACGCTAACGTAGCCATCATGTTGACCGCGTAGTTATCGTCTAACGGTCGCGATGATCTAATGCCACTTACCTAAAAGGAAACCCGGATCCGTGTAGGATCCCCAACAATATAATACCCAAGCAACCCTCAAAGATAAAGCATACAAGTCAAACAAAAGCAATAAAAGTTATCTAGAAATCCCTAAGGCAATTCTCTCTTTGGGTGCGTCCCAGAGTCGCCACCTGTAATACGTGAACCGACTTTGTAGGATTTTGTATCCAAATGTGCGGATAGCAAGAGTCGCCACCGACTTTTATTTTTATCCAATTAAGGGAAGGTAAAAGTAAAAAAGACCTTCGTTAGATTCGAGTTCGGAGAATGGTTATGAAAAGGGAAGGTATTAGCACCCTTTCCATCCGTAGTTTATTCTACGGCTCTTAGTTGCTCTTAGATAACTTTTTAAAATTGCTTTACGTGTGTTTGACAAAATGTTTTGAAAAGGCATTTCGCTTTAACTTTGTAATGACTCATGTAGGAGTGTATACAAAGTGTTCGGAAATGTTTCATTTTGAAAAAGAGTTTGAACTTTGAAAAAGAGTGTATGGTGTGAAAAGCATTTGATAGAGCAAGCAACTAAGAGACTTATTTACCCACTCAGAATTGGTCGTTTTGTACTTCTACGTTCCTTTAGAATAGTGCTAGCCATACCATTAGTTAGTAGGTAGCTCCATTCGTTGGATGTAAACGGACATTCGAAGGGACATCGGATGGTCATAGAAGGCAACTTGTAGGAAGTATCCTAGCACATTCGAAGGGACTATCATCATTTTCGGCGACAATCGAGGGTCAAGATCATGTATTCGGAGGCGACATCGTGGGTCTTATGATCTTTGTATCGAAGGGACTATGATGATTTGTTTGGAAGGCAACGGTGCTAGAATACCTCTACGTTCGAGGGACATGACCATTTTGAATTCGCAAAGGCAACGAGAGAGAATTACCCTAAGGGGTGCGTGTGTGAAAGAAGTGTGTCAAATTCAGATATTTTATCTTGAAGATTAGCGTGAGCTATGTCCAATTATTAGTCTTGCCATACACGCCTAGTTACTAGCAATTGATAAGGGTGCGGAAAGTAAAATGCGGAATGTAAAGTGCGGAAAGGTAAATGTCCTACGCTATTACATGGCTTTGAGGCAGATACATAATTTAACTTGCGGAAAATAAAACCCTAGATTAAACTATTACAACCCATGAGCAGTTACATTATTGGAAAATAAAAACGATAAAAGAAAACGTCCGAATCGGAGCAACCTGTGAAAGAATGGGAAATCGGAAAATACGAGATGAATTAAATAAGAGGAAAAATGTTAGAAAAATGCAAATTTTAATATGAGAAAATTAACATGGGCTGGAAATAAGATAAATAAATTAAAATAATTTTTTGGGATTTTTTAGAAAAGGTTTAATAATTAAAATGCAATTTATAATGATTTAAATGCAAAAATATGAATAAAATAAATATGCATGCAAAAATTATATTTTTTAATTTTTTAAATTAAATAAATATTTTTATGAAAATAATGTAAAAAGGAAAAATGTTTTTGGTAATTTTTTTAATGCAGAATAAAATGTTGAAATTAATTAAAATAGTATGAAAATATTAAGTAAATATGAAAAATATGAAAAATAGAGTTTTGGAAAAGTGTAAAAAGGGATTGTCTGAACCAGGAATCGAACTGGAGACATCCCTTTCAAACCTTAAAACCAATACGCTGACCACTACGCCATGTGTGCATCTGTGTTTGAAAAGCTGGAAACAAATCAATATAAGTGATGACGCGTCAAGAAAGCTTTGAATTCAAACTGAGTCGGCGCGAGGGCCCCAGTTATTTTAAATGGACGAATCAGAACGCGTTTTCTCGCCACGCATGCAGCTCGCCGGTCAATACGAGTCAGCGACGCCGGAGCTAGGGCTCCGGTCGTCTTCTCCGGTGGCCCGATTCTCCGATCCTGCAAAAATACACAAATTCGAAAGCAGGGATTAAAGCTACCCCCCCTAAATCGGGGTCTGCGAGTTCAATGGTGGTCTTCGTTTTCCCTAAAAGTTCCTCTAAATGCCTGTTCGAAGGTCAATAGTTCTGAAACCCTAAACATGGCATCATGAGTTTTGGACGTTCAAGCTCAGCAGCGATGGCCCAGATCAACTATATGGAACCTCATGAACACATTAGAATGGTTAGAATCAATTAAAACACACGGATATTAAAAATGTAAAATCACAAAGTTTTGAATATGAATGAATGTATATGCATCGATCCGGCTCGTTTTAAACCATGGCATGAGTGTGTACTTACTCAAACTTACCTCCTGAAGGCAATGGAGTGGTTCTTGAGGGCTGAAAAGGGCTGGAATTTGAAATTCGAATTTCAAAGATTCTTGGAAAATTTGGCAAGAGTTTGGGTTTTTTTTAGGTTAGGGTTTTCGTCCTCAGGCTTGTGTGTATTGCTGGCAATTTATAGAAGAGATTGGAAGAGAAAAAACAAGGAAAAAAGATTGGAAATTGAATGTGCAAATATTTTCCAATAAATTCAAATCAAATTTTCTTTAAAACTTGATTTTTTCCTTCCATAAGCATGAGCCACGAATTTGGTAATGGTTGTGGGCTTTCTTGGACATTAAGAGAGATATAAATCCAGCTTATTTGAAAAAGAAACTTAATTTTCATATTTTACACAATTTATTTTTGAATTAAATGTTGTAAAATTCAAATATAAATCATGAAAATAGAAAATCACCAATGCCAAGCATTTATGGGTCAAGAATAACATTATGAACAAGTTTGGATCAAAAGATTATAGGCCCATTTGGAAAATTTTGCATTTTGACCAAAATGTCCTTTTGTGCAATTGTCCAAAATTGCCCAACTTCTGAATAGTGTACCTTGCTCAATTTTCCACATTTTTGAGTGTTCTTGGACTTTTTGGAAAGCTCTAAGAGTCCTCTAACCAATGTCTTTGGTCTCATCTCAATTGGAGTTACCATGCTCAAAATATCTTCAAAACAAAAGTTGACTTTTTGTTGACTTTGAAAATGACCTGTAATGTTTTGAGCTATACCTCTCAAATGAAGCATTTTTTGGACATTCTTGTGAGATATGAAGTTGTAGAGAATTGAATTTCCTTCAAAACAAGAGGTGGTGGAAAATTTCGAGAAAGTATGAGAAAGTTATGATCAAAGTTCATTGACTTTTCATCTAGAAACCCTAATTTAGAAAGTTTGACTTTTGGGCAAATCTTGAGTTTTATTGATGAATCATGATCAACCCTTGATCAAATGATGAATGTAACTTCAAAATGAGGATGTTGACCAAAAATCAGAAGTTTTGACTGTATGTTGACCACAATTGACTTTTTGTCCAATACACTCGATTTTCAACCATCTGAGCAATTGTCTGAGGAAACTTGACTTGTGAGGCTTGAAACTTGACATGGAGAAACTTTGAAGCATATGAGGAGGCATGAAGGCCATTGGAGATGTTGGAAATCCATCTTGACTTGAGAGATACAAAACCCTAGTTTGGGTTGATTGTCTAGGAGAGAGTTTGTCTGATCAACTCTTGAGGAGTCCTTGAGTATGGATGTATGAAATCTCTTGAGTAGATGGAGGGCAAATTTTGGGGTATGACAGCTGCCCCAAGGTATCCCACACCTCTGGTACAGTTTCATTCACATCTTCGATCTTCAGTTTCTTAGACATGTCTTCACACAGATTCTCCACAGGTGATGGCTTCAAAAATAGCACTTCGCGGTTATCCATCATGCGAACGTCTTCTCAACCAAGCACAACCGTCAGACGCAGATGGGCACCAACGACAATTCTCTGGGCATCCTGGATTGACACCGGCTTGCAACAAATTCTTCTTAACAGTCATCAGAGGAATAGTCAGGTCATCTATGTTGAAAATATAAGCATTCTTATCAATAGCATTGGAACTTTTGTCATGGTTAGGCATAGGCGCATTGATCACATTCGGAGTCTCAACAGGAGGATCAAACTCAATCTGCTTAGCTTCAATCATATCTTGAATCTTGTTCTTCAGAGCCCAACAATCATCAGTTTATGTCCTGGGTTGTTGGAGTGGTAAGCACACTTAGCATTGGGATTGTATCTCGGAGAGGAAGTGTTGATGTTCTGAGGGGGGTCCCTCAAGGTAATCAGCTCTGCTTTCAACATGTGTTGCAAGGCTTGTGACAATGGCATGTTGATCTTCGTAACCTGTCTTCGTGGCGCTGCTTCGTTACGTTGTCTCACCGAGGTTGTCTTGATGTAGGATTGAGATCACAACTGCCCCCACAGATTGAGCACGGTCAGTCTTGGCTCTGCTTTTCTGACCATACACAACATTGGCTTCTTTCTTACCACCAAAAGATCTCTTCGCAACATTTGATGACGACTCTACCTGAATCTTCCCGCTCTTGATACCAGCTTTGATACGCTCTCCTGTCAATATCAACTCGGTGAATCCGGCTGAAGAGTTTCCAATCAGATGATTGAAGAATGGGCCTGTCAATGTTCCCATAAACATATCAACCAACTCCCTATTGGACAAGGGTGGTTGAACTCTGCCTACTAGATCTCTCCATTTCTGAGCATATTCTTTGAATTTCTCATCACGACCCATAGACATGCTCTGTAGTTGCATGCGAGTCAGTGTCAATTCAGCGTTGTACTCATACTGTCTATAGAAAGCATCCGCCAAGTCACTCCAAGTATGAATATGGTCACTTTGTAACTGATAATACCACTATAATTGAGTTCCAGACAGACTTTCTTGGAAATAGTGCATCCATAACTTTCTATCATCAGTGTGGGGGTTGATCTTCTGAACATAGGACTTCAAATGCAGCTTCGGACAGGAAATACCATCATACTTGGCAAAAGTAGGAACTTTGAACTTGGGAGGAATGACCACGCCAGGGACAAGACTCAGATCATCAAAATTCAGCCCTGACATCTTCAGATTTTCCACAGCATTCAGACGATCTTCAAGTTGCTTGTACTTGTCAGTACTGATCATTCTCGTAATCTTCTTCCTTCTTCTCAGGCTCACGCTGGTCGTCTTCGTTGCCCTTGACACTTCCCTCAGTCTTGACACTCCCTTCTGAGAACTCAATTCGGCTAACCACTTTAGGACCACCTTTGTGATGTCTTCCCATGTTGAGAACACCAATGACCTTCTTCTTTTTGTTGATGAGTTTCTTCAAATCTTCTTGGCCTTGGACCAAGCTGGTGAACATCTCCTAGAACTGAGCATTCTGAGCCTGGAGATCTTTGACAGTCTGTTCAAGAGTCATTTCTGCTAAAATAAATAGCGAGAAATGAGAAAACCATTCTTCAATGTACCTGTTATGAAATGTTATGCCATGATATGCAATGTTTATGCGAATGCAATGCAATGTTTTCAAGGACCTTAAGGATTTAAATTTGTTAAACAAGCATGAACAAACATTCATTAGTTCTCTTTTATTCTTCTTTTTCTTTTTTATTTAAGTAAAAAAGATAATTCAGAAAAATAAAAGAACAAAATCCTAAAGCTCTAAGTCTCCCATGGGCGCTTCCTCTTGGTGCTGAGGTAGGCGTTGATGTTCCGCTCCTCGTGAAGTGACTTGGTCAACTCTAACACTTTCTTCTCACCTGCATAACACTGAGCTTCGAATGTATCCCTTTCTTCTTTAAGCTGAATCCAGGATCTCTTCAAGTCTTCAAAATCAGTAGGCATGCCGGGATGGAGAACAGTATAGGGTACGTCACCTATAGCAACGGGTTCCATAATTACTGGTAACACGGGTGTGAATGGCATCATTAAGTTTTGAGCTCGAGCTCGCACCCATTTGAGGTAAGGATCCCAAGGGATGGAGTTTTGGTGCCCCAAAATCTTGGTATCAGTCTTCTTTACCATGCCCCAAGCGTGTATAAACCTTCGATGGTAATTCTAGAGATCATGGTTGTAGTTGAACACAATATCTTGGAGAAGTATATCATGAGGACCATCTCTTCGAGCATAACCAAACTGACGTAAAGCTAGAGAAGGGTTGTAAGTGATACCTCCCCTTATGCCAAGGAGTGGTAGATTAAGGAATTCTCCACAACGATCAATGAATGTGAAGTCCTTTTGAGAGAAAATACACCAACGGATATCTGAATGAGAGAGTGACATTAGCCTTTGAGACCACTTCAATCTTTGCTCGTTCTTCAATACTGATGGAGGAAGGTGCAAAATAAACCACCTGGAAAGTAACGGTATGCAACACATGAGAGTTCCTTGTCTTTTAGTAGTACGAGTGTGGAGAGAATGTAGGATGTCTCCGAGTAAGGTAGGCACAGGATTACGAGTGAGGAATAACTTGATGGCGTTCACGTCTATGAACTGATCCGAGTTAGGAAATAGAACCAAACCATAGATTAGCAAAGCCAAGATGTCTTCGAATGCATGGAAACTCATAGCTTTGAGGAATTCTCGGGCTTTCTTTATTAAGAACTTGGCAAGTAAACCCTTAACTCCGCTTCTTGTTTCCCAATTGGCTTCAATGTCTGAGCGCTTTAGGTGTAATGCCGATGCGATGTCTTCATACCTAGGAACCTTTTCTAAACCGGTGAATGGCATTTGGTCAAGAATAGGTATCCCAAGTAGCTTAGAGAACTCTTCCAAGGTAGGAACTAACTGATAATCCGGGAATGTAAAGAAATGGTGTTTCAGATCGAAGACTGGAATAGGACATGAATCATATCTTCTTCAAAATCGGAGATAACCAAGTCAAGTAGATAACCATGTCTTTTGATGAACTGAGCATGATCGGGAATTTCTGAAACCAATTCTTTGAGTTGAGAAGGTACACCCATGAAGTTGATTCAGATAGTCTTTCTAGAAGCCATAATTCCTACAAAATAGAGCAAAGATAAATCCTTAGGTCCTTGAAATAGTTAGGAATGATATGCAATGCGATGATGTCATGATGTCATGTTTAGCAAGCACAAACAATTCACACAATAGCCCTGGGTTTAAGGCTTGCATGAGGTATAGGTGATTACCCTACCAAAAGTTTGAGTTGGTTCATCCTGTCCTATAATAGTAACCGGGTTCTAGGAATCTCATATCATTGATCTTTCTCGTAGGCGTTTGTTTCAATACGACTACCAAGTGGTCGACCGAAAATATCCCAAAAGTCTAATCTTAATGAGCGTAGCATCGAGTATCAGCCAACCTCGGTCTACACCAAAGTCGGCCATCTCACTACCTTCTAATGGCCAAGATGGGTCAATTAAGGTTCTAAAAGTTTAGTTAGTGCTGAAGACACCACGCAGAAGCCAAATACTATCCTCAACTTGGAAATGAAGAGTATCAGGACATCCAAAGTGTCGCACTAACGTATCCATCATGTTGACCGTTTCGGTATACGCCTAACGGTCGCGATGATCTATTGCTACTTACCTCCGGGTGTAGGATCCCCCACAAGTATAATACCCAAGAAACCCTTAAAGATAAAGCAAGCAAGTCAAACAGAAAACAGTAAAAATGATCTCAAAATCCCTAAGGCATTCTCTCTTTAGGGTGTTTCCCTGGCAGAGTCGCCAGTTCTGTAATACGGTGAACTGACTTTGAGATTTTTGTATCGCAAATGTGCGGATAGCAAGAGTCGCCACCGACTTTTCTTTTATCCAATTAAGGGAAGGTGAAAAGAACAGGAAAAAGACCTTCATTAGATTCTGAGTAAGGGAGAAGGTTATGAAAAGGGAAGGTATTAGCACCCCTTTCCATTCGTAGTTATCTACGGGCTCTTAGTTGCTCTTAGATCATTTTCAAAAGTGTTTTCTGTGTGTTTGACAAAAGTGTTTTGAAAAAGGCATTTTCGCTTTGACTTTGTAATGATTCATGTAGGAATGTATACACAGTGTTTGGAAATGTTTTGTTTTGAAAAGAGTTTGAACTTTGACAAAAAAAAGTGCGTGGTATGAAAAGTATTTTGTTTTGAGCAAGCAACTAAAAGTCTTATTACCTACTCAGAATGGTCGTTTTCGTGTTGTTTTACGTTCCTTTAGAATAGTGCTATCCATACCATTAGTTGGTAGGTAACCCTATTCGTTGGATGTAAGAGGGACATTCGAAGGGACATCGGATGGTCATAGAAGGCAACTTGTAGGAAGTGTCCTAGCACATTCGAAGAGATTATCATCATTTTTCGTAGGCGACAATCGAGGGTTAAGATCATGTATTCATAGGCGACATCGTGGGTCTATGATCTTTGTATCGAAGGGACTATGATGATTTATTTTGAAGGCAATGGTGCTAGGATACCTCTACGTTCGAGGGACTTGACCATTTATTCGAAAGACAACGAGAGAGAATACTCTAGGGGGTGCATGTGTGAAGAGAGTGTGTTAAATTCATATATGATATCTTGAAATTATGAGTGATCTATGTCCAATTTTTATCTTGCCATACACGCCTAATTACTAGCAGTTTATAGGGTGCAGAAAGTAAATTGCGGAAAAGTAAAGTGCGGAAAGATAAAGTCCTACGCTATTACATGGCTTTGGGGCAGTTACATAATAGGAGTGCGGAAAGTAAAATTCCTAATTAAACTATTACATCCCATAGGCAGTTACATAATTGAAAAGAAAACGAAAGAAAATTGTCTGAAACGTTACAACCTGTGAACAGATACATAACCGGAAAATACGAGAAAATTGCATAAGAAGAAAAACGTTAGTAAAAACATGACTTTTGAATGAGGAAAAAAGTTTTATGTTAGTAATGACAATAAGATGATAAGATAATTTTTTGGTAATTTTCTGAATTGATTTCGATAATTAAAAACAATTAAAAGTCATTTTAATGATTAATTAGCAATTAAATAAAATATGCATGCAAAAATATTAATTTTAATGTCAAAAATTAAATAAGTATTTTTCTGATTAAAATGCAAAAGGAAAATATTTTTGGTGTTTTTTAAATGCATGAGAAAAATGTTTAAAGATTAATTAAATAACATGAAAATATTAATAAAAATAAGAAAATAAAAAGTTAGTTTTTAAAAAGAGCAAAAAAAGAAGTGGTCTTGCCAGGAATCGAACCAGGGACCATCTGGTGAAAACACACGCCTGCTTGCCATCTGAGCCAAGTGTACTTGGTGTTTGGAAATTGGAAACAATGCATTATAAGTGAAAATGTGTCATAGTTATAACTCAAAGCACAGTCAACACGCGAGGACCCCAGCTGTAACGTAGAAACCAATCAGATGCCATGATCGTGCCACACATGCAGTCAAAGGGTCAGCGCCGGAGTCAGCCATCGGAACCCTAACGCCGATCATCTTCTCCGGCGATTTATTTTTTAAAACCCTGCAAAATAGCCAAAATCAAAGCAGAAGAAGAACCCTATCCCCCTAATTCGACCCCTGCGAATTCAATGGAGCCATCGTTTTGGCCTGAAAACGACTGTACATTGAGTTTCGAAGAAGATAACTAAAACTGCCCTAACAATGGCAAGTTCTTATTCCGGCGTTAAACCTTGCATGTTATGCTTCAAATACGTTCTAATAAGTATCCTGAGTTCAAACAAACAAGCAAAAACAGTTAAGAATGCATGGATTATGGAAATCAAATTTAAGAAAAATAGCAAACCGGTGAGAGTTAGGGAGCTCGATCTGGGATGATTTTGCTTCGTGTAAAGGCTGGGAACGGTTGCTGGGATCTTCAGGAAGGCAATGGAGTGATTAAAACCCCTTGAAACTTGCTGGAAAGTGGAATTCGAAAATCACAACTTTGAAGAATTTTTGAGAAAATAAGGATTGCTTCCAAGGGCTAGGGTTTCCTCCCTTTTGTCTTTGTGAATGCTTTTGTATTTATAGAGCAAGAATTGGAAGTAAAAAGAAGGAAAAAAGATATGCCATTTAATGCAAAATAATTTCCCTTTCAAATAAAATCAAATCTTTTCAAAATTTGATTTTTCTTCCCATGCATGAGCTAGCACGAAGTTGGTATGTTTTGTGGGCTATCTTGGACCTCAAGCTTGATAAAAAACCAACCCAATTGAAATTATACCTTGTTTTCATATTTTATTTAATTTAATCTTGAATTAAATGCTTTTAAATTCAAAAATAAATCAAAAAAATAGAAAGAGGTCGTGGCAAGGCATCAAGTGGTCACAAATAATATTATGATCAAGTTTGGATCATAAAATTATAGGCCCATTTGGAAAAAAATTGGATTTTGACAAGTATCTCTCTTTGTGCAATTGTCCAAAAATGCCCAACTTGTATAAGGTGTATCTTGCTCAATTTTCAACATTTTATAGTGTTCTTGGACTTTTTAGAAAGCTCTAGATGTCCTATAAACAACCTCTTTGGTTTCATCTCAATTGGAGTTTCCATGCTCAACATCCCTTCATTACAAAATGTTGACTTTTTGTTGACTTTGAAAAGGACCTGTAATGTTTTGATCCATATCTTCAATATGAAGCATTTTTTGACCATGCTTGTGTGACATGAAGTTGTAGAGAATTGAATTTCCTTCAAAATGAGAGGTGGTGGAAAAATTTCTGATAAAGTATGAAGAAGTTATGCTCAGTCAAAGTTCAGTTGACTTTTCTCTAGAAAACCCTAATTTAGAAAGTTTGACTTTTGAGCAAATCTTGAGTTTTCTTGATGAATCATGATCAACCCTTGATCAAATGATGAATGTGACTTCAAAATTAGGATGTTGACCAAAAATCAAGAAGTTTGACTGTATGTTAACCACAGTTGACTTTTGTCCAATACAACTGATTTTCAACCATCTGAGCAATTGTCTGAGGAAACTTGACTTGTAAGGCTTGAAGCTTGTCATGGTGATTCTTTGAAGCATATGAGGAAGCATGATGATCATTGGAGATGTTGGAAATCCATCTGGATCAAGGATAGCCAAACCCTAGTTTGGGTTGATTGTCTAGGAGAGGGTTTGTCTGATCAACCCTTGAGGAATCCTTGAGTATGGATATGTGAAATGTCTTGAGGAATAGGAGGGAAAATTTTGGGGTATGACATAATGTCCACCTTGGTTGAAGAACCAAGTGGTCCAAAGAGAGGAAGCAAACAAGTGCTTTGGCAAAACCACACAAACAATGCAGTGTACAATCAAATGTGGGGAGGGAAAGGGGAAATATGAGAGGGCTTTAGTCGAAACAAATAAGCCTTGTGGTTGTATTTAAATGTCCATACCTTGGTATCATGTCACCAAGTGGGAAAAGTACCTGAATAATACGAGTATCAGCGCGTGCCAGCGCGAACTCCAAACAAAGTGTGGTGGGTCAGAAATGGGGACCCCAATCCACAAGACGAACTCGATAACACGGAAAGCATTGCAATGTGCACGAGCTATGGATGGCACGGACGAAAGTGCGAGGGTCAACTACAAACGCTTTCCACTTGTCTCTTTGAGGACTTATCATAGGGGTATGGGGAATGAGGTGCCTTCTCTGAGGTCTTTAGCACACACCTGTAGGAATACCTACTACCAAGGTAGGATTTTAAACACACCTAACACAAGTAGCAAAACAAATGTGGAATTACCCTAAACGGATCTTTAAATAAACCAAAGGGGTTCCTGACATGATCAACAATAAAGACCCCCGTCATGCATCTCTATTCCTACTTCTCATGGCAATGAAAGCGATAAAAGCCCCTACTTCTTATGATCTCTAGAAAGCAATAATAGAATGTGGTAAAAGGGTATGAGAAAATATCGAATATATATCAATTTGTAATAAGCTATAACAATAGCAAAGAAACCCATAAAACTTCGTAAACAACTAGCATCAACAAAGAAAATTCGATAAGCAATGTGTCGAAGCATCAATAAGCAAGGTTGAAATATGTGGCGGACACATCAGAATATCAATAGAAAACCTGCACCGGATAACCATCCAAGCAATGCAGACAAATAATGTGCACACGACGTATACACAAATCAAGGGATATGTGGCGGGCATATCCGAGTCAATCAAACACCTGCATAATGTACATTAACCAATGTACTATGGCAAACAGAATGTGTGTCGACACATCCGTACAACAACAAACATGCACTAAATACATTAACCAATGTATAACGGCCTACAAAATGTGTGTCGACACATCCGTACAACAAAAACCTGAACAAAATACATTAACCAATGTATAACGGCCAACGAAATATGTCAACACATTCGTACAACAAAAACCTACACAAAATATATTAACCAATGTATAACGACCAACAGAATGTGTGTCGACACATACGTACAATAAAAACCTGCACAAAATATATTAACCAATGTATAACGGCTAACGGAATGTGTGTCGACACATCCGTAATAAAGCACCTGCACAAAATTATTTATCCAAAAAAAATATGGAGCAATGAAATAGAAGCTTGCGTATCGAACGCAAAATCGGACTACAAATCCACATCCAAACAAGTTTTCCGATCACACGATCAAGCGATAATTATGTAATCAAAAACTACCTCAAAGTACCTTGCATAATTAACAAACATGTCAAAAATAACAAGGAAAATATGTACAAGAAGAGTAGAAGAAAGCTTGGATAAAGCATGACATCTGAGCAAGAAAAGAAAAAATTGATTTTCTGTTTTAGTGAGGTAACCGGTTACCTCAGGATGGTAATCGGTTACTTCACCTAAAAATGGCAAATATTAGCTTCTGACTCAGTGAGGTAATCGGTTACCTCATAATGGTAATCGGTTACTTCAGCCAAAATTGCAAAAAATAGTAACTCTGCCAGTTAAGGTAACTGGTTACCATCCTGAGGTACAATTACTTCAGCCAAAATTTGAAAAAATTTAACGTGAAATTATTGCGGTAACCGGTTATCATCATGACATAACCGATTACTTCGCTGAAGCAAAGGCTTATTTTTGCATTTTTAGGCTTGACAACATGGTTCAAGTCTTTGATCAACTAACTAACCTACACCTATCAACACATGGTTTTATACATGATTTGAGACTCAATCCTAAGTCTAATCACATGCAAATCAAGGTTTCACATCAACAATTCGATAAATATCAACAATTAACCAATTGAATAAGCATTTTTCTTAAGAAAATCAATTAATCAATAAGTGCTTTTATCATCCAATTATGGATTTCACCATTATGATCGCATCAAATCAAAATTCCTCAACCTAATCCATAATCTAAATTCAATCTCTCATATAATTCTTGATTCAATTATCAATTCCAGAAAAGTGCTTATTCAAGAATCAATTATGCAAAAGTGCTTAAATTAAGAAATCTTACCATTG
Organism: Vicia sativa; assembly: GCA_021764765.1. Lineage (NCBI taxonomy): Eukaryota > Viridiplantae > Streptophyta > Magnoliopsida > Fabales > Fabaceae > Vicia > Vicia sativa. The sequence continues at coordinate 302,666,450 of CM038792.1, read as the reverse complement.
AAACGAAGAGGAGATAATAATGAGAGAGAGAGAGATGCACGAAAATCAAGGCGGGGGAGATGAAAACTTCAACTCTTGATCCAAATTCTTGATGAGATTGTTGAATGTTCTTGAGAAACTTGGTGAAAAAGTTGAATTTGATCTTTGAGCAAATTGAGAGAAACTAGAAAAGTGTTTGTGTTGAAACTTAAAAAATGATTCTCTACCCTCAAATTATGAGAGAAAAAATTGATTTATACTTGGAAAATAGGCCTTGGGTGAATTGGACTCAAAATTGGGTCCAAATTAACTTTATTCGATTAATCTTCTTCCACATCACCAAACCTCGTGATCCATGCGGAATTTGAAATCGGACCAAACACGAAAAATGTCCGGAACGAAAAATCATGCTGCATAATGAGATATGAAATTTTGAAGTTTTGGCTGACGCTAAGAACATTTGACGCGTGCAGTATTTCCATTGTGCAACTTGTGGAAAACCCCCTAAACGAGGACCTTATGGTCAAAATCTGAACTCGGGATATGAAAAAAAATTTGAAGCTAGCAGAATTTGTATACTTTTGGCGCCATCCCCGTCATGATCGGATAAAAATTGAGTGAGATATGATTTTTTGAATATTGCACGTCAGAATAATTAATGTCCGGTTAAGCTCAAATACACCTTCAAAGAATAAAATTATGGTCCTTATCCGTAAGGAATTAGATCTTGGCCCAAGAACAAATGTTGAAGAGGATGTCAAGACAAAATTTTAGGCGCCGGAGCCACTCAATTCTGACGTTCCAGTAAAAAATCATGAATTTTTTAACATTTCTGTGAACATCGTTCAACCAAAAAATCAATTTAAATGCTCTTGAAGTATCAATTTTACGAAGGTTTTGTGCACACAATTAGCCTCCAGTCTGAGAATAAAAGTTTAAGATAACATCGAGATGGACTCTCCAGTCAAAAATCAGCCAAAAATATCCAACGGGCTGAGAGTTATGAATTTCTGAGCAACCAAAACGCATAGAAAACTGAATTCTGCTTCAAAAGAAAATGAACTATTGAAGTTCTTCCTTGATGAATCGAATTTCAACCTGAACAGATAAACTGGAGAAAATAATGAAATGGTTCTAACGTCTGTAGAACCAACCCAAAATAATATTTTGACCAGAAGATCATAAATTATGCATCCAAGCCGTAAAATATCGATTTCTGGTTCAAAATAGTCTGAACTAGCCGAAACACAGTTTCTTCTGCCACTTAAGATACTCTTAACCTCAACAATGAGATCAACGATATGCATGTATGCTCATGATAATGTAATTATAAGCCAAATAAGGTTGAAATGAATATGGTAAATTTTGGGGTACAACATTTGCCCTTATTCAATCTTCTTTAACCTAAAGCGAGATTGGCTCCAACCTTTCGAGCGACGAGGTAAGAGGTGATTGAATACATATATGAACTCAAAAATTTACACTCTGAATTAGAAAAAAGTGTACTCCAGGGATTTGGACATATCAAACTTCTGGTATTGAACCAAAAAGTGGAATAAAAAAGAGTTTTGACTCAACAAAGCTAGTAACCACTAGACTTCACACATAGTGCCAGAATGTTACACTATGGAATAGGAACAAGTAGTGGACTTGACCTAAAAGATTTAGTATCAACCAACTCTGAACATGTTGCTCCAGGGAAAAACTAGCAACGCAACAAAGGAAATAAAGACTACTAACGACTAGGCTTTACAGAATACCAGAATGTTGTATTCTGAGAAGGAAACAAGTAGTGAACTTGCCCTACAAGGAATTAGCATCGACCCAATTCGAGCTTCAATGGGGAAGGAAACAAAAACCAATGACGACCAGACTTTGAAGAATACCATAATTATATATTCTAAAAAGAGAAACAAGTAGCGGACTTGCCCTCAATAGGCACAGGTATCGACTCAACCTAAATACGTTACGCTAGGGAAGAAATGGAAACGCAACAACAAAAAATACCAGTAACGACTAGGCTTTAAAGAATACCAGAGCGTTGTATTCTAAGGAGAGAAACAAGTAGCAGACTTGCTCCAAACAGGCACAGGTATCGACCCGACCTAAATGTGTTGTGCCAAGGAAGAACTGGAAACACAACGTAAGGGAAGACTAGTAACAACCAAGCTTCACAATTACATGGATAAGTCATTGGGGATATTCAAATCATCAAGCATATCAAGATATTTGGAAGGTATCACTGGGGATAAAGGTCATTTAATTAGCTTATAGCTCAATGCATGTTTGGATTTTCTTACACAAAACATAAAATGCAATGTGATGATGCATGATTGCGGAATGATAAAATGAGTAACCAGTAACCACTGGCCACATCAAGATGGATCTTTCAAAGATATATTGCAAAACTTCACTGGGGAAAAGCAAGGCATGCTGTTGGAGCACATACACCACTGACTTGATGATCACCAGAGAACTCTCATTAATAGACTTCTTAGGGATACGTACTTCCTGGAGAGAATAGAAACACCTGATGAAAGACTCCCATCATGCTTTCACCGGGGATATCAAGGACAATTCAACATGACTTCTGATGGGAATACAGGTTACTGTCGAAGAGAACCAGTATCGGTCAAACTTGTTCAAACAAGGACTATACATGAATCACCTCACTAGGGGTAGAGCATTTTTTACCTTACTTGGGGAAAGAACAAGAATACTCATGGAAGATTTGGAATAACTCTTCTATCGTTGAAGCCAATGATCTAAGAAAATTCCTGGATATTGATCACATTGGGGAAAAGAAGAATTTTCAAAGAACATCCACTGGCATGCCACCTTTCTGGGGAATACAGATTGTTGTCGAGAGATCTACATCAACTAACTGGATATGTATGAAAATTTCCCGAATACCAACTTCACAATGAACAACCTCTTTAGAATGTGTGTGCAAATTTGCACAAGAAAGACATGCAACAACCATCCTTCATGACTCTATCGAGGATATAAGCTTCACTTGGAGAGTTTTTATACAACCATTTTGAAAGAGGTTCACTGGGGAACTCTTGTTGAAGACCTGTCATCCGAACATCAATATTTTTCCACTAAGAGAATAATCCTCTGTCAACTGCCTAGATATAAACTTTGTAACACCCCAATTCTACCCCGTAATTATCATGAAAACCAAAGTTATAAAAATTCTTTTTCGACGAACAATTGGAGTATTACAATTCAACTTAACAACAACATGCTATCATAGATACATAACACAAATACTCGGATGAACTAAAACCACATGAATCAACTTTAATAAGCAGCGAAACTACATTAATCAACTTGGATGACATAACATCTTTTCAACTTAAAATCAATAAATACTTTTCATGTATCAACATAGTTATTCAACAATAAAACCAAAACAACTAAACAACTAGCGTTCATCCCCCGAGTGTTACATATCAGAGCGACAACCCGACTCGAACTAACAATGACTAAATCTTTGTTCTTCTAATACTTGCACGTTATCCACGTAGAGGCAACACCACAGTAGAAGGGGTGAGATATTAATGATATAAACAAAAATATGATAATCAGTATATTAGACTAGAATCATACAAATTTCACCGGTTCATACAACAATTGTGCAACCACTGGCAAACAATTTAATAAAAACAACCAGACACTTTGTTCAATCAGAGCAACAACTTAAATCAACCCAACTTAATAACAATAACAACTTATAACAACAACAAACTATAATCACAAACAACACAATAACCAAAACAACTTTAATATGCAAATCAAATGCGACTCAACTGTGCATATGCATGTGGTACCATTGGAGCAGAACTCTCAACTTAAACATATGACAGGTTATCGAGGCATTTCAACAACGCATAAGCCTTCAAATTTCAACGTGGTTCCATCAAGGCCAACTTAATCATGCAATGTATGCGACGTTATGAATGACATACAACAACAACAACAACAACTTAAACATGCATCAATTGCATCAACTTAAACCAACATTGGTTGTTCGACCTACAACTCAAACTTGTCCATAAATCAAAACAATTCAACTTATTCAACATTGGCCATAGGCCTACAACTTCATCAACGTATCCACAACAATTTATTAACAACAACAATTCAAGCAAGCAACTACGGCAATTACTACACAACTTAACAGTTACGAATCTACGTCTAAATCCTTTTATTTACCACTACCATTTAATTACTAATCTTTACCTACGAATTCAACACATTCGACACAGTTCTTAATACATCAACCATCCAACAATAACTACAACCACCTACGAATTATTCTTACGAAACTCCAACTAATTTTTACCGCTTAATTTACTAATTCGGCTAGTTCGCCTTTATTTCCATCTACTGCTATCACATTACCTTCACTGTTAATACCAAGTTATTCTACTTATTATCACTACGATTAAATCATGTTCCCGTCATCAAACATATTGCTTCTATTATTTCGTTACTAGCCCGCTACTGCTATACTACGTCCACTAATACTTTATAAATTCTTCTGCTAAATTCTTCACTAACATTACTAATTTCTATTTCATGAAATACTGATATTTAAAATATGCTACCATGTTCTTTTACTGCTACTAAAATAATACAATTTTTGCTGTTAATTTCCATTCCGCCGTTAATTCAAAACTCCTAAAAATATCCCATTGACAATATTAATTATTATTATTTTTAGGAAATATTAATACTATTATTATTACACTAATGAAACAAAATGAAACGATATATATATATATGAACTTGAAATATATTTCTTAATTCAATTCATATCACTAGTATTTATATAAGTTCCATACGCCACATTATATCTAACATGTCACGTGCGCATATGTATCTCATGCTAAAGTAGTAAGAATTGGTATTCTATTAGTAAGTTATTTTATTGCCACAACACTACCAATTGTCATTCTCCATTTAATTATAAACATATGTTAATCACTACAGTATAAGCCAAGACAAGTTAATTAAAACAACAAGAAAGACATGGAATCAGACATACATGTGAGGCAAGAAAAGAATTAAATTAATATTCTCTGCCACAATCACAAGGGTGCCGAACAACATCCCCTACACATACACAAGGGTGTCGAACGGAAGCCCGTACACATACACAAGGGTGTCGAACGGAAGCCCGTACACACATGTGTCGATTGACACATGTTCTTCAACAATCTCCCTATCGGTCGGCAGGGCTTCCTACAGGTGACCATCAACTTTCCTTTAAACGCAGTTTTTTTCAATTTCGATCTAGTTTTTCTTGGCATACAGAACAACACAGTATTGTTTTACATAGATATATTAATAACAAACAATTACTACTCATACTCAAAATCAACATGGTAACAGGAATCAACACATCAACTTCTTAATTTCAGTAACATCAAAATAATGTTAATCGACAACAACACATATGAAATTCATTCAATGTTGTTGTACCCCAATTGTTGCCCTTAAGATTCTCTGATACTTCATATAATTGCATTGCACAAAGATTACAAGTTGGTTCTCCCTCTCTCCCCCCTCTCCCTCTCTCTCTCTCTCTCACATCTCTAGGGGTTTCCTTTGGGAGATCACCAAGCACCTTGTAGAGATGACTATTGTTTGTGTGTGATGATTGATATTGGATTAACCATGATGTGTATCCCTTGCTCTCTAAATATTGTAGGTGAATGGTGCACAAGTTCCTCAAAGATTTAGTAGGATTCATGTGTTTATTTTCATGCCTTCTCTCATCATTTCTCAAGATTTTGAAAGTGTTATATCTCATTGAAGACTCCTCTTATCATCAATCATGTTATCTTATCTTGAATATGTACTTCATGCTTGAAATAGATCACCAACTTCAAGAATTCCTTCATCCCATGGCCATCTCTCCTGAAATTAGGGTTTTGGACTTCTCAGGACCATATCTTGATGTGTGTGTGAAGTTTGTGGATGAATTCAATATCATTTGATTTTTAAAGGACTTATAATATGTACATGCTTTAATTAAATAAGTTTAAGTGATGAGAAGATTGTTTTGAAGACCTATGGTTGCCCACTCTCTAGATTGATACTACATCTATCTTGTATGACTTCAAAGGATCATATCTTGGTCATCCCTTGCCTCTTTGAGCTCATTTTTCTTTCACAATGAACCTAAGGATGTTTACAACAACTTAGTTCAATTGTAGAGAAAAGAAAATGCTTGGAAGTTTGCCTATGAGGTCAAAAGATTACAAGTCCTTGATGAATTCCTTAACTTTTGGTCAATCAACTTCAAATGAACATATCTTGATCATCATTTATCATTTTGAGGTCATTATTTTTGCACAAAAATCTTGAAGATTTCTACTTTACCTCCATATAAGCCTTGGAAATTTCTAGGAAGAATCAAAAGATTATAGGTCATTTCCCAAATTTTCATCAACTTCACAAGGCCATAACTTTCTCAATTTTTGGAGTTTTTGAGTGATTCTTTTTGCCAAATATTATTTGAGAGGTCTACTTCATATCATCTTTGAAAATCAAGAGCAAATTTTGAGTGGAAAAGCATTTTTGAGAAAGAAACATTTTAGGTCATTTTTAAGAAGAAACATGCTTGACCAAGGCCTGACCAGAAAATTCAATGATTTTTCAAGAATCCTAAAGGCTCAATCTCTTAGCTCAAGCATCCATTGGATTTTGTTCTTTTTGAATTGTGTTCTACTCTTTGAATACTTCATTTGGCTCAAGGAAAATCAGAAAACGCACGAGGGAATTGGATTTGGCCTCAGTTCAAAGTTTGATCCAAAACCTATTTTACACTCACCATCAGTTTGTGCATTTGCATGTGTAACTTGATTTTAATCCAAATCAAACCTTGATTTCGTGACTAATTGTGATTAGGAATTTCCCAGGATTAATTAGCACATCAAAACGCAAGGAATAATTGAGTTTTGATGCACACAAGTTCACACTTTCTTCATGAACATAGGTGTGCATGATTTCCACTCAAATGTCATCATCCACCCCTCATTTTGATTCCATTCACCTATGCTATAAATAAGGGACACATTCCACTAATTTCCTGAAGCTTTGATAACCAAAAAACCTCTGCCAAACTCTCTCACGAACCAAATTTTCTGCAACTTTGAATTCAAGTTTAAACCACTTCCAGTCTGAAGTTAACCTTTGATTCTTCTTCCTTGAACCTCACTGAAGCTAATAGAATAAGAATCGTTCCTTGAAGCTTCCTAAATCGTGCTATCCAAGTCCAGTTTTAGAGCTCTAAAAGTGAACTTTGTTCAGGTAGAAATCTCCATCAAACCTTGCAAAATAAAACATCATTGCACTCTCCTCATCTCACTGATCCTCGTGATCTTCACCATTTGCATTTTCATTGAGAATTAACTGAGAATTTTTGAAAACAAGTGCTCTCCATTATTCCTATTTTCTCCAAATTGTTCATGATAGAGGTGAAATAAATTTTTCGCGAGGGTACCATTAGAATCGTCTTGAAGAGACGAAGTGAATGGTACTGGTATGAGAAATTTATTTCATAGTTTGGGAATCACGTATAGATGAAGGCTGGAGGTTGAAGATGACCTACGTGTCCGTCTTCTACCAATGAGATTCGGACATGTAACTTTTTTGAATTTGATCCGGTGTATTGGTCGTATCATGCGCGCGTAATGTGAGCCATTGGATCTAATTACTTTTGTGAGTCAGACTCCATCCAACGCGTGACATTAATTCTGAATTTATTTATTAATTTTCATTTAAATGATGATCTGGTGTGATTTTAAAAGAGGGGGCGTCCAAGCAATCAAGAATAAGTTGGACGATTATCCATCATGAAGAAGGTGGAATCAAAACTTTGGGAACCCTCTTTGATTGACAGGTCGAGCTCTCCAAGCACCATTCTTCTCGAACCATCAAAAGCTCTCACAATCATGTCACTGGGTTTTAGCACTACTTCTTTAACATCGAGTCTATCTAGAGCGCCCTTTATCAATACATTCAAAGCAAAACCAGTATCTATCAACGCATGAGATAATGCAGTTCCCCTGCACTCAATAGAGACGTGCAGGGCTTTGTTATGTTTCCTTCCCGCAGGAGTCAAGTCAGCATTGGAAAAATCCAAACCATTGTCTGCAGTTAGGCTAGCAATACAATTTTCAAATTGATCAACGGAAGTTTCTTGCGGTACGTGAGCATTCTTCAAGAACTTCACCAAGGCTTGAGCATGGGCCTTAGAGCACAACATCAGAGCTAGCATAGATATCTTGGACGAGGTTTGACCTAACTGCTCAACAACATTATAATCGCTTTTCTTGATAATTCTTAAAATTTCCTCTATCTCTTGCTTGGAGGCATATTCAACAATTTCTTTTGGTGCCTCCGTCTGGGCAGGCTTGGTCACTTTTTCTTTGCCTCGATCCTCAGTGGCTGGCTCAATGGCAGGGATACGAGCTGGTGCAACATTATCTTTTGGAGGAGAGATCACTAGAGAGAACACCCTTCCAGTTCTAGTTATTTTACTAGATCCAGTAATGTTGTCGACATCAGGATTAACAACTTCAACACTACCGTCTTCAATGGCCAATGGCTCCTGCTTGACGTCATGGTAGTAAACTTTGGCTCCATAATTCCAAGGTATGGCTTTGTTAGAGGAATATGGAACTGGCCCAGGTGAGGTGATAATCAAAGGAGCCACTCTAGGTGTATGAGTAATCTTCACAGGACCTGTAGAGGTGGTCATTATTACATTCACATCTTCAAATTTCAAACCCCTAGAAACATCAGCACATACTTTAGGATAATCGTCATCTCCCCATCTAGTTGGTTAGATGTCTTCGATTGAAATTTTTGAGCTTTCAGGGGCGGTATATTTTACCATGAAATCAAATTTCCCACTCGGCTTCCCCAAGGTGTCCCAGATCTCTAGTATAATTTCTTCTTTGTCGCCTTGCCCCTCCATGTCTTCAATATTCAAACCTCTGGAAACATCTTTGCACAAACCTTCTACAAACATAGTTTTCATAAATAACACTTCTCGGTTGTCCATCAGGCATTGAATACCTCTCTTTAACCATACATAACCATTGGATTGAGACGCACAGTAACATCAATTTTCAACATAACCCAGAAATAAACCGGCTCGCAACAAATTCTTCTTGGTAGTCATTAGGGGAGTGCTCAACTCACTCACAACAAAAACATAAGAGTCATCATCAATGGCATTGACGCCCTTGTCATGGTTAGACATGGGTGCAATAATCACATTTCGAGTTTCAACAAGAGGGTAGAATTAAATCTCCTGAGCTTCAATCATATCTTAAATCTTGTTCTTTAGAGCCCAACAATTGTTCGTATCATGTTCAGGGCTATTAGAATGGTATGCACACCTTACATTGGGATTGTATTTAGGGGATAACGTATTAACATGCTGGGGATGATCCCTTAAAGTAATCAGCTTGCTTTCAACATTGGTTGCAATGCTTGAGACAATGGCTTATTGATCCTTGTGAATTATCTTCTCGATGTGTTTTGTCGATATGTATTATCTTGTTGAGGTTGCAATGGCGCAATATTGGAGATTAGAATTGCCCCCACGGATAGATGGCGATCACCTTTATCATGACCCTTTTGGCCGTACACAGCATTGGCTTGTTTCTTCCCACCAAAAGACTTCTTCACAGCACTTGAATATGCCTCAACCTGAATCTTCCCACTCTTGATTCCAGCTTCAATATGTTCTCCTATCAATATCAGCTCGGTAAACCCGACTGAAGAATTTCTAATCAGATGATTGAAGAATGTACCTATTAATGTACCCATGAACATATCAACCAATTCCTTGTTAGACAAGGGAGGTTAAACTCTTCCTGTCAAATCTCTCCACTTTAGGGCATACTCTTTGAACTTCTCATCATGGCCCATCGACATACTTTGTAATTGCATACGGGTCGGTGCCAATTCAGCGTTGTACTGGTACTGCTTGTAGAAAGCGTTTGGCAAATCATTCCATGTATGAATGTGGGTATTTTCCAACTGATAATACCACTCCAATTATGCTCGAGACAAGTTCTCTTGAAATAAATGCATTGTTATACCCCAAAATTTGCCCTCCTATTTCTCAAGTCAATTCACATCTCCATACTCAACGAATTTCTCAAGAGTTGACCAGATGAACCCACTCCTAAGTAATCAACCACACAACTAGGGTTTTGATTATCTCAAAGTCAAAGATGGTTTATATTTCCTCAATTGATCATCATACCTCCTCATATGTCTCAAGCTATCACCATGCCAAGTTTCAAGCCTCACAGCTCAAGTTTGCTTAATCAATTCCTCAGATGATTGAAAATCAGTTGTATTGGACAAAAAGTCAATTATGGTCAACATATAGTCAAACTCCATCATTTTTGGTCAAAATCAAGGTTTTGAAGTCACATTCATCATTTGATCAAGGTTTGATCATGATTCATCAAGAAAACTCAAGATTTAGTCAAAAGTCAAAGTTTTTAAGTTAGGGTTTCTTGATAAAAAGTCAACAGAAATTTGACCAAGCATAATTTCACATACTTTATCAAAAAAATTTCCACCAAAGCTCATCTTAAATAGAATTCAATTCTATACAACTTTGTGTCTCACAAGCTTTGGCAAAAAATGCTTTATTTCAGAGTTATGGATCAAGACATTATAGGTCCTTCTAAAAGTCAACAAAAAGTCATATTTTTCAAAAGAAGTGTACATGAACATGGAAGCTTAAATGAATATTAAACAAAAATTAGTGTTTAGAGGACATCTTGAGCTTTCCAAAAAGTCCAAAAATACTTCAAAATGTTGAAAATTGAGCAAGATACAACTTGTGCAAGTTTGAGAAATTTGAAGAAATGCATGAAAGGTCAATCGAGCAATTTTGACTTTTTGAGTTAATGGGCCTAATTTTTGAAATGTGAACATGGATATAAAATGTTATAGGACCTTTAAGCCCATTGGTTCATGGACATGACTTTTATTTCATTTATTTTGTATTTTTATTCATTTAAATTCAAAATAAATAAAGTAAAATATCAAATAAATGATAAGAGGCGCATGGGATTTGATTTGCAATCAAAAATCAATCAAATATCATGCTTGAATCTCAAGATATTCATTTAAACATGATTGGAAGAAGATTGATACCAAAATAGAAAGATTTGATCAAATTTTCAATCAAAATTCAATCATCATAATTAGCATATATTTGATGGCAATCGCTTGACCTAATCCTTCCTCTATATAAACACAAGATATTCAGATCACAAGGAGACGAGTTGCTACCTCTTACAAACCCTAGAAAGTTATCCAAAATTTCAAGTTTCTTGGGAAAACTCAAAGTCAAATTTCTAACCGTTTTCACTCCAGAAATCGCCTCCACGAAGTTGCACCGGTTGGTAATATTTCTTGAATCTCAAACCTTCGATTTATGCAATATAAACAATTTTGATTCATATATTCATGTTCATGCTGATGTTTGTGAATGTTTAGAACCATCGTGCATGAGTTTTAACACAGGAGTCAAGTTTCACCATTAGTAAGGCACGAAGGTTCTGATCTTTCGTATCTCCTTATACTAGCAGTTTCAATCGAAACTAAAGCCACCACTAAACTCGCAAGGGTCAATTTAGGGGGGGTGATAGGCTTAAGCTCGTCTCGAATCTTGTTATTTTTGCAGGTTGGCATCTGGAGTGGTCCGAGAAGACGACTGGAGTTTGACTTCGGCGTCTCTAACTTTGGTTGACCGGTCGAGGGAAGGCGTGGCGTGTTTTGATTTGTCGATTCAAACAACCATGTGACCCACGTGCGGTTGGTATAAAAAATCAGAAATCAGGAACTTTGTTTGACATATATATTAATTCTTGTATCTAAATACATGGAAGTATCACCACCCCAGTGGTTAACCATGCGCGCGCTAGTCCTCTTTGTCTCTCAAGGCGTGGGTTCGGTCCCTGCCTTTTGCATTTTTTCTCAATTTTTCCGATTTTTACAGGTTCATGCATATATACTTTTGGAGGCAGGTTAATAACACCATAGACGTCTGTCCTAGTTGTACACTTTTGAGCCAACAACCTCAAGGTCCTGGGTTCAAACCTTGGCAGGACCATCCTTATTTTTTAGCACTTGTTTCCTTAACATTTTTTATTTCTCTTATTTTTTAACCAATTTAATTTCTTTTCCAATAATTTTTAAACTATTTTCTAAAATCCTAAAAAATGTTTTAATTTTATATTTCGGTTTTAAAAACCTTTATTTAATTTTTGACACAAAAACATTTAATTTTTATTTACATTTTAAATAATTTTCATAGTTAATTTCTAATTAATTAGAATTAGGGTTTTTATTCACTAAAATCGTTTTCCAAAAAATGCAAAAAATATTTTTCTTATAGCAATTAGGTTTCTAACATTTTCCTAACACTTAGAATTACATGACAAGATATAAAATCAAACTTAGATCACTCTAAATCAAAGAAAAAATATCTGAATTGAATCATTATTTCACACTTGCACCCTCTAGGGTATCATCTCTTGTTGCCTTTCAAATAAACAATGGTCATGTCCCTCGAACGTAGTGTTGTACCCCAAAATTTACCCTTTTTTTTCCCGTATTTATGGCTTATAATTCAATTACATAAACATATATGTAGTCACATAAATAGCATTGATCATGGGGTTACAAGGTTCAAGGTATCCCAAGTGGTGAAAGAAATGGCACGTTTCGGTTATGTCAGATCACTTTGAGTCCGGTATCGATATTCTTTGATTCGCATGCTCAATACAACGTATTATGGTCAGAAAGCTATTTTGATGTGGTTCCATAAGCTCTGGGATCATTTCAATTTGTTCTCTAGTTTATTTGTTCAGATCGGAGACCGTTTCGTCAAAAGAAAAGAATTTATTCGCTTATTTCTCAATAAAGTGAATTTTGGGTTTTTAGTGCATTTCTGGCACTCTAGAAGGCGTATCTTTCAGCTTTTCGGGTATTTTCAGATGATTTTTGACCGGAAATTCCCTCTCAATATTATATAAACTTTCGTTTAAAAGTCGGAGGAAAATTATGTGAGGAAAGTCCCCGAAAATATTGATTTCTCAAGTGGTTTAAACTGAATTTTTGTGCTGTACCGTGCGCTTAGTGCACTAAAGTGTTTGTAATTTCCAGATCGAAAATCAAAACTGAGCGGGGTCGGTGTCTAAATTTTCGTATCAATATTATCTTCGACTTTCATTTGTAGCTCAAGAGCTGATTCCTCACCAATCAATACCATAATTTTATTCTTTGGAGTTGGTTTTGAGCTGAATCGAAAAATTTTCATCTGATACGTGAAGTTCGAAAAATCATATCTCGCTCGATTTTTATTGAAACAAGGTGGCACCAGTGCCAAAAATTCACAAATTTTGTAAGCTTCGATTGTCTCAGAAACACTCATTAGCAAATTTTTGTCAAAAGACCCTTGTTCGAGGCATTTTCTCCGAAGAGCGCATTGAAAATTCTGCATGTGTCAGTAGCCTGAGAACTGTGCTGAAACTTTAAAAATTCATATCACCTTGACCGTTCATCCGATCGAGCCGACATTTTAATTCCCACAAGCAAAATCACATTCCGGACATTTTTCGTTTACATTCCGACTTCAAATTCCGCGCGGATTTGGCTGTTTTTGATTAATTACGAAAATTATTCGGATAATCATGATTTGAGCTTGATTATAGATGTAAGGCACTCTTAGGTCCAATCCCCAAAACTATAAATAGATATTTGCCTTCACAAATCACAACAACACAATCATTTGCTTAATTTTCATCTCACATCACTCCCCAATAATCTCTCAAAACCAAAGCCAAACTCAAGAATAGAAAATCAAATTTCAACTTTCCCTCCAAGCAACCACCACAGGCTACCACTGGACCTCCTTCTAAAAACTGTCACCACCACAGACCACGCGAAGTGCGCCTGACCATGCTAAGCGTGCCCTGCGACTTCTCTTCTTCTCATCAAAGCTTTCTCTCCATAGGATCTTGCTTCTCTTCTCCTTCTTCTGCTCGAATCTGACCTAGAAGGAGCCAATTCATCTGGATTTCTCTTCAATTTCAAGAATTAAGCAATTCTTCTTCATCTTCAATTCTCCATTGAAGATTGTTGCACCCAAAAATTCGTCCTCTTCATTTTATTAATAAATAATTGGCTAACACTTGATCAATAGGTGCATTGCATACATATCATTCATGCATTAACCATGGGTTCTTAATTTTCCAATCGTATGAACTTGTATAGCTCTGAAGAAGAGGTTTGATTCCTCAAAGTTGACTATTTGAGGTTCTGTTAATTCAAGCGTCTTTTTAATACGCAAGATATGCGTGTCCAGAAGCTTCTGATTATTATCTCGCGAGTTGAGGTTTTGGTGTTTTGATCGCCTATCAGTCGGATATTGATTACAGTTTCGAGCTACAGTGTGTGGTGGTCGAATACTTGAGCCCGAATTGATTATATGGCCTTCTGTGAGTGGTGAAGTATCTGTATACGGCTTATCGATCCATGCGATTCATTAGAAAATCAAGAACGGACAGATAAAATGATATTTGAGTGCGTGTATCAAAAAGTCAACAAAAGTCAAAGTTTGACCGGGTGGAATTTCGGGTCGAAATTATGGTCAAAAGTCGACATTTGAGAAAATGCGATCATTTGTTGAGAAAAATCGGAAGAATCGGGTGAAAATGAGGTTTCTTGCATTTTACGTAATCTTGGACTTAGAAATTTTTTCTAAGTTTTAAGCACTTTGTGTTCACGGGAGCCATGTTGCCGCATCTGTATCTTGCCCGTCTGTGGTCAGAAGTTTGTGAATTGATAGTTGTTGGAGAGAGCGCATTTCGTACTTCGACTTTGTTCTTGTGAAGATTTTTCCAGAAATGCCCGAATTTCGAGTAATAAAGCTCCGAAGTTTGAAGTTCACAACTTTTGAAGTTTTACACTTAGTGTAAATTTTAAGTGTTTTTCAACATGTTCAAGTGCTCGACTTCGGAGGTATTTTACACGTGTTTCGAGGCGTCGATTTGAGTCGAGTTCAAAACCAAAGTTGTTCATTTAGTGGCAATCTACAACTTTGCTGAAGAAATCGAATCCATTCGGGAATCGGATCAAAAATTACGGAGCTCGGAAGTTACGACTTATCATTTCTCAAAAATTCAACACTTAGAAATATTTTGAAGTGTTTATTTCTATGCTCAAGCTGACAGTTTCGAGTTTCGGGTTCGATTTTACCATAGTTATCGGCTCCGAATTAAAAAATGTTCAACTGCAAAGTTGTTCCTCTCACGGCAATCTATAACTTTTTTGAAGGAGTCGAATTCATTCGGGACTCGGATCGAAAGTTATAAAGCTCGGAAAGTAAGAATTCATCATGTTTGTAGGGTTCGAATAGTTGTTGTGCGCGTGTTCAGTTATTCATTGATTCGTTCGCCGCACGGAGAAACTCCGAACATGAAAGTTGGAGTTTGTAATGCCCTCTACAAGTTCCGTTTAGTAACTTTTTCATTTTGGACGTCGGAGCGGAAGATACGGAGCGCCGTAACTAATGGTTTGAAACTGCCAAAATGCAAGACAGCATACACATTTTTGCCATGCATACGGAAGCATTTTATCGAACAGTTTTTGTGCACATGTTTGAGGCTGTTTTCTCGTCGATTCGATCGCCGCACGGAAAAACTCCGAACATGAAAGTTGGAGTTTGCCGTATACTCTACAAGTTTCGTTTAGAAATTATTTTGTTTCGGACGTCGGAGCGGAAAATACGAAGCGCGCCGTAAATGATGGTTCGAAGTTGGAAAATTGCTGCAAGTCATGCTTGGAATTTGCCCAGCCCAGCCAGGACTTTCATCGAACGGTCATATGGCAATTTTCACACACTTTTTATTCGATGATTAAGGCTTCGGTCGGATTTCTGTCAAACTACAAAGTTGTTCTATCATGCGTGCTCTTTCCGATGGTATCGAGTTTGCGTCATTTTATTGAGTATCGAGAGAGTTATAAGGCTGTAAAGTCCAAGGAAAACATGCGGTAAACTTTTGCCGTCATCGTCGGTATTTTGACAATTATGATTTCTAATATTCGGGTTCGATTTCAAGCATGCTACGGGTCCAGTTTCGAAAAGTTTTCAACATGAAAATTGCTCAGAGAAATTGGCTCTCAGATTTTGGTCTACAAATTTTGTTCGAAGGAGGTTCATATTTCGAATTACATGGCAAGGAAAGAAGCATCAAGAGTGTTTTTTTTGCAATATTGTCACTTGGCTAGAAATGGCATCATAACATGTTTTTGTGCTGGGTATTTCGCATAGGCTTCATTCACGCCATATGTTATGGCATTTGGCTAAACAACGGGAGGAGAATTACTGTCAGCTTGCATCCTTGAGAGGATAAAAGAAATTCAAAAGATCACAAAACAACTGTAACAAATATAACAGAATGACTCCTATCTTGACCACTCCTTTCGACACCACTCTCTTCCACCTTTCTTCCAGCAACCCGTAACAAACCTCACAGAACAGTTACAACAGAAAAATCGTCATCCATTTTACCGAACAATCATCACTCTCGGCTTTCTCCTCCATAACCAACAGAATTCGGACTGACTCTCTTTCTCTCATTTTTCTAAGCACCGTAACTCTCCTTCGATCAAGAACAGAAAAAGGATTCAAGAAACACCATAACTTTATCTCTCTCGCCGTAAACGAATTCACGCCGCCACTTTAGTCCATAATCACTCACTCTCACTTCCATCACCATCACCATAACAAACTCTAAAAAAAACAGTTATAGTCATAACGAATCTTCATCACTCTCTTCTGATAAGAGACCTTTCCTTGCTACCTTCATTCTTGGCCACCCTCACTCTCTCTTTCTTTAACAACGGCGACGGACTAAAACAAACTTTCGCCATAGTTCTCAGAATCGTAATCGGAAGGAAGTAATGCACGTCTCATCCTCATCTTGATGCGCCTTCTTCTCAAGCCTTCTTGCACCTTCCATGGCAGAAGCGTAACACAGCATGACTCTCATCAGTTGCATCACGTGTTTTGTCTCATCACCAGAAGAGTAGAATCGAGGTTCACATGCTCACTTCGTTCCTGTCTTCGCATGCTTTCTTCTTCATCGCCTCCGTTGCATCTTTCTTGATTGTTTGTCAAGGGTTCTCGAAGTTCTCCGTCCAAGTTCTCCTGCACATCAAGAGGCAGATCCTGGCATTCATGTTGCACGCGGGATATCGAGCAATACCGCAAATCCGTCACCATCGTCACAGATTAAAGAAACAAGCCGGGTTTAGGTTCTGTGGGAGGGGCTGAAGTGATTCCGAAATCCTGGATGAGGACCTTCGTGAGTGGCATCGAATCTCGCCGGTGAAGTTGGCCAACTCTGGCAGGACCATGTCTCTGTTTTGCGTGATCCATAGACGTAACGCTAATCCATCAACTACCATTGAATTCCTGGTGAATTAGAGCCCATGTCCGGAATCGGCGCGAAAATCCGAGCATAACGTGTTCACTGTGTTTGCTTTGACGGAAGAGATGTTCAGAACCACCGCGGACGGTGGCGGCTTCAACGGAAGAGATGACCGGAAATACGTTTTCGGCGAGCTCTGTGTTTTCCAGATCTGAGCCCTATGGGTGGCACTCTACTACTGGTCCATGGCGTGTTTGTTTTCGGTGGAGCTTGAAGTTTTCCGGTACCACAGTCGCCGGAGAAGATGGAGAGTTCTGATAGCCTTCAACGCCCTAAGTGTGTTGCCTCATTACTGGTACATGCGTTTTCCCCATCACCCAGTATAATCATGCCACGTGTTTTATTTGTTTATTTCAAAAATTAAAAATCTGTTTAATACACTTGACCAATTGATATGCAAGTATTAATCTAAATGAAAATAAACGTGACAGTTACAGGGAAATAAAATTCATTTTTTTGGATTTTTTTGTTATTCTGAGACTATAGATCAAGTGAATTGGACTTAGTGTAAATTGGATTGGGCTTCATGCTTTCCGCTATTTCACACCCCCTGATTTAGGCCCACTGCAGCGATAATAACTAGTTTTAGTTATTTCTAGAATTAGGCAATACACCCCTGTTTATTTGTAAATCATACTAACACCTAACCAAAATTGCTCCCGATTTCGATTTGTTCGGCTTATAAAAAATATATAAAAATAATTTCTGACATTTTAGGATCTTAGAATTTTTATTTTTATTTTTTGATAGTTTTTTTAATTGAATTCTTTTAATTTTTAATTCATTTTCAATAGTATGTTTAGAAGTATGTTTCTCCTTTGTAGTTTGAGTTAACTAATTTTAGAAGTGTAATGGCATGTGTTTCTTAGAAACTTTAGGATGTTTTTCTATCATTTAATTGTATTTAAATGTATACCTTACTTTAGGATTGTAAATAGAATTTAAAATCTAACTTTTAATGGTTCGATTTCGTAGGAATTAGTTTGATAATTGTATAGTTTTCTAGCTTCCTTTCGCATGATTAATTTGTAGCCTTTCCTTCATTTATTTAGATGTTTAGGATAGCTTTAGAACAATTTAGTTGCTGCCCTCACTAGGAAATTATCTTTAATACTTCGATTTCATTGTAAATAATCATTTTTGTGTCTTGTGCTTTATTTAAAAGCCTCATTGCTACTTCTGACACTTTGTTTCGTATGCGAGGTACACAGAGCATTATATTATTGATTTGAATGTGTAGAATCCATATTTTGATGTTGAACACATGCGTGTGCACTCTTTATCTGTCTGCTTGATTTTTACCATTTTTTGCAGGTTATCTGATTTGATTTGGATGTATAGAATCCATATCCGTTGCTCGCACACATGTGTGTGCCTTCTTTGTCCGCTTTGTCTGGATTGTAATTTCATGCAGGTTCATTGGATATACGTCGAATGTGTATAGACACATTCTTGACCGTGCATATCTATGCACATCCTTTGTCTGTATTATCTGGATAGTTTCTTGCAGGTTTATTGGATATACGTCGAATGTGTATAGATACACATTCTTGACCGTGCATATCGATGCACATCCTTTATTTGTATTGTTTGGATTACGATCTTGTACAAGTGTATTTGCTTCGGATGTGTATGACACACATTCTGATTATGCTTTTTGTGCCTCCGCACACTTCTCACCGGATTTCTTTATTGCGTGCCAGCGATACTAGAAGTTTTCTGGAGTATTTCTATAGCTCGCAGTGCTCTTCGGATCTTTATCCGTTTGGTATTTATTTTACTTTGTTTACCGCATTTCTTTACCGCTTTTCTAGAGAGCATGAGAAGTAGGGTTTTACCGATTTCCTTGCCATGAGAAGTAGGAATAGAGATGTATGAAGGGGCTTCCGTAGTTGGAGCGTGTTCAGGAACCCCTCTGGTTTATTTAAAGACCCGTTTAGGGCGATTCTGTTTGCTAATTGTGTTTGGTTTTTTTAAAATCCTCCATCTGCATAGGGAGGTAATTCTCAGTAAGTGTTTACATTTGTGCTTGCATAGGTCAGAGTGGTTAGGACACCCGACGTGGTACCACTAAGCGAAGTCCCGCTTTTTATATTTCCTGCTATCGAGTCATGATGATATAATGGGCAAGCGGAAAAGGATTCGCAATCGACCCCTGCACAGTTCTAGTCCGTGTCAGCTCAGCACACGCGAATCGTGTTGCTTCCTTTATCGAGTCAATAATAAAAGTGGTAAGAGTTCTCTATTCTGACTCTCCACGCTTTCCTGGGGTTCGCATTTATTGCAGAGCTTGCATCATTTGCTCTTCACACTTGACAATTCATGTCATGCGGTGATACTTTTCATAGGAATCGGATGTGTCGGCTCCTGGTTGACTCACGGTATGCTCGTTACTGTTCGAGGCTATGGGACTTCCTCCTTTTCCTGCGCTTGTGTGCCATTTGTTTATTTGCATTGCATTGTTTGCGTGCTTTTGCCAAAGCATTTGTTTGCTCCATCCCTTTTGTCGTCTTCGACTCTACTTTAGTTAGTGATTCGAGATGGACATAGACTTAGGTTTTAAACCTTTTCCGTCCCTTTTTTGTCATCTTCGACTCTACTTTAGTTAGCTATTCGAGATAGACATAGATTTAGGTTGTAAACCTTTGCCATGTTCCTTTAGGATTCTCTTGAATCTACCTTAGGTAGTGATTCGAGTAGACCTTAGGTTGTAATCCATGCATGATGACATTAGGGATAACATTAGATAGTTTCCCTTGTTTGTTTTCCAGTTTCTTTTGCATCCATGCATGTCATAAAACTAAAACTTGTTTTCTTTTTATTTTGCAAACCAAAACACTTAATAATGGTTCAAACTCCTTTTTTTAAGGTAAAAACAACCAACCAATGCAAACTTTTTTGCCTACGGGTTTTCTTTTGTGTTTAAATTATTTTGTATAAGTAAAAAACACATAACCCACCAAAACATGTGAGCCGAACTACGGCGCTCTGACTTTCCCATTGCACGCGAGAATACATAGGCATCTTGTCACGGGGCTCGATCGAGCAAACTTTGTAAATACTCCCTTCTTTTCCCCGTGTTTTCTTTAATTTCTATTCTTTCACATGCATACTATTTGAGCATACATATATATAGCAGTAAATAGATTTAAATACGGGCGCGTGGGGTGCTGATACCTTTCCTTCGCGTAATAGATTCCCTTACCCTATCTCTCGGTCGCAAGACCGTGTCTTATCCCTTTTAGGTTTTCGCGATGCGTTCACCTTTCTCCTTTTGTGAGATAAAAAACGTTCAATGGCGACTTCATTGATATAGTTATTGGATGATGTTCAACCGGTTGTTTCAAAGATTCCAAGTTTTCTTCAAAAATTCAAGCTTGATTTCAAGAGTTATCATCAATTTGACGTTGATTTGGTATTTTCTTTGAAGAGCACAAGGATTTCCTCTTCAATTTGATTCAAACTTCAAGTTCAAGTAAGTGTTTAGTTCAATTAAGCACTTATTTTAAGCTATTATTTACTTTTAGCTTTTCTTAAAATTGAATATTGTCATTGCTTGCAAATTCCGTGCGGATTCCGGTTCTTGAATATTCATCTTTGAATTCGTTGAGTTGAATTGGTTTTTGCAACGTTATTTGTGTCAGTGTGAGGATATTTGTACACAGCACACACATATACTTGTGCATTTGTATTTTCCTAGCATCTAGGCCATAAATTTGTGCATCTTGCATCATCTATCACATGCTCATTCATTATAGAACACTTAGATTGATTGAATTGCATTGGTTCATGTTGATTTGAGGTATAATTTGCATTCGAAGTGCGTCGACATGTAGATTCAAAGGCATCTTAATCATTACGTACTGTGATGACTCATTTTTTTCATCGGTTGGTTTAAAAACAATGAAGTCGCCAACTAATTTTATTTGTTCTAAAAAGAACGAAAAAATATAGATAAAACCCCACAGATGCGGATAAAGCGGTCTACGTGACCAAAAAAATAGAATCGGGAGTCGGTTATGTAAGAGGAAGGTATTAGCACCTCTTACATCCATCATACTCGATGGGACCCGTTTAGTTCTAAGTGTGTGTGTATATTCGCTAATTTCTAAGTTATAAAAAGAAACGGAATTTGTTTATTATTATTTTGAGTTTGGCACGGTTTCGAAACCGTGTGCCTACGTATTCCCTTGTGCAATGGGAAAGTCAAAACTTCGTAGTTCCTCTCAAAAAGGTTTTAAGTTGGTTGTGTTGATTTTATAAGAAAATCTTGCTTTAGTCATTTCAAATGCTAGAACTTGGACTTGTTTAATTTGTTTGAAAAGTTTAAGTCCTCGTTCTTATTTGAAATGCCTATTGCGTACTCTTTGTGAGAAAAGAGTTTAATGATCGCATATGAGCGATAAAAGAGTTTGAGTGAGTTGTTTTATTTTTATGTGGGAGACGAGTATTGGACCGTAAGCATTCAACGGCTAACGCCCCAAGTGCTCGGATGAGTGGACAGAAACATCCTAATCATCTTTTTCTACCCAAAAAGTTTGTTAAGAAAAGGTGAGGTGAAACAAGGTTCACGTTAATTAGATTTAGTTAAGAAACCAAACGTACAGTCGAGGGTCGATACAGGACTGACTACCATACGTTTAGGAAGAGAAAGTAGTGGAGTATTTATTTATGAAAATGTTTTGAAAAGAAACTCGACGTTGGATCGAGATTTAGAAATTTAATTATGAAAGTGTTTTAGATGGGGTTTGGTAACGGACCAAGAGAAATTGAATCGGGTTATGATTAATCAAGTATGTGGACTTAATTAATCTCGTGAGGATAGATGCTCCTACCCCCAACTATGAGACCCTTTCTGAATTTGGCTTATGAGCCAAGAGGATGTTAGAATCCGATTAATAAGTAGTGAAATAGGAAAACAAGCGAGCCTATACAAAGTGGCCATATGTATGCTCCTAGAAAGTGGGACTAGCGTGACACTAGTATTCTAAACGACCGATTAGAACAATCGATCGAATAGTTGTCGCTGTAGAATAGCCCAGGACCAAACTATGAATGTGTGCGAGTGTGCATTGTGTATGTATACCTGTTCATTGATGAAGAGCCTAAGAGGAGGCTATGTGTTTTAATTGAATGACA
Organism: Vicia sativa; assembly: GCA_021764765.1. Classification (NCBI taxonomy): domain Eukaryota; kingdom Viridiplantae; phylum Streptophyta; class Magnoliopsida; order Fabales; family Fabaceae; genus Vicia; species Vicia sativa. The sequence goes on along the minus strand of CM038792.1, from coordinate 302,643,777 downwards.
AATGCGTAATGTAGCGGTAATTAAAACACACAGAGAAATAAATCCTAAACTATTACAAACCACTTAGGAATTGGGGTGCAAGTTTGTGAGTGGGGATGTATCAAATTGAAAAGTGCGAGAAAATCTTAAATACACAAGCAATATAACCCAATCGAATTAGTTTGAATAATAGAATAAATTGCAATGCGCTTTCAAGTAGTCTTCAAGATTGGATACAACTTGACTCGTCAGATGAATGTGAGATAAGGGTCCCTACATTGGATGATATACAAACAAAACATATGCTGGGAAAGTTGAAATTCTCAAGTATCAATTATTGTATTTTATTAGATTAATTAGAATATGTTTATGTAGGAATAAATTCTAAGAAGACAATTGATATATTACATTATAATTTTATTTACAAACAAATTGAATAAGAATAAAAGTAAAGTAGTATATATAATAATATTTACAATACTAACTATAAGTATACTATATAACGATATTTACAGTATGAAATAGAAATACTATGTATAATTATATGTACGATAAAAATATAAGAATAAAAATATTAAGTATTTTATATTTACAAAATTAAATATGCATTACAAAATATTAAAATACAAATAGAAGTAGTAATTCAACATTTTAATTGCTAAAGCAAGTGTGAATGCACTAATTGGAAGTGAGTATTTTGAATAATCCTTGAAGATCTTCACAAGTAGCAAACTTGTTAGTAGCATGAGCGGGATGGAATCAAAATTAAAATGAGATTGCAACAAATTATAACATGGTTAGTAATTCAATTTCACAATTAGAAACAACAAGAATGCATAAGCAAGCAAGAACTAAAGCCAAATTGTCAATGAAATCAACTTGAATTAGCAAGGAAATGATAAGTTGCTACAAAATTTCAATCACATTGTAAACCAAAAATTCACATGAAAAGTTTCAATCTCAAGCACACACAACATAATTCAAAAATTGATGTAATTCGATCCGAATCAAAGTTTTAGTATCGGAAAAGTGGTGAATTGACATTTGATTCAAATCACAACTACATCAATTCATGAATTCCCTTAATTCTCATCAAAATTCAACAATTCAAGTAAATCGAGTTACACTCCGACACAAACAATCAACAACAATTATCATCCAAAGTTGCATATTTGAATCACAACTCAAAATCAATCGAAATAATGAGTAAATAAGTGGTAAACATGCATTAGAACACACACTTTTAAATCCGGGCAGCAACTAATGAGAATGACATGAAGCTCCGAAATTAATCTGAAAAATGTTCAAACTCGATTGAGAAACCAAATTTATTACACCCAAATTCAACATCCAAACCCAAGTTCAAATGGAAGTAAAGGTAACAATCTCCTTCAAGCCAACCCAAACATCTCAACGAAACAATCAAAATTAGAATCGATTGAAATAATGCCATGGAATTAACATAAACCGAATTGAAGGCTTCAAATGTATGCGTCCATACAACTTTCGAAATCCAAATTAAGTATAAACTTCGAAATTGCAACGCAATAGAAAAGGCAATTCAATATGCACCCATAGTTTCTAGGTTGTATCTTACACGGATAAATGTGATATAGACGTCAAACCATCATCGAAACTCCCCTCAAATATCATTCAATTACAAACTTGAATCGAGATTAGAATGAGAATAACACAATAACATAAAGCCTAAATGGTTTCTCGGCTAGTTTCCACGCGAATAATCGCGTAAAAAATGTCACCTTCATCAAAACAAACATCACGAGTTCAAGTGAAATTAAGGCGAGAATAACTCATTAACACAATCACAAGCCCATACTTTTCAGAGTTTAAAACTATATTACAAACTGAAAAATTCAAGTAAGAAATAGCACAAATTTGAAATCAACCTCTCAAACAAAGTGTCACCAACCTGCTACTTAATCACAAAATTCAAACGAAAATCGGACAGCATTACGTTATTAACAAATCTACATCAGAATTGCTCCAGATTTATACATGTATCAGAATGTCACGTTAACAGTATTTATCATATGATTTTCAGCAAGATTTTCTATACAAACAGTATTTTCCAAATCACAAATTCCTATCACTTTTATCACAGATAACAGTAATACTAGCAACGTTTTTCTTAATCAATACTGAAACAAAGAATGAGTAGAGGGTGATGAGAATGTTTACCGAAAATGTGGAAGCTGATTTGAAGTTGGACGAAGAGAGTTGATGTTGAGTTGTTGTTCACAGTGAGACAGAGGGGGCAGGAGGTGTTGTTGTTGCTCTTTCCTGAGAAAATCCCATAGCCACGAACTGTTAAGCAAGTGTCTCAAGTCTCCTTGACATAAGATATCCTCTGCACTTTTCACGCAGCTCCTGGTCCCGTCTTTCCTTCTGCCTTTGATGTTTTCTCTCATTCTCTTGGCGGATTTTCTCTCACTTATCATTATCAGCTCCAGGAACTACTTCCAAACGAACAAGGGGATTCAAATTTTTCTCTTTATGGTCTTCAGACTCACCAGACCAACTACCATTGCTAGAAACAGAATCATATTCAACACCGGCTACCACCGAGCTTCCAGGATGTTCATCTGTCTCATCTATGTTCCGAAAATGACCATTAGAATGTATTGGTGAGGAGGAGGGTGAAGGTCACGATGATAGGTGAGGACTGATGGAGAGATACTGCAAGATGAATGGTGAGATAGCTTGCGATAAGGTTGCTCGGATGTGAGAAACAGATCAAAGAGTTAATTAGAAGATGTAGGTTTAACGGTGAAGGGAGTGAATGAGATTTGTGAGGCGAGATGAGAGATGATGGAGTATCTAGCAAATGAGCATGGTGAGGGGTTGTGAGTTACAGTGGTAGTGAGGTTGAGGATATGTGAAGGAGAGCAATGAGAGGATGAGGGTTACGGCGGTTTGAAGTTGAACGGATCAGAGGTGTTTGGCAGTGGGTGCTGAATGGTATGAATGGAGCAGGGAGGGAGTTGATGGAGGAGATGGTGGCGTGGTTTAAGAGGAAACGGGGAGTATGGTTGTTGAACGATAAGTGGAGGGAGGCTAGCGGCAGAGGGTTGGCGAAGAGGATGAGTGAGGAAGGAATTTCGGTGGAGTTTGCAGAGATGATGAGAGGTGATGATGAAGGTGACAGAACGAGGAGGTGAGTTTAGACGATAAGGAGGCTGGGATGAAGATGGATTGAAACGACATATATGAGTGTGGCGAGGATGAGTGCGTTGATGATTGATAGATTTCAGATGAAGAGGATCAGTGAAGTGAAGAGAAGAAAATGGAGATGGATACTAGTGAGTGAAAATTCGATCTGCTACGCCTCTTTACCTTTTCTTCTTTTTTTCTCCCCCTGGAAACAGTGATGATGACAACAATATATACAAAATAATTAGGGTTTTTAACATTTTTTAATAATGCAAAAAATGCCATTTTGATGAAATGGGCTACAAAGCCCAATAGAGCTAAAATTAACCTAATTAAAAATGTTTTTGTTTTGATTTTTGGAGATAAAAGTTGGACAATTAAAATTGTCAAAAATGATAAAAGTTTGGAAAATAAATTATCCGAAAAAATAAAATGAGCACATTAAAATAAAATACGGGTGTCAAAGATTAAAGAAAAATTATTAAAAAGATCAAAATCGAAATAAAATGATAATAAAAAATACCCGACTTTAAAATACGTACGGTTAAAAAAGAGACTTCGAAATGTATCAAAAAATTAGAGAGAACACATTTTCATGATATACGCGACACGTAGATTCATAAAGCAGTGACTAAAAGGCGAAAACTTGAAATATTTTCCTGCTAATTTTTTGCACAGTGTAGAATCGCTTTTAACAGTCTGTTTATAAAACCGAAAATTCAATATTATCGACATATAATCAACTTAACACGACACAATAAACAGGTAGAGAGATAAAAATGCATGAAGTAAAATAACAGGTATTTTACAACTATAAAACGATGCAAATGTCGATTTAAATTGACTTTTGGTCAACTTAAATACGACTAATGATGCGGATGTGATGAATGAATGATTGTTTAATGACAATGACCTAATGGAAGCATATGCAGATTCATGTGATACCTAAGTCAGATAACTTGAAGTTAGGAGGGCAAATTTTGGGGTGTGACACGTACATTATGCATTGTACATAATCCATGCATATGCATCTCAAGTGTTTGTGTTAATGTACAACTTAGAGTTGACATAATCTTTCATTACTTCTTTGTGGCATGACTTTCTTGCCTTGATTCTTGCATAATGAGCGTTATAATTATTGATTCAACTTGCATTATTAACATGTTCATGCATAACTTTGCATATGATGAACATTAGAATTGTTGATACAACTTGCATTCTTAACATGTTCATACATTGATTCTTGACATATGAGCGTTAGAATTGTTGGTTCAACTTGCATTCTTAACATGTTCATGCATAACTTTGCAAATGATGAGCATTAAAATTGTTGATACAAGTTGCATTCTTAACATGTTCATGCATAACTTCGCATATGATGAGCATTAGAATTGTTGATTCAACTTGCATTCTTAACATGTTCATACATTGATTCTTGACATATGTGCATTAAAATTGTTGATTCAACTTACATTCTTAACATGTTCATACATTGATTCTTGACATATGAGCATTAGAATTGTTGGTTCAACTTGCATTCTTAACATGTTCATGAATAGCTTTGCATATATGAGCATTAAAATTGTTAACTTGCATTCTTAACATGTTCATGCATTGATTTTCATCCATGAATATTGGAATTGTTGCTTTAACTTTCATTCCTCACATGTTCGTGCATTTGATTGTCATGTGAACATTGGAATTGTCGCTTTAACTTGCATTCCTCACATGTTCATGCATTTGATTATCATATGAACCTTTTTCTATGATTATTTGACTGTATGGATCGACTTTTGGCATGACAACGTCATGGAAAAGGAGATTTGGACCAAAATTGGAAATTCTGCAGTTTACAGACCGCGCTCAGCGCCACCAGAAGCGCGCTAAGCACCAAATTCACTGGCTTTTGCATTGCAGGTCGCGCTTAGCGCCACTAGGAGAAGGCTTAGCGCCAAATGTTCTGTTTGGGCCACGCTTAGCGCTAGATACCAGGCTTAGTGCGACTTGGAACTGAATTTTCTTTTCTTTCTTAATTCCAAATGCAAACATCATGTGTTCTAACATTCCTAAACATTGTTTGAGATGTATTTGATGCAGGAGCTTGTGTTGTAACTCCCTTCTTGCTTGCTTGCTTTTCGGGTCTAACTCCCTTCTTGCAGGTGTTTTACGCTTGTATACCCACGTATACATTCTATTATCTGCTTTTCGGGTCTAAATCCCTTCTTGCAGGTGTTTTACGCTTGTATACCCACATATACATTCCTTTTATCTGCTTTTCGGGTCTAACTCCCTTCTTGCAGGCATATCTTGAATGGAATGTGTATACACATGTTCCTTTGCATGTGCGCATACGCGTACATTCTATTGTCCTCTTACGTGGTTCTCTTGCAGGTGTTATTGCTTCGGATGCGTATGAACGCGTATTCCATGTGTTTTTGGTACCTTGAGTGCTTCTCACCGATTTACTCTTATTGCATGGCTGCAGTACTTGAAGTTTTCTAGAGTATTTCATTAGCTCGCAGTGCACTTCAGATTCTATATCTGTTTGATAGTTTCTACACCATTTATCGCATTCTCTTACAACTTTCCTATCATGAGAAGTAGGGCTTTACAGCTTTCTTTTGCCATGAGAAGTAGGAATAGAGATGCAAGATGGGGCTTTCGTAGTTAGAGCATGTTCAGGAACCCCTCTTGTTTATTTAAGACCCGTTTAGGGCGCTTCTGTTTGCTAATTGTGTTTGGTTTATTTAAAGTCCTCATCCGTGCATAGGGAGACACTTTTCATTGTGTGTTTAGAATTGTGCTTCCATAGGTCAGAAGTGGTTAGGATATTCGACGTGGCACCACCAAGCAAAGTCCCGTTTTTATATTTCATGCTATCGAGTCATTGATATATGGGCAAGTGGAAAGGGTCAGCAGTCGTCCCCCGCAGTTCTAGTCTGTGTCTTTTATGGTATACACGAATCGTGTTACTATTCCTATCGAGTCGATTACAAAAATGGCCAAAGTTCTCTATTCTGACTCTCCACTCATTCTAGGAGTTCACATTTATTGCAGAACTCACATTATTTGCTCCGTGGGCTATGCCTGCAAATTGTTTGACATTTGTTTGCGCATTGCATTGCTTGTGTGCTTCTGCCAAAGCACTTGATTGTTTCATCCCCTTGCATCCCTTGGTTCTACAACCAAGACGGATATAGGATAGCTTTCCCCTAGGACCGTTGGGTTAGGATAACTCTCGAGCCTAGACATTAGGATTTACATCCTTTGCATGTTGACATAGGTATATATTTCCTTACATCCTCAACCATAGGTCCAATCTTTGCATGACAACATTAGGGCTAGTACTAGTTAGTCTCCCTTTTGTTTTGCTTGTTTCTTTTTGCATCCTTGCATGTAATTAAAACTAAAACTTGCTTTCTTTTTCTTTTGAAAACAAAACACTTAATAATGGTTTGTACTCCTTTTTCAAGGTAAAAGCAACCAACCAAGACAAACTCTTTTCACCTATGAGCGCATTTTCTTTTGTGTTTAAAACCTTATTACAAGTAAAAAACACAAAACCCACCAAAACAAGTGAGCCGAACTACAACGCTCTGACTTTCTCATTGCACGCGGGAATACGTAGGAATCTTGTCACGAGGCTCGATCGAGCACAACTTGTAAATGTTTCCTTCTTTTCCCTGTGGTTTCTTTATTTTCCTTTTCTTTTGCATGCATTATAGAGATTGAGCATAGATAGATATAACACACCCTTTAGCTAGAAAATAGAAGTGGATACCGTAGAGTACTACGAGCGTGTGGGGTGATAATCCTTTCCCGTCGCGTTACCAACTTCCTTACCTAGATTCTCTCAATCTCTCGCTCGTAGGACCACAATTTCTCCCCTTCAGGTTTACTCAATGTTTTCCTTTCTCCTCCACGAGATAAAAGATGTTTGATGGCGTCTCCATTGATACACCCCTATCAGTCGGAAGTTCAGCCGGGTGGTTTCAGCTGGAGACTCCACTGGGGACAGTTGACCTATTGTTGTTCCATCCAGGAGTTGATCCTAGCTTTTATTTCCATGTCTATTGGGTGTTTATCTATTTACTCGCTTTTATCGCATCATCCTTTGTTTGCTTTGCATTGCATTCTATATGGCATTTTATCGTTTTCATATATCTTGTATATTGGCTGCTGCTGTACTGGTTATTCTCTTGATTGAGTGGGAGTTACATGAGGTAAAAGGCCCCCTACCCTGGCAAGAGACATATAGGATAGATGGATGTTCATGTCGAATCCCGCATCCCGTGGTGCGTATGAGGAGGCATAAAGTACCGAACTCAGATGAGATTCGATTGACGGTGCTTTCGCCCTACACCCTGTTGTGTAGATAGCGAAGTGCTCAATAAAGTATCATCGACTCTATTTATCATTAGGGAATTACCCTGTGAGTTTGGGCGGGATATCATTACTATAGGTACTGATGGTGACCATTGGTGACTTGTTCTTGATGGTGACTTGGTATTTTCTAGTATTTTCTATGGAGTTCTAGTTTGACGCCGGACCTTTGACCTTGTGATATTCAGATCTGGTTTCTTTATGACATCTCGAATTGGTGTCAAGCTTTTGACCTTGTTACATTTGCCTGGGATTTCAGTATAGCAGTGGTTTAACATACAAGAGATATGGTCCTAAAGCATTGCATTCATAAAAACTTTTAATTTTCATATTTTAACATGCATATTTGTTTATTTACAGGATTTCTCTAGCCTTTGAGTCTAATTGGTGGGTCATTTTGGAAGATGAATACTGAAAAGAAGAACAATTAGAGACGTCATCCAATGTACAAGTTTCCCACACCTGCTCTTGAGAATCTTCTCTTATTGGCTAATAAGTCTACACCTGAGAATGTTGGCACGTTTACCAAAGATTATGGAAGAATTATGACATGGTTGAAGTCTCCCTTGACCGAGTATCAGAAAGATGGGCTTCAGGCTCTTTTTCAATTCTCTGATCGCGAGTTGAGGTGTTTTGTATTCCCCGATTACTTGTTAATACCGACATTGGAAGAGTATTCTAGTATTTTGGACATTCCTATATTACATCAAGTACCTTTCCATGCCTCTATGGAGAGACCGACCGATAATCAGATCGCCAAAGCTCTTCATTTGGAGAAATCTGTGGTGTCCGCTAATGTTGCAGGCAAGGGGGCCGTGAGAGGTTTTCATCTGGGTTTTTTGCTGTGGGAGGGTAACACCAAAGTTGTCAAGAAAGATTGGAAGAGTTTTAACGCCATTCTAGCTTGTTGCATCTATAGGATGTGTTTATTTTTGAATAAGCCCAAGTTTGTCAACATGAATGCTATTTCCATTTTCGTTCAGCAGAATCCTATTCTGACTCTTTTGGGAGATGTTTATCATCCCATATAGTCCAGGAGCTTTAAAGGGAAGGGTGGAATTGTAAAATGTTGTGCGCCATTGTTGTACCATTGGTTTCAGGGTTTTCTTCCCTATAGTGGAGCTTTTATTGACACTCAACATACTATAAGGTGGGTTCCAAGATTGATGGGTCTCACGTCTCAAGATATTGGGTGAAATCGGCGCGAAATGTCCAAGACTGAAAGTGAGAAGATTATCATCCGTTGCGGAGATTTCCCTAATGTCCCCCTCATGGGCATAAGGGGGTGTCAACTACAATCCGACTCTTGCTTTGAGGCAATTGGGTTATGATTTTATGGGACATCCTGATGCGAGTTTCGTGCGAGAAACTTTATATTATGACATGCCTGATGTTACCGGGAAGATGAGTAAGGTTGTTCAAGCATGGAAGAGCATCCACCTTGAAGGAGGACAATATTTTGGCAAGGAAGATCCCACGATCTACGCTTCTTACATCCAGTGGATTGGAGAGAAATGGAGATCGTCAGTGGCCTTCCATTACATGGGTTGCATCTTTTTATCCTCAAGAGTTAGTTCCAGATGTTGTCTCAAAAGGAGATTATGAGCGGGTGCGCACTTAGAATCTCCTTTTGCTTGAAGAAAAGGAGACACTAGCAGTGAATTGTCTTGTTGCCACTCAAACAAAGAATCAACTGGCCCATGAGCTCAAGTATTTCAAAAGGGAAACATCTAATTCAACGAGGAAGAGGCCTAAAGTTGAAGATTTCTCTATTCCCATAGAAGAGTACAAGAAAGTTGTTGCTGGTTGGGAAAACAAATATGAGCAGAAAAGCCGAGATTGTGAGACCCTTAAGACTTCTAAAGCAGATGTGGAAAAGAAGTATAAGGCTTAAATCGAGGAATTGAAGAAGCAAATGCATAACCAAAAGTTGACATATGAATCCCATATCCAAGAGAAAGAAGCCCAATTGTCCCTTGTCATTGGAGAGTTGGAGCGCCTCAAGATCCAATTGGGTGTGCAAGATGTTGAAGGATTCCCTATGTCTGATTTTTAGATTTATGCTTTATTTGTCTTTTGCGGTAAATCACCATCAGGCTTGTTGATGGGATTTGTAACATGGTGGGAGAACTGACTTGTTTGTTTTGCGTTTGATTGCAAATGTTGCGGATAGCAAGAGTCGCCACCGACTTTTCTTTTATCCAATTAAGGGAAGGTGAAAAGAACAGGAAAAGACCTTCGTTAGATTATGAGTAAGGGAGGCGGTTATGAAAAGGGAAGGTATTAGCACCCTTTCCATCCGTAGTTATCTACGGGCTCTTAATTGCTTAGCTCACTTTATGACTTGCTTTTTGTGTGTGTTTGAAAATGTTTTTGAAAAGGCATTTCACTTTGACTTCGTAATGATTCACGCTGGAATGTATACGAAGTGTTTGGAAATGTTTTTTTTGGAAAAGAACTTTGTAATGATTCACATTGGAATGTATACAAAGTGTTTTGAAAAGTTTTGGAGAAAAGAGTGTGAGGTGCAAAAACTGTTTTGATTTAGCAAGAAAATGAGACTTATTTTACCCACTCAGAACGGTCGTTTCTGTGTTATTTTTCTTTCCTTTAGAATAAGGCTATCCATACCATTGGTTGATAGGTAACCTTATTCGTTGGATGTAAAAGGGAAATTCGAAGGGACATCAGATGGTCATAGAAGGCAACTTGTAGGGATACCTTAGCGTATTCGTGGGACGATCATCACTTTTCGTAGGCAACAACCGAGGGACGAGATCATATATTCGTAGGCAACAATCGAGGGACTATGATATTTGTATCGAAGGGACTATGATGATATGTTTGTAGGCAACTGTGCTAAGATACTTCCACGTTCGAGGGACATGGCCATGTATTCGTAAGGCAACAAGAGAGGATACCCGAAGGAGGTGCATGTGTGAAGAGTGTGTTGTATTCAAATATTTTATCTTATGATTAGAAGTGATCTATGTTATTTTTAATCTTTCCATACACGCCTAATTACTAGCAGTTAATAGATGCAGAAAATAAATTGAGGAAATGTAAAGGTCGTACGCTATTACATGGCTTTGGGGTAGATACATAATATGGGAGTGCAGAAAGTAAAAGCAGAAAGGTAAAGGTCTTACGCTATTACATGATAACAAATTGCAACCTATACAACCTTTCTAGAATTTAGAATGCGGTATAATAAATAATAGAAAAAAATAAGAAGAAAGGTTAGTGCAAAGATATTTTGGAAGTTAGTAAAAAGTGTTAGTTAGCAACCCTAATTACTAAAAAAATATTATTTTTTATGATTGATTTTTAAAAGAAAAAGCCTTTTTTTTTGTAAAAATTTTAAATAAGGATGTTCTGAACCTAAATCCTAAAGTTAGACATTTTTTAGGTTTTTTTAGAAAAAAATAAAGTTTTAAAAGAAAATGCAAGGAAAATTAGTCAGTAGGAAAATAATAAAAAAAAAGTGTTTCCATCAGAGCTTCTGACAGAAGTACCCTCCAGAACCTCTGGAAACCTATTTTCCAGAGCTTTTGGGAGTCTGGCACGGAAGCTGGCTCTTTCTGGCACGGAAGCTGGCCTTTCTGACACGAAAGTTGCTCTTTCTGGCACAGAAGCTGCTCTTTCTGGGAATCCAAAAGTTGGAACTTTTGGAGACAACACTTCTCTAGGGATCCAGAAGTTGAAACTTCTGGAGTTGTAACTTCTGGGAGGTACAGAAGTTGGAACTTCTGGAGATGTGCTTCTGGGGAGTCCAGAAGTTGGAACTTCTGGAGATGTGCTTCTGAAGGGGTTCAGAAGTTGGAACTTCTGGAGTTGTACTTCTAAGGGGGTCCAAAAGTTGGAACTTCTGGAGATTCTAAAATAGAAACGCGCCAAGGTTTCATATTCTTCGTTTGAATTTTCAAACTTTTACCCACTGTTCTGATTCATGGTTAAAGCCTATAGCCATAGTTTCATCCGTCACTATACCCCTGCAAGAAATCAAAATTAAGAAATACGCAACATAAATAAGTTATGAGAACATGGATCAACTCGGTTTGACCCCCTGAATCTGATAGGGTCACTTGTTTCATCCAATTTATCATATTTTAGAAAACCCTAATTCGAGCTCATGAACCCTAGCCATGGCAGATTCTTATTCCTGTGCTAAAACTCTAATCAAACCATCCAGAAAGTTTACAAACATCAGTCTAAACACAAATATGCAATCAAATCGTATTAAAAATGCATGGACTACTGAAATTGATTTTGAAATATGAAGAGCAAATCGTGTTCTTGATTTTACGATTCTGGATGTTTCAAGGCTTGGTGAATGATTGTATCGATTCAGAGGACTCCCAAGAACGTGTTGGGATGCTTGGAATGGCCTGAATCGAGCTAAAAATCTGGCTGCAAGTAGCTTGTATCACACAGTTTTTTCAAGCTTGGTTAGGGTTCTTCTGGCTGCAAAAAACTCTCTCTAGGGTTTAGAAACCTTCTGAATTTATAGAGGATGGATTCAGGTTGAGAATTGATGAGAAAATATATCCCATTCAATGAGAATATATTTGATTTACCAATCTTGTCAATCTTGACCAAATATTTCCAATCTTGTACCAATCTCTTTCCAATCATTAATTTCGAATTTCAGACCATTTAATAGGTTTCTTGGACCTCAAGAATGTCAAATATTTAGCCTTGCATTGATTGATTTATTTTTTGCTATTTTATTTTAATTAAATTGACTTTAAATGAATAAAAATCAAAATAAATAAAATAAAAACCTCAAGGGTGTGGAATTGGGCTTGGAAGTTCTAATTAGGATTAGAAACAAGTTTGAATCAAGAAAAGTTAGGCCCATTTAGAAAAAATTGATTTTCTCAAGTATTTCTCTTTATGCACCTCATCAAAAATGCTCAACTTGCACAACTTGTATCTTTCTCAATTTTTAACATTTTTGGGTGTTCTTGGACTTTTTAGAAAGCTCAAGATGTCATATAAACATCATTTTTGGTTTCATATTCATTGAAGTTTCCATGTTCATGAACACTTCTTTGCAAAAAAATGTCTTTTTGTTGACTTTTAAAAGGACCTATGATGTTTTGATCCATAACTTCCAAATGAAGCATTTCTGGCCAAAGCTTGTGAGACATGAAGTTGTAGAGAATTGAATTCCATTTAAAATGAGCTTCGATGGAATTTTTTTTGATAAAGTATGTGAAAGTTATGCTTGGTCAAAGTTCTGTTGACTTTTTTGTTCAAAAACCTTAATTTGGAAACTTTGACTTTTGATCAAATCTTGACTTTTCTTGATGGGTCATGATCAACCATTGATAAAATGATGAATATTACTTCAAAATATTGATGTTGACCATAAATTATGAAGTTTGACTATATGTTGACATAGTTGCCTTTTTGTCCAATACAACTGATTTTTAACCATCTGAGCAATTGGATGAGCAATTTTGACTTGTAAAGCCTGAAACTTGTCATGATGATCCCTTGGAACATAGGATGAGGTATGATGACCACCTAGAGCACTGGAAATCCATCTTGACTTGAGAGGAGCAAAAACCCTAGTTTACATTAATTGCTTAAGAGAGTTTGTCTGGTCAACCCTTGTGAACTCCTTGAGTATGGGGTTGTGGATTGTCTTGAGAAGTAGGAGGGAAAATTTTGGGGTATAACAGGATTACTGCTTTTATTATATTAATTGCAACGAAAATGCTCATATGTTTGTAGACTTCGTTGATTTGATTTAATGATGATTAGACTCGTCAGTATCCATTATCTCTTTGTTGGCTTAGCCCTAAAACTCGAATTAAAGCGTTAGAATCCTGGAAATGTTCAAATATGTCATTACATGCATAACATTACATGCATAACATTCATATATGTACATGCCATGCATAACAGGTTTGGAGCGGAATTCTTATCCTTGGCTTCTGCTTTTATTTAGCAGAAAATTGCAAATTTCCACCGTTATCCATGGCTTGAGGAAGATTGGAGGAAGATGATGAACATTGCGCGCGTTATTTTGTTTTCAGAAAATTCAAATAATTCGTTTATAATATAATAACATGGAAGAGAATAAATAAATGGATGTATAGCCACCCCAGTGGTAGTCAGCGCGTTTTTCATGTCTTTTGCCTTGCCTATGGTCCAGGGTTCGAATCCCCTGAGACCATTTTTTCTTCATCTTTTCCACTTTTTCTTCATTTTTAAAATATTTTCAAAAACTTGTTTTAAATATAATTAAATAAAGGCGTGTAAATAACAAGATAAACATATGGCTCAGTGGTAAAGCTTTTCACTTCTAAGCCAAAGGTCTTGAGTTCAAACCTCCTTAGGACCAAAATCAAATTTTTACTACTTGTTTTCTTCACATTTTCTATCAAACTTCAACATTATCAAAAACCAATCAAAACTTCTCATTTTGAGATGATTTTTAGCACACTTGTCATTTAATATACCTATTTTGTGATTATGCCAAAAAAATCCAAAAATATTTTCTTTTGATTATATTTTTATAAAACATTTTAAGTATTTCTAAATATTTTTCAAAGATGTTTTCTTTCAAACTTTCAAACTCAAATATTTTCAAAACTTCTTGTGAATATACTTCACTTTTCAAAATCATTTTTAAAACCTTTTCAAAACATTTCAACAAACTTACATCCTTTTTCCATGATCGACTCGATTTGAAGATAAAGCCGAACCAGTTTTTTCCTCGAATTTCTTAATTGATCATGGGCCTCCCTCACGGTATAAGTCCCAAAACCTTTATGTACATATTAAATTTTCCTTGTACATATTCAATCATCTTTATAAATATCCAAGCATAAACAAACTTCTTTCGTTTGTTTTCATTCGCTTGTTTATACACCAAATCCATTGGTATTAAGAGAAGCATTATTCCCAGTGAAACTGCTCTTAAACCAATGGGCCTCCCTCACAGTGTAAGTCCCAACCCTCCTATGTACATATTCATTTCCTTGTACATAATCACCCTTTCGTGTACAAATTCATTTCCTTGTACACATTCAAAAACCTCGTATATATTCAAGTTACACTAACTTTGAACGCTCGTTTTATACACTTGTTTATATTTCCTTCATAAACTCCTGTGAATACATATCACACACTTGTTCATATAACTATTCAGTTATAAAATAACAACTAGTCTAACAACTGGATTCCTTTAGCCTCCTCTTGGGCTTCATATAAGATAACTCATTTATTGAGTTAGCCTCCTCTTAGGCTTCATATAAGACAACTCATTTATTGAGTTTAGCTTCCGCTTAGGCTTCATATACGACAACTCCCATGTTGTGTTAGCCTCCTCTTGAGCTTCGTTCAAAAGAACTCCCTCGTTGAGTTTAGCCTTCTCTTGGGCATCAAACAAGAAAGAGACCAAGAAATCTCTTAACAGCCTCCTATTGGGCTTCCAATACAAAGAATCACCCGCGCTAGGATAGAACCCTGAGAGTATGATTTCCCGGTGAAATCACTCTGAAATCCTAAGAGGATGGTTTCCCGGTGAAACCACTCTTAAAGCCAAAGCCAGCCATACCTTATAGCTTCTCTTGGGCTTACAATACAAGGACCCTCAATGACCCTCGTAATGCCTCGTCTTGGGCTTACAATACAAGGACCCACGGGCTTCTTAAAAGCATCCCCCTAATCCAATCAATTTCTCCTCGAGATTTAGACATTTATCATCTCTATGGAAGAAGTATCTCATCTATCACATCACATACAATCAAACACTTTTCAAACACTCTTTTCAAACAAAAACATCTTTTAACTGTAAGTGGTAACGCTTGTACACTCAAGCAAAACACCTAATGCTTACAATTAAAGATTCAATAATCTTTCAAACATCTTTCTTAACTCGTAAGTGGTAACGCTTGTACACTCAAGCAAAACACCTATAACTTACGATGAAAGATTTAATCAGTCAAGCCTTCAAAATGTATGTGATGAAATAGATTAGATAAATTTTTCATTAAGATGACATTTGTCTTTGTCTCTTAATAACATCCCGTTGCTTCCACTAGCATAAGTGGGAACTACGATTGCTCTGACTTTCTCAACATCCCTTTGAGAATACGTAGGCACAAAGTCTCATCCTTGGCGAGCATACTTCTTTCTCCCTCAAACCAAACAAACCATAGCTCCCTTTAGATCTGAGCTACAGATGCTCTGATTCCCATTAAGGGATATGTATGCAGAAGATCCCAATGATCTTTGCGAGCACAATAATAACAAAACCTAGGATCCCACATATTCTATCTTTCTTAAAATCAAAGGAGAAACTTTCCCAAGAATAGAAATAGCAAATTAAAACACACAAACATATCAAACTACTCATATATAAAGCTATAGATAACTATATATATTTAGGGTGCCACATCTATTCCCTTTATATAACAAACCCCCTTGCCCGAAATCTCCCCAATGCGTTGCGTCTAGTTCGCGCTAGTCGTAATGCATATCATATCAATTGAGGGTATTGCAGCTTTCCCTTTTTTCATATCATTTTTCTTGTGTTGGAAATAATAAGGCTTGATGCTCGCAGCATCTTTATGAACAAATAAAAAGAGTAAATCGTTTCGAGCCAGAGAATCTGAATCTCGATTCGATTCCCTTGCGTGTCACTTTTTAACGCGAACAGAAAAAATGGAGACTCTACTGGGGAGTACGCTAAACTTTTATTTTCAAAAAAAACTGTGACTCTGCTCAAGAGCACCAAGCTTTTTTTGTTTTCAAAAAGAAAAAAAAAAGGGTTAAGCTTTCATATGTGCATATATTTGTTTTTCTTTATTGTATGTTTTCGTGATTTCATCTGATGGAAAAAAATCCTAACCCGGATTTAAGAAACATTTTAAGATCTAGGTGAGAGTATAGTCCTATTAACTTGTGGGAAGTTTCATTACTTACTAATTTAATTTGAGATCCCTCTCTCAGTGGAGGTTGTCAAGGGAGTATTTGTGTTTAGCAAGTATTTGCAAAGACATTTTTCTTTCGAGAGAACTAACGAAGCTGAGTGGCTGTAGAACACATAACCCATCCTGGCTATTTAGGATGTAGTGCAGAAGCTATTCAGGCGTAAGCTTAGAATAGTTGTCATGCGAGACTACGATCAGGCGAGTTTTTCTTGAAAAATATTATTGGACTTCGAGTATTCAACAAATTCGATAATATTTCAAAGAGAAGCGTTGAACCTGTACTATCAGTAGAACCTGTTTCACAGATAAATAAGCCCTTAGAACTTACCCACGTTTGGTTCTTATCGTTTGCCTCATACTCGTTACTTCAAACTCTTGAACGTGTGTATAACCACTAACCATGTTTGTATCTCTGTGGCATTCATGCATTCATTCAAAAACTTCATTTCTCTTCCCATTTCCAGAGAATTTAGAGATTTTTCTTTGTAAATATTTTAGGTTAGAGTGATGGACGTCAGAGGAAGATTTACCAAGAAATACAGTTTTAGAATTCCTGATGTAGGAAAGTTAAAAGAGTTAGCATCCTCGGTAGAAGATCCCTCGGATTTCAGAAAACGCTATGGAACTCTTTTAACTGTCCTGAACACTAACGTTGATGAAGGTCTTCTCAAAACTTTCGTTCAGTTTTATGATCCAGTCTATCGCTTCACTTTCCCTAATTATTAGTTGATGCCTAGTTTGGAAGAGTATGCACACATCCTAGGTATCTCAGTATCAAACAAGGTGCCTTTCAATGGTTTGGAAGCCATTTCTAAGTCACCAGTCATTGCAGCAATGACTCATTTAAGAAAATCTGAGATAGACAAAAACCTGACTACCAAAGGAAAACTCTTAGGACTAACTTCAAAGTTCCTAATGGAGAAGGCTCTTAAATTCTCTGAAGCCTGAAGCCGGTAGCATGGTAGCCTTTGAAGCTGTTTTAGCTTTGCTCATCTATGGATTGGTGTTGTTTCCCAACATTCCAAGTTTTGTTGATATCAACGCCATAAGGATTTTTCTGATTGGAAATCCCGTTCCCACTTTGCTTGGTGACACGTATTTCTCCATTCATCATAGGAATCGTGAAGGAGATGGAACTATCGTGTGTTGTGTACCTATGTTATTCAAATGGATTGTCTCACACTTGCCTAAGTCTCCTATCTTCCGCGAAAACAAAAACGGTTGGCATTGGTCTCAAAGACTCATGTCTCTTACAAACGACGATATCCATTGGTATACCTTGGTAAACAATGAGATGGAAATCATTGAAAGCCGTGGAGAGTTTGCCAACGTACCTCTCATTGGTACGAAAGGAGGAATTAACTACAACCCATTCTTGGCAAGACGTCAACTCGGGTACGCAAATTCTAGTAAACCTCTTGGTTTTACAGTAGAAAGCTACTTTTATCATGAGGGGGAAGATTCCCAAGGTTTGAAAGCCAGAATGATAAGAGCTTGGCATCACATCCGAAGGAAAGAAAAAGGTCATGCAAGGAATTGTGTAGCCATGGAAAACTACATTTCTTGGGTAAAGAAAAGAGCGAAGGAATTCCGAATGCCTTATGCTTATGAAGAACCCATGTTCCTAGTGGTATCTAAATCGACCACCATTCCCGTTGAGACTATGGGAGAATACCAAGAAGCTTTGGCCAATATGAGGCTAGAGAAAGAAGCTTTGGAAGACAAGTTTCTTAAGACTGACTTTGAAAATGAGAAGCTTAAGAAGCAGGCCAAAGATCATGAAAAAACGCTCTACTTCCAAGATGAATGGCTCATGGAGAAAGATGAGAAGATTCGTCAGAAAGATAACGCGATCAAAAGATACATCAAGGAAAGGAAAAGAAAGCTTGAAGAAATGACAACTAGCAAACCTGCTCCTGACGATTGGAAGAAAGTCATCAACAAGCTAAAAGCCAAGAAAGCTGAACTGAAAGCTTACTATGGGAAAGAAATCCTGAAGTTGAAGCTGCATCAAGCATTTGGTTCTTCATCAGACGAAGACGCTTAATTAGTTTAGCTTCATATTTTGTCATTTATTTTATCATTGTAAGAGCTATGCTCCAAAAAAAAAATTTGTAATCTTCTTTCAATATTAATAAAATAAGTGTTTTCCATCCAAATGTTTACTAGAAATTTCTCTTCTTTTAGCGTAAATTCTTTGGAAATTCTTTTCTCTTTGCATTCATAATCATGCATCATACTTTGCATTTCGAGTTTGTTATTTAGAGTCTTATCTTTTGGAATTTTTTCCAGAGAGAAAGATCGTCAAGCTGTCGCGTCTTAGAGTTTCTCGACTACGTTCACAGTCAACTCACATATACAATACTCATGCAAATAGGAGAAAAGTAATGGAAGATTTTGAGCAAGAAAATGTTGAGCTTCATGGCACAGTGACAACACTTCAGGAAGAGGTGGAGAGACTCACTTCTTTGGTAAGTTCGTTGACAACTACACAAAATTAGCAAACAACATTAAACAGTCAAAATCAAGCGACGATTTCAAAGATCACTACTACTCCAGTGTCAGCTATTGCAGTCAGTAATCCTCTCTTCAGTATGCCAGAAGGTTATCCATGGGGCATGCCTTTCAATTTCGGAATTGGATTTCGTCAACACACTTCTGTGAAGTACAGGCAACCACAATTGAGGTTCCTACTTTACAGAACTCAACATTTACTCCGCAGCACGGAGTAACCTTTCCTCAAGTCACTATGTCGGTTTCTCAACCGATCATGACAAACTCAGCTGCTGAAGTTCACGCTACTGCGGACGAAGAAGTCTATCATAACCCAGGAGACAACACGAATCCTCGTGACCAAATGGAAAATCTCCAGGAACAATTCCATAAGATGCAGCTTGAGATCAAAACAATCCATGGAAAGGAATTGTTTGGGAAGAATGCCCACGATCTATGCCTAGTTCCTCGCGTAAGGATACCCGCTAAATTCAAAGTCCCTGATTTTGAAAAATATAGAGGAAATTCCTGCCCGTAGAGTCATCTTACAATGTATGCTAGGAAGATGTCTACGTATAATAACAATCACCAATTGCTCATTCACTATTTCCAAGACAGTCTCACCGGTGCCGCACTGAAGTGGTACATGGGACTAGATAGTGCAAATATCCATACATTCAATGACCTAGGCGAAGCCTTTGTCCAACAGTACAAATTCAATTTGGACATGGCTCTAGATCGAGATCAACTCCGTCCTATGTCTCAAAAGGAAAAAGAGACGTTCAAAGAATAAGCCCAACGTTGGAGGGAAATTGCTGCCCAAGTTAATCCACCGTTAGAAGAAAAAGAAATGAACAAGGTTTTTCTAAATACTCTTGGCCCATTCTACTACGATCGCATGGTCGCCAGTGCTCCCGAAGATTTCACCGAAATGGTAAGCATGGGGATGTGACTAGAAGAAGGAGTCCGAATAGGACGCTTAACCAAAGAAATGGGGTCTTCAAGCGGAACCAAGAGAGTCGGAACTGGTTTCCCGAAGAAGAAAGAACATGACGTTGGAGTGGTATCCCGAGGGAAACCAAGGAAAAATGCCAGTCATCGATAATAGGTAGCCACGATAGCACCAGTTGTGAATACAAATTCAAACACGGGAATTACCCCGCAATTTCAGCAAAATCAACAGCCTCAACAATTCAACAACAATCAGAACCGTACTCCTCGAATCTCGCAGTTTGATCCAATTCCGATGACTTACACGAAATTATATCCTGCCTTAATAGAAAGATCTCTTGTGCAAACAAGATTACCACCCCCAGTACCAGACAAGTTACCTTGATGGTACAAAGCAGATGTGTCTTGCCCTTTTCATCAAGGGGCACCGAGTCATGATCTCGAACACTGCATAGCACTAAAAGCTGAAGTACAAAGATTAGTAAGGGCTAATCTTCTCTCTTTCAGGAATGCAAATCCAAATGTGCAAGCAAATCCACTTCCAAATGATAGTGGACATACCGTGAATTTGATACTAAGATAGAAGATGGGAAGGAGAAGCCCATACCAACTCTTTCAGCCGTAGTTAACATCGCTGAAATAGGACGAGTAACACGAAATGGACGTGTGTACACCCCGTTGCCACCAAAGCATCCCATTGCTCCCGCTATTGTACAAAATCCTATTGATACACCTCCTGAGAATCCTATGGGAATCCCTGTTGGTAATCCAGACATAAACGTTGGTCCGTCTGATGGAACCAATGTCAATTCAGACTTCAACGAGATTCTGAAGCTGATCAAGAAGAGTGAGTATAGAGTTGTAGATCAACTGATGCAGACTCCCTCCAAAATCTCAATACTCTCTTTACTTCTGAATTCCGAAGCCCACCGAGAAGCCTTGATGAAAGTGTTAGATCAAGCTTATGTAGATCACGACGTGACTACAAATCAATTTGGTGGAATTGTAGGCAACATAACAGCTTGCAACAATTTAAGCTTCAGTGATGAAGAACTTCTAGAGGAGGGAAGAGATCATAATCTTCCTCTACATATCTCTATGAATTGCCAATCAGACTCTCTGTCTAACGTGCTAGTAGACACTGGCTCATCCTTGAATGTAATGCCAAAAACGACTCTCGCTCGTTTATCTTACAAAGGAACACCGATGAAATCCAATGATATAGTAATCAAATCCTTCGATGGATCGAGGAAATCCGTTATTGGGGAAGTCGACCTTCCAATGACGATTGGTCCACATACCTTCCAGATTACCTTCTAGGTCATGGACGTGCCGGCTGCTTACATTTGTTTGCTAGGACAACCTTGGATACACGAAGCAGGAGCAATGACATCCACGCTCCACCAAAAATTGAAATTCACGACAAATGGGAAGCTAATAACCATTATCGGTGAACAAGCTTTACTAGTAAGCCATTTGTCCACTTTTTCTTTCATCACTGCCGACGATGTTGAAGGGACACAATTCCAAGGACTCTCGTTAGAAGATGAATCTGCAAAGAAAAACAGATCGTCCATCTCATCTTACAAAGAAGCAGTGCAGATAGTGAAAGACAGTAATGTCGCAGGTTGGGGACAAGTAACAAATCCTGTCAACAGCGAAACAAAAACAGGGCTCGGATTTGCTCCAATATTTCCAAAAGCCAATCAAAAAGATGAAACTCTTCATCCAATCAAAGAAGTATTTCACAGCGGAGGTTTCTTAAACCCTGTTCTTCAAGAGGTTAATGTTCTTATCAATGAAGGTAATGAAGACAATCTCTTTGAATCCGAAGAATGAAGCACTTATCTTGATAGCTCTGAATATGTGTCTCAGGAAGAATCGCATGCGCCGTTCTATCCTCCTACAGACGAATTCAAAGGCATGTTCCTACAAAAGAATGAGAATGAAATTCCACCTATCCCATCTGAAGTTTGGGATACCTTGGGAGAACCAAGTGGAAAGTTTGACTTCATGGTAAGGTACACTGCACCTGAAAGCTCAAGAATCATAATTGAAGACATCCAGCCAACTGGATGGGACGATCCTCTTGAGTATCCTAGTCAACTAGAAGAGTCATACACATCTTCTCGATCTCATCATCAAATTGAGATCCCAAATGAAAATCTCTACTTTAATACGCCTGCCAAGGTTGTTAGGCCAGATTATGATTATCACCATGTCAACGCAATTACCGAAGAAGAACAGGAAGACAATTCTGGAAACGAGTTGGAAAGTGTCGCGGACAATGAGTCTCTTAACCCAGAAGATTGGGAAGTACATCCCAAGAATCCAGAATACATGCCACTTGAAAGCACATATGCTGCATTCTATGCTCCTCGACCTGTCAATCAAGCAGAAGAAGATCGCTTCAGTAGCACAAAAGGCAAGGTCAACCGACCAGAGTCTTCAAAGCCTATTCGATCAACGACCAAAGTCTACACAAGAAATAAGCCAAATGGGAAACTACCAGAATATCTAGACTTCCAAGGAGTTCGCCACTATTGGAATCCTGTTAAAGCTCAGACTGATGTTCATAGTTCTAAGTAGTTTATTTTGCTTTTGTGTTGCACTCTCACCTCACCCAAGGCAGAGAGATGTTTTATAGGGTTTAGCTTTTAAATAATTTCTTTTTGTCTTGCCCAGGACAAATGAGTTGGTATTTAGGGCCTTGTTTCATATTGTGAATCATAAATAAAAGCGTTATTTAGGGCCTTGTGTTTGTTTTTCGTTTTTACCCTTTTCTGGAAATGGTAATCCTAAAAAACAAATAAAAACAAACAATAAAAAAAAATTAATAATCTGCATACACTTTCACATTAACTTTTTCTAAAAAAAAAAGAAGAGTTAATTAATCAAACATAAATCAAACATGCAGATTAACAAATGGACAAATCCATTGAACGCAATAACTCTACGTTCTCTCTCAACTTTGAATTTCCTGTGTTTGACGCCACAGAAGAAGTTGAAGAAGAGATCCCGAATGAGATTTCCCGACTTCTTAAGCACGAGGAGAGAATCATTCAGCCTCACAAAGAGCCTTAGGAAGCAATCAACTTAGGTTCTGAGGAAGACAAAAAAGAAGTGAACATCGAAGCTCTACTCGACAGCAACGTCAAGAGCAAACTGATAGATCTTCTCAAAGAATATGTTGATGTATTTTCTTGGTCCTACCAAGACATGCCAGGTTTAGATACCAGCATCGTGGAGCATCACTTGCCATTAAAACCGGAGTGTCCGCAAGTTAAACAAAGACTGAGAAGAGTTCACCCAGACATGGCCGACAAAATCAAAAAGGAGGTTCAAAAGCAGCTCGACCCAGGTTTCCTCGTTACCTCTGAATATCCTCAATGGCTAGCCAGCATAGTTCCTGTCTCCAAGAAAGACGGAAAGGTCAGAATGTGTGTTGAGTACCAGGACTTGAACAAAGCAAGTCCAAAAGAGGATTTCCCACTACCGCATATCGACATGCTAGTGGATAGCACTGCAAAGTTCAACGTCTTTTCCTTCATGGACGATTTCTCTGGCTATAATCAGATCAGAATGGCTCCCGAAGACATGGAGAAGACATCTTTCATCACGCCCTGGGGCGCCCTGGGGCATATTTTTCTACAAAGTAATGCCGTTTGGATTAAAGAATGCAGGCACAACTTATCAAAGGGCAATGACTACTCTCTTTCATGACATGATGCACAAAGAGATCGAAGTCTACGTGGATGACATGATAGCAAAGTCTGACATTGAAGAAGAGCATATATAATATCTCTTAAAGTTGTTTCAACGACTAAGGAAATTTCAGCTTCGCCTGAATCCTAACAAATGCACCTTTGGGGTAAGATCTAGAAAACTCCTAGGTTTCATCGTGAGTCAAAGAGGTATTGAAGTTGACCCTGACAAAGTCAAGGCTATTCAAGAAATGCCTACGCCACATATAGAAAATCAAGTAAGAGGGTTTCTTGGACGGTTGAATTACATCTCCAGATTTATCTCTCAGATGACTACTACTTGTGGACTAATATTCAAGCTTCTCCGCAAAAATCAAGAGGTTGTGTGGACAGAAGATTACCAAAGAGTGTTTGACAGTATCAAGGAATACCTGTCAGAACCGCCAATATTGATTCCTCTAATCGAAGGAAGACCATTAATCATGTATCTTACCGTGCTAGAAGATTCCATGGGTGCGTTTGGACAACAAGATGAAACCGTAAGAAAGAGCATGCCATCTACTACTTGAGTAAGAAGTTCACGATTGTGAAACTCATACTCCATGCTCGAAAAAACATGCTTTGGTGTGGGCTTCAAAACGTCTTTGCCAAGACATGATCAATCACACAACTTGGTTAATCTCCAAAATGGATCCAATCAAGTACGCCTTTGAAAAGCCCGCCTTAACAGAAGAATCGCCGATGGCGATGCTATTATCTCAATATGACATCCAAGCGCGGTCAAAGGAAGCATTCTCGCCGATCACTTGGCTTATCAACCGATCAACGAATACCAATCTCTCAAGTTTGACTTCCCGACGAGGATGTTATGTACTTAAAATGAAAGATTGTGACGAACCATTACCCAAGGTCCCGATCCGTAATCTAGATGGGGCTTAATCTTTGATGGGCAATTAACGTTTTTGGCAATGGAATTGGGGCAGTCATCATTACTCCCGAGGGTTCTCATATCCCATTTTCCGCCAGATTACTATTTGATTGCACCAACAACATCGCAGAATATGAAGCTTGTATCATGGGTATCGAAGAAGCCATCGACTTGAGGATTAAGATCCTTGACATATATGGAGATTCAACCCTTGTGATCAATCAAATCAAAGACAAGTATGGAACTCATCATCTTGGTTTGATTCCTTACAGAGATTATGCAAGACGTTTGTTGACTTTCTTCAACAAAGTTGAATTGCATCATATTCCTCGAGATCAGAATCGAATGGCAGACGCCTTGGCCACTATATCTTCCATGTTCAAAGTCAACCATTGGAACGATATGCCTAAGATTAGCATCAGATGCCTTGAAAGACCTGCATATGTGTTTGCAACTAAAGCAGTCATCGATGACAAACTGTGGTTCCACGACATCAAACGCTTCCTTCAAACTCAGGAGTACCCACTCGGGGCATCGCATAAAGATAGGAAAACTCTAAGGAGGCTTTCTAGAAATTTCTTCCTAAATGAAGATGTGCTATACAAAAGAAACTTCGACATGGTCTTTCTCAGATGCGTGGACAGACACGAAGCAGACATAATAATTCACGAAGTGCATGAAGGGTCCTTTGGGAACCCATTTAAATGGGCATGCAATGTCCAGAAAAATCTTGAGAGAAGGATATTATTGGATAACAATGGATTCTGATTGCTGTAAACACGTCAAGAGATGTCACAAGTGCCAGATCTACGTAGATAAGATCCATGTGCCACCGACTCTACTCAACGTTCTCTCCTCTCCGTGGCCTTTCTCCATGTGGGGCATCGACATGATTGGGATGATCGAACCAAAAGCGTCCAACGGACATCACTTCATTTTAGTGGCTATTGATTACTTCACCAAATAGGTCGAAGCAGCATCTTACGCTAATGTTACAAGACAAGTGGTTGTGAGGTTCATCAAGAATAACCTCATTTGTCGATATGGAGTTCCAAGTAAGATCATTACAGATAATGGATCGAACTTGAACAACAAAATGATGAAAGAACTGTGTGAGGAATTCAAGATCGAGCATCATAACTCATCTCCTTACCGACCAAAGATGAACGACGACGTTGAAGCTGCCAACAAGAACATCAAAAAGATCGTCCAGAAGATGGTCATCACCTACAAAGACTGGCACGAAATGCTGCCATTTGCTCTACATGGGTATCGTACTACTTCAGTACGTACTTCAACAGGGGCAACCCCTTTTTCTCTAGTATACGGAATGGAAGCAGTGCTCCCTGTAGAAGTTGAGATTCCATCAATGAGAGTTCTCATGGAAGCTAAGTTATCTGAGGCCGAATGGTGTCAAAGCAGATACGACCAGCTGAACTTAATCAAAGAAAAGCGCCTGACCGCTCTGTGTCATGGACAATTATATCAAAGAAGGATGAAAAAATCCTTCGACAAAAAGGTTCGACCTTGTGCTTAAAAAGATTTTGTCTTTTCAACCAGATTCTAGGGCAAATGGACTCCTAATTACGAAGGCCCATACATCGTCAAAAGAAGCTTTTTGGTGGTGCTATAACTCTCACAACCATGGATGATGATGAACTCTCGCATCCTGTGAATGCTGATGCAATCAAGAAATACTTTGTCTAAAAAGACAAAAGAACAGCTCGGTAAGTCGAAAACCCAAAAAGGGCGGCTTAGGAAAAAATGAGCGTCTCGGTGGACTGAAAACCTGAAAAGGCGGTCCAGGCAAAAATTAGAGACAATAAACAGAAATTATCCTGATAGATTGAAAACCTAAAAAGGCAATCTAGGCAAAAATAAAGGATCAAAATGACAAAGTAACTGCATCAGCCTGTACTTCGTCAATCTGAAGAATCTTCCATCAACGGATCTTCAATCAAATCTTCTAAAGCAACAAGCACAGTTGGAATTCAAAGTTGTTAGGGATAATAGTGGTTATTGCTTTCAATGTAGCCTTTTCTCAATAAATTACCATTTCCAACTTTTGTAAATAGTCCATGGAATCACGCCTTTGGCTGATTACCATTCAATCAATAAAATTTGAGCCTAGTGCCCATTTGTTTGCAATTCCTGCTTTATTCTGTTTTGCAAAATAACGCTTTTTCTTGTGAAAATCACTTTTGAAACTAAAAAAAAAAGAGTTTTAAATGAATTTTTACTTCAAATTTTTTGAAAAGAAAGCGAAGTCTTCCTTTGAACTATGAACACAGAAAGAACTTCAACAGTTTTCTCCATGAGTGTTTCGACCTCTGAAAGATAAAAACAACTGCTAAGAAGTCTTCTTCTCCTTAAAAGAGATCATCAAAGGACGATATTCTTATCCGAAAAAGAATCCTCAACAAAGTTGCCAGTAAAATGCATTTTTTAGAAAAGTTTAAAGCATGCAACTCAAATTTATCATCAGTGACGTCTACACCTTCGCTGCAGATTTTGCTGAGTATTTGTTCGAACTGTGACGTAGTCCCTTTCCCAAATACTTTTTGTTGTCTTGTCAAGTATCGTCAGCATGCATATGACATTCATCATTCATACATAATAAGCATCATTAATGCATTCCCGCATTTCTCAATGTTTGCTTCAATATCACTTGTTTAGGTTGTGTTTATTCCAACAAAAAAAGTGTGGGTGTGTCATCTCTCTAGTAGATTATCCCCAAGTAGAAAAGTACATCTTTTTCTCCAATTCCCCAAACTGAGATCATTCCTCATAGGGAACAAAGTCTTGATTGACCGTTTCTTTCCAGTTCATTCCTGGATAGAACCTTGTCTCTGACCAATTCAGGTCTAGATTTCACAAAAAAATCTACCTGCAAACAAAAAGCAATAGCCTCGTCATTCGAGCTGCTTATTTTATTTTCATCTTGAAACTTGTCATAAAAAAGGGTTGTTCTTCCCAGCAAGTCTAATCATGAAAGTTCAAGGAATCTCCGCAGTTGTCTTTCTGTCTAAAGAAAAACCTGTATCTTTACAATCAAAGTGCCTGCATCTTCTCAAGAGAGAGATCCCTGGCAACGTTGTAACTATGAAAATAGAAACTCACTTGAGATCTGTTTCCATCATTGTCTGTTATTCACAAGGCTGAATACTCAGTAAATTTCTTAAAAGAATTACCTTGTTATAGTTATCACTTTGCTGATAATTGGTAATATCTTCAGAACTCATTACCATAAACTATCACAAGGCTGATAATTGGTAATATCATTTTCAATCACCTTAAACATTGTCACAAGGCTGACAGAAGGTAATCTCCTCGTTTCCCAAAGCGAAACACAGATATTCACTTACATTGTGAATCTATTTTCCCAGTGAAACATATGCTTGTTTCCCAACAAACAGGATTCTCCTTTCTTAGACAGATTGAGACATCCTCACAATCTTTCCCTAGCATGTCATTTTTCGATACCTCCTGGGTGAACTTTCTGCAATCTTTTTGCATCACTCACATTTTTTGGTATCTTAGGTCCAAAATTTGTGTATTCTGATATTTAAGTCTCTTCACACCTATCGAGACGAAGATTTTCATCTTCATATCTCAAGTTAAAGAAACTTAAATAGGGGCATCTGTCATACCCCAATTTTTGACCTCAGATACCACCTTACATTATCCACATATGCATCATTGCATCACTAACAGTTTCAGAACAGAATAGATCGTGCGTGGCTTCTAGAAGTCAAAATTAGGATTTCCTTAAAATTTCATCTGTTCAAGATGTGATCAATTAGGTTTTGAGTTTCCACTCACCTCAAATGATCTATCTTAATCAATCATCAACATTTGATATTCAGATTCCCAACTTTTTCTCATGATCTACCTTGAATCGACCAATTAGGGTTTTGATCGAAGATAATGAATCATTGACTTTCTGCTCAATGGATGACCTATTTGCTTGAAGATTGATCTTAACATCTTCAATGCAACATCTTGACCTAATTTCTTGATTCAAAACATTTCAAAAATCCATGTTTCTTCATCAGACAAATTCTGAACCATCTGATGAAAATTCATCTGCTCAAAAAAGTCAAACTTTGACTTTTGGTCAAATTTTTCAAGACTAAACTTTTTCAATCATAAAAAATTTCAAATAATCCATCATGATCATAAAAAAAATCAAGAAATGTGAAAAAGTCAACAAAAAGTCAAGATTTGAAATTTTTCTAACACTTAGAAAAATTTTCAAGTGTTAAGAAACATGTTTTTTCCTCACTTTCTAGGCCATTTTACACCTAGATCCACTTGGATTCAGAAAAAACTCAAAACATGAAAGTTGTAGCCCTTGTTACAAGCTTTCCAAAATGTCCAAGAACTTAAAAAACACTTTGTCTAGCTATGCTTTTGATTTTTTGAAACATAGAGCTCCAAAACCATGGAATTCCAAGTTGATGCTTCAAAATTTTAAGTCATTTTTCACAAATCTCTCTTCTAGAAGCCTTTTCATCACTTAGGGATAGATTATAACTGAAAAAATCAATTTTGCATGATTGAGAAGAGGATTGAATCAAAGAGAAATTTCTAACCATGGTTAGAAAGTAACTTTTGCATTAAATGCAAAAGATTCCTTCTTACCACTTAAGCAAGTTGCAAAGCTCTCTCAATGATAGCCATGCCTTGTCATTCAGATTTCTTGGCCTATAAATAGAGGTCATTTCTTCATTTTCGAATGACTCCAAAGCTATCATAATCAATCTTTCCTTCTTTCTTTCTTAAGTTCCAAGTTTCAAAGTTCAAAGAGGGAAATTTTGCAATCTTCAAACCTTTCAAAATCTGAGTGAATTTAAGTTCCTAACATGTTCTAAACATCATTTAGAAGTTGTGTAAAACTTAAAACCACCAGAAAAACTGTCCCAACTCAGAATCATACTCCAAAATCCAAAAACTAGCAAATTGAGCCTTAACTTGCCATCTCTCAATTTACTCGTGCTAGCCTTGATTTATCACTTCAAATACCTTCCATACACTTCATATGAGTGATCCAAGTACTCATCACTGACCTGTAACATCTCCAACTTTAAAATTGAAACTCACTCTAAGTGGCTGCAGTTGGACTTGGGTGGAACGATCCAGGCCATTTCAATTCAAGCTAAGCATTCAAATACCTCCCATAGGGTCCAGTGAAGCTATAGCAATCATCAAAACACAACTGGAAACACTCTAAGCAAGGATTCGATTTCTGATTATAAGAGGTAAGTTGTTCAACTTTAAACTCTTTGATTTCTAAATTCCAGTTCAAAAATTACTTGGCCATCTTGTTTCTGCACTCATACTGATCATTAACCCTCAATCAATTGCTTAATTTCATAGCCATACACGATTTCATGATCAATTATTAGAACTAGGGTTCTTCGTGTTCTTGTGAAAATTAATAGTTCTACAATTACAATAAATGAAATTAATCATCCCCATCATGTTCCTGGGTAAAAATCGAGCAACTTTGATGTTTACAACTTTCAAATTTATTTAGAAATGAAGAATCCATGGTTTGAGGAAGATTGGAGGAAGATAATGAACATTGCACGCGTTATTTTGTTTTCAGAAAATTCAAATAATTCATTTATAATATAATAACATGGAAGAGAATAAATAAACGGATGTATAGCCACCCCAGTGGTAGTCAGCGCGTTTTTCATGTCCTTTGTCTTGCCTATGGTCCAGGGTTCGAATCCCCCTGAGACCATTTTTTATTCATCTTTTCCACTTTTCCTTCATTTTTAAAACATTTTCAAAAAATTGTTTTAAATATAATTAAATGAAGGCGTGTAAATAACAAGATAAACACATGGCTCAATGGTAAAGCTTTTCACTTCTAAGCCAAAGGTCTTGAGTTCAAACCTCCTTATGACCAAAATCAAATTTTTACTACTTGTTTTCTTCACATTTTCTATCAAACTTCAACATTTTCAAAAACCAATCAAAACTTCTCATTTTGAGATGATTTTTTGCACACTTGTCATTTAATATACCTATTTTGTGATTATACCAAAAAAATCCAAAAATATTTTCTTTTGATTATATTTTTCTAAAACATTTTAAGTATTTCTAAATACTTTTCAAAGATGTTTTCTTTCAAACTTTCAAACTCAAATCATTTCAAAACTTCTTGTGAATATACTTCACTTTTCAAAATCATTTTTAAAACCTTTTCAAAACATTTCAACAAACTTACACTCCTTTTTCCATGATCGACTCGATTTGAAGATAAAGCCGAACCCGTTTTTTCCTCGAATTTCTTAATTGATCATGAGCCTCCCTCACGGTGTAAGTCCCAAAACCTTTATGTACATATTAAATTTTCCTTGTACATATTCAATCATCTTTATAAATAT
This sequence comes from Vicia sativa, assembly GCA_021764765.1. NCBI lineage: Eukaryota > Viridiplantae > Streptophyta > Magnoliopsida > Fabales > Fabaceae > Vicia > Vicia sativa. The sequence goes on along the minus strand of CM038792.1, from coordinate 302,612,816 downwards.
CCAAGCATAAACAAACTTCTTTCGTTTGTTTTCATTCGCTTGTTTATACACCAAATCCATTGGTATTAAGAGAAGCATTATTCCCGGTGAAACTGCTCTTAAACCAATGGGCCTCCCTCACGGTGTAAGTCCCAACCCTCCTATGTACATATTTATTTCCTTGTACATAATCACCCTTTCGTGTACATATTCATTTCCTTGTACACATTCAAAAACCTCGTATATATTCAAGTTACACTAGCTTTGATTGCTCGTTTTATACACTTGTTTATATTTCCTTCATAAACTCTTGTGAATACATATGACACACTTGTTCGTATAACTATTCAGTTATAACATAATAACTAGTCTAACAACTAGGTTCCTTTAACCTCCTCTTAGGCTTCATATAAGATAACTCATTTATTGAGTTAACCTCCTCTTAGGCTTCATATAAGACAACTCATTTATTGAGTTTAGCCTCCGCTTAGGCTACATATAAGACAACTCCCCTGTTGAGTTAGCCTCCTCTTGGGCTTCGTTCAAAAGAACTCCCTCGCTGAGTTTATAGCCTTCTCTTGGGCATCAAAGAAGAAAGAGACCAGGAAATATCTTAATAGCCTCCTATTGGGCTTCCAATACATAGAATCACCCGCGCTAGGATAGAACCCTGAGAGTATGATTTCCCGGTGAAATCACTCTGAAATCCTAAGAGGATGGTTTCCCGGTGAAACCACTCTTAAAGCCAAAGCCAGCCATACCTTATAGCTTCTCTTGGGCTTACAATACAAGGACCCTCGATGACCCTCGGAATGCCTCCTCTTGGGCTTACAATACAAGGACCCACGGGATTCTTAAAAGCATCCCCCTAATCCAATCAATTTCTCCTCGAGATTTAGACATTTATCATCTCTATGGAAGAAGTATCTCATCTATCACATCACATACAATCAAACACTTTTCAAACACTCTTTTCAAACAAAAACATCTTTTAACTGTAAGTGGTAACGCTTGTACACTCAAGCAAAACACCTAATGCTTACAATTAAAGATTCAATAATCTTTCAAACATCTTTCTTAACTCGTAAGTGGTAACGCTTGTACACTCAAGCAAAACACCTATAACTTACGATGAAAGATTCAATCAATCAACCCTTCAAAATGTATGTGATGAAATAGATTAGATACATTTTTCATTAAGATGACATTTATCTTTGTCTCTTAATAACATCCCGTTGCTTCCACTAGCATAAGTGGGAACTATGATCAACATCCCTTTGAGAATATGTAGGCACAAGGTCTCATCCTTGGCGAGCATACTTCTTTCTCCCTCAAACCAAACAAACCATAGCTCCCTTTAGATCTGAGCTACAGATGCTCTGATTCCCATTAAGGGATATGTATGCAGAAGATCCCAATGATCTTTGCGAGCACAATAATAACAAAACCTAGGATCCCACATATTCTATCTTTCTTAAAATCCAAAGGAGAAACTTTCCCAAGAATAGAAATAGCAAATTAAAACACACAAACATATCAAACTACTCATATATAAAGCTATAGATAACTATATATATTTAGGGTGCCACATCTATTCCCTTTATATAACAAACCCCCCTTGCCCGAAATCTCCCCAATGCGTTGCGTCTAGTTCGCGCTAGTCGTAATGCATATCATATCAATTGAGGGTATTGCAGCTTTCCCCTTTTTCATATCATTTTTCTTGTGTTGGAAATAATAAAGCTTGATGCTCGCGGCATCTTTATAAACAAATCAAAAGAGTAAATTGTTTCGAGCCAGAGAATACGAATTCCGATTCGATTCCCTCGCGCGTCACTTTTTAACGCTAATAATGCCGAAAAGTGAGTCATACGCTAGACTTTATATTCGTCTTTTGGATAAGAGAGAAATCAGAGACGGGCTTAAGATGCTATCCAGGGCAGTTGATAATAAGAGGGAGTCAGAATAAACCTTCGTCTTGGTTATGTATGAGGTGAATAGTTGTTAGAATGTAGATAGTTTTCCCGTCTTGTTTCGGGTGTTAATCTTTGACATGTTGTATGGAAATAATTTACATGGTCGCTCAGATAGTTCTCCCATCTTGTTTCGGGTATTAATCTTTGACCTTCTGTTTGGAAAATAGCTTTTACCTGCTGGGGAAATGAATCTTGACAGGATATGGTTAGTCCTATGCAGATTATGATGCATGCGAGTATATGACAACGTTACGAATAATGTTATTATGATATATGCACATGTTATGACTTTTATGGATAATGTATGAATGTAGATGTTGTGGTATTTCAAGATATTTCCATGTTGAAGAAGATAGGCATGTTCTGCTGGAGATTTTTTACTTCTGCTTGGGGATGAAGTCGTTGAAAACCTTGACTAGGGAATAAAAGATGATTCATATTCCTCCGATGCACTACCTATCCAAGTTTCGAGTCGGGATATTGCTGCTGTTGGGGGAATGATAATCATTGAGAGGTACCCATCTAAGGATCTTATGCATAGACCTTGCTGGGGATGATGTGATATGGAATAACCTGTTACTTCTTGGAGACTGATGTAACATGGTGAAGTTGATAGGATCACTGCTCGGGGACTAACAAGATGAAGTTGATAGGATCACTGCTCGGGGACTAACGTGATGAAGTTGATAGGATCATTGCATTAATTTGAAAAGTAGCCTATAGTCAGGCAGTTTTGTATACAAGAGACAAATATCCTAGTAAGAGGAAATTGTCATAGTAGTAAAAAAAAGCTATGTGGAAATAATCTTGTCGAGTTTCAACTATGTTATTGCTCATATATTTTCGACTATCTCACTCCTTGTTGTCAAAAGAAAGTGATTGAACTGATTTGCGCCATTCGAATCTTGAATGCTGATAGCAGTGTAGTCTGTAAGCAGGTGATCTGGACGAGCCATAGTCGTACGCTTAAATCCCTAATTTTTGCCTAGACCGCCCTTTCGGGTTTTCAGTCTACCGGGATACCCTTTTTTGCCCAAGCCGCCTTTGCAGGTTTTCGACTTGCCAGGTGTACATTTTTTATATATATCCTTATCTTTTACCCGACCTTTTTGGTTTGCCAGGATGCCCTTATTTTTTCCTAGGCCAGTCGACCTAGCGGGTCTCGTTTATGCGTAGTATTTTTTGACTATGTTTGCGTTCATAGGTGCGGGAAATCTTCTCCATCCATAGTGCTAAGTATCATAGCTCCATCGGAAAATACTATTTTGACTACAAATGGTCCCTCGTAGGTGGGAGTCCATTTTACCCTGGGATCACCTTGTGGAATAATGATGCGCTTGACTACTAGATCACCGACTTGGTAGACTCGGTGCTTGACCTTTTTATTGAATGCTCGAATCATTCGCTTCTGGTATATTTGTTCATGGAAGATGGCTGCGAGCCATTTTTCGTCGATCAAGTTGATCTGGTCAAGGTGAGTCTGAACCCATTTGTCTTTTCCTAACTCTGCGTCCTAGAGTACTCTGGTTGAGGGTATCTGAACCTTGATGGGTAGGACTGCTTCCATACCATATACGAGAGAGAAGGGGGTTGCCCCTGTAGATGTTCGCATTGTAGTTCGATAACCTTGGAGAGAAAATGGCAACATCTCATGCCAATCCTTATAAGTCACTGTCATCTTCTGTATGATCTTCTTAAGATTCTTGTTGGCGGCTTCCACTACGCCATTCATTTTTGGCCGATATAGAGAAGAATTTTGATGCTTAATCTTGAAATGCGCACAGAGTTCGGTAATCATTTTGTTATTGAGGTTGGTACGATTTTCCGTGATGATCCTTTCGGGGACACCGTACCGACAAATAAGATTATGCTTGATGAATCGAGCAACAACATTCTTGGTAACAGATGCGAACGAGGCTGCTTCTACCCATTTGGTAAAGTAATCAATAGCAACAAGGATGAAACGATGTCCATTGGAAGCGGTGGGTTTGATCTCTCCAATCATGTCAATTCCCCACATTGTGAAAGGCCATGGAGCGGTCAGAACATTCAAGGGGACTGGAGGTACGTGCACTTTGTCTGTGTATATCTGGCATTTGTGACAAGATCGAACGTAGCGGTAACAATCAACTTCCACGGTGGACCAATAGCAACCTGCTCTTAGAATCTTCTTGGCCATTGTATGTCCACTAGAGTGGGTACCGAATCTGCCTTCATGTAACTCCTCCATGATTCGTTCCGCTATTTTCTGGTCTACACAGCGGAGTAAGCAAAAGTCGTGGTTGCGCTTGTATAAGATGTCGTTGTTGAGAAAGAATTTGGATGCAAAACTTCTTAAGAACTTCTTATCATTGACAAATGCCCCTGCGGGATATTCCCGAGTTTTGAGATACCTCTTCACTTCGTAGAACCAAGGTTTCTCTTCTGCTCTTTCAGTATCAAGCTCACAACAGTATGCTGGTTCGTCTAGTCTTTCGATGATGATTTGGGGAGCTTCGTTGTCCCATCTGACCTTGAACATAGATGACATGGTAGATAATGCATCTGCCAACCGATTCTCTTCTCGTGGGATGTGGTCGAAGGTGATTTCTACGAAGTAAGGGATCAGGCTCAAAACATGCTCTCGATATGGAATGAGATTCGGATGCTTCGTATCCCACTCACCTTTAATATGACTGATCACTAAAGCTGAGTCTCCATACACTTGTAAGAATTTGATTCTTAAGTCAATAGCAGCTTTGATACCCATGATGCACGCTTCGTATTCGGCCATGTTGTTAGTGTAGTCGAAACATAGTCTGGTGGTGAAAGGCGTGTGTCCGCCTGTAGGATATGTGATGATGGTGCTAATACCATTTCCAAGCGTGTTTGAGGCTCCACCAAAGACCATGGTCCATCAGGATCCTGGTTCAGGTCCTTCATCTGGTCCTGGTTCTTCGTAATCAATGACTAGCATAATATATTCGTCTGGAAAATCGAAGTGCATAGACTGATAGTCATCTATGGTTTGATGAGCCAAATGATCGGCTACTATACTTCCTTTGATCGCCTTCTGAGTAGTATACTAGATGTCGTATTCGGTCAAGATTATTTGCCATCTTGCTATTCTTCCAGAGAGAGAAGGTTTCTCGAATATGTATTTTATCGGATCCATCTTAGAGATCAACAAGATAGTGTGAGTCAACATATACTGTCTTAGTCGGCGAGCAACCCAAGCCAAAGCGCTGCAAGTTTTCTCAAGCTGTGAGTATCTTGTTTCACAGTCAGTAAACTTTTTGCTAAGGTAGTATATTGCATAATCTTTTCGACCAGACTCGTCATGTTGCCCCAACACACACCCCATTTAGTGTTCTAATACTGTCAAGTACATGATAAGAGGTCTTCCTTTGGCCGGTGGTATCAGGATGGGAGGATTTTGTAGGTACTCCTTTATTTTGTCAAAAGCTGTCTGGCAATCGTCGTTCCATTCCACTACTTGATCTTTCTTCAGCAACTTGAAGATTGGCTCATAAGTAGCGGTTAAATATGCAATGAATCTGGGAATGTAGTTTATTCGTCCCAAGAAACCTCTGACTTCCTTCTCGGTACGTGGAGCTGGCATTTCTTGAATAGCTTTAACATTGGCAGGGTCAACTTCAATTCCTTTACCACTAACAATGAATCCCAGGAGCTTACCAGATCTGACTCTAAAGGTGCACTTGTTAGGATTGAGTCTTAATCTGTATTCTTCAGTCTATCAAACAGTTTTCGCAAATGATCAAGATGTTCTTCTTCAGTTTATGATCGAGCTATCATGTCGTCGACATAGACCTCTATTTCGTGATGGCTCATGTCATGATGGAACAAAGCTACAATGGCACATTGATATGTGGCGCTAGCGTTCTTTAGTCCAAATGGCATGACCTTGTAACAGAATGTGCCCCACTGTGTAACAAAAGTAGTCTTTTCCATGTCTTCGGGAGCCATTTTGATCTCATTGTAACCGAAGAAACCATCCATGAAGGAGAAAACCTTGTGTCGAGCAGTGTTATCAACCAGGACATCAATATGAGGAAGTGGAAAATCGTCTTTCGAACTTGCTCTTTTCAGATCTCGGTAGTCCATACACATACACACTTTACCACCCTTCTTAGGTACGGGCACCATGTTCGTAACCCATTGTGGATAAGAAGTAACGGCTAGGAAACCGACATTGAAATGTTTCAAGACTTCGACTTTGATTTTCTCAGACATCTCAGGACGCATACGATGAACCTTCTGCTTCACAGGGAGAAAACCTTCTTTCATTGGTAGTCGGTGTACCACAATGTCAATGTCTAAACCTGGCATATCTCCGTAGGACCAAGCAAAAATCTCGATATAGTCTCGCAGCATCTGAACCAATCTCTCTTTGACGTTGTTCTTAAGACCTGCTCCTTTTCTTAATTTCCTTTCTGTCTTCGTTAGTACCTAGATTCACATTCTCGACTGGTTCTTCATGTGGATGTATGACCTGTTCTTCTTGTTGTAGTAGTCTGACAAGTTCTCCTGGCACTTCATAATCTTCCTCACCTTCGTCTATTGCTTGGTAGATCGGATTATCGAAGTCATATTTAGCAATAGCAGAGTCGTTATCGACGAGATTCAGAGTGAATCTGCAGTGTATCATGTGGGCGTGTGTAAGAACACATAGCTTTTTGAAAGGGTGATAAAGTAAAAGAAAGAAAAGAGCACGATATTTGAATGCAAAAGTCCAATGTTTTTATTGCATGAAAATATGCAAATGACAAATAATAACCCTCATAAACGAGCCATGGTGCCCCGGGCAAGGCACTAGGCTTAAAGTTTATTGTTCAAAACGTAAAAAGCGAAAAGAATAACAGAAAAAAGCAATTACTCATGTCTTAAGGAGATTGGTATAACATCTCCAGTCTTCCAATTGTTGAGTCTGTCGTCTGGAGTTGGAAGATCCAATTGATGTCGAAGTTGCTGTCGTTGTCTTCTATAGCATGGACTCAGTTTTTGCTGATGTGGAAAGGAAGTTTGCCAGCACGTTCGCGGCGTATCATCTTCTGACCTTTGGTAGTGATGCCTAAACCAGTCTTGTCAGATTTGAATGGAAGATCGGGTAGCTGGCCCCAAATAGTACCGTCTCCTTCAACCGCAGCTTTGGCGTCTTTCAGTGAGGCCATCTTCGGTGGAACTCTAGTAACTTCAGGAGTGACAGGGGAGTCAACAGGCATGACTCGTGGAATTGCTTCGAAAGCTTGACAAGGATTTTCGACAAATTCACCTTTCATTTTGATGTATTAGAATGACTGCAGATGGCTTACCATATATTCTTCTTCACCGCAATACCGTAACAATCTTCCCCTTCATTGGGTACTTCAGCTTTTGATGCAGGGTAGAGGTAACAGCACCTGCCCCATGTATCCAAGGGCGTCCGAGTAGGCAAGAGTAAGCTGGACGAATGTCCATGACAAAGAAAGTAGAGTCGAAAGTCTGGGAACCGACTTTAACTGGAAGGATGAGCTCTCCAAATACTGTTATTTTCGAACCATCAAAAGCTCTTACGATTATGTCACTGGGCTTCATGACCACTTCTTCAGCATTAAGTCGGTCGAGAGCGCTCTTCGGCAGGACATGTAGTGCCCTTGCATTCAATGGAGATGTGCAAGGCTTTGTTGTGCTTCCTTCCGGTAGGAGTTAAATCAGCATCAGAGAAACCTAAACCATTGTTGACGGTCAGGCTAGCGGTACATCCTTCAAATTGATGAGCAGTAGTGTCTTGCGGTATGTGAGCATTCTTCAGAAACTTTACTAAGGCTTTAGCATGAGCCTCAGAGCATAATAGCAGAGCTAGCACGGATATCTTGGATGGAGTTTGTCCTAACTGTTCCACAACATTGTAGACACTCTTCTTGATGATCTTCAGAATTTCCTCCATTTCTTACTTGGAGGTATCCTTAGCAACTTCCTTTGGTACTTCTGTATGAGCAGGATGAGTTACTGATTCTTTCCCTCTCACTTCGGGAACTGGTTCGATAGTAGGGACGCGAATTGGTGTAGTAGTATCCTTCAGAGGAGAGACATCTTGAGAAAACACTCTTCCGGTTCTCGTTACTTTACTTGATCCGGTGATGTTTGTGATGACTGAGTTTTCATCGGTTGTTTTAAAAATAATGAAGTCGCCACCTAATTTTATTTGTTCTAAAAAGAACGGGAAAATATACATAAAACCCCATAGATACGGATAAGGCGGTCTACGTGACCAAAAGATGTGAATTCGAGAGTCGCTTATGCAAGGGGAAGGTATTAGCACCCCTCACATCCATCGTACTCGATGGGACCCGTTTAGTTCTAAGTGTGTGTGTATATTCGCTAATTTCTAAGTTATAATCGAGAAATAAAAGAAGCGGGGTTTGTTTATTATTATTTTGAGTTTTCCGTGGTTTCAAAACCTTGTGCCTACGTATTCCCTCGTGCAATGGGAAAGTAAACACTCCGTAGTTCCTCTCGAAAAGGTTTAAGTTGGTTGTGTTGATTTTATAAGAAAAATTATGCATTAGACATTTCAAATGCTTGAACTTGGACTTGTTTAGTTTGTTTGAAAAGCTTAAGTCCTCGTTCGTGTTTGAAATGGCTGTTGCACACTCTTTGTAAGAAAAGAGATTGATGATCGCATATGAGCGATAAAAGAGTTTGAGTGAGTTGATTTATTTTTATGTGGGAGACAAGCATCGGACCATAAGCGTTCAACGGCTAACGCCCCAAGTGCTTGGATGAGTGAACAGAAACATCCTAATCATCTTTTCCTACCCAAAAAGTTCATTAAGAAAAAGTGAGGTGAAACAAGGTTCACGTTAATTAGATTCAATTAAAGAAACCAAACGTACAGTCGAGGGTCGAAACAGGACTGACTACCATACGTTTAGGAAGAGAGAGAGAAGTGGAGTATTTATTTATGAAAATGTTTTGAAAAGAAACTCGACGTTGGATCGAGGTTTAGAAATTTAATTATGAAAGTGTTTTTTAGGAGGTTTGGTGACGGACCGAGAGAAATTGAATCGGGTTATGATTAATCAAGTATGTGGACTTAATTAATCTCGTGAGGATAAGTGCTCCTACCCCCACCTATGAGACCCCTGTGCATGGAAAATTGGTATATGAACCAATATTTACTTGGGTTATGATTAATCAAAGCAACACGAGGTTTAATTAATCTTTTGAGGATGGCCATGCCCATCCCCATCCCTAACTATGAGACCCTTATTGGCGTACGAGCCAATTAAAAGAAATCAGAGTTGTTTTATATTAATTGTGTGAAGTGTACAATGGTGAATAAATCGTACAAGCGGATAAAAGCAAATAAATAATTATCAAACAATACAAATAAAAATTTAAATAATTGTTAGAATAGATCTTTTTTATTTGATAAAATCGACTAATAGTTTAATCGGAAATTATCAAATAAAAATTATCAATGCCTAATAATTATTTAATACAAATTATCACAATTTATTTGCAAAATAAATAAATAAATAAAAGGAAATAAGTTAAAGGTTAGAAATGGGCCTGTTGTACTGAAGCAATCTGGGGGTGTGAGAAAGCAATCCATTCTGGCCCAACAAGACCAAGCCCAAACTCCACAATCCTGTGTGAACAGCTTTGTGCAGTCCATCGTGAACCTCCATCTGGGTGCGTTGGATCTGAGTATGATAAGGAGAATGATGAATCGACGGTGATGATGGAGTTTGATATTGATCAGAAGGCTTACAGAGTGGCATGCACCATAGGACCGATGGAGTGTATGTTATTGGATAATAAATAATATAATCAAGAGGTGGTGACAAGTGTCACCACTAGATTAAGGATTAAAATAAAATAAAATAAACAAACCTAAACTAAAACTAATTATTTTAATAAAAAAAGTATCTCTCTCTTTCTATCAGAAGCTCTCGCTTCTCTCCTGTTTCTCTGCTTGGAACCTTCTCACTCTCATTGAAAAATTCATCCTCCCCGCCGTTTGCACTTTCTCGTGGCTCTGGTTTCCTCGTCGGAAAAGAAGGACTCACGGTAGCCACCGTCACGCTCTCTCCCGACCCTCGCCGTTGTTCGATCTGTTTCTCTGTTTTCAGAACCCTGGTTCTGTTGTCGCCGCTCTTGAATCACCACCCTCTCTCTCTCTGTCTCGATCGTTGCTTGCATGATTCGTGGTTCTGAATTTCTCATCGGAAATCGCCCTTAGCGGCGGTAGACGGAGGGACAGAGGCGATATGCTCCGATTTTCTTGTTTCTTATGTTTTCCTGCTCGTTTCGGTCTTCAGAATAATGATTTGTTCTTTGATTTTGCAGAAATTAATTGGTTTGTGTGAGATCTGGAAAGGATGACCGGAAACCCTAGGGTTCCGATGGGGATTCCGGGCGAGATAATGAAGATTTTGGCTTTTGTGACGTTGAATCAACCTATCTGAGGCGATACCGGATGATTTGACGGCGGAGATACCGATCTTAAACCTGTTTCAGGTGAGATTGTTCTATATAGAACTTTTTTTCCTCTTTTCTTTCTCTCTAAAGGGTTAGTGTTTAGGAAGATGATGAACAAATGTATTAAAGGTTTTGAATGATTGTGATGTCTTGCTACTGTCTTGATCTGTGAACGATTTGTGGTTTATTTTCGGATTCAAGGGATGGTGAATGTTTCTATTGCTGCCTTTTTGTTTTGTGGTACGATTGAAAACAATTTGGGGTTTTGGTTCATTGTTTGTGACTGCTGCTAGGGTTTGCCGTGAACAATGTTTATGGTCCCTGGAATCTGTGCATTCATCTCTTTTATATTGCCGAGCCATTAGGGTTTTCTGTTGCTTTAGCATAGTTCTGATATACAAGCCTTGTTGCAATTTTCTGAATGCTGAAATTGGGCATGTTGTAATTCTGTACTTGCTGCTTTTTGTTATTGTTGGGATGAAACTTTGTTGTACAATGATGCCACTTCTGAAATTATACTTTTGCACCCTCCTTTTTGTGAACGAAACTTTGTTTGTGATTTGCAATAGGAGCCTTTGGCCAATGATTGAATTTTGACTTCATGAGGCTCGTTATGTTGCTTGAACAATGACTGAACCCTTAAACCTGATTCCAAACACGAACCCTAATGATGAGTTTGCTTGAAATTGTACAAGTTTTAGTTGAATTCATAATTCTATACTTATGGTGTGATGCTCTGCTGCAGGCTTGAAACTTGAGGAAATTGCAAAACGTTTGGGCAAATTATTCAAGTAGTACATGTCCCATTACTTGGTCACGACGAAAACTCAAGAATAGTAAAGTCAAAATGGAGCATGAAGGTCGTGATGAAGAGGCTTGCATAGTAGCATGAAGATAGATAAAAATGAAGATTGGGATATATCTTGGTGTAAGTTTAGGGCTTTGATTAGAAACCATATCAATTTTGCATTGTAAAGCCTTTAAGACTTGTAATTAAAACTTGGAAATTGAATGCTTGTATCACTACTTTAGAGAAAGTATGTAAGAGTCTTCTTTTTTTGCAAAATCTTGTAAACTTGTTGAATCTTGAATGACAAATTTGAATGAATTTGGCAATTGAATGAATGAATGATATTATCCCATCTTTACTCTTGTATGAAATGATTCATGCTTTGAAATTCTAAGCGAAACTATAATGAAGTTACACTTGAATATCTTGAAATAATATGGAACTTGTAGATTTCACAAATGAAATTGATGCCATGAATCTTGGCACAAAATCCTCAAATCCCTTCCTTTTCTACATTTGAAATAAAGTCAAAAACTTTCAAGTAGAAAAGAAATGTCAAACTAACTTCCCTCTAATAGCCCTTGTTGCAACTCAACCTTCTTTATGACCAAATGATAAACTTTAATTGTAAGCCCATAATAACAACAACAAAATATTCTTAATAGTTCTTGTATAATATACTCCCATAATTATCCTCAAAATGAATGGCCCACAAATAGCCCAAAAACTCACTTTATCGTGGAAACCCGATAAAATCATTTCTAATGACAATTCTCATAAAAACTTGGCTGATGAGTAAGCATGTACTGAGATAAAAATCATCTTGATAATGCTTCAAGAACTACATCAAGAAAGACGTCAACCACCTCAATGATCCAAAACCCGTGCACAAGAGCCATTGGATAATAAAAATGAGAATTACTTTGAAATACTTGCAATTGTGGCTCTTCTGATGAAACAAAGAATCAATTAATATGTCTCGAGTCATGGGAAGCCTTGGTAACTGAGTAAACAGAAGAGTGAGAGAATACGAGAGCCATCTTGGACTGATTGATAACACAACCAAATTCTGCAGCTTAAAGAAAACATGAAAGATAAGAAAACCTTGATCCAATCACAGTGCATGAATATTTATAATGAAACGTAGGCTTAAATCAAGCGGGTATATTTTGGGGTGCGACAATGTTGTCGATGTTAGGATTGGTAGTTTCAGCTGCAACGTCTTCAATGGTCAAAGGTTCTTGCTTGACGCCATGGTAGTAAACTTCGGCTCTATAGCTCCATAGTATTGCTTTGTCTGAGAAATATGGAATTGGTCTGGGCGAGGTAATAATGAGAGGTGCCACTCTAGGCGCAGGATCGACAGAGGTGATCCTTATTGTGTTCACATCAGCATAGTCTTCTGGGTAATCGTCTCCCCATCCGATTGCCTTGATGTCTTCGATTGGGATCTTGTAGCTTTCGAGAGCGGTATATTTAACCATGAAATCGAACTTTCCACTAGGATGCCCCAAGGTGTCCCAGACTTCTGGTACGGCTTCGCTTGCGTCTTCGATCTTCATATTCTTAGAAATGTCTTCGCACAGATTCTCCACAGATGGAGGTTTCAGAAATAGCACTTCTTGGTTGTCCCCCCACAAATATAATACCAAAGCAACCCTTAAAAGTAAAGCATACAAGTCAAACAATTAAAGTGATCTAGGCCCTAAGGTATCCTCTCTTTGGGATTTTCCCTAGCAGAGTTGCCAGTTCTATAACACGGTGGGAGAACTGACTTGTTTGTTTTGTGTTTGATCGCAAATGTGCGGATAACAAGAGTCGCCACCGATTTTTCTTTTATCCAATTAAGGGAAGGCGAAAAGAACAGGAAAAGACCTTCGTTAGATTCTGAGTAAGGGAAGCGGTTATGAAAAGGGAAGGTATTAACACCCTTTCCATCCATAGTTATCTACGGGCTCTTAATTGCTTAACTCACTTTATGACTTGCTTTTTGTGTGTGTTTGAAAATGTTTTTGGAAAAGGCATTTCACTTTGACTTCGTAATGATTCACGCTGGAATGTATATGAAGTGTTTGGAAATGTTTTGTTTTGGAAAAGAACTTTGTAATGATTCACGCTGGAATGTATACAAAGTGTTTTAAAAAGTTTTGGAGAAAAGAGTGTGAGGTGCAAAAAGTGTTTTGATTGAGCAAGCAAAAGAGACTTATTTTACCCACTCAGAACGGTCGTTGCCGTGTTATTTTGCTTTCCTTTAGAATAAGGCTATCCATACCATTGGTTGATAGGTAACCTTATTCATTGGATGTAAAAGGGATATCATATGGTCATAGAAGGAAACTTGTAGGGATACCTTAGCGTATTGGTAGGGACGATCATCACTTTTCGTAGGCAACAACCGAGGGATGAGATCATATATTCATAGGCAATAATCGAGGGACTATGATCTTTGTATCAAAGGGACTATGATGATATGTTTGTAGGAAACTGTGCTAAGATACCCCCACGTTCGAGGGACATGACCATGTATTCGTAAGGCAACAAGAGAGGATACCCTAAGGAGGTGCATGTGTGAAGAGTGTGTTGTATTCAGAATTTTATCTTATGATTAGAAGTGATCTATGTTGTTTTTAATCTTGCCATACACGCCTAATTACTAGCACTTAATAGATGCGGAAAATAAATTACGGAAATGTAAAGGTCCTACGCTATTACATGGCTTTGGGGCAAATACATAATATGGGAGTGCAGAAAGTAAAGGCAGAAAGGTAAAGGTCTTACGCTATTACATGATAACAAATTGCAACCTATACAACCTTTCTAGAATTTAAAATGCAGTATAATAAATAATAGAAAAAAAATGAGAAGAAAGGTTAGTGCAAAGATATTTTGGAAGTTAGTAAAAAGTGTTAGTTAGCAACCCTAATTACTAAAAAAATATTATTTTTTATGATTGATTTTTAAAAGAAAATGCCTTTTTTTTTTGTAAAAATTTTAAATAAGGATGTTCTGAACCTAAATCCTAAAGTTAGACATTTTTTAGGTTTTTTTAGAAAAAAATAAAGTTTTAAAAGAAAATCTAAGGAAAATTAGTCAGCAGGAAAATAATAAAAAAAGTGTTTCCATCAGAGCTTTTGACAGAAGTACCCTCTAGAACCTCTGGAAACCAATTTTCCAGAGCTTCTGGAGTCTCGCACGGAAGCTGGCTCTTTCTGGCACGAGCTAGCTCTTTCTGGCATAGAAGCTGGCCTTTCTGGCACGGAAGTTGCTATTTCTAGTACGAAAGTTGCTCTTTCTGGCACGAAAGTTGCTCTTTCTTGGAATCCAGAAGTTGGAACTTCTGGAGACAACACTTATAGGGATTCAGAAGTTGGAACTTCTGGAGATGTGCTTCTGGGGAGTCCAGAAGTTGGAACTTCTAGAGATGTGCTTTTGAGGGGTCCGGTTGGAACTTCGGATGTACTGAGGGGTCCGAGTTGGAACTTGGAGATGTACTCGAGGGGTCTAGAAGTTGGAACTTCTGGAGATTCTGAAATAGAAACGCGCCAAGGTGTCATCTTCTTCGTTTGAATTTCCAAACTTTTACCCACGGTTCTGATTCGTGGTTAAAGCCTATATAGCCACAGTTTCATCCCTCATTATACCCCTGCAAGAAATCAAAATTAAGAAATACGCAACATAAATCAGTTATGAGAACATGGATCAACTCGGTTTGATCCCCTGAATGTGATAGGGTCACTGGTTTCGTCCAATTTATCCTATTTTGGAAAACCCTAATTCGAGCTCATGAACCCTAGCCATGGTAGATTCTTATTCCTGTGCTAAAACTCAAATCAAACCATCTAGAAAGTTTACAAACATCAGTCTAAACACAAATTTGCAATCAAATTGTATTAAAAATGTACGAACTACTTAAATCGATTTTGAAATATGAAGAGAAAACCGTGCTCTTGATTTTACGATTCTGGATGTTTCAAGGCTTGGTGAATGGATGTATCGATTCAGAGGACTCCTAGGAACGTATTGGGATGCTTGGAATGGCCTGAATCGAGCTAAAACTTTGGCTGCAAGTAGCTTGTATCACACGCTTTTTTCAAGCTTGGTTAGGGTTCTTCTGGCTGCAAAAAACTCTCTCTAGGGTATGGAAACCTTCTGAATTTATAGGGGATGGTTTCAGGTTGAGAATTGATGAGAAAATATATCCCATTCAATGAGAATATATTTAATTTGCCAATCTTGTCAATCTTGATCAAATATTGTCAATCTTGTACCAATATCTTGCCAATCATTCAATTTCGAATTTCAGGCCATTTAATAGGTATCTTGGACCTCAAGAATGTCAAATATTCACCCTTGCATTGATTGATTTATTTTTTGCTATTTTATTTTAATTAAATTGACTTTAAATGAATAAAAATCAAAATAAATAAAATAAAAAGCTCAAGGGAGTGGAATTGGGCTTGGAAGTTCTAATTGGGATTAGAAACAAGTTTGAATCAAGAAACGTTAAGCCCATTTAGAAAAAAATTGATTTTCTCAAGTATTTCTCTTTATGCACCTCCTAAAAAATGCTCAATTTGCACAACTTGTATCTTGCTCAATTTTTAACATTTTTGGGTGTTCTTGGACTTTTTAGAAAGCTCAAGATGTCCTATAAAAATCCTTTTTAGTTTCATCTTCATTGAAGTTTCCATGTTCATGAACACTTCTTTTAAAAAAAAGACTTTTTGTTGACTTTTAAAAGGACCTATAATGTTTTGATCCATAACTTCCAAATGAAGCATTTCTGGCCAAAGCTTGTGAGACATGAAGTTGTAGAGAATTGAATTACCTTTAAAATGAGCTTTGGTGGAATAATTTCTAATAATATATGTGAAAGTTATGCTTGGTCAAAGTTCTGTTGACTTTTTTGTCCAAAAACCTTAATATGGAAACTTTGACTTTTGATCAAATCTTGACTTTTCTTGATGGATCATGATCAACCCTTGATAAAATGATGTTGACCAGAAATTATGAAGTTTGACTGTATGTTGACCACAGTTGACTTTTTGTCCAATACAGTTGATTTTTAACCATCTGAGCAATTGGATGAGCAATTTTGACTTGTAAAGCCTGAAACTTGTCATGATGATCCCTTGGAACATAGAATGAGGTATTATGACCACCTAGAGCACTGGAAATCCATCTTGACTTGAGAGGAGCAAAAACCCTAGTTTAGATTAACTGCTTAAGAGAGTTTGTCTGGTCAACCCTTGTGAACTCCTTGAGTATGGGGTTGTGGATTGTCTTGAGAAGTAGGAGGGAAAATTTTGGGGTATAACAGGATTACTCCTTTTATTATATTAATTGCAAAGAAAATGCTCATATGTTTGTAGACTTCGTTGATTTGATTTAATGATGATTAGACTCGTCAGTATCCATTATCTCTTTGTTGGCTTAGCCCTAAAACTCGAATCAAAGCGTTAGAATCCTGGAAATGTTCAAATATGTCATTACATGCATAACATTACATGCATAACATTACATGCATAACATTCATATATGTACATTCCATGCATAACAGGTTTGGAGCGGAATTCTTATCCTTGGCTTCTGCTTTTATTTAGCAGAAAATTGCAAATTTCCACCGTTACCTGACTCGGAGCAACGAACGGCGATCGATGGAACAACTTCATGTAGAAGTAGCAGCAATGAAAGTGTAGATGAAGGCGCAGATGACTCATTTCATGGAGGTTATCACTAACATGAACCGAGGACAATAAGAGTTGATGGATTTGGTTGAAAGATCTCGTCTAGAGGATGATCGACGCAATCCTTTTGATGACGCTTCTGTGGGACAACCACATGTTGAACATGAGGCACATAATGCTGATTTGGGTGTTAACAACCACCTTCGTGGTTAGAGTCTACATCTCAATGGTCATTTTTTGCCTCCACCACCCATTCCACCACATGGGTCTTATTTCTTTGATGATGGGATGCAGGGGCATTGTACTAGGGGTCGTCCTCGTTCCTAAGGTCCAAACGTCGATCAAAATGATGAAGCTTATTCTGTGAATGGCAGTGAAGTTGACTTCCCGGTTGATGTTCAAAGGTATCGTTTGCTCGAAGAAAGGTTGAAAGCTGTTGAGGGACAAAAAATGTCAGGATTGGATTTATCTGATTTGGGGTTGGCACCCATAGTGAGACTTCCTCCAAAGTTTAAGGTCCATATGTTTGACAAGTACAATGGGGCGACTTGTATAAAAACTCATATCACTGCCTATTTCCGCAAGATGGCAGTGTACACTGAAGATGAAAGGCTTCTCACGCACTTTTTTCAAGAGAGTTTGACTAGAGCATCTCTAGAATGGTATATGCATCTTGAGAGAAGTCACATCAGGACGTGGCATAATCTGGTGAATGCTTTTATCCAATAATACTAGTTCAACATTGACATGGCTCCGAACCGTTCGCAGTTGGTGGGGTTGTCTCAAAAATCGAGTCAGACATTCAAGGAATATGCTCTGAAATGGAGAGAACTTGCTGCAAGAGTTCAACCACCCATGGTAGAGAGAGAGATGATTGATATGTTCACTAGCACTCTTTTTGGACATTATTATGTTGCATGTAGTACTTCTGCAAGTTTTGCTGAGATGGTTCATTATGATGAACGAATCGAGAGTGGGCTGAAATCTAGGAAAATCCAATATTCCGAGGGAGGAACTTCCTCTAGTGTGAAGAAAACTTACAGTGGTCATCCCAAGAAAGAAAAGGGAGAAACCAATTTTGTATATGGTGGAAGAAGTAAGGCACAGGTCAATGCAGTGACTATCTCCGCTTCTCAATCACAAGCTCATCAAGAACCTTGTCAACAGAATGAGAGGCAGCAAGAGAATCGCACTCCTAGGAGGTTTGATGCTGTTCTGATGAGTTATGCTGATTTGTTTTCCCGATTGACCGATCTCAAGCTGGTAGTGCCAAAGGCTGCATTCCCACCTCCTCCTCCGGACAAGCGTCCTAGAAATTATGATGCCAATGTCAGCTGTGAGTTCCATTCTGGGACATTGGGGGCATAACGTTGAGAACTATTACGCGTTCAAGTGCAAAGTGCAAGACCTGATTGATTCAAAAACTATTGAATTGGAAGCTCGATCGCAAAATATCGGACCTAATGTCACCCAGAACCCGATGCCGCGTCATATGTCGGTGGGGTTGTTCAATCCGTAATGGAAGATGGGGAGGTCCTAAATTTGATAATGGATGTTGACCTGGTAAAGACGCCACCATATTTTGTTAAGGAATACTTGATCAAGATAGGTGTTTTCGCTGGTTGTGAGAGATGTGAACATTGTTCAAACGGTTGTGCAAAACTGAAGGATGGTATTCAGTATTTGATTACTAGTGGCCAATTGCAATTTGATTGGATTAAAAAGGATAAGAAGGTTGGAATACATGATGTATCTGTGATTACTATCCCTTATTCTCCGATTGTTATATCTACACCAACAAAACCTATTTCGTTGGCAATTACTAAACCCGGTCCCTTGCCATTTGAAAGTGACAAAGCTGTGCCTTGGTATTATGGGTCAGATGTTTATTATCTTGGTATGAAACATGAAGATGTCTCCTCCTCTGCTAAGAAGAATGACATGTTGGATGTTGCTAAGTCCGACAACTTTGTTGGAAGTGGCGGTATGACAAGAAGTGGTCGAATATTCTCTACTCTTATGAAACAATCCAATACAAACGCTTTGGCTAAGGCTAAGGGCAAGCAGCCCTGAAGTAAACTGAACTACAAAGCGCCAATCCAGACCTGGAGAAGAATGTTGAGGAGATTATGAAGTTCATTCGTAAAAGTAATTTTCGAGTGATTGATCAGCTTGCCCAGACGCCCGCTAAAATTTCTATCCTCTCTTTATTGATAGACTCAGAAGCACATAAGAATGCTTTAATGAAGCTGTTGAGCACTGCCTTTGTGCCGCAAGAGATATCCGTGGGGCAGTTTGAGAATATGTGTGCAAGCATTTCGGCTAACAATGGGTTAGGGTTTACTAATTGCGATCTTCCGCCAGAGGTTCGAAACCATAATAAAGTGCTGCGTATTTCTATGGAAAGGCGGGGCACTACCTTGTCCCGTGTGTTGGTGGATACCGGTTCCTCTCTAAATGTAATTCCTAAGTCAGCATTAATGAAGATCGACTATAGTGGTCTTGAACTCTGGCCTAGTGATCTAATTGTTAAAGCATTTGATGGTTCCAGACGTTCTGTCTTTGGAGAATTGGACCTCCCCATCAAAACTGCCCCCAGTTGTTAACTACAACTTTTTTTGTCATGGACATCCAGCCTGCCTACTATTTCCTCTTGGGCCGTCCATGGATTCACAAAGCTGGAGCTGTTACATCCACCCTTCACTAGAAGCTGAAATATTGTGTTGACGGGAAACTTATCACTGTCTGCGCTGAGGAGGAATACATTGTGATCCACCTTACTTCTTTCCGGTATGTTGAGATTGATGGTGAGATTCATGAAACTGCATTTCAAGTCTTTGAAACAGTTCATATGCTGAAGACCCCTCAATAGAAGGAGATTAAGAATGACAAAACGAAACCTTCCATGGCATCCCTGAGAGATGCTAAAGCTATGGTCGAGGCTAGACGCCTTGAAGGTTGGGGCAGTGTGGTGGAGGTAGCACCAAAGTACAATAGGTTCGTGTTGGGCTTTGACCCTGTTTTGTGATGTCAAATTCTTAAAGCACCCAACTTGGCTACTCCCGTGAAGTTTTCAATCGCCAACATCAGTCCCGGGCAAGCAAATACAGTTGATGATTCAGACAACGAATTTGATATTGACAAGTGGATTCGCCCCAGTGTCCCCGGCCTGGAGCTGAATAATTGGACTTCGAAAGAATGCATCCCAGTTACGATAGTCGAAGAGTAATTCTCTTTTGTTTCGTTATCATGCAAATAATTCATGTGCTCTGCCCAAGGCACAATGAATCATATGTAGGGCCACCATGTTTACATTTGCAGCTTTTTACCATGAAATAAAAGAATGTCTTTTCATTCAAATATTTTGTTCCCTTTCCTTCTATTTTACATCACAATTATAAAATGAAAGTGGCAATGCTTTATTTTTCTTTTTATCATCTAAAAAAACTAAAATAAGCATTAAAATCAATCATGCAGATGTAATCCCACACTCTTAATGGATCCTTTTGATAACGACCCTGCTATCAACCTTTATGACTTTGATAATCCGATCAACCAAGCCGAAGATGAGGGTGAGGAAGATTGTGAACTCCCTGAAGAGCTAGCAAGAATGTTAAAGCAAGAGAAAAAGGTCATCCAACCGCATCAGGAAGAGATTGAGAAAGTAAATCTAGGCAATTCTGATGTGACTAGAGAGGTTAAGGTCGGGGCTGCTTTAG
Source organism: Vicia sativa (assembly GCA_021764765.1). Lineage (NCBI taxonomy): Eukaryota > Viridiplantae > Streptophyta > Magnoliopsida > Fabales > Fabaceae > Vicia > Vicia sativa. The sequence goes on along the minus strand of CM038792.1, from coordinate 302,592,199 downwards.
AAGATAGCATGAAGCAGAGACTGATTGAATTACTCTGAGAGTATTTAGATATCTTCGTCTGGTCTTATGAAGACATGCCTGTGTTGGATACCGATATTGTTGTGCACAAGCTGCCATTGAAAGAAGATTGTCCTCCTGTTAAGCAAAAGCTTCGAAGAACTCATCTTGAAATGTCTAAGAAGATCAAAGAGGAAGTCTAGAAACAGCTTGATGTAGGCTTTTTGAAAGCATTTCTTATACTCCATGGGTTTCCAACATTGTTCTTGTGACTAAGAAGGACGACAAGGTTAGGATATGTGTGGACTATAGGGATCTGAACAGAGCCAGTCTGAAAGATGACTTTCCACTTCCCCGTATTGACATATTGGTGGATAATACGACTCATGCAAAAGTGTTTTCGTTCATGGATGACTTCTCTAGGTACAACCAAATCAAGATGGCACCGGAAGACATGGCCAAAACAACTTTTATCACCTTGTGGGGGACTTTCTGCTATAAAGTGATGCCTTTCGGATTGAAAAATGTCGGGGCAGCGTACTAGTGTGCAATGGTAACTCTTTTTCACGACATGATTCATAAAAAGATTGAAGTGTATGTCGACGAATTGATTGCTAAATATCAAGATGAAGAAGATCATATGGTACACCTACAAAAGTTGTTCGACAGGCTGAGGAAATTCAGAATGAGACTGAATCCAAACAAGTGTACGTTTGACGTACGATCTGGAAAGTTGTTAGGCTTCGTTGTAAGTGAAAGAGGCATTTGAGGTTGATCCTGCTAAAGTAAAAGCAATTCAAGAAATTCCTGAACCAAGAATTGAGAAATAGGTTCATGGCTTTTTAGGGAGGTTAAACGACATCTCTAGATTCATATCTCACATGACTGCCATATGCGAGCCTATTTTCAAATTGCCGAGGAAAGATAAAATGGTCAGGTGGAATGACGATTGTCAAGTCGCATTCGATAAGATAAAAGAGTATTTGCAAGAACCTCTGATTCTCATGCCTCCTGTGGAGGGAAAGCCGTTGATCATGTATTTGACAGTGCTCGAAGGTTCAATGGGGTGCGTGTTGGGACAACATGACGAGTCTGGTCAAAAAGAGCATGCAATATACTACCTAAGCAAAAAATTTACCGATTGTGAAACAAAATACTCACTGCTCGAGAAAACTTATTGTGCTTTAGCATGGGCTGCTCGCCGACTAAGATAGTATATGTTGACTCACACAACCTTATTGATATCCAAGATGGATCTGATCAAGTACATATTTGAGAATCCAGCTTTGACAAGCCGAATTGCTAGATGGAAAATGATTTTAATAGAGTATGACATCCAGTATACTACTAAAAAAGCTATCAAGAGTAGTGTGTTGGCAAATTATATTGCTCACCAACCTGTAGACGATTATCAACCAATGAGATTTGAATATCCTGATGAAGAAATCATGTACATTCAGGATTGTAACATCCCTGGCCCGGACGAGGGGCCTGAATCAGGACCTAAGTGGTCTTTGGTATTTGATGGAGCCTCTAATGTGTTGGGCAATGGTGTTGGTGCGATAATTACCACTCCAGACGGTCATCACATCCCATTCATAGCCTGAATTTGCTTCGATTGCACCAATAACATGGCTGCATACGAGGCTTACATCTTTGGTATCAAGGCGGCGATTGACTTGAGGATTAAATATCTGAAAGTGTATGGGGACTCTGCACTTGTGATTAGCCAGATTAATGGCGATTAGGAGACTCGTCACCCAAATTTGATTCCTTACTGAGAGCACGTGATGAAATTGATTCCTTACTTCGAGGAGATCACTTTCGATCACATCTCACGAGAAGAGAACAACCTGGATGATGCTTTGGCTACCCTAACATCCATGTTTAATGTCAAATGGGATAATGAAGCGCCTTCGATAACTATTCATAGATTGAATGAGCCAGCCTTTTGTTTTGAGATTGAAGCAGAGAAAGATGGCAATCCTTGGTTTTACAACGTCAAGCGATATCTTGAAACTCAAGAGTATCCAGAGGAAGCTTCTGTGAGAGATAAGAAGTTCTTAAGAATATTCTCGGCGAAGTTCTTCCTTAACAATAGTGTGCTATACTGCAGACATCATGACGAGCTGTTGCTCAGATGTGTTGGTAAAGATGAAGTTGCAAAGATCATCGAAGAGATGCATGAGGGCTCATTTGGAACTCATTCCAATGGGCACACTATGGCTAAAAAGATCTTGCGAGATGGATATTACTGGTCAACCATGGAGGTCGATTGTTTTAATCATGCCCGGGTTTGTTACAAATGCCAAGTATATGCCGACAAGGTGCATGTGCCGCCATCAACTTTGAATGTTTTAACCTCTCCTTGGCCATTTACTATGTGGGGCATTTATGTAATTAGAAAGATTGAGCCGACAGCGTCCAACGGACATCGCTTCATTCTGGTTGCAATATATTATTTCACCAAGTGGGTTGAAGCAGCATCCTATGCAAGCGTCACCAAATAGGTGGTCGCCCAGTTTATCAAGCACAATATCATCTGCCGTTACGGGATTCTTGACAAGATTATCACTGATAATGGGTCAAATCTTAACAACAAGATGATGAAGGATCTTTGTGAGTCCTTCAAGATCAAGCATCATAATTTATCCCCGTATCGCCTGAAGATGAATGGCGCTGTTGAAGCGACAAATAAGAACATCAAGAAGATTGTGCAGAAAATGGTAGTAAGCTATCGAGATTGGCATGAGATGTTGCCTTTTTCTTTGCATGGTTACAGGACTACCACTCGCACGTCAACTGGGGAAACCCCATTTTCTCTCGTGTACGGCATGGAAGCAGTGCTTCCAATCGAAGTTTAGATCCCTTCATTAAGAATCATGAAACATGTAGAGCTTGATGAAGATATGTGAGTGCAAAATCGCTTAGACCAATTATGCCTCCTCAACGAGAAACGGTTGGCAGTTGTCGGTCATGGACAAGTTTATCAGTAGAGGATGAAGAAAGCATATGACAAGAGGGTGCGACCTCAAAATTAAAATCCTGTTGACCTTGTGCTAAAGAGGATAATTCTTTCGCAGGGTGATCCTCGGGGTAAGTGAATGCCGAATTACGAAGGGCCATTTGTTGTAAAGAAAGTTTTCTCAGGTGGTGCCATGATGCTCACAACGATGGACGAAGAAGATTTTCCTCTACCCGTGAATGCGGACGTAGTCAAGAAATACTATGCATAGACTTGCTTAGTTGAGAAGAAAATAAGGGTCAGCGACTACGTCCCAAGTTGGATCAACGGTCGCACCTTGTGGCAACATCTCAAGCTACTCTGAAGGGCAATGATCAATCCAATCACCTTTTTCGGGAAAAGCGAAGTGATGAGATAGTTGGAGTTATAAAAGTGATAGCAGGGTTGAAACTTGATGAGGATTCATTATCGCATTTTCATGCGTTTTAGTTTTCCTCTTATTTTTATTTTGTAATTGCCTCCTATTGTACTTGCCTATTTACAGGCCTACTTCCAATTAATAAAATGAGTTTTTGCTTGTCAATTAATTTCTTGCGTTTGCTGATTTTTTTGCAAAAGACGTTCAAAGTTTTGTGGTAAAATTTTGCATATACAAACATTGTTGGTTTTACCATGATCAGAAACTTTTGAATATTATTCCGAAACTTGAATGACCCGGATGGCATGCAGAATTGTCGCATCATGCTAGGGGCATTTGTTGCACCCCAAAATTTACCCTCTTGATTTAGGCTTATGTTTCATCATAAACATCATATTGCATTTCATTCATATCTCATGATAAGATCCAAGCTCTTTGGGTTCTCAAGATCTCTGCAACCTAAGGAGGTTGATTGGGTTAACATACCCTCTTAAAGGAATTCCAAATTCTCATGTCTGTGAATATTTCTAGTCACAATGTTGAGGCTTATATCTCTTGATTCAGATGGAATTTTCAGTGAATCTTTCTAGTCACAATATTTTCTTTGAGTAATTTTCACAAACATGTGGTGGGCATAATGTTGAGGCTTATATCTCTTGATTTAGATGGAATTTTTGAAAACCACTTCGTGCATTTTGAAGTATGCCATGAGACCTTTCATTGGAACTTAGAATCACATCACTTGGTTCAAAATTGAGTAAGTTACAAAGCTCACAAGTTGAGGTCATGAGGCTGATTCTATGCATGCCCATGCAAGCCAGAACGCGCGCGTGGCTGCCCAGATTTTGCCTTGCTTGTGCACAACTTCAAATGATCATATCTCACTCATTTTTGCTCCATTTTTAGTGAACCAAAGCTTGTTTTAATCCTCATGCCAAGAGTTATTGATATGCCTCAAAAGGCCAAGAAATGCACGAGCCATTTGTGAGAAAATTGGAGGAAAAAAGTGATCCAAGGCTTTTTTTTTTAGCAGAGTTGTTTTATGCATTTTGTAAGTTGTGTTGTGCAAGTTTGTTTGAGCAAGCTTAGCTAGGGATCGAAGCAAGCAATGCTAGCATGTATCTTACCATAAAAAGCCAAGCATTTTTTAGCACATTTTCCTCACACCCATTCCATGCACTAACTTTTTTTTTGCCATATCAAGGAAGGTTGAGGAATAAATCACGTGAGGATATTCTCACCACCTGGCCAGCTCATCAAAACGCAGCCAAGGATAGTGAGAAAAGGAGAAAAACGCAAGCTACACTCAAGATGCCATTTTTATGATTTTTTGCTCTAACGGATTTGTGAAGAGAAAAGGACCAAGCTACCCTTGTTATACACACACATTATAAGTTAGAAGCTTCTCATTTGCAAAAAATCTTGCTCTCTCTCGTTTTCCAGATCCCAAAATTGCTCTGCATTTTTCATGTTTCTCATACTTTGAAGTTGTTACAAATCGTGTTTGAAGAGGATTTTCTTCATCATTCAAGCTTCATTGAGGATCTAAGAGCAATATTGTGGTATTTTCTCTTCAAATCCAGAGGCATATTTGGATTTATTTTCCAAATCAACAGGTAACATTCAAACTTCAAATCTGAATTTCTAGCTTGCAATTGATGAATTTGAGGTTATACATGTGTGGTTAGCTGGCCAAACAATAGGTTTGATGTATAATTGCATCTGTTTTTGAAGCATATTGCATAGCATGAAGTTCTAGAAATCCGGATTTGGATGATTTTCTTGATTTTCTTGCTCTGATTTCTTGATGTATGGTGGATCATTTGATTTTTTACAAGTTGTGTCTTGTAGCTTGCCATGTGATCTTCATTTAGAGCTTTGACTCACTTAATTTGGTTGAGAAATGAGTGAGATACGATTGCTAGAAGTTGCATGCATGACACTGCATTCATACGCGTTTAGGGCATAGGCTGGAGGTTGAAGATGATGTGTGGCATCATCTGATCAGTCCATGCATTTTTGAATTTTCATTTTCATTATTTTGTAATTAGCATCTTAGATCCATTTATTTTGCATTCAAAAATCATCCAAAAATTACAAAAAAATACCATAGACTCATGTTGACTTTAAATATTTTGTGGAATTTTTTTACAAATTTTTAAAAATGTTTTGACCAATTAAATAAATTCTGAGATTAATTAATTGCTTTTCAATTGAAAAATTCCTAAAAAAATACTTTCCAATGTTAAACAATTCCACAAAAAATATTTTGAATCCTCCAGAGGGTTAATTTTGGGTTTCTCAATTTTATTTTATAATTTTATAATTTTTGCATAATTAAATAAATTCATGCATTATATTGCATTTCATGCATATTTAAATTGTTAAAAAATACTTCCATGCATGTAAAAAATACATAAAAAATATGCTGCTCCATTTAAATCATGCACCATGCATTTCTGAATTTTATTTCATCATCCTTGCATTTTTTCCATATTTAAATAATTTCATGCATATTTAAATCATTAAAAATACTTCCATGCATATAAAAAATGGATAAAAAATATTTTAGTTCATTTAAATCATACATCATACATTTCGGATTTTTATTTTATATTTTTGTCATTTTTTCATGATTAAATCAATTCTTGCATTAAATACATGATTTGCATTATCCATTTTGCATTTTATTTGCTTTTTACCATTTTTTCTCAAAGATAAAAAATGACAAAAATAGTTTTAATCATGCTTAGGGTGTTAGGACACTGTTTCTAATTTTTGTAGATTTTTACTTCTAACTTTTACATTTAATACCAATTTCTCTTGTTCATTGGTCATACAAGCATGTATCTTGAACTAGAATTGACTTTTTGATTTTATTTTGACCTTTCCATGGATTTTTGAATTGTGCAAGGATATGTCCCTGAATTGTAAGGGATTTGATCTCCTTATTTCATTTTTGCTTGGATTTTATCTTTCATTTTTCTATTTTTTTGGAATTTCTAAGGTGAACATACCTTGTGGCCTAGTGTAATTGAGTCTAGCTTCAATTTGAAGCTTGTGGACATGATTTAAGGCCAAGCTTTGGGTATGTGATGATCATTTGAGTTCTCTGGTAATGTGTAACATGTTTCCATTTATTGGAAATTATATGTTGATCATTAGGTTTCTACCTTGAGCATAAAGCTTTGTGTGTTTTCCCAAAACTCTATCTTGTCAGCCTTGGTTCTTAAACCCTTTTCTTGTATAGTTTGTGTTTTTAATTCATGTTTAGAGGGTATGATAACCTCAAGGATAGTCTTCTAAGACTTGAGAGACATTTGACCTCGAGGGATCACCTTGTCCCTTTAGTTAGAAGTTTGATCTTTATTTCATTTGTTGCATCCTTGTGCATGGATTGTAAGGTGAGGAATGCATTCATGCAATTCTTTAGGAATCTACTTCTCACTCCCTTACTTCATCCTTATAGCATATTTAGGGCCTTGATTCCAGTTTGATTGATTCATTTAAGCCCTTAATTTTCTCAAGCTCATGCAACTTTTGTTGATTAGAATGTTACCAACTTATGCTTATGGCTGTAGCACTTGTGTTATGTGCATCATGCATGGTTCTAGCAATCCAATTCCAATTGGATCTATTATTTTTACTTCTGACCTTGTACATTATGTAATCAATAACTCAATGCTCTTTGATTCATTTACTTGTACTAAATTGTAATGTCATCATGATGACCTAGAAGAGCTAGATCTTCTTTTTCTTCTTCTATTGTTTGGTTGAAACATACCTTGAGGGATTATAGGTTCATGATTTTTGAGGCATGTCACTTCAATTGACATTACCTTATGCTCATGACAAACATCTTGTGAGGGTTCTATCATCACCCTATGACATACAAGACATCTTTCCCTTCCTACAAGTCTTAATCAATGTTGTTTAATCTAAGGTAGGTGGTATTTTGCTTTGGATGATTTTGTTCATCAAATAGGTGATTTGTTTGTGTATGGAAGCTCCATCTTCTACATTTGGTTGCTCATGAATCATATATTGAGTTAAAATTATGACACAAGTCACACATGTTTTTAATTTTCTAATTAAAACCACTTTGTTTAAATCTTTCTTAAGTACAATGTTTAACTAGTTTAGATGCATTCAAACCTTAATCCAATGTACTTGTGTGTGTGAGCTTTTTACTTAGTTTGAATTTCTTTTGTTTGTAGTTTACTTAGGTCTTAAACTACTGGCCTTGTGTGTTACATTCCTTCCTAATCTTGCCTCTTCATCATGAGTGATTCACTAACTTGTTTGCTCACTTACAACTAACTCTAGGGTTTAGAATCACTCCCTACCACTACTAATCTTTGCACTATGAATGATTGTGAAGCATGATATTTGGGTAATTGTTTTGTGTTTATGTGAGCATCATGTTTATGTTCTTGTCATCCATCTCACTTGTCCACAACACTTGACACAAACATGCTTGGACACATACGCAAACACTTTCCATCCCACATTTCTAGTATGCGCATTCTTGTTGAAAATTGCTCATGTAAAGGGTTTGATGATTGTGTATGACATGAATGCATCTATACCATGATAAGTACTGACTTGTATCATTTTCCATCATCTAAATGTCATACCTTTTCACTAATACCATGCCATGCTTCATTTGTTTCCTAGGTGCATATTTAGGGTAAATGTTTGACTAGTTCTTGCATTATTTTCTTGTTTTCTTTTCTTTTGAGATGATTGTGGTGTATATCATGTATGTAATATCTATATTTCCACTACTGACTTCATTCAAAAATGTCACCACAAGGCATGTTCACAATCATTCATCTAAGCACATCTCACCTCACATTTCTAAATGCATGTTTAAACTTTTCCTAGTTGCTTTTGTTTGTGCATTATAAATAATGAAAATGCATATGATGATCATGCATTCTTACCATGATAGCCACTGCCATCCATGTCCCCTTATGCTATGAGTTTCATCCTTTTGCATTCATGCGTCAACCATGCTTCATTCCATCTTTAGTTGCATTCTAGGTCAAGTTTTTAACTAGTTCTTGTGTAGATGTTGTATGTGTACAATTTGAAGCATCTTATGACTTGATAATGCATAACTTGAGTAGCTTTTCACCACACATCATCTCTAATCCCAATACTATTTGACACTTAGCACATGCATGCGCAAGCACAAACACACACACACACATACATACACGTGTTTACCCGCACTTGCACGAATCGAATGCATTTCACTTGAGTGTTTTGCTTTTGAATTATTTGTATGCGTGTTTAAATGTTTTGGTTGATGAAATAACATGTTTGCTAATGTAACTTGTGTATCCTAAAATTTCTTGACTCATTTCTCTTCATCTTTGCCTTTCCATGGCTTCTTTTAGATTGTAAATACCTCTTAGGCTAAGCATTTCAACTAGTTTTCGTACCAATGTTGTAATTGCATCTTCATGACATTTCTTTTATGATTTGGTTATTAATTCATTCACATGATGTTGGTACTGTAATTTCTTCATCTTGACACCTTCTTTTCATGTCATAAACCTCACACACTTAGACGCACTTCGCCACACGCGTTTGTTGCATGTTTGCGCACTGTTGATAGATTTTGGCTCTTGAATCTTTGTGGTTTATTTTGCATGATGTAAATGAGCATTAAAATGGTTAGCCACTGACTTGTATGTCATTTTATTCTTTAATTGTCTATTAACTTCATCTAAGTCTAACGCTTCGCACAATAGCTCTTTGCATGCTTTTAGGATTAGTTTCGACCTAGTTTGTGAATTTACTAGTTTGTGGGTGTTTATAATGATGCTTGATGTTTGTTAAAGGTTTGTATAACTTTGTAAATGAATTTTGTGTCTACTGACCTCACTTCACATGACACTTTATATGAACATCATTCACTCAAATTTCACTACATCAACTTCTTTCTTCTTCTTCTTCTTCTTCTTCTTCTTCTTCTTTCTTTTTTAGCACTTGTTAGTGCTTAGTTTGTGTGCTTTTGCCAAAGCACTTTACTTGATTCTACCCCTCTTCTCATTTTGTTTCCCAACCAAGATGATTGATTGTATAGGTTCCCCTTAGGTTTTGCTCGATTAAGTTAGTTTTTGAGTTTAGACATTAAGTTAGGCATCCATGTATGATAACTTTAGGTAGATCTTCCCCTTGTTTATATCCATAACTTAGGAGCAACTTTGCATGATAACATTAGGATTTAGAAGTAGGTTAGTTTCCCTTAGCCATTTTACCTTTATCCCTTTGCATCCTTAAAACTAAAATCTTGTTTTGTCAAGTGCATTAAAACTTTCTAATAATATGAAACTTTTTCCAAAGTAAAAGATACAAACCAACTAGTCTAGGATGTTTCGTCGTCCTGTTTGCTGTTGATGCTTCGTCGTCCTGTTGCTGATGTTTCGCCATCTCATCCTCTGATGTTTCGCCATCTCATCCTCTGATGTTTCGCCATCTCATCCTCTGATGTCTCGTCATCTCGTTTGCTGATGTTTCGTCATCCCGTCTCCCGATGTTTCGTCATCCCATCTGTAGTTGATGTTTCGTTATTGTTTGTTGTTTCGTCTTCTAATTTAAAAAACACAAACTAACCAAAACAAGTGAGCCGAACTAAAGTGCTCTGACTTTCCCATTGCACGAGGGAATATGTAGGCATCCTGTCGCGGGGCTAGATCGAGCAACCTTTGTAAATAATTCCTTCTTTTCCCCGTGTTTTCTTTCTTTTATTCTTTTCTTTATTTCTTTATTCTTCTTTTCTTTTTTGAATGCATTATACCATATACAGATATAGATAGACCCTTACACCCATTAGATAGAAAGTAAAAGCGGATACCATAGAGTACTACGGGCGCGTGGGGTGTTAATCCCTTCCCCTCGCGTAACAGACTTCCTTACCCAATCTCTCGGTCGCAAGACCGTGATTTCTCTGTTTCAAGTTTACTCGATGTTTACCTTTCCCTCTTGGCGGGATAAAAAATGTTTGATGGCGACTTCATTGATATATAGTTATATCCTTTGATTTTCAGCCGGGTGTTTCAGTTGGCGACTTCACTGGGGATCGTCTAGACCTCTTGCTGGTCCGATCAAAAGTCGATCCTAGCTTTTGTTTTCTATTCTTTTGGGTGTTTATTTGTTTTGTTTATTGTTTTATAGCTTGTTTTTCGTTATTTGTATATTTATACTTGTACATGTTTGCATGCATCTGCATCAGGCTATATTATTCTGTCGGCTATTGTGCCGTTGTTTTTTTTGGTGGGTGGGAGTTACAAGAGGTAAAAGGCCCACTACCCAGGCCAGTGACACATAGGATAGATGGATGTTCACGTCAAATCCTGCATCCCGTGATGCGTGTAAGGAGGCATGAAGTACCAAACTCAGACGAGGTTCGATTGACGGTACTTTCGCCCTACATCCTTTGTGTAGTTAGCGAAGTGCTCGATAAAGAACCATCGACTATGTTTATCATTAGGTGCCCAGTTGTGTCTATTATTACCCGTGAGGTTGGGTTGGGACAGGTACATATGCTGACTTATGTTGGGTTCTTTGGTTATTGGTTCTGTCACCTATGGTTTACTCCACCAGCAAAACAGTGTTCAAAAATGGAGTTTGGTCCTATTGCATTCATGAAACATTTTGTAAATTGCATCCATTTTTATTAACATACATGTTTTATCATTTCCAGGATTACTAGTCTCCGAGTCAAGTTATTGGGTCACTACTAAAAGATGGATACTGAAAAGAAGACTAATTACAGATGCCATCCAGTGTACAAGTTCCCCGCTCCAGCTCTTGAGAGTTTGATTTTGTTGGCCCAGAGGTCCCCTCCTGAGGTTTTTGTTGAGTTTACCAGAGACTATGGAAGGATTCTATCATACTTGAAGTACCCTCTCAGTGAATACCAGGAAGATGGTCTTAAAGCTTTGTTCTAGTTCTACGACCGCGAGTTGAGATGCTTTGTGTTTCCAAATTATCTGTTGCTACCTACCTTGGAAGAATATTCTGATCTTTTAGACATTCCAGTGCTTCATCAAGTACCTTTTCACATTGCTATGGGGAAACCTTCTAATGATCAGATTGCTGCTGCCTTGTTCCTAGAGAAGTCGGTGATTTCAGCTAATGCCGCAAAAAAGGGGGCGGTGAAAGGTTTTCATTTGGGATTTCTATTGAGAGAAGCTAATGCTAAAGCCGCGAAGTTTGATTGGAGAGGTTTTAATGCCATCTTGGCTTGTTGTATTTATGGGATGGTCTTGTTCCCAAATGAGCCCAAATTCATTGATGAGAATGCTATCACCCTGTTCATTCAGAAGAATCCTGTTCCCACCCTCTTGGGAGATTTGTATCATTCCATTCATTCAAAGAGTTACAAAGGAAATGGTGGTTTGGTCCATTGTTGCGCTCCACTCTTGTACCAATAGTTCCAAAGTTTCCTACCTCGTGTCGGTGCTTTTGGGGATACTCAGCATACTATGCGGTGGGTGCCTCGCTTGATAGCTCTCATATCTCAGGATATCAGTTTGTATAGGCATGTTGTGACTAAGGCAGAAAGGGAAAGTATAATTGTCCGTTGTGGAGAGTTCCCTAATGTACCTCTCATAGGTATTCGAGGTGGTGTCAATTATAATCCATTCCTTGCTTTGAGACAATTGGGATATGCTCTGATAGGCCCTCCTAGTGAAGAATGTGTACGAGAGACTGTGTGCTTTGACATACCGAACATTATCAGATATTTGGAAAGAGCTGTTCAAGCTTGGAAGAGAATTCACATTGAAGAAGGACAGTTCTTCGGCAAGAAGGATCCTACAGCTTATGCATTGTTTGTCCAGTGGATTGAAGAAAGAAACAAAGATCGACAGTGGCCTTCTATTACTGGAGTTGCACCTTTCCATCCTCCGGTTGCTAGTGTTCCAGATGTTGTGCCCAAAGGAGATTATGAGCGAGTGCGCGCTCAGAACCGCCTTTTGATAGAAGAAAAAGAGACTCTAACCGTGAGATGTTTGGTTGCTACCCAAGAGAAGAACCAGTTGGCTCACAAGCTCAAGAAGTTTGAGGGAGAGACATCTGATGCTACAAGGAAGAGATCCAGGTCCGAAGGATGGTTGATGTCATTGGAAGATCACATGAGGGCTATAGCAGAGATTGACAAGAAAAGCAAAGATTCCAAGGTTGAGTTGGAGAAGAAACATAAAGCAAAGATCAGAAGCCTAGAAAGAAAGATTCTAAAGGAAGCTACTCAGAGAGTAGCATTTGAAGATCAGCTCAGGCAGAAGGATGTTCAGCTATCTTTGGCCATAGAAGAAATTGGGTGTCATACCCCAAAATTTTCCCTCCATCTATTCAAGAGATTTCATACACCCCTACTCAAGGATTCCTCAAGAGTTGATCAGACAAACTCTCTCCTAGACAATCAACCCAAACTAGGGTTTGGTATCTCTCAAGTCCAGATGAATTTCCAACATCTCCAATGGCCTTCATGCCTCCTCATATGCTTCAAAGATTCTTCATGTCAAGTTTCAAGCCTCACAAGTCAAGTTTCCTCGTTTGCTCGGATGGTTGAAAATCGGTTGTATTGGACAAAAAGTCAACTGTGGTCAACATACAGTCAAACTTCATAATTTTTGGTCAACATCCTCATTTTGAAGTTACATTCATCATTTGATCAAGGGTTGATCATGATTCATCAAGAAAACTCAAGATTTGCTCAAAAGTCAAACTTTCTAAATTAGGGTTTCTAGGTGAAAAGTCAACTGAACTTTGACTGATCATAACTTTCTCATACTTTCTCAGAAATTTTTCCACCACCTCTTGTTTTGAAGGAAATTCAATTCTCTACAACTTCATGTCTCACAAGAATGTCCAAAAAATGCTTCATTTGAGAGGTATAGCTCAAAACATTACAGGTCATTTTCAAAGTCAACAAAAAGTCAACTTTTTGATTTGAAGATATATTGAGCATGGTAACTCCAATTGAGATGAAACCAAAGACATTGTTTAGAGGACTCTTAGAGCTTTCCAAAAAGTCCAAGAACACTCAAAAATGTGGAAAATTGAGCAAGATGCACCATCCACAAGTTGGGCAATTTTGAAAGAATGCACAAAGAGAGATACTTCAAAAAAATCAAATCTTTTGCAAATGGGCCTACTTTTTCTTCATCCTAGCTTATTCCTCATGCAATTAGGAGTATCCAAGCCCAATGCCACGAATTTTTGATTTATTTTTCTATTTAATTTGTAATTTATTCATTTAAATGCAAATTAAATTTGAAAATAAATTATAAAATCAAAATTAATTGGAAGATTGATTTTTATTTCTTCTTTGTGATCCAATCAATACATTGAAAGCCAGCAAATTCGAAATTGGATCAATATGGGAAGATTAGATTGAAATTTGACCAAAATTTGAAGATTTGATTTCATGAAAATATCAAGATTGATTATCATTGATTATTGATCAATTCTTTCCCAAATCAATCCCAAATCCATCCAATATAAATATGTGATGCATACCACACGGATTAGGGCAGAATTTTTGACTCAAGAACCCTTGTTGCAAGCTCAAAAAACCGTGCCTCTCAAGCAACGTGCAATCCTATTTCCAGCCGTTCTCAAGCAATTTTGAGGATTCCATTGCATTCCTTGGCATCTCCAGAGTCGATCCAGATACTTACTTTGCCAAAAACCATCCAGAATCGTGAAATTCGAAATCGGTTTGTTCTTAAAAAATCCAAAATCGTATTCTGATTTTCATGCATATTTAACATGTTTTGTGTTTGTTTTTGTGATTAGTAGGAAGATTGCAAGCTTTCTGGGTACTTTAATTGCATTTTCATGGCCGGAAACTCAAGGTGCCATGGTTAGGGTTCCTGAGTTCGTTTTAGGGTTTCACGAAATACATAAAATTGGACAGCAAGACCTATACCATTGCATTCGAAATGCTTCAAGGAATCGAACCATGGTCTTAGATGTCATTTATATTATGTATGCTGCGTTTTCCATTTAGCCAGGGCCTGTAGCGTCGAAGCAAGACCGACGCTAACTTTTGAAAATTCAAAATGAAGAAGACGATCGTTGGCGCGGAGACGAGGCAATGGGGAAACAACGCGTGTAATCCACTCGTTTCAATTTCCAAACAGTAGCGCGCGTTGGTTCAGATGGCAAGGGAGTGGGTTTTCAAAGTTTGAAGCTAGTGTCTCCAGTTCGATCCCTGGCTCAGACACTTATTTTTTACAAGTTTGCAAAACCTCATATTTTCTTTTTTTTCTATATTTTAATATTTGCATCCTATTTTAATTATATTCACATTTTATTTCTGTATTAAAAACTCATCAAAAATTAATTTTCTTTTTACATTATTTTCATAAAATCTTTATTTAATTTATAAAATTAAAAAAATACAATTTTTGCATGCATATTTATTTTTATTTGTAATTTTGCATTTTAATCATTATAAATTCATTTTAAATTATTAAATTGCATCCAAAAAATCCCAAAAAATTATTTTAGCATATTTATATTATTTCCAGCATGTAATAATTTTCTCATATAAAAAATTTGCATTTTTTCTAACATTTTCTCTTATTTCGATTTCATCATATTTTCCGATTTCTCGTTTGTTTCACAGGTTAATCCGATTCAGACGATTCTTCCGTTTTATTTTTATTTTTCAATAATGTAATTGCATATGGGTTGTAATAGTTTTTAATTAGGGCTTTATTTTCCGCATTTTTAATTATGTATCTGCCCCAAAGCCATGTAATAGCGTAGGTTTATCTTTCCGCACCTTTACATTTCCGCTTTTACATTCTGCATTTTACTTTCCGCACCCTATAAATTGCTAGTAATTAGGCGTGTATGGCAAGATAATAATGAACATAGCCCACTAATCTTCAAGATAAAATATCTGAAATCAACACACTTCTTTCACACACGCACCCCTTAGGGTAATTCTCTCTCGTTGCCTTACGAATTCAAATGGTCATGTCCCTCGAACGTAGAGGTATTCTAGCACCGTTGCCTTCAAAACAAATCATCATAGTCCCTTCGATACAAAGATCATAGACCCACGATGTCGCCTCCGAATACATGATCTTGACCCTCGATTGTCGCCTACGAAAAATGATGATAGTCCCTTCGAATGTGCTAGGATACTTCCTACAAGTTGCTTTCTATGACCATCCGATGTCCCTTCGAATGTCCCGCTTACATCTAACGAATGGAGCTACCTACTAACTAATGGTATGGCTAGCGCTATTCTAAAGGAACGTAAAAGTACGAAAACGACCAATTCTGAGTGGGTAAATAAGTCTTTTAGTTGCTCGCTCTATCAAATGCTTTTCACACCACACACTCTTTTTTCAAAGTTCAAATTCTTTTCAAAACAACAAAAACATTTCCGAACACTTTGTATACACTCCTACATGAGTCATTACAAAGTCAAAGCGAAATGCCTTTTCAAAATATTTTTGTCAAACACACAGAAAGCAATTTTAAAAGGTGATCTAGAGCAACTAAGAGCCCGTAGATAACTACGGATGGAAAGGGGTGCTAATACCTTCCCTTTTCATAACCATTCTCCCGAACTCAGAATCTAACAAAGGTCTTTTTCTGTTACTTTTACCTTCCCTTAATTGGATAAAAATAAAAGTCGGTGGCGACTCTTGCTATCCGCACATTTGGATACAAAAATCCTACAAAGTCAGTTCACCGTGTTACAGAACTGGCGACTCTGCTGGGGAGATATCACCCAAAAGAGAGAATTGCCTTAGGGATTTCTAGATAACCTTTATTGCTTTCTGTTTGAATTGTATGCTTTATCTTTAAGGGTTGCTTGAGTATTATATTGTTGGGGGATCCTACACCCGGATCCAGGTTTCCTTTTAGGTAAGTAGCATTAGATCATCGCGACCGTTAGACGTATAACTACGCGGTCAACATGATGGCTACGTTAGCATGACACTTTGGTTGTCCCGATACTCTTCATTCCCAAGTTGAAGATAGTATTTGGCTTCTGTGTGGTGTCATCAAGCGATAACTAAACTTTTAGAACCTTAATTGACCCATCTTGGCCATTAGAAGGTAGTGAGATGGCCGGCTTTGGTGTAGACCGAGGTTGGTTGATACTCGATGCTACGCTCATTGAGATTAGACTTTTGGGACATTTTCGATCGACCACTTGGCCCGTCGTATTGAAATAAGCGCCTACGAGAAAGATCTGTGATGTGAGATTCCTAGAACCCGGTTACTATTATAGGACAGGATGAACCAACTCAAACTTTTGGTGGGGTAATCACCTATACCTCATGCAAGCCTTAACCCTAGGCTCATTGTGTGAATTGCTTGTGTGTGCTAAACATGACATCATGACATCATCCGCATTGCATATCATTTCTAACTATTTCAAGGACCTAGGGATTTATCTTTGCTCTGTTTTGTAGGGATTATAGCTCCTAGAAAGACTATCCGAATCAACTTCATGGGTATCCCTTCTCAACTCAAAGAATTGGTTTCAGAAATTCCCGACCATGCTCAGTTCATCAAAAGACATGGTTATCTGCTTGATTTGGTTATCTCCGGTTTTGAAGAGGATATGATGCATGTCCTATTCCAGTTCTTTGATCCGAAACACCATTGCTTTACATTCCCAGATTATCAGTTGGTTCCTACCTTAGAAGAGTTCTCTAAGCTACTTGGGATACCTATTCTTGACCAAATGCCATTCACCGGTTTGGAAAAGGTTCCTAAGTACGAAGACATTGCATCAGCCTTACATCTTAAGCGCTCAGACATTGAAGCCAATTGGGAAACTAGAAGTGGAGTTAAGGGTTTACTTTCCAAGTTCTTAATCAAGAAAGCCCGAGAATTCCTCAAAGTTATGAGTTTCCATGCATTTGAAAACATTGTGGCCTTGCTAATTTATGGCTTGGTTCTATTTCCTAACTCGGATCAGTTCATCGATATCAACGCCATCAAGTTGTTCCTTACCCGTAATCCAGTGCCTACTTTACTTGGAGATATGCTACATTCTCTCCACACCCGTACTACTAAGCGACAAGGAACTCTCATGTGTTGTGTCCCGTTACTTTCAAGGTGGTTTATTTCGCACCTTCCTCCATCAGTTTTGAAGAATGAACAAAGGTTGAGATGGTCTCAAAGATTAATGTCACTCTCTCATTCAGATATCCGTTGGAGTCTTTTCTCTCAAAAGGACTTCACATTCATTGAGCGTTGTGGAGAATTCCCTAATGTACCACTCCTTGGTATAAGGTATTACTTACAACCCTTCTCTAGCTCTACGTCAGTTTGGTTTTGCTCGAAGAGATGGTCCACATGATATGCTTCTCCAAGATATTATGTTCGATTACAATCACGATCTCGAATTAAGCGAAGGTTTATACATGCTTGGGGCATGGTAAAGAAGACTGATACCAAGACTTTGGGGCACCCGAACTCCATTCCTTGGGAACCTTACCTCAAATGGGTGCGAGCTCGAGCTCAAAACCTCATGATGCCATTCACTGTTCTACCAGTAATTATGGAACCTTGCTATAGGTGACGTACCTATCTTTTTCTCCATCCCGACATGCCTCCGATTTTGAAGGCTTGAAGAGATCCTGGATTCAACTAAAAGAAGAAAGGGATACCTTTGAAGCTCAATGCTATGCAAGTGAGAAGAAAGTTCTAGAGTTGACCAAGCTACTTCACGAGGAGCGAAACATCAACGCTTACATCGGCACCAAGAGGAAGCGCCCATGGGAGACTTAGAGCTTTAGGATGTTTATGTTTTCTTTTATTGTTTTGAACTATCTCTTGTACTTAAAAAGAAAAAAGAGGAATAATAAAAAGAAGTACTAATAAATGTTTGTTCATTGCTTGTTTAACAAATTTAAATCTCTTAGGTCCTTGAAAACATTGCATTGCATTCGCATAAACATTGCATATCATAGCATAACATTGCATCACAGGTACATTGGAGATTGGTTTTCTCATTTGCTCGCTATTTATTTTAGCAGAAATGGCTCTTGAACAGACTGTCAAAGATCTCCGGCTCGAATGCTCGGTTTAAGATGTTCACCACTTGGTCCAAGGCCAAGAAGATTTGAAGAAGCTCATCAACAAGAAGAAGAAGGTTGTTGGTCTCCTCAACATGGGTAGACGCTACAAAGGGGTCCAAAAGTGGTCATCGGATCGAGCTCTCGAAGGAAGTGTCCATACAGGGAGTACCAAGGGTGATGAAGATGACCGTGTGAGCCAAAGAAAGGAGGAGAGGACCGCTCGATTATAGCCATACTCGGCGAAGATGACAAGTACAAACAACTTGAAGACCGTCGAATCTTTGGAAAACCCGAAAATGTCCGGCTGAATTTCGATGATCCGAGTCTCGTCCCTGTTGTGATTCCTCCCAAGTTCAAAGTTCCAACTTTTCCAAGTATGATGGCATGTCCCAAAGCTGCATTTGAAGTCCTATGTCCGAAGATTAATCCCCACGATGAAGAAAGTTGTGGATGCACTATTTTCAAGAGAGTTTGTCCGGAACCCGTTGGAATGGTATTATCGCTTAGAATGATCCGTCGTGGAGTGACTTGGTGATGCTTTCTAGACAGTATGAGTACAATCTTGAATTGACACCCACTCGCATGCAACTACAAAGCATGTCTATGGGTCGTGACGAGAAGTTCAAGGAGTATGCTCAGAAGTGGAGAGATCTAGCAGGCAGAGTTCAACCACCCTTGTCCAATAGGGAGTTGGTTGATATGTTTATGGGAACACTGACAGGCCCGTTCTTCAATCATCTGATTGGAAATTCTTCATCCGGATTCACCGAGCTGATATTGACAGGCGAGCGCATTGAAGCTGGTATCAAGAGTGGGAAGATTCATGTAGAGACATCTTCGAATGCTGCGAAGAGATCTTTTGGTGCTAAGAAAGAAGCTAATGTTGTGTATGGTCAGAAAAGCCGAGCCAAGACCGACCGCGCTCAATCTGTGGGAGCAGTTGTGATCTCCAATCCTACATCATATGCAAAAAATACTTACTACAGGCTCCAGGAGTTGAGATGACGACGAAAGTCACCAAATAGTCCCCCACAGAGCATGATCCCCACAAAGGTGTCACTCACAACAAACCTTCCCCAGCGGAGTATGTGTTAATCCAAGCAGTAATTCCACTCAACCGAGCAATGTTACATCAGTCTCCAAGCAGTAACACCTCATCCCCAGTCAAGGTATTCATCCCCAGCAGACATTTCTCAATCCTCCCCCTTCTCCCAGCGGCGGTATCCAGACACAAGACTTGGTCAGATAGTGCATCGGAGGAAACCTACATCTTCATTCCCCAGCCAGAGATTACAACGGGATCCTGACTCTTCCAGCCCGGTCTCCCAGCAACTATCAAATGCTCTCCAGCGAGATCTGCACCCAGAATCCCCAGTAAAGCGCCTCCTAAATTTCCTCAGCAGGATCTACATACAAGGTCCCCAACGGATCGCCTCCCAGATTCTCCTCAGCAGGGTCTATATATGAGATCTCCAACAACGAGCTTCTCAATCTCTACCTTCCTCAACAATATCTAGGCCCAAGACTTGGTCAGATAGTGCATCGGAGGAATCCAGGGTATCTTTCTCAAAAGCAGGGACTTCCACCTACTCAATTCCCCAAGCAGGAGTCAGAAATCCTCAAACAGAACATCCGCATCTTCTTCAAGATGGATATGTTTTGAAATACCACAACATCTATCATTCATACATTTCTCATAAAGTCATAATTCATGCATACGTCATTCATATACACTGTCATGCATCATACTTTGCATAAGACTAACGAATATTCTATCAAAGTTTCTCTTGTTTTTTTCCAAAAAACAGGTAACAGTCACTTCTGACGCAAACAGGTCCAGGATTAAGCCCCGAATCGACGGGAAAACTATCTGAAAGACCACCCCTGGTTGTCCTCCGACGACTGGTCCAGGATTAAGCCCCGAATCGACGGGAAAACTATCTGAAAGACCGCCCTTGGTTGTCCTCCGACGACTGGTCCAGGATTAAGCCCCGAACCGACGGGAAAACTATCCGAAAGACCGCCTCTGGTTATCCTCCGATAACAGGCAATGGATCAACACCCGATGCACAACAGGGAAGCTATCCACATTTTTGCCAACTACTATCTCCCTCAGAGTAATCAGCACGAAGATTTATTCTGATCCCTTATTATCAACAGCGACTACAGAGTCTAGCGTACGACTCAGTTGCCTTGGATGGCATCTTAAGCCCATCTCCGACTACTTGTCAACATTTCTTCACAAGAATGTCCAAAAAATGCTTCATTTGAGAGGTATAGCTCAAAACATTACAGGTCATTTTCAAAGTCAACAAAAAGTCAACTTTTTGATTTGAAGATATATTGAGCATGGTAACTCCAATTGAGATGAAACCAAAGACATTGTTTAGAGGACTCTTAGAGCTTTCCAAAAAGTCCAAGAACACTCAAAAATGTGGAAAATTGAGCAAGATGCACCATCCACAAGTTGGGCAATTTTGAAAGAATGCACAAAGAGAGATACTTCAAAAAATCAAATCTTTTGCAAATGGGCCTACTTTTTCTTCATCCTAGCTTATTCCTCATGCAATTAGGAGTATCCAAGCCCAATGCCACGAATTTTTGATTTATTTTTCTATTTAATTTGTAATTTATTCATTTAAATGCAAATTAAATTTGAAAATAAATTATAAAATCAAAATTAATTGGAAGATTGATTTTTATTTCTTCTTTGTGATCCAATCAATACATTGAAAGCCAGCAAATTCGAAATTGGATCAATATGGGAAGATTAGATTGAAATTTGACCAAAATTTGAAGATTTGATTTCATGAAAATATCAAGATTGATTATCATTGATTATTGATCAATTCTTTCCCAAATCAATCCCAAATCCATCCAATATAAATATGTGATGCATACCACACGGATTAGGGCAGAATTTTTGACTCAAGAACCCTTGTTGCAAGCTCAAAAAACCGTGCCTCTCAAGCAACGTGCAATCCTATTTCCAGCCGTTCTCAAGCAATTTTGAGGATTCCATTGCATTCCTTGGCATCTCCAGAGTCGATCCAGATACTTACTTTGCCAAAAACCATCCAGAATCGTGAAATTCGAAATCGGTTTGTTCTTGAAAAATCCAAAATCGTATTCTGATTTTCATGCATATTTAACATGTTTTGTGTTTGTTTTTGTGATTAGTAGGAAGATTGCAAGCTTTCTGGGTATTTTAATTGCATTTTCATGGCCGGAAACTCAAGGTGCCATGGTTAGGGTTCCTGAGTTCGTTTTAGGGTTTCACGAAATACATAAAATTGGACAGCAAGACCTATACCATTGCATTCGGAATGCTTCAAGGAATCGAACCATGGTCTTAGATGTAATTTATATTATGTATGCTGCGTTTTCCATTTAGCCAGGGCCTGTAGCGTCGAAGCAAGACCGACGCTAACTTTTGAAAATTCAAAATGAAGAAGACGATCGTTGGCGCGGAGACGAGGCAATGGGGAAACAACACGTGTAATCCACTCGTTTCAATTTCCAAACAGTAGCGCGCGTTGGTTCAGATGGCAAGGGAGTGGGTTTTCAAAGTTTGAAGCTAGTGTCTCCAGTTCGATCCCTGGCTCAGACACTTATTTTTTACAAGTTTGCAAAACCTCATATTTTCTTTTTTTTCTATATTTTAATATTTGCATCCTATTTTAATTATATTCACATTTTATTTCTGCATTAAAAACTCATCAAAAATTAATTTTCTTTTTACATTATTTTCATAAAATCTTTATTTAATTTATAAAATTAAAAAAATACAATTTTTGCATGCATATTTATTTTTATTTGTAATTTTGCATTTTAATCATTATAAATTCATTTTAAATTATTAAATTGCATCCAAAAAATCCCAAAAAATTATTTTAGCATATTTATATTATTTCCAGCATGTAATAATTTTCTCATATAAAAAATTTGCATTTTTTCTAACATTTTCTCTTATTTCGATTTCATCATATTTTCCGATTTCTCGTTTGTTTCACAGGTTAATCCGATTCAGACGATTCTTCCGTTTTATTTTTATTTTTCAATAATGTAATTGCATATGGGTTGTAATAGTTTTTAAATAGGGCTTTATTTTCCGCATTTTTAATTATGTATCTGCCCCAAAGCCATGTAATAGCGTAGGTTTATCTTTCCGCACCTTTACATTTCCGCTTTTACATTCTGCATTTTACTTTCCGCACCCTATAAATTGCTAGTAATTAGGCGTGTATGGCAAGATAATAATGAACATAGCCCACTAATCTTCAAGATAAAATATCTGAAATCAACACACTTCTTTCACACACGCACCCCTTAGGGTAATTCTCTCTCGTTGCCTTACGAATTCAAATGGTCATGTCCCTCGAACGTAGAGGTATTCTAGCACCGTTGCCTTCAAAACAAATCATCATAGTCCCTTCGATACAAAGATCATAGACCCACGATGTCGCCTCCGAATACATGATCTTGACCCTCGATTGTCGCCTACGAAAAATGATGATAGTCCCTTCGAATGTGCTAGGATACTTCCTACAAGTTGCTTTCTATGACCATCCGATGTCCCTTCGAATGTCCCGCTTACATCTAACGAATGGAGCTACCTACTAACTAATGGTATGGCTAGCGCTATTCTAAAGGAACGTAAAAGTACGAAAACGACCAATTCTGAGTGGGTAAATAAGTCTTTTAGTTGCTCGCTCTATCAAATGCTTTTCACACCACACACTCTTTTTTCAAAGTTCAAATTCTTTTCAAAACAACAAAAACATTTCCGAACACTTTGTATACACTCCTACATGAGTCATTACAAAGTCAAAGCGAAATGCCTTTTCAAAATATTTTTGTCAAACACACAGAAAGCAATTTTAAAAGGTGATCTAGAGCAACTAAGAGCCCGTAGATAACTACGGATGGAAAGGGGTGCTAATACCTTCCCTTTTCATAACCATTCTCCCGAACTCAGAATCTAACAAAGGTCTTTTTCTGTTACTTTTACCTTCCCTTAATTGGATAAAAATAAAAGTCGGTGGCGACTCTTGCTATCCGCACATTTGGATACAAAAATCCTACAAAGTCAGTTCACCGTGTTACATTGGGCAGCTCAAGATCCAGTTGGGAATTCAGGAGTCTGCAGGCTTTCCTATGTCAGATTTTTTGGCTTGTTATTTCATCTTATGTTTCAAAAGAGAATCACCATCAGGCTTGTTGATGGGATTCCATTCCTTTACATTTTATTGTCAGAATCTTTAGCATCCTGGTTTGTATTAGTGTTGAGATACTTTGAGGAACTATTTGTATCTTTTGTTTCTGTTATTTTAATGAGATTTGATTCAATTGGTGTTCGTCACTTCCTCTTATGCTATTGCCCAAAAACTTGGCTACGAGTGTTAGAATCCTGGGAATATAAACATGTCATTGCATGCATTGCATATATGTTCATGCATATACATACCTCATGTATAACAGGTTTCTGGTTGGTGTTCTTATTCTGACTTTACCTTTATTATCAGAGGAGATTCAAGACGACAACTCACCGCTACTCTACCCGAAGTAATTTTCCGAGGCAGATGGAGCAAGTACAAGCAGAGCTTGCTGAGTTGAAACCGCAGACAAGATGAGTTGACTGCTCTGGTCAATAATCAAGTGCGTAACCGGGTTGATGCTGAGAATCAGGGGCTATTTGCTGATGTTTCTGTTAGGCTGGATAATGTGCTAGACTAGGCTTTCGTGAATCCTCATGAACCTCAAGGAAATACTTTTGATCTTCGTTGCGCTAATCAGGGGCAGTTTCCCCCACCTCCGGGCTCTCAGCTCGTGTGGAACCGCAGAGGTAATCCAATTGTTGTGATGGGTAATCAGGAACATGATCATGATTTTGAAGAAGATGGTTTTTCTGTGCATTCTGACCCGAATTTCCCAATTGAAGACATGAAGTATTGTCAGTTGGAGGAACGTTTGAAGGCTGTTGAAGGTGAAGGCATCTTTGGCATGGATGCTAATGATCTTGGTTTAGTATAAGGGGTGAGGGTTCCCCCAAAGTTCAAGCCTCCGGTGTTTGAGAAATACAATGGTTCGTCTTGTCCAGTGACCCATGCCACCGCTTACTTCAGGAAGATGTCAGTTCATACTCATGATCAGAGGTTGTTGATTCACTATTTCCAGAATAGCTTGACCGGTGCGCCCTTGGAATGGTATATGAAGCTAGAAAGGGCCCATATTCGCTGTTGGAATGACTTGATTCGTGCTTTTGTTAGGCATTATAATTACAACAGGGATCTAGCACCTAATCGTACTCAATTGCAAAGTTTGTCATAGGGTCCGAATGAATCTTTTAAGGAATATGCGCAGAAATGGCACGAGTTGGCTGCAAGGGTTCAACCTCCTCTGTTGGAGAGAGAACTAATTGACATGTTCATGAATACTCTACAAGGGCCTTTCTACGATCGTATGATCGGGGCTACATCCGCAGGTTTTGCTGAATTGGTAATGGCAGGAGAAATAATAGAGGCCGGAATGAAGACCAGAAGAATTCAGGTTAGTGGTTCGGGATCTTCTTCGAGTGGAAGTAAAAAGCCGTTTGCTGCCCACCCCAAGAAGAGAGAGGGGGAAACTAGCTATGTGCATGCCTATGAGGGAAGAAGTAGAAGACAATATCCACAATAGATCAATGTTGTGTCTATTCCCGCGAATGCTCCTCAACAGCAGCAACCACAACAAGCCAGACAACAGAACGTTCCGAGGCAAAACAACAACTATCAACAAAGGCAACCAAGAAAGTTTGATCCGTTGCCCATGAGCTATGCCTAAGACCTACAACATCTGCTTGATTTGAAGTTGGTCAGTCTGAGACAAATGCCTGTTAATCCTAATCGTCGTCCAGCTAATTATGATGCCAATGCAAGATGTGAATTCCATTATGGTGGTGTGGGTCATTCAATTGAGAATTGTTATGCTATAAAGTGCAAGATCCAAGATTTGCTTAATTCCAAGGCTATTCAGTTTGAAGCTGCAGCAGGACCAAATGTTATTCAGCATTCTATGCCATCACATGACGACGCAGCTGTTAATGCCATTATTAAGGATGGCGAGTGGTTGGATCTGGTTATGGATGTCAATCATGTGACTACTTCTCTTCCTTATGTCAAGAGGTATTTGAGTGACAATGATATTTTCCCGGGTTGTGATCCAGTTTGTTGTAAGTGTGTGGAACAGCCAAATGGTTGTGATGACTCGAAGGCACGTATTTAGAAATTGATAAATGATGGTTCTCTTCAGTTTGGTAGAGCCAAGAAGTATAGAAAGGTGACCAAGCAGATGTTTTAGTGGTTTCTATTCCGTTTACGCCAAGGCGTATTCCTGTTGTCGCCAAGCCGGTACCATTGATGATTACTTTGCCTGGTCCTATGCCGTATGATAGTGAGAAGGCGATTCCTTGGCATTATGGTGCTGATGTGTATTATCATGGGGTTAAACAAGACTCTGGTCCGTCTGAGAATAGCTTTGTGAAAGATAATGATGTGGATGTCAATAACTTTTCTGGTGAAGGTCGTTTGATGAGAAGTGGAAGGGTGCTCAGTCCCCCAAATTTTCTGAATAATGTAGATGCTTTAGCTAAGGCGAAAGGTAAACAAGTGATGGTTGATGGTCAAGGATCTGAGTAGACTAATACATCTAAGCCTCTTGTTGCACCTGATGTGTCTTCGACTCTAGAAGCCGAGGTTGAAGAGTTGATGAGATTGATAAGGAAGAGTGACTATAATATTGTTGAGCAGTTACATCACACCCCATCTAAGATGTCTATGCTGTCTTTGTTAATCTATTCTGAGGCTCATAGGAATGCTCTGATGAAACTGTTAAAGAATGTTTTTGTCCCCCAAGAGATTACAGTGAGTCAGTTTGAAACAGTATGTGCTAGTATATTAGCCAAAAATGGGCTAGGTTTCACGGATTTTGATCTTCCACCCGAGGGTCGTAATCATAACAAAGCTCTGCACATCTCTATGGAGTGCAAGGGCACAACCTTGTCAAGGCTTTTGGTGGATACCGGGTCGTCGTTGAATGTATTACCCAAGAAGGCACTCGTGAAGATTGATTATGCTGGTTTGGAATTGCGTCCCAGTGACCTTGTTGTGAAGGCGTTTGATGGATCGAAGAGTTCTGTGTTTGGAGAGATTGATTTTCCGATCAAGGTGGGTCCTGTAACACCCCAATATTACCCAAGGTTTTATATGCAAAAATCAGAGTAATTTAAAATTTCATAAATTAAATACTGAGGAATCACACCATCAAAACCAAATCACTTTAATTAGTTTGCTTTAAAGTATAAATCTCGGATACATAGCATCATCGAAAATCATAAATTGATTCATAAAAATCTCAACATCTTCTTAATTAAACTTCCTTAGCAAATCATATTTTCATAAAGTATGATTCTTATTTACAAAAGGAAAAAAAACAAAAGAACAACAAGAAGACAACATAAATAATCCCCCCGAGTGCTACATATCAGAGCGACACCGACTAAACTAATAGCAGCTATAATCTCCGTCTTCATAACCTGCATGTTACCAGTATAAAGGTAACGGCGAAACAAGTAAAGGGTGAGATACTCCAAAACATATAATTAAAGGCATGATAACATATATATATATATATATATATATATAGTTTCAGAATTGTAAAGGGTATAGATTAATAAGTGCATTCCAACACATATCCAAAACTCACTTACTTTAATCGTCATTCTAATGTGTATAATCTACACTTTATCGCCATAACCTCATCGGCATAAATCATCACAACAACCCATAAACTTTCATCACCACAAAATCGTCACAAGTTAATACGTCACTAATCAACGCGATAATCATTAACAACGACATCAAACAATGCTAAAGCCCATCGTCGCTTTTGGCATAAAAGCCCATCGTCACAAACATCATCACATCATATTTGCATTAAGCATTCCATCAAAGTTAAATCATCACAAAACTCATCATTTATATTCATCGCATAGTTATCATGAGATTATCAAGTCATATTCATTTCATGTTCATCCTAAAGATCATCACCAAACAAAGAATCATATATCATCGCAATTCAACATCATCCTTCAATTAAACCCAACGCCAAACAACTCAAACATAAACATAACTGACTCCATGAGAGACGACTATGTTATGCATGTGGTACCCGTCGCTTTGTCAATAATTAGGAACACTTGGCATAAAGTCCATCGTCGCTTGGCATAAAAGCCCTCGTCGCCTATGCAATGTATGTGACTCGACAATAAAAACAACATAACAAAAACATCATCATCACTCATCAAGATTGGCATAAAGCCCACATCGCCATAATTTATCCACATCAAGATAAATATATCATCGCATCATATTTGCATTATGCAAAACATCAAGAATAATTCATCATCATCAAAAGTCATGCATTCACAAATCGGAAGCATTTATTAACAACATCAATATAATCATCACATTGTCATGTACAAAGACATATATCATCGCATCGCATATCATCAAGTATTCATTAATAAATACATCGTCGCAAACATCATGTTTAATCACACCACATCATTATCAATTCATTCACTAAATTCCAAATACGGAAAAATAGTCAAACACCTATAATCGTCACGAAAGTTATTCCTAATAACCGGCATTAATCATAATCGTCAACATCGAAATCTGATTGTCCATACGTGCCTTAAATCTACTAAAACGCAATCCGATTCAATTTAACCGAAAATTGGCCTATTTCGGGTCATCTCGTAAAAACTCGTAATTTCGAAAAACTAACCTCACCACTACGTTCTACACGTCGAACTTAGCTAGCACGTCAATTTTCGTTGAATTCGGAGCAACTTGCTCCGTCGCCGAAATTACCGAAATCAGAGAATCGGAATATAATCGGGTTCCAAATTTAATCGGCTAACTTATGCCCTAATTATATTTTATTAATATAAGTTATTGCTGTGTGAAATTTGAGAAAAATAAAGAAATAGAGACAAAATGACATTCTGCAGGGAAAATTATGCAGAAGACAGTATTTCTCAAGACACAGCAAACCACAACAGCAGAATTTTCGTTGCACCTCTCTAACCTCCAAAGGGCGGACACCCTAGGTGCCATAAGGAAGGGAGGCGGGTTCCTCAAGAAGGGGGATGGTCGCCCCACACTTGGAGGTGGGCGCCTCCCCCATGCCACCACCTTCCATCAATTTCCTTTCTTCTTCCCTGCGTTTTTTTTTACAAACAGTTTGTTTTCTTCCTGGTTTTTCACAGTTTCATTGTTTCCATTTTAATACTTCTAGTTTCTATAAGCTAACACCTAAAACACCCACAACCCATACTCCTAATCCAACTCTTCTAATCTATTTCAACAAATAATCAACCAAAACCCTATAAATCAACTTATCAACTTTTCCCCCAAATCCAAAATATAACTATCAAAACCTAGCAATATGAGATGGAGAATCAAACCCCTTACCTCTAGTGCTTCGATGATTACAAGATGCTCCAACAAAAACCCAACCTCAAGCTTCTTCTTAGTCTTCTTCTTCTTCTTCCCAAAACCCTCTCTTTTTCTCAAGTTTCTAAGTTTGGCTTGGTGTTGGAAAAATGGAAAGAAAAGGGGAAAAATGGTTTATATGTTGTTTTCATACTAGCCAAGGGTGTAAACCCAATCCTAGGAAATTGCTCCTCACACCCCTATCCATTCATATAAATTAACACACTAATAATATCCAATAATATTATTAATTCAATTAATTAAAATAATTCCGGGAAATTAAATATCGGTCCGAATAATATTTTACCGAACCGAACGGAATAAAAACCGGACCGAATCGAAATGTCGCCAAATATATTAATAGATATAACGATTAATATAAATATTCTCGTCGTCAAAACAATCGTCAAACTGTAACTCAAAAATATTAATATAATATAATATTAAATAAAACGGGCGTTACAGGTCCGAAGACATTTACTTCCACTTTCTATGCGATGAACATTAATCCGGCCTATTGTTGTCTTTTGGGACGTCCTTGGATCCATAAGGTTGGTGCAGTCACTTCCACCCTTCATCAGAAACTCAAGTATCCTCTTGATGGAAAGACAATTACTGTTTGTGGCAAGAAGGAGTACATTGTAAGCCACTTGGCTTCTTTCCGCTATGTGGAAATTGAGGGCGAAATACACGAGACTCCGTTCCAAGCTTTTGAGACTGTTCAGATGATCAAGACTCCGGCTGTTAAGGATAAGAAAAAAAGTTGAGACCTTTCTGACTTCATTGAAATATGCTCGAGCCCTGCTTGAGGCTGGTCGCCCTGAAGGTTGGGGCAGTGTTGTGGAGGTTACTCCGAAGTTTAACCGGTTTGGCTTGGGATTTGATCCCGTTTTGCGCAGAAAGATTCTCAAAGCTCTTGATTCGTCTACCCCTGTCAAGTTTGCAAGTGCCGGCATTAAGAAGGAAGATCAAGTCAACACAGTTGATGATGAAGATGATGTTTTCAACATAGAGGATTGGATTCGCCCATGCATCCCGGGCAGCAAGTTGAAGAATTGGACATCTGCGGACACCATTCAAGTTACAGCTGCTGAGGAGTAATTTTCTTGTTTTTCCTTTATCATTCCATAATTCCTACGCTCTGCCCAAGGCGTAGTGAATCATTGTGTAGGGCCACCATGTTTCACATTGCAGTTTTTGTCATGAAATAAAGGACGTTTTTATTTAAACTTTTGTGTTATTTTCACTTTCACTTTTACCATTTATTTGTTTTTCTAAAAGAAAATGTGGCAATGTTTTATTCTTCACACACTGTCATTAAAACCAAAATTAATCATGCAGATACATGTCCACACCAGATACCAATGATCACAATTCTGCTATTGCTCATTACGATTTCGACAATCCGATTCACCAAGCGGAAGGAGGGATTCCAAGGGTGTAGGAGCTGTTATCACGTCCCCCGAGGGTTTCCATATTCCTTTTATTGCCCGAATCTGTTTTGACTGCACTAATAACATGGCAGAGTATGAAGCCTGTATTTATGGAATTGAAGCGACAATTGACTTGCGTATCAATTTCTTGAAGGTTTTTGGGGATTCTAATCTTGTTATCAGTCAAATTAACGGTGATTGGGAAACTCGTCATCAAAACTTGATTCCTTATTGCGAGCATGTGATGAAGTTGATTCCTTATTTTGAAGAGATCACATTTGAGCATATCTCTAGAGAGGAGAATTATTTTGCAGATGCATTGGCCACTTTATCATCCATGTTCAAGGGGAAGTGGGCTAATGAGGCGCCTTCGATCACTATTAGAAGGTTAGATGAACTAGCTTTTTGTTTTGAAGCGGAAGTGGAATTGGATGGTAATCCTTGGTTTTATGATGTTAAGAGGTACTTAGAAACTCAAGAGTACCCAGAAGAAGCGTCCATCATAGATAAGAAGTTTCTAAGGAGGTTCGCTGCAAAGTTCTTCCTCAGCAATGGTATTTTATACAAGAGAAATCATGATGGCATGTTGCTCAGATGTGTGGATAAGAATGAAGCGTCGAAGATCATCGAAGAGATGCATGAAGGTGCTTTCGGAACCCATTCCAGTGGCCACACCATGGACAAGAAGATATTGAGGGCTGGCTATTATTGGTCCACTATAGAGACAGACTGTTATAATCATGCCAAGGTTTGTTACAAGTGTCAAGTGTATGCTGATAAAGTGCATGTTCCCCCCGTTCCCTTGAATGTGCTGACATCTCCATGGCCCTTTGCAATGTGGGGCATTGATATGATTGGGAAGATTGAGCCGACCGCTTCTAATGGCCATCGTTTCGTCTTGGTTGCTATGGATTATTTCACCAAATGGGTTGAAGCTGTTTCTTTTGCTAATGTCACCAAGCAAGTTATGGCCCGTTTCATCAAGCACAATATCATTTGCCGCTATGGGGTCCCTGAGAAAATCATCACTGGTAATGGGTCTAATCTCAATAACAAGACAATGAAGGAGCTTTGTGAGACTTTCAAGATCAAACACCATAACTCCTCTCCATATCGCCCGAAGATGAACGGTGTTGTCGAGGCTTTAAATAAGAACATTAAGAAGATTGTGCAGAAGATGGTGGTAACCTACAAGGATTGGCATGAGATGTTGCCTTTCGGTTTGCATGGATACCGTACATCAACGCGCACATCGACCGGGGTAACCCCGTTCTCCCTGGTGTATGGAATGGACGCAGTATTGCCTGTGGAGGTTGAAATTCCTTCTTTGAGAATTATGAAAGAGGCTGAACTTGATGAAGCTGAGTGGGTGCAGAACCGGTTAGATCAGTTAAACCTCATTGACGAGAAGCGTTTGGCCGCTGTGTGTCATGGCCAAGTGTATCAGAAGAGGATGAGAAAGGCTTTCGACAAGAGGGTATGTCCTCAGTTCTATCAGGCAGGTGATCTGGTCCTTAAAAGGATAATTCTTCCTCAAGGTGATCCTAGGGGCAAGTGGACTCTGACTTATGAAGGACCTTTTGTGGTCAAGAAAGTTTTCTCTGGTGGGGCAATGATGCTCACAACTATGGATGGTAAAGATTTCCCGCTCCTGGTGAATGCTGATGTGTTGAAGAAGTTCTTCGCATAACAGAGCTTGTTGGTTGTATGAGTAGTAGTAGAATCATAGATCGTTGGTCATCTGTTACCGCATTGCCACTTTTGTAACGCTCTTTCATTTTTATGCTTTAGGTCAAGCACCCTTTCTTTATGTAGAAGTTGCATTTTGCTGTAAGTGCCTTTCAATCTCCAGTCTTCAATTAATGAAAAGGAAACTTTTCTTGTTTTTTTTTATTTCTTGTAGTTTTATTTGTTTAATTTATAAAAACGTCCAATATTTTCGTGATAATTACTTGCATTTGAAAAACTTTTGATGGTTCCTGCTCAATAATGATAATCGAAAAGTGGATAATACTGTTAGATCTGATGGTGCCCTGTTGCTGGGATGTTCGTACTACTTCCTGGAGATCATTCATAAGTAGTGTATTCCAAGAGCCAATTCTGTTCGGCAAGCCATTTCATAATCTTTATCTTGAGAAGTTTCACTCTTGTGTGGCAGAGAGAGGAGATTGAAGGTTCTCGACTGCAGCGCCTAGTTATTTCTCCTTATCGTAGAAGATGCTTTCATTTGCAAGTTTCGGATGCTCATTTGCAATGACGCTTTGCATGATTTTCATAGTCTCTTTTGAGGAAAATTCCCCGTGAATGTCGCCCTGGGGCACTCAACCGCTTAATTGAAGATGTTTTGTTGTCCAGAGATAAGGCTCGAGTTTGGATTAATTCGCAAGCTGGCGTGCCAACGATATATCAGAAGGGGAATCTCTTGTCCAAGAGCATCAAGACTGTAGAAGTCCATACGAAGTCAGAATCTCTCGTCAGAATCAAGAAGTCCATACGAAGTCGAGTCTCCTCAACGACGGAAATCTCGAGTTTCTTTATTGCATTTTCATTTGCACCCTTGTTTGTTTGATTAAACTTTGTTATCATGTAAAAATTTGTTTATTTTTGAATGAAAATCTTAATGCATTAAACTTTGCTATCGCTCATAAAATGACTTGCTTGCATATTGATGCCAACTTCACCAAATCTTTTGCTCAGGCAAAGATTGGGGGGAGGATGACGATACTAAAATGATAATCTTTGGTTTGTATGCTTTTGAGTAGAACCTTGTTGATGATGCACAGACCTTGTTTCAATTCCCAAACACCGGAGATATAAGGGAGATAGACCCTCGTTAACCCCTTTGAGCCTTGAAGTAGGAGTTTCTTTTCTATTCAGAAAAAACCCTCATTTACCTAACCTGGGACAGGGTAGTGTTCAGTTAATCTGATCGAGCATTCAGAAGAGCGCAATCAAAGGATACAACAATGGTTATCCTCCAAAAGGCTGAGGAAAGTCCAAACTGCAACTGTCAATCTTCGTCTGTCAACGTGGAATCCCTCAAAGACTCAGACAGTCACAATTACTTCCAACAAATTGAAGATGGTGTAGAGATCACACGATTTGTTCTAGAAAAAAAGGAAAAGCAGAAAGCCCGCTAAGTCGAACTTGGTAATAAGTCGCTTAGGCAAAAAAAAAGGGAAAATTTCAGAAAGAAAATTGGAAAGCCGGAAAGGCAAGAAAAGTTAAAGAAAGGTTCTTAGTAAGAGAGAAAAGTCGTGTGATCTGACACCAAAATTAAAGGTGCGTGGCTGTCATGTCCGTAAAGCTTGTGGTTTCCTCGAGCATGTCCAAGAAATCCTCAGCAGAAGCAGCCATACCATACTCCTTTGAGAGTTGAATGCTTGTATCAAGTTGACTGAATTTAGGATTGGAGAACATCACGAAGGGGATGGGCACCAAATATTTTGAGCCTAAAAATGTGTTTTTGAAAAACCGTGAACCAGGCCAAGTTACAACCCTCAGAAGTCCTAACTGAAGCATGGGTTAATTCAAAAGCATACTACGATGAGATAACATTTTTCTGACTCCTAAAGTGTGTGCTGATTTTTGTGTTGGTATCATATGTTTGTCTTGTCATTTTGAAAAAGAAAAAACGTTGCGTTCTAAGAGTGTTTTGTTCACAAGTAGTCATAGTACTTTTCTATAAAAACTTCAAGACTTCAAGACTTTTCTATAAAAACATCTTTCTGTATGCGAAACAATTTGTTTGACATCAACTAAGTGTGCACAATGAACGCCAAGGAGGAATTTAACGTTGTCAAAAGAGAGGGTCTCGACCCTATGGAATTGAAAGATAATCTTTTCAAAGAATCGATGGCAATCTGGGGCATCTTATCTTGAATTAGTGCTATCTGTATTTCTACAGATATTCTCCCCAGTGAGCTTCATTTCATTTTAGACTTGGGGTAGATTTGGTTTGATTGAATTGACAGGGTTGATCATATGAAATATCTCTAGCATGGAGCATTCCTAGTGACACCAAAGTCTCTACTTCTCCCCAGCAAGTCTCCCAAAGTGAAGAGATTGTATCCAGATGATTCCACAGTTTTACCTGAAGGTTGCCTGTTCCCCAGTATCGTCAAGTGGAGAGTTTTTGCCTGATAGTTTGTGATTGATAAGATTTCTTAATTAAGAATCTATATCCCCAATGAGGTTGTGTTATTGTTGTGTGCACAGAAGAATGCCCATTCGAGGCTGAAAGTTTATCGATGACTTTTTTCTAATTCCCCAGTCAGGTTGTTGCATTTGGAAGTTCTCATTCAAGAATTTTCCCCTCTTCCCCAGTGTATCAGTTATTCATTTGACCTCTTCTTCTTCAAGGTTTCTCCCCTCTCCAGCGAAGAAATTTTCTTTCAGGGTTGTGGCGTGATATTCCCTATTTCCCCAGTGGAGTTGTCCCCCTCGTTTCCCCAGTGGAGTTGTCCTATATGAGGTGTCTTATCTCTTCAGGCCCAGATGAACTATTTGACTTGGATTTCTATTCCAAAAAACTCGCCCATCTCCCCAGTGAGTATCACCCGAGACGTATGCTTTTGTGGGGGTGCATCCCACATCACTTTTTATCCCCAGTAAGGATTTTTCTTATCAAAGATCATTTGTGAGTCTTCGATTGAGCTTCTTAGAGCCCCAGTTGCCCACTCTCCGCAAGGGCTGTGTACGGGTTTTCTCCTATCATTGACCCAATATTGGTCGCTCCCCATGAAGTCAGAGGGATCTTTATTTCTGCATTGTTTGGTGTTTCGTCCAATTTTTATTTGGCTTTCTTCTTCAGAAGTCACGGTTTCGCCTGGATCTCCTATGTTTTTGTCCAATTTCATTTGGCACCCCATGTCAGAATCAATGGTTTCATCCAGAATTACTTCCCCAGTGAAGTCTGCAATTTACTTTTGCAGCTCTTCTCAGTGATTGTAGCCTACTTTCTACCGGTTACACAAGTTATTGCTCCTCACAGAGTTTCACCTCTTTGAAGGTTCTCTCCCCAGTGGATTTTGCAATTTATTTTTGCAAGTCTTATCAAGTTTGGCTTGATTGGATTTTTGATTAGCTATTCTCTGGTGAAACATTTAATCATGCATCATTACATTGCATCCTCAAAGTGTAATTTTCCATCATCTTTTGGAACTTTACTCCATAGAAAAATTTCAAACATGCATTGGAACATAAGCCTGTATTGCCACTATGTTCCCTAATGAATCTGCTAATTTCGGATCATTTCCCTAGTGAGGCCTATATCCTTAGTATTTCCATACCAGTATCCTGATAATCATTCAATTTGGTTGAGTGTTTACTCAACGTTTTGGTTGTAGCCCAGTTTCTCTCTGGTGCAATTTCATTGGTTTAGTCCCTACTACCTTTGTTGGTTCATTTCAATGACCATCAATATACCTTTTGAACGTCAGTTTTGTCCTGACAAGCATTTCAGCAAGTGTTTTGGAAGTACGCTCTAATCACTTTACTTTGGGTCGAGTTTTATCTCGTTACCCGCGCATGAAATCCAGTTGTTGTCCTGGTACTCATCTAGTTTGTTTCGTCTAACTAGGCTCCATGAGTCGAGTTTTATCTCGATTTGTTTCTTACTCATGGGATTCTTTCAGTTCTATCATACTGTCTATCTCAGGTTGAAACTTTTCCCCTTTACTCCGTAGATTCAATCAGCTTCGTCTACTGTCTATCTTCGGTTGGGATGGCTCTTTATAACTATTGGATTCAATCAGCCTCGTCTACTGTCTATCCTTTAGTTTGAGAACGCAAGTGCTCTGAGAAACATGCGCTCTCATCACTTTGCTTTGGGTCGAGTTTTGTCTCTTCGCCTGTGCATGAAATCCAGTTGTTATCCTGGTACCCATCTAGTTTGTTTCGTCTAACTAGGCTCTATGAGTCGAGTTTTGTCTCGTTTTGTTTCTTACTCCTGGGATTCTTTCAGTTCTATCATACTGTCTATCTCAGGTTGAAACCTTTCCCCTTTACTCCGTAGATTCAATCAGCTTCGTCTACCGTATATCTTCGGTTGGGATGCCTCTGTTATAACTATTGGGTTCAATCAGTTTCCTCTACTGTCTATCCTCTAGTTTGAGAACAACAAGTGCTCTGAGAAACATGCACTCTCATCACTTTGCTATGGGTCGAGTTTTGTCTCGTTTCCCGTGCGCGAAATCCAGTTTTTGTCCTGGTACTCGTTTTTAGAAAGTGTCGTTCTTCTAGTTCTATCGAGTCGAGTTTTTTCTCGTTTGATGTCACTCCTTGGATTCAATCAGCTCCATCTACTGTCTATCCTTGGTTGACCAGTCTCTTTCGTACCTTCGGTTTGTCATAATTTCCACTGTTTACCCCTGGTTGAGACCAGCAGGTGTCCCTAGAATCACGCACTCTAGTCACCTTGCTTATAGGACCCTTTTCGTAGTTGTCCTATTGGGTACGTCTTTAGAGTCGAGTTTTGTCTAGTCTTTTGGTTTGAGTTTCATCTCATCTTTATCATGGTCCACGTTATAGTTTCATCTTGACGTATATTTTTGGAAGGCTAATATTCATTAGACTCCCCCGCTTGTTAAAGCATGATTTTTGGCTTTTCTATGGGACCAATTTCATTTGGTATTCTCTAAGTCCAGCATTCTCTGGCTCCTTTTGGAAAGTTTCACTCTTCTTTTCAAGAGTGTAAATTTTCGGGTTTTTTTGTATTCAATCCTCTTCCACTTTGAACGCTCGAAGGTTTCCACCAGTTCCCGCTTATCAAGTTTAAGAAGATTGAATAGGGGCAGCTGTTGCACCCCAAAATTTACCCTCTTGATTTAGGCTTATGTTTCATCATAAACATCATATTGCATTGCATTCATATCCCATGATAAGATCCAAGCTCTTTGGGTTCTTAAGATCTCTACAAGCTAAGGAGGTTGATTGGGTTAACATACCCTTCTGAAGGAATTCCAAATTCTCATGTCTGTGAATCTTTCAAGTCACAATGATGTATTATACCTCGGGATATCTCCTATGTCTCATTAATTCCTCAAAAGTTGAAGTTTTACAAAGAGTTGGGGAGAAATTCATCTGTGGCACTCATTTGATGAAATTAGGGTTTTGGCCCTCTGTGAAGTTTGAAGCTTGGATGAGTCAGTTTCTTGAAGTATTACCTTCTTATTATCATTTAAGTTTTCATGGTTCAAAGGATTGCTCAACACATTCAGAAGATTTGAGGTTTTGAAGCTTGATTGGTTACCTCCTAACACATGGAGCAAAATTAGGGTTTCGAGTAAAATTAGGATTTCTTCAGATTTTTCACTCAAACTTGATTTCACTTGTTTCTATATGTTGTTGGACATCTATGAGTGAAATATTGAGGCTCAATTTTGAGTAGAAGCAAGTCAATTGATCACAAGGGGCAAAATGGTCATTTTGGTCAAAATCAGTCAAAGTCAGGAGTTGACCAAGTGGAATTTTGGTCAACCATCAATTTAAATGTCACATTTTCATTTTTCATGACCAAATTCACCATTGAATCAAGAAAGTTGAAGAAATTATGGTTAACTTGTTCTTGAAGTTATGTGAAGTTTGAATTTTTTCTACGTGTCCACCCTATGGAACTTTGACACATCATAACTTTCTCAATTTTTATCCAACGGTTTTATACCATATATTTCTGGAAAGCTTGGAAAAAATCCTACAAGATTTCCAATGTGTAAAATTTCTCAAAAATGCACCATTTGAGAGATATTTGGGTTAGAAGCTTCATGCACAAGTTTTGACCAAGGCTGGGCAAGCAAGCATTTTTTGGGCATTTTCTTTGAGTAATTTTCACAAACAGGTGGTGGGCATAATTTTGAGGCTTATATCTCTTGATTCAGATGGAATTTTTGAAAACCACTTCGTGCATTTTGAAGTATGCCATGAGACCTTTCATTGGAACTTTGAATCACATCATTTGGTTCAAAATTGAGTAAGTTACAAAGCTCACAAGTTGAGGTCATGAGGCTGACTCCATGCATGCCCATGCAAGCCAGAACGCGCGCGTGGCTGCCCAGATTTTGCCTTGCTTGTGCACAACTTCAAATGATCATATCTCACTCATTTTTGCTCCATTTTCAGTGAACCAAAGCTTGTTTTAATCCTCATGCCAAGAGCTATTGATATGCCTGAAAAGGCCAAGAAATGCACGAGCCATTTGTGAGAAAATTGGAGGAAAAAAAGTGATCCAAGGTTGTTTTTTTGTGCAGAGTTGTTTTGTGCATTTTGTAAGTTGTTTTGTGCAAGTTTGTTTGAGCAAGCTTAGCTAGGGATCGAAGCAAGCAATGCCAGCATGTATCTTACCATAAAAAGCCAAGCATTTTTTAGCACATTTTCCTCACACCCATTCCATGAACTAACTTTTTTTTTGCCATATCAAGGAAGGTTGAGGAATAAATCACGTGAGGATATTCTCACCACCTGGCCAGCTCATCAAAATGCAGCCAAGGATAATAAGAAAAGGAGCAAAACGCAAGCTACACTCAAGATGCCATTTTTATGATTTTTTGCTCTAACGGATTTGTAAAGAGAAAAGGACCAAGCTACCCTTGTTATACACACACATTATAAGTTAGAAGCTTCTCATTTGCAAAAAAGCTTGCTCTCTCTCGTTTTCCAGATCCCAAAATTGCTCTGTATTTTTCATTTTTCTCATACTTTGAAGTTGTTACAAATCGTGTTTGAAGAGGATTTTCTTCATCATTCAAGCTTCATTGAGGATCTAAGAGCAAGATTGTGGTATTTTCTCTTCAAATCTAGAGGCATATTTGGATTTATTTTCCAAATCAAGAGGTCACATTCAAACTTCAAATCTGAATTTCTAGCTTGCAATTGATGAATTTGAGGTTATACATGCGTGGTTAGTTGGCCAAACAATAGGTTTAATGTATAATTGCATCTGCTTTTGAAGCATATTGCAAAGCATGAAGTTCTGGAAATCCGAATTTGGATGATTTTCTTGCTCTGATTTCTTGATGTATGGTGGATCATTTGATTTTTTATAAGTTGTGTGTTGTAGCTTGCCATGTGATCTTCATTTAGAGCTTTGAATCACTTAATTTGGTTGAGAAATGAGTGAATACAATTGCTAGAAGTTGCATGCATGACACTGCATTCATACGCGTTTAGGGCATGGGCTGGAGGTTGAAGATGATGCGTGGCATCATCTGATTGGTCCATGCATTTTTGAATTTTCATTTTAATTATTTTGTAATTAGCATCTTAGATCCATTTATTTTGCATTCAAAAATCATCCAAAAATTACAAAAAAAAACCATAGACTAATGTTGACTTTAAATATTTTGTGGAATTTTTTTCCAAATTTTTAAAAATGTTTTGACCAATTAAATAAATTCTGAGATTAATTAATTGCTTTTCAATTGAAAAATTCCTAAAAAATACTTTCCAATGTCAAACAATTCCACAAAAAATATTTTGAATCGTCCAGAGGGTTAATTTTGGGTTTCTGAATTTTATTTTATAATTTTATAAATTTTGCATAATTAAATAAATTCATGCATTATATTGCATTTCATGCATATTTAAATTGTTAAAAAATACTTCCATGCATGTAAAAAGTACATAAAAAATATTCTGGTCCATTTAAATCATGCACCATGCATTTCTGAATTTTATTTCATCACCCTTGCATTTTTTCCATATTTAAATAATTTCATGCATTATATTGCATTTCATGCATATTTAAATCATTAAAAATACTTCCATGCATATAAAAAATGGATAAAAAATATTTTAGTTCATTTAAATCATACATCATACATTTCTGATTTTTATTTCATAATTTTGTCATTTTTACATGATTAAATCAATTCTTGCATTAAATACATGATTTGCATTATCCATTTTGCATTTTATTTGCTTTTTACCATTTTTTCTCAAAGATAAAAAATGACAAAAATAGTTTTAATCATGTTTAGGGTGTTAGGACACTGTTTCTAATTTTTGTAGATTTTTACTTCTGACTTTTACATTTTATATCAATTTATCTTGTTCATTGGTCATACAAGCATGTATATTGAACTAGAATTGACTTTTTGATTTTATTTTGACCTTTCCATGGATTTTTGAATTGAGCAAGGATATGTCCCTGACTTGTAAGGGATTTGAGCTCCTTATTTCATTTTTTCTTGGATTTTATCTTTCATTTTTCTATTTTTGTGGAATTTCTAAGTTGAACATACCTTGTGGCCTAATGTAATTGAGTCTAGCTACAATTTGAAGCTTGTGGACATGATTTAAGGCCAAGATTTGCGTATGTGATGATCATTTGAGTGTTCTATTAATGTGTAACATGTTTCTATTTATTGGAAATTATATGTTGATAATTAGGTTTCTACCTTGAGCATAAAGCTTTGTGTATTTTCCCAAAACTCTATCTTGTTGATGCCTTGGTTCTTAAACCCTTTTCTTGTATAGTTTGTGTTTCTAATTGATGTTTAGAGGGTATGATAACCTCAAGGATAGTCTTCTATGACTTGAGAGACATTTGACCTCAAGGGATCACCTTGGTCCATTTAGTTAGAAGTTTGATCTTTATTTCATTTGTTGCATCCTTGTGCATGGATTGTAAGGTGAGGAATGCATTCATGCAATTCTTTAGGAATCTACTTCTCACTCCCTTACTTTATCCTTATAGCATATTTAGGGCCTTGATTCCAGTTTGATTGATTCATTTAAGCCCCTAATTTGCTCAAGCTCATGCAACTTTTGTTGATTAGAATGTTACCAACTTATGCTTATGGTTGTAGCACTTGTGTTATGTGCATCTTGCATGGTTCTAGCAATCCAATTCCAATTGGATCTTTGATTTTTACTTCTGACCTTGTACATTATGTAATCAATAACTCAATGCTCTTTGATTCATTGACTTGCACTCAACTGTAATGTCATCATGATGACCTAGAAGAGCTAGATCTTCTTTTTCTTCTTCTATTGTTTGGTTGAAACATACCTTGAGGGATTATAGGTTCATGATTTTTGAGGCATGTCACTTCAATTGAAATTACCTTAAGCTCATGACAAACATCTTTTGAGGGTTCTATCATCACCCTATGACATACAAGACATCTTTCCCTTCCTACAAATCTTAATCAATGTTGTTTGATCTAAGATAGGTGGTATTTTTCTTTGGATGATTTTGTTCATCAAATAGGTGATTTGTTTGTGTATGGAAGCTTCATCTTCTACATTTGGTTGCTTATGAATCATATCTTGAGTTAATCTTATGACACAAGTCACACATGGTTTTAATTTTCTAATTAAAATCACTTTGTTTAAATCTTTCTTAAGTACAATGTTTAACTAGTTTAGATGCTTTCAAACCTTAATCCAATGTACTTGTGTGTGTGAGCTTTTTACTTAGTTTGAATTGCTTTTGTTTTTAGTTTACTTAGGTCTTAAGCTACTGACCTTGTGTGTTACATTCCTTCCTCATCTTGCCTCTTCATCATGAGTGATTCACTAACTTGTTTGCTCACTTACAACTAACTCTAGGGTTTAGAATCACTCCCTTCCACTACTAATCTTTGCACTATGAATGATTGTGAAGCATGATATTTGGGTAATTGTTTTGTGTTTATGTGAGCATCATGTTTATGTTCTTGTCATCCATCTCACTTGTCCACAACACTTGACACAAACATGCTTGGACACATACGCAAACACTTTCCATCCCACATTTCTAGTATGCGCATTCTTGTTGAAAATTGCTCATGTAAAGGGTTTGATGATTGTGTATGACATGAATGCATCTATACCATGATAACTACTGAATTGTATCATTTTACATCATCTAAATGTCATACCTTTTCACTAATACCATGCCATGCTTCATTTGTTTCCTAGGTGCATATTTAGGGTAAATGTTTGACTAGTTCTTGCATTATTTTCTTGTTTTCTTTTCTTTTGAGATGATTGTGGTGTCTATCATGTATGTAATATCTATATTTACACTACTGACTTCATTCAAAAATGTCACCACAAGGCATGTTCACAATCATTCATCTAAGCACATCTCACCTCACATTTCTAAATGCATGTTTAAACTTTTCCTAGTTGCTTTTGTTTGTGCATTGTAAATGGATGAACATGCATATGATGATCATGCATTCTTACCATGATAGCCACTGCCATCCATGTCCCCTTATTCTATGATTTTCATACTTTTGCATCCATGCATCAACCATGCTTCATTCCATCTTTAGTTGCATTCTAGGTCAAGTTTTTAACTAGTTCTTGTGTAGATGTTGTATGTGTACAATTTGAAGCATCTTATGACTTGATAATGCATAACTTGAGTAGATTTTCACCATACATCATCTCTTATCCCAATACTATTTGACATTTAGCACATGCATGCGCAAGCACAAACACACACACATACATACACGTGTTTACCTGCACTTGCACGAATCGAATGCATTTCTCTTGAGTGTTTTGCTTTTGAATTCTTTGTATGCATGTTTAAATGTTTTTGTTGATGAAATAACATGTTTGCTACTGTAACTTGTGTATCCTAACATTTCTTGACTCATTTATCTTCATCTTTTCCTTTCCATGGCTTCTTTTAGATTGTAAACACCTCTTAGGCTAAGCATTTCAACTAGTTTTCGTACCAATGTTGTAATTGCATCTTCATGACATTTCTTTTATAATTTGGTTATTAATTCATTCACATGATGTTGATACTGTAATTTCTTCATCTTGACCCCTTCTTTTCATGTCATAAACCTCACACACTTAGATACACTTCACCACACGCGTTTGTTGCATGTTTGCGCACTTTTGATAGATTTTGGCTCTTGAATCTTTGTGGTTTATTTTGCATGATGTAAATGATAATTAACATGGTTATCCACTGACTTGTATGTCATTTTATTCTTTAATTGTCTATTAACTTCATCTAAGTCTAACGCTTCGCATAATTAGCTCTTTGCATGCTTTTAGGATTAGTTTCGACCTAGTTTGTGAATTTACTTGTTTGTGGGTGTTTATAATGATGCTTGATGTTTGTAAAAGGTTTGTATAACTTTGTAAATGAATGTTGTGTCTACTGACCTCACTTCACATGACACTTTATATGAACATCATTCACTCAAATTTCACTACATCAACTTCTTTCTTCTTCTTCTTTCTTTTTTGGCACTTGTTAGTGCTTAGTTTGTGTGCTTTTGCCAAAGCATTTACTTGATTCTACCCCTCTTCTCATTTTGTTTCCCAAACAAGATGATTGATTGTATAGGTTCCCCTTAGGTTTTGCTCGATTAAGTTAGTTTTCGAATTTAGACATTAAGTTAGGCATCCATGTATGATAACTTTAGGTAGATATTCCCCTTGTTTATATCCATAACTTAGGAGC
The DNA here is from genome assembly GCA_021764765.1 of Vicia sativa. NCBI lineage: Eukaryota > Viridiplantae > Streptophyta > Magnoliopsida > Fabales > Fabaceae > Vicia > Vicia sativa. The sequence goes on along the minus strand of CM038792.1, from coordinate 302,548,351 downwards.
AACTTTGCATGATAACATTAGGATTTAGAAGTAGGTTAGTTTCCCTTATCCATTTTACCTTTATCCTTTTGCATCCTTAAAACTAAAATCTTGTTTTGTCAAGTGCATTAAAAACATTCTAATAATATGAAACTTTTTCCAAAGTAAAAGATACAAACCAACTAGTCTAGGATGTTTCGTCGTCCTGTTTGCTGTTGATGCATTGTCGTCCTGTTGCTGATGTTTCGCCATCTCATCCTCTGATGTTTCGCCATCTCATCCTTTGATGTTTCGTCATATCGTTTGCTGATGTTTTGTCATCCCGTCTCCCGATGTTTCGTCATCCCGTCTGTAGTTGATGTTTCATCATCATGGAGGTGTTTCGTCATCGTTTGCTGTTTCGTCTGCTAATTTAAAAAACACAAACCAACCAAAACAAGTGATCCAAACTACGGCGCTCTGACTTTCCCATTTGACGAGGGAATACGTAGGCATCCTGTCGCGGGGCTAGATCGAGCAACCTTTGTAAATAATTCCTTCTTTTATTCTTTTCTTTATTTATTTATTCTTCTTTTCTTTTTTGCATGCATTATACCATATATAGATATAGATAGACCCTTACACCCATTAGATAGAAAGTAAAAGCGGATACCGTAGAGTACTACGGGCGCGTGGGGTGCTAATCCCTTCCCCTCGCGCAACAGACTTCCTTACCCGATCTCTCGGTCGCAAGACCGTGATTTCTCTGTTTCAGGTTTACTCGATGTTTACCTTTCCATCTTGGCAGGATAAAAAATGTTCGATGGCGACTTCATTGATATATAGTTATATCCTTTGATTTTCGGCCGGGTGTTTCAGCATTCCACTAACGGTTTGTTGTAGGTAGTTTCCTTTGGTTGCTAGCGTCCAGATGCGTTAAGTTGGAGATCAACTGAAGTCTTCCCTAGTGAGTCTGTTCCTAGACAGAAATGATCTCTAGAAGTTTGTCATGTATCCTCCCTTTGATCGGTGAAGTCAACAAGTGCTTTATACCAAGGATCATTGATGGATGTCTTCTCATCATCCCCAACGAAGTTTATCCTCTCCTCCCCAGAGAGCATGGATGGAGATCCTCGATTAAAGCTGTTTTCTACAAAGGATTAGATGCAATTATTATCGTCGACCTTGATGTCTTTGACGATTTTTCCCCAGTAGGTGTTGTCTTCGACGAAGATTATTACTGCAGAGCATCGTAAAGATCCCTAGTGCGAGTCGTCGGTGTCCACTTTAGTTGAAGTTCCTCAGTGGATGTTCATCGGAATCTCAAATGTGCTTTGATAGAAGATTGCATCTTTTTATCCCATGTGGAGACGGTATTCGAACCATTGATCGCGGATGTTCAGCCCCAGTGAGTTCACATTTCCTAATATCCCCAGTGTGTGAGCGCCAGTCTAATCTGGTTCTTCCCCAGTTTGGTGTTGAAGCACATCTCTTATGATATTCCCAGTGAGTTGGCACATCGTTTTAATCCCCAGCCAGAGTCTTGATGGGTAACGATGGAAGCTCTTCTTCAAGTATATCCTTTTATTCCCTAGCGGATCATTGCCCAACAGATAGTTTCCCATGATATCATCTCCTCAGCATGTTCGCCTTATGGCATTCGATTTTCCCCAAGCGATCTTCTTTTGAATCAGCATTTTGGCCGCATCCCAGCAGCATGACAATGTTATCTCCCCCGGTGGATTGTCAGATTTGAGCTTGAATTTTCTATTACCTAGGGTCACTGGGTTACTTTTTATCTTTTTGTAAGCATGCATCATCTTATTGCATTAGTTTACACTAAATTCACACACTGCAGAGTTATAAGCCAGGAATATAAACTTTTGTCCCCAGTGGTGTTCCTACCTCTCTCTGAAATCCCAGCAAGGATAATTTCTTTGGCGTGTGGCATCCCTTTGGAAACTGTTGTGTCCCAGTTCTTCCTGGCGCAATATGTCCATTATCTCATTTGGTGTTTAAACTGCCAGTTCTTACCCTGGCGCAACACGTATTCAGCGTTGAAATCAAGCTCTACACTTGTTTTCTCCGCTTCGCACAAGAGTTGATTCACTACTAATTCTTGGTTAGGTCTGAGTATTACGCTCTCTCCTATACGCATGATACATGATGCTCTGTATTGTGTGTGGAGTCTGGTCAACATTTCCAGTCTTCATCTTCGTTGAAACTGCCAGTGCATCCCCTGGTGCAACGTTCTTAGGACAGGTCCTCCCATTGTACCTTTTCGGGAACAAGAATACGCTTGTTTCTCTCCTCAGAGTACATCGTTCTGAGTTAGTAAAGCCTAATCGGAACTTTCTAGCCTTCGCATCACAAACCCGCCCGGTTATTCTCTAGCATAATGTGGTTAGTCTAGTCAGTGTATCAAGTCTTTGCTCTGCTAGCATGTCAGCTCTCCCCTGGCATTGTGGATTATCTTTCGAGAACAAGAATACACTTGTTTCTCTTCTTTGTAAATCCTAATCAGCATTTCCTGGTCTTTGCATCACGATCGTCCAGTTATTTTTTGGCGTAATGTAATTATTCTGGTTAACGTATGTAGTCTTTGCTTCCGCTTGCATGTCAGTTCTCCCCTGGAATTTTGGATCGAATTGGGTAGAGGCCGTTTCGTAGAATTCAACATTTATTCTATGCTCTCTCTTGTTGTGACCCAGTTAAGCTCTGGCGCAACATATCCTTTTCTCCAGTGAGGCTCATTGGAATTTTAAAAGTCCACACCTTTTTCTTGATACAACTCTTGGGATTCTGAGCATAAATTTTCAAGTCCATTTCGGTATTCAATCACTTCACACCTTGTCGCTCGAAAGGCAGACGCCAATCTCGCTCCCAAGCTCGAGGATGATTGAATAGGGGCAGCTGTTGTACCCCAAAATTTACCCTCTTCTTTCCCGTATTTCTGAATTATAATTCGATTGAATAAACATATATGTAGTCGCATACATAACATTGATCATGGGGTTAACAGGTTCAAGGTATCCCAAGTGGTGAAAGAAATAGCGCGTTTCTGTTATCTCAGATCACTTTGAGTCTCATATCAATATTTTTTGATTCGCATGCTCAATACAACGTATTCTGGTCAGAAAACTATTTTGATGTGGTTCCATAAGCTCTGGGATCATTTCAATTTGTTCTCCAGTTTATATTTTCAAATCGGAGGCCGTTTCGTCAAAAGAAAAGAATTTATTCGCTTATTTCTCAATAAAGTGAATTTTGGGTTTTCAGTGCATTTCTGGCACTCCACAAGGCGTATCTTTCAGATCGTCGGGTATTTTCTAATGATTTTTAACTGGAAATTCCGTCTCAATATTATCTACAACTTTCGTTTGAAAATAGGAGGCAAATTATGTGAGGAAAGTCCCCGAAAAAATTGATTTCTCAAATGGTTTAAATTAAATTGTGGGTTGTACCGTGCGCTTAGTGTACTAAAACATTCGTAATTTCCAGCTGGAAAATCGAAACTGAGCGAGGCTAGTGTCTAAATTTTTGTATCGAAATTATATTCTACTTTCATTTGCAACTCAAGAGCTGGTTCCTCACCAATCAATACCATGATTTTATTATTTGGAGTTGATTTTGAGCTGAACCGAGCAATTTTCATCTGATATGCGAAGTTCGAAAAATCATATCTCGCTCGATTTTTATTGAAACAAGGTGGGACCAGTGCTAAAAGTTCACAAATTTTGTTAGCTTCGATTGTATCAGAAATACTCATTTGTAAATTTTGGTCAGAAGACCCTCGTTCGAGGCATTTTCTCCGTAGAACGCATTAAAAATTCTGCATGTGTCAGTAGCCTAAGAACTGTGCTGAAACTTCAAAAATTCATATCGCCTTGACCGCTCATCCGATCGAGCCGAAAATTTAATTTTGGAAAGCAAAATCGCATTCCGGACATTTTTCGTTTACATTCCGACTTCAAATTTCACGTGGATTTGGCTGTTTTGGATTAATTGCGAAAATTATTCGGATAATCATGATTTGGGCTTGATTATGGATCTATGGAACTCTTAGGCCCAATCCCTAAAACTATAAATAGATATTTGCCTTCACAAATCACAACAACACAACCATTTTCTTAATTTTAACCTCACATCACTCCCTAATTCTCTCTCAAAACCAAAGCAAAACTCAAGAACCGGAAATCAATTTCAACTTTCCCTCCAAGCAACCACCACAGGCCGCCACCAGACCTCCTTCTGACAACTGTCACCACCGCAGGCCCTGCTAAGTGCACCTCACCATGCTAAGCGCACTCGACGACTTCTCTTCTTCTCATCGAAGGTTTCTCTCCATAGGATCTTGCTCCTCTTCTCCTTCTTCTACTCGAATCTGACCTAGAAGGAGTCAATTCCTCTGGATTTCTCTTTAATTTCAAGAATTAAGCAATTCTTCTTCATCTTCTTCAATTCTCCATTGAAGATTCCTAGTTTTCTTCAAGAATTCAAGCTTGATTTCAAGAGTTATTATCAATTCGACGTTTATTTGGTATTTTATTTGAAGAGCACAAGGAATTCCTCTTCAATTTGATTCAAACTTCAAGTTCAAGTAAGTGTTTAGTTCCATTAAGCACTTATGTTAAGCTATTATTGACTTTTAGCTTTTCTTGAAATTAAATACTGTCATTGCTTGCAAATTTCGTGTGGATTCCGATTCTTGAATGTTCATCTTTGAATTCGTTGAATTGAATTGGTTTTTGCAACGTTATTTGTGTCGGTGTGAGGACTTTTGTACATAACACACACATACACTTGTGCATTTGTATTTTCCTAGCATTTAAGCTACAAATTTGTGTATCTTGCATCATCCATCACATGCTCATGCATTATAGAACACTTATATTGATTGAATTGCATTGATTCATGTTTATTTGAGGTATAATTTGCATTCTAAGTGCGTCAACATGTAGATTCAAAGGCATCTTTATCATTAGGTACATTGTCCATTGTATATAATCTATGCATATGCATATTAAGTGTTCGTGTTAATGTAAAACTTAGAGTTGACATGATCTTTCATTACTTCTTTGTGGCATGACTTGCTTGCCTTGATTCTTGCATAATGAGCATTAGAATTGTTGATTCAACTTGCATTCTTAATATGTTCATGCATAACTTTGCATATGATGAATATTAGAATTGTTGATACAACTTGCATTCTTAACATGTTCATACATTGATTCTTGACATATGAGCATTAAAATTGTTGGTTCAACTTGCATTATTAACATGTTCACGCATAACTTTGCATATGATGAGCATTAGAATTGTTGATACAACTTTCATTCGTAACATGTTCATTCATAACTTCGCATATGATGAGCATTAGAATTGTTGATTCAACTTGGATTCTTAACATGTTCATACATTGATTCTTGACATGTGAGTGTTATACCCCAAAATTTTCCCTCTCACTTCTAAAGACATTTCACATAACTATACTCAAGGATTTCACAAGGGTTGACCAGACAAACCCTCTCCTAAGCAATCAACCCAAGCTAGAGTTTTGCCATTCTCAAGTCAAGATGGACTTCCAACGCTTCAAATGGTCATCATGATTCATCATATACTTCAAAGAATCCCCATGTCAAATTTCAAGCCTTACAAGTCAAGTTTGCTCAGTCAATTGCTCAGATGGTTGAAAATCAGTTGTATTGGACAAAAAGTCAACTGTCATCAACATACAGTCAAACTTCATAATTTTTGGCCAACACCAATATTTTGAAGTAATGTTCATCATTTGATCAAGTATTGATCATGATTCCACAAGGAAAGTCAAGATTTGATCAAAAGTCAAAGTTTCTAAATTAGGCTTTCTTAGACAAAAAGTCAACAAAACTTTGACCAGGCATAACTTTAACATACTTTATCAGAAATTTTTCCACCACAGCTCATTTTGAAGAGAATTCAATTCTCTACAACTTCATGTCTCACAAGCTTGGGCACAAAATGCTTCATTTGGAAGTTATGGATCAAAACATTACAGGTCCTTTTTAAAAGTCAACAAAAAGTCAACTTTTTGCAAAGAAATGTTCATGAGCATGGAAACTTCAATGAAGATGAAACAAAAAGGGTTGTTTAGAAGACATCTTGAGCTTTCTAAAAAGTCAAAGCACACCCAAAAATGTTAAAAATTAAGCAAGATACACATTGTGCATGTTGAGCATTTTTGAGGAGGTGCACAAAGAGAAATACTTGAGAAAATAAAAAATTTCCAAATGGGCCTAACTTTTCTTGATTCAAACTTGTTCCTTATCTGAATTGGAACCTCCAAGCCCAAGGCCACGTTTTTATCTTTTATTTTTTATTTATTTTGGATTTTTAATCATTTAAAACCAATTTAATTAAAATAAAAGATATAAAATCAAAAATCAAGTGCAAGATGGATTTTCTCTCATCCTTGAGGTCCAAGCAAGCCATTTAATCTGATTATTTCGAAATAATTGAGATTGGCAATTTGATTTGATTGAAATTGGATCAAAACGGAAATATTTGGTTTGATTCCAAATCAAATAATTTTCCATTGATTGACATGATATTTTCTTACAATACTTGACCTAATTCATTACAATATAAATACATGATGATTCCACATGCACAAGAACAAAAATTCTGACCTAAAGAACCCTAACAAGCTTTAAAAAAACCGTGACTCGCAAGCAACTAGCAGCCACAGTTTTTCTCCAATTCAATCCATTCCAAGCCTTGCAATCGATTGTTGGAAGTCCCCTGAGTCGATCCAAATATTCACAAGCAAGCAAAACACCCACAATCACAAGAACACAATCACGGTTTGCACACTTTGAACCCAAAATTATTTTCATACTTTTATGCATAATCAATTGAATTTAACCATGTTTTTGTGTTTGTGATGAAGTTTCGATCATGTCTGCATAGTTTAATTGAAGCTTAGGTACAAAACGAAGGATTCACCATGGCTAGGGTTTAAAACCTTGGATTAGGGTTTTTTGATTTAGGATAAATTGGCCAAAACTAGGGACATATTCATGTTCAGGAGGTCAAACCGGACCGAACCATGATCTTACTTTAAATTTATATTGCTTGTGATGAATTTTGGAAACTTGCAGGGATTTAGCTACAAAATCGATCTGTAGGTAAAAAACCGTGGCTATAGGTTTAAAAATTCAAATGGGAAAGAAGACCCCTGCGCGCGTTTTCTGATTAATTGATTCCCAGAAATCAATTTCCTTTGTTTTTGTTCTGTTTCATATGTTTAACACCAGAACAGGTTGGCTCAGATGGTAGAGGCAGCGCGCGTTCATCCCAGAAGACACGGGTTCGAACCCTGTCTTTTCCCAGAATTCTTAACATTTTTGTATTTTAGGTTCCAGAAGCTACAGTCACCATAAGTGCCTACTTCTGGTCCCCTTAGAGGAAGATACGTCCAGAAGCTCCAGCTTCTGGACCCCATCACAAGACGCCACGCCCAGAAGTGCCTACTTCTGGATCCACTTCGATGAAAGCCCGGAAGTTCGTACGGGCACCTCGAGCTAGAAAAGCCCCGAGTGCCAACCACGGACATCTCCATCGAAACCCCATAAGTGCCTACTTCTGGGTGCCTCCAACAAAAAGACTCCCCAAAAGCTCCAGCTTCTGGGATGGCTTCTTCCAGAAGCACTTTAGCATTTTTTTTCATTATTTTTTCATATTTCCATTATTTTTGCTTATTTCATATTTAATTAAAATTAGTAATTAGGTTAAACAATTAGGATTAATAAGACAACTTCCACTAATTTTTCCTCTCATTTTAATTAATTTAGGGTTAGAATTAACTAATATTTTGATTAAAATTAATTAAAATCAATTAGACTTAGGATTATTCTTCACAATTTTCAAAAAAATCCAAAAATATTAGGATTAGTTTTCTATTCTGTTATTTATTTCCTCGCATTCTCTTTTTCAATATTATGTAACTGCTCATGGGATGTAATAGCTTTAATTAGGTTTTACTTTCCGCACTCCTATATTATGTAACTACCCCAAAGCCATGTAATAGCGTAAGGTTTATTTTCCGCACTTTACTTTCCGTAATTTACTTTCTGCACCCGTATAAATTGCTAGTAAATTAGGCGTGTATGGCAAGATAAAAACAACATAGATCACTTATAATTTCAAGATAAATTATCTGAATTCAACACACTTCCTTCACACACGCACCCCCTAGGGTATTCTCTCTCGTTGCCTTTCGAATAAATGGTCAAGTCCCTCGAACGTGGGGGTATCTTAGCACAAGTTGCCTACGAAACATATCATCATAGTCCCTTCGAATCAAAGATCATAGTCCCTCGATTGTTGCCTACGAAAAAGTGATGATCGTCCCTACGAATGTGCTAGGATACTCCTACAAGTTGCCTTCTATGACCATCCGATGTCCCTTCGAATGTCCCTTTACATCTAACGAATAGGGTTACCTACCAACTAATGGTATGGATAGCGCTATTCTAAAGGAAAGTAAAATAACACGGAAACGACCGTACTGAGTAGGTAATAGACCCTTAATTGCTTGCTCTATCAAGAAAACTTTTCACACCTCACACTTTCTAAAAATCATTTTCAAAAGCTTTGTATACATTCCAGCGTGAATCATTACAAAGTTCCTTTTCCAAAACAAAACATTTCCAAACACTTCGTATACATTCCAGCGTGAATCATTACGAAGTCAAAGAAAAATGCCTTTTCAAAACATTTTCAAACACACTGAGAAAGCAAATTTTAAAGTGAGCTAAAGCAATTAAGAGCCCGTAGATAACTACGGATGGAAAGGGTGCTAACGCCTTCCCTTTTCATAATCACCTCTCTTACTCAGAATCTAACGAAGGTCTTTTCCTGTTCTTTTCACCTTCCCTTAATTAGATAAAAGAAAAGTCGGTGGCGACTCTTGCTATCCGCAACATTTGCGATCAAACGCAAAACAATCCAAAGTCAGTTCTCCCACCGTATTACAGAACTGGCGAATCTGCTGGGGAAAATAAAGAGAGTTTACCTTAGGGTCGTAGATCACTTTACTACTTTCTGTTTGACTTGTATGCTTTATCTTAAGGGTTGCTTGGGCATTATACTTGTGGGGGATCTTACACTCGGATCCAGGTTTCCTTAGGTAAGTAGCAATAAATCTTTGCGACCGTTAGGCGTATACCGAAACGGTCAACATGATGGCTACGTTAGGATGTCCCGATGCTCCTCATGTCTAGTTGAGGAAAGTATTTGGCGTCTGCGTGGTGTCATCAGCACTAACTCAACTTCTAGAACCCCAATTGACCCATCTTGGCCATTAGATGGTAGTGAGATGGTTGGCTTTGGTGTAGACTAAGTGGTTGATACTCGATGCTACGCCCATTAAAATCCAAATTTCAGGATGTTTCGGTCGACCACTTGATAGTCGTATTGAAATAAAGCCCACGAGAAAGATCAATGATATGAGATTCCTAGAACCCGGTTACTATTATAGGATAGGATGAACCCACTCAAACTTTGGTAGGGTAGTCACCTATACCTCATGCAAGCCTTAAACCTAGGGCTAATGTGTGATTTGTCTATGCTTGCTATCTGTTTAAACATGACATCATGACATCATAACATCGCATCATCATATCATTTCTAACTATTTCAAGGATCTAGGAATTTATCTTTGCTTTGTTTTGTAGGATCATGGCTTCTAGAAAGACTATCTGAATCAACTTCATGGGTATACCTTCTCAACTCAAAGAATTGGTTTCAGAAATTCCCGATCATGCTCAGTTCATCAAAAGACATGGTTATCTGCTCGACTTGGTTATCTCCAGTTTTGAAGAAGACATGATCCACGTCTTATTCCAATTCTTCGATCCGAAACATCATTGCTTTACATTCCCAGATTATCAGTTAGTTCCTACTTTAGAAGAGTTCTCTAAGCTACTTGGGATACCTATCCTTGATCAGATACCATTCACTAGTTCAGAAGAAGCTCCGAAGTACGAAGACATCGCATCAACATTACATCTAAAACGGTCAGATGTTGAAGCTAATTGGGAAACAAGAAGCAGAGTTAAGGGTTTACTTGCTAAGTTTCTAATAAAGAAAGCTCAAGAATTCCTCAAAGCTATGAGTTTCCATGCATTCGAAGACATTTTGGCCTTACTAATCTATGGTTTGGTGCTATTTCCTAATCCATATCAGTTCATAGACGTGAACACCATCAAGATATTCCTTACTCGTAATCCTGTGCCTACTCTACTTGGAGACATCCTGCATTCTCTCCACACTCGTACTATCAAAAGACAAGGAACTCTCATGTGTTGCATACCGTTACTTTCCAGGTGGTTTATTTCTCACCTTCCTCTATCAGTAGTCAAGAACGAGCAAAGGTTGAAGTGGTCTCAAAGACTGATGTCACTTTCTCATTCAGATATTCGTTGGTGTCTCTTTTCTTAAAAGGACTTCACTTTCATTGAGAGTTGTGGAGAATTCCCTAATGTACCACTCCTTGGCATAAGGGGAGGTATCACTTACAACCCTTCTCTAGCTCTACGTCCGTTTGGTTATGCTCGAAGAGATGGTCCGCATGATATGCTTCTCCAAGACATTGTGTTCGACTACAACCACGATCTCTAGAACTACCACCGAAGATTTGTGCACGCTTGGGGCATGGTAAAAAAGACTGATACCAAGACTTTGGGACACAAGAATTCCATTCCTTGGGAATCTTACCTCAAATGGGTGCGAGCTCGAGCTCAAAACCTCATGATGCCGTTTACGCCTGTTCTATCCGTGATCATGGAACCTGTTGCTATAGGTGACAAACCCTATACCGTTCTCCATCCAGACATGGCTACTGATTTTGAAGACTTGAAGAGATCCTGGATTCAGCTTAAAGAAGAAAGGGATACGTTCTAAGCCCAATGTTATGCAAGCGAGAAGAAGGTACTAGAGTTGACAAAGCTACTTCACGAGGAGCAAAACATCAACACCTACTTCAACACCAAGAGGAAGCGCCCATGGGAGACTTAGAGCTTTAGGAATCTGTTCTTTTTCCAAAATTATCTTTTGTACTTAAAAAGAGAAAGAAAAAAAGAGAAACTAATAAAAGTTTGTTCGTGCTTGTTTAACAAATTTAAATTCCTAAGGGCCTTGAAAACATTGCATTGCATTGCATAAACATCGCATATCATGGCATGACATTTCATAACAAGTACATTGAAGAACGACTTTCTTATTTTCTTGCTGTTTATTTTAGCAGAAATGGCTCTTGAACAGACTGTCAAAGATCTCCAGGCTCAGAATGCTCAATTCCAAGAAATGTTCACCAACTTGGTCCAAGGCTAGAAGGACCTGAAGAAGCTCATCACCAGAAAGAAGAAGACCATCGGTATCCTCAACATGGGAAGGAATCACAAGGGTGAACCTCAGGTGGTCAGCTGGTTGGAAATCTCGGACAAGAGTGGTGAAGCCGAAGAAAGCATCAAGAACAGTGGAGGAAGCCGCCAGGGGTCGGAAAACAGAGAAGAAGACTACTTGAGCGAACAATATCCTCTTGATGATGACAGATACAAGCAACTTGAAGACCGTCTGAATGCTGTGGAAAATCTGAAAATGTCCGGGCTGAATTTTGTTGATCTGAGTCTTGTTCCTGGCGTGGTAATTCCCCGCAAGTTCAAAGTTCCTACCTTTGCCAAGTATGATGGCATCTCTTGCCCGAAGATGCACTTGAAGTCCTATGTTCAGAAGATCCATCCCCACACTGATGACAGGAAGCTATGGATCCATTTCTTCCAAGAGAGTTTGTCCGAAACTCAGTTGGAGTGGTATTATTAGCTAGAGAGTACCCACATTCATACCTGGAATGACTTAGCAGATGCTTTCTACAAGCAATACCAGTACAATGATGAATTAGCGCCCACTCGCATGCAACTACAGAGCAAGTCTATGGGTCGTGACGAGAAGTTCAAAGAATATGCTCAAAAATGGAGAGATCTAGCAGGCAGAGTTCAACCACCCTTGTCCAACAGGGAGCTGGTTGATATGTTCATAGGAACACTGACAGGCTCATTTTTCAATCATCTGATTGGAAACTCTTCAGCCGGATTCATCGAGCTGATACTAACAGCCGGATTCATCGAGCTGATACTAACAAGAGTAGGAAGATTTAGGTGGAGTCATCTTCAAATGCTGCGAAGAGATCTTTTGGTAAGAAAGAAGCCAATGCTGTGTATGGTCAGAAGAGCCGTGACAAAGCCGATCATACTCAATCTGTGGGGGAAGTTGTGATCTCCAATCCTACACCAACGCAACCTCAACGAGACAACGTGCATAACCAGAACGCGCCACGAAGACAGTTTAGAAAGATCAACATGCCATTGTCGCAAGCATTGCAACACATGTTGAAAGCCGAGCTGATTACTCTGAGGGATCCTCCTCAGCACGTCAACACTTCCTTTCCAAAATACAATGTTAATGCAAGGTGTGCATACCACTCCAACAGCCCAGGGCACGACACCGACAACTGTTGGGCTCTGTAGAACAAGATTCAAGACATGATTGAAGCCATGGAAATTGAATTTGACCGTCCTGTCGAGACTCCAAATGTGATCAACGCACCAATGCCTAACCACGGTAAAAGTTCCAATACTATTGACGAAGATTCCTATGTTTATAATGTGAGCAAGCTGACTATTCCTCTGATGACTGTTAAGAAAGATTTGTTGCAAGCCAGTGTATTCTAGGATGCCCGAATGGTTGTCGTTGGTGTGCAACTGAATCTGACGGATGTGCTTGGTTGAGAAGGCGTATTCAACGCATGATGGACAACCGAGAAGTGTTATTTCTAAAATCTCCTGCTATGGAGAGCCTCTGTGAAGACATTTTTAAGAATCTGAAGATCGAAGACGTAAGTGAAGCCATACCAGGAATCTGGAATACCTTGGGGCAGCCAAGTGGAAAGTTTGATTTCATGGTTAAATACACCGCTCCTGAAAGTTACAAAATTCCTATTGAAGATGTCAAGGCAACCGGATGGGGAGACGATTTCCCAGAAGACTATGCTGATGTAAACACAATAAGGATCTCCTCTGCCGATCCTGCGCCTAGAGTGGCACCTCTCATCATTACTTCTCCCAGACCAATTCCATATTCCTCTGACAAAGCTATACCTTGGAACTATGGAGCCGAAGTTTACTATCATGGCGTCAGACAAGAACCTTTGACCATTGAAGACATTGCAGCTGAAGCTACCAATCCTGTCATCGACAACATCATTGGATCAAGCAAGGTAACTCGAACCGGAAAAGTATTTTCTCCATAGATCTCTCCTCCAAAAGACATTGCGACTCTAGCTCCCATTCCAGCTATCAAACCAATTCCCAAAGCTAGAGGGAAAGAACCAGTAACTCATACTGCTCATACAGAAGTACCAAAGAAAGTTGCTAAAGACACCTCCAAGCAAGAAATGGAGGAAATTATGAAGATCATCAAGAAAAATGACTACAATGTTGTGGAACAGTTAGGATAAACTCCATCCAAGATATCCATTCTTGCTCTGCTTTTGTGCTCTGAGGTTCATGCTAAAGCCTTAGTGAAGTTTTTGAAGAATGCTTACATACCGCAAGACACTACTGCTGATCAATTTGAAGGTTGTATTGCTATCCTGACTATCAACAACGGTTTGGGTTTCTCTGATGTTGATTTGACTCCTGCCGAAAAGAATCACAACAAAGCCTTGCACATCTCCGTTGAATGCAAGGGCACTACATTTTCTCACGTGTTGGTAGATACTGGTTCTGCTCTAAATATCCTACCAAAAAGTGCTTTTGACCGACTTGATGTAGAAGGTGTGGTTTTGAAGCCCAGCGACACAATCGCGAGAGCCATTGATGGTTCTAAATGAATAGTACTTGGAGAGCTCATTCTACCTGTTAAAGTCGGTTCCCAGACTTTCAACTCTACCTTCTTCGTCCAACTTACTCTTGCCTAATTGGACGCCCTTGGATACATGGGGCAGGCGCTGTTACCTCTACCCTGCATCAGAAGCTGAAGTACCCAATGAAGGCGAAGATTATTACAGTATGCGGTGAGGAAAAATACATGGTAAGCCATCTGCAGTCATTTCGATACCTCGAGATGGAAGGAGAATTCTATGAAACTCCCTGTCAAGCTTTCGAAACAGCTCCACGAGTCATGCCTGTTGACTCTCCTGTCACTCCTGAAGTTGCTAAAATTCCACCAAGGATGGCCTCACTGAAAGACGCTCAAGCTGCCATTGAAGAAGGAGGTCGTACTATTTGGGGTCAGCTCCCTGATCTTCCTTTCAAATTTGACAAGACTGGTTTAGGGTTCACCACCAAATGTCAGAAGATGATATGCCCGCAAACGTGCCGGCAAACTGCCTTTCCACATCAGCAAGAACAAGAGTCCATGCTATAGAAGATGACGACAGCAACTTCGACATCAGCAACTGGATCTTCCCAACTCCAGACAGCGGACTCAGCAATTGGAAGACCGAAGATGTCATACCATTCTCCTTTAGATAGGAGTAATTGCTTTTTGTTTTCTGTTATGCTTTTCATTCTTTATTTACGTTCAGACAATAAACTTAAAAGCCTAGTGCCTTGCCCGGGGCATCACGGCTCGTTTGTGAGGGTTATTATTTGTCATTTCCATATTTTCATTCATTAAAATCATTGGACTTTTGCATTTAAATACTGTTTCTTTTCTTTTCTTTTACTTTACTACCCCTTCAAAAGTTATGTGTTCTTACACACACCCACGTGATACACTGCAGATTCACTCCGAATCTCGTTGATAACAGCTTTGCTATTGCTAAATATGACTTCGATAATCCGATCTACCAAGCCGAAGACGAAGGTGAGGAATATTGTGAGGTGCTAGGAGAACTTGTTAGACTACTACAGCAAGAAGAACAAGTTATACAGCCACACGAAGAATCAGTCGAGGTTGTGAATTTAGGTACTGACGAAGGCAGAAAAGAAATCAATATAGGAGCAGTATCAAAGAGAGATTGGTCTAAATGCTACGAGACTATATCGAGGTTTTTGCTTGGTCGTACGAAGACATGCCAGGTCTAGACATTGACATCGTGGTACACCGACTACAAATGAAGGAAGGTTTTCTCCTAGTGAAGCAGAAGGTTCGTCGTATGCGCCCTGAGATGTCTGAGAAAATCAAAGCCGAAGTTATGAAATAGTTCAATGCTGGTTTTCTAGCCGTTACTTCTTATCCACAATGGGTTGCGAACGTGGTGCCCGTACCAAAGAAAGATGGTAAAGTGCGGATGTGTGTGGATTACAAAGATCTGAACAGAGCAAGTCCGAAAGACGATTTTCCACTTCCTCATATTGATGTTCTAGTTGACAACACCGCTCAACATAAGGTCTTCTCCTTCATGGATGGTTTCTCCGGTTATAACCAGATCAAAATGGCTCCTGAAGACATTGAAAAGACTACTTTCGTTACATAGTGGGGCACATTCTGCTACAAGGTCATGCCGTTCGGTCTGAAGAACGCTGGCGCCACATATCAACGTGCCATGGTGGTTTTGTTCCATGACATGATTCATCACGAGATAGAGGTCTACCTCGACAACATGATAGCTCGATCACAGAATGAAGAAGAACATCTCAATCATTTGCAAAAACTGTTTGATAGACTGAAGAAGTACAGACTAAGACTTAATCCCAACAAGTGCACCTTTGGAGTCAGATCCAGTAAACTCCTGGGGTTTGTTGTCAGTGGTAAAGGTATTGAAGTTGACCCTGCCAAGGTTAAAGCTATCCGAGAAATGCCAGTGCCCCACATCGAGAAAGAAGTCAGAGGTTTCTTGGGACGACTAAACTACATTACCAGATTCATTGCACATCTAACTGCTACTTGTGAGCCAATCTTCAAGTTACTGAAGAAAGATCAAGTAGTGGAATGGAACGACGATTACCAGATCGCTTTTGAAAAAATCAAGGAGTACCTACAAAATCCTCCTATCCTTGATGCCACCTGCCAAAGGAAGACCTCTTATCATGTACTTGATAGTACTAGAGAACTCAATGGGGTGTGTGTTGGGGAAACATGACGAGTCTGGTCGAAAAGAGTATGCAATATACTACCTTAGCAAAAAGTTGACTGACTGTGAAACAAGATACTCACAGCTTGAGAAAACTTGCAGCGCTTTGGCTTGGGCTGCTCGTCGACTAAGACAGTATATGTTGACTCACACTACCTTATTGATCTCCAAGATGGATCCGATAAAATACATATTCGAGAAACCTGCTCTCTCCGGAAGAATAGCAAGATGGAAAATGATCTTGACCAAATACGACATCCAATATACTACTCAGAGAGAGATCAAAGGAAGTGTAGTAGCCGATCATTTGGCTCATCAAGCCATAGATGACTATTAGCCTATGCAGTTCGAGTTTCCCGACGAAGATGTTTTGCTAGTCACCGATTGTGAAGAACAAGGACCAGACAAAGGACCTAAACCAGGATCCCGATGGACCATGGTCTTTGATGGAGCCTCAAATGCACTTGGCAATGGCATTGGCGCCATCATTACGTCTCCTACAGGCAGACACACGCCTTTCACCGCCAGATTATGTTTCAGTTGCACCAACAACATGGTCGAATTCGAAGCATGCATAATGGGTATCGAAGCTGCCATTGACTTAAGAATCAAATTCTTGCAAGTGTATGGAGACTCAGCTTTAGTGATCAGTCAGATTAGAGGCGAGTGGGATACGAAGCATCCAAATCTCATCCCATATCGAGAGCATGTTTTAAGTTTGATCCCTTACTTCGAAGAAATCACTTTCGATCACATTGAACGAGAAGAGAATCAGTTGGCAGACGCATTAGCTACTATGTCATCTATGTTCAAGGTCAAATGGGACAACGAGGCTCCCCAAATCATCATCGAAAAGTTTGACGAACCAGCATACTGTTGCGAACTTGATACAAAAGAGAAACCTTGGTTCTACAAAGTGAAGAGGTATCTCGAGACTCAGGAATATCCTGCAGGGGCATCTGTCAATGACAAGAAATTCTTGAGAAGATTCGCATCCAAATTCTTTCTCAACAACGACATCTTATACAAGCGCAATCACGACTTGTGCTTACTCCGCTGTGTAGACCAGAAAACAACAGAACGGATCATGGAAGAATTACATGAAGGTGCATACAGTACCCACTCTAGTGGACATACAATGGCTAAGAAGATTCTGAGAGCAGGTTATTATTGGTCCACCATGGAAGCTGATTGTCACCGCCATGCTCGATCATGTCACAAATGTCAGATATATGCAGATAAAGTGCACGTACCTCCAGTACCGTTGAATGTTCTGACCGCTCCTTGGCCTTTCGTAATGTGGGGCATCGACATGATCGGAGAAATCAAACCTACCGCTTCTAGTGGACATCGTTTCATCCTTGTTGCAACTGACTACTTTACCAAGTGGGTAGAAGCAGCCTCGTTCGCATCTGTTACCAAGAATGTTATGGCTTGATTCATCAAACATAATCTCATCCGTCGGTACGGCGTCCCCGAAAGGATCATCACAGAAAACGGTACCAATCTCAACAACAAAATGATCGCCGAACTCTGCACGCAGTTCAAGATTAAGCATCACAACTCTTCTCCATATCGGCCTAAAATGAATGGCACGGTGAAAGCCGCCAACAAGAATCTCAAGAGGATCATACAGAAGATGACAGTGACCTATAAGGATTGGCACGAGATGTTGCCATTTGCTCTCCACGGTTATCGCACTACAGTACGAACATCTACAGGGGAAACCCCCTTCTCTCTTGTATACGGTATGGAAGCAGTCCTGCCAATCAAGGTTCAGATACCCTCAACCAGAGTCCTCCAGGACGCAGAGCTATGTGAAGACGAATGGGTCCAGACTCGCCTTGACCAGATCAACTTGATCGACGAAAAATGACTTACATCCATCTGCCATGGGCAGATATACCAGAAGCGAATGATCAGAGCATTTAACAAGAAAGTCAAGCACCGGGTCTACCAAGTCGGTGACCTAGTGGTCAACCGCATCATCCTTCCACAAGGTGACCCCAGGGGTAAATGGACTCCCACCTACGAGGGACCATTTGTAGCCAAAATAGTGTTTTCTGGCGGAGCTATGATACTTGGCACCATGGATGGAGAAGACTTTCCACACCCTATGAATGCAGACATAGTCAAAAAATACTACGCATGAACGAGACCCGCTAGGTCGACTAACCTAGGCAAGAATTAGGGCATCCTGGCGAGCCAAAAGGTTCGGGCAAAAGTTAAGGATATATACAAAAAATATGTATACTCGGCAAGTCGAAAACCTGCAAAGGCGGCTTGGGCAAAAAAGGGTATCCCGATAGACTGAAAACCCGAAAGGGCGGTCTAGGAAAAAGTTAGGGATTTAAGCGTACGACTATGTCTCATCCAGATCACCTACCCACAGACTACACTACTATCAACATTCAAGATTCAAATGGCGAAAATCAGTTCAATCACTTTCTTCTGACAGCAAGGAGATGAGATAGTCGAAATATATGAGCAATAACATAGTTGAAACTCGACGAGATTATTTTCACATAACTTTTACTCTTATTCGTCTCTTGTATACAAACTTCTTGGCCATATGCCACTTTTCAAAATAATGCAAATTCCTTTCTACAGTCACCAATGCAAACTCTAGGAATTGAGATGACGACTAAAGTCACCAATGCATCCCCCCGCAGAGTCACTTTCACAGGGTTACTTTCACAAGAGTACAATCTCCACAGAACCATCGCTCTCCCTACAAAGACAAACCTTCTCCGACGAAGTACTAATCTCCTCCCAAGTATTACAATACTCCAGCTTCATCACGTTGGTCCCCAAGCAGAAATAATCGGCCATTCCATATCACATCGTCCCCCAGCGGAGTATCTCCCAATGATTATCATTCCCCAGCAATAGCAATATCCAGACTCGAAACTTGGTTAGATAGTGCATCGGAGGAACCTACATTTCTCTTGTTCCCTAATCAGAGGTTTCAACAAACTCCACTTCAAGTGGTCCTTTGAGCCTCGTCAGTTCTAACGCCCCTATCAGCTTTGCCACGTTACATCAGTCTCTGAGCAGTAACCGGGTATTCCACAGCAAGATCTGCGTGCAAGATCCCCAACCGAGTATCTCTTGATCGCTTCTACTCTTCCAACAACATTAATATCCAGACTCGAAACTTGGTCAGATAGTGCATCGAAGGAATCAAAAGCATCTCTTTTCCCCTCCGAGTCAGGATTCGCAAGAACTCTATTACACCAAGCAAATATCAGAAATCTCCAGAAGGACATTCTTATCTTCTTCAAGATGGATATGTTTTGAAATACATCTACATTCATCTATCTGCATCATAGTAATATTATCATACATTCGCATGCATCATGATCTGCATAAGACTAACCATATCTTGTCAAAAGTTTATCTCCTCAACAGGTGAAAGATAATTTTCCAAACAGAAGGTCAAAGATTAATACCCGAAACAAGACGGGAGAACTATCTGAATGACCATGAAAATTGTCGACACCCCAGATGGCATCTTTAAGCCCATCTCCGACTACTTGTCGACATCTCTCTACTTTCAGAATGCTGCATATTTGGTTAAAAATCAATACATACCAAAAACCTGAAATTCCTGGCAGCAGATACGTGATGTCACAGAGAATGTTATGACACACTATCTGACACTCTGTTAACAATTTACACAGTAAATATAAATAACAGCAAAGAACACAATAAGTTGTTTACCCAGTTCAGTGTCTAACTACACCTACATCTGGGGGCTACCAAGCCAGGGAGGAAATTCACTATTAGTAGAATTAATTCAGGAATAAACCAACCAGTTTATCTCCTTCACTTAAAACCTACCCAATGCAACTTCAACCTAAGTCCTACTTAGATCTGAGTTCCTACTCACTCCCCCCTCAATCACAGCAGTGATATCAACCTATTGAATAATTGAATTGTGAAGACACACTTCAATAAACTATCTTGATCTTGCTTCAAAGCTTTCAATCAAGAGACAAACACTCGTGCTTCACAACTTTGAGCGATAAACTACCCTTACAAACAAATCCTAGTCCAATGCACTTATCAATTGATAGTTGCTTGGCTCACAAGAGATACTAGAATTACAAATACCAACTGTTAACTTTCCTAACAGTACACAAATAACAACCTGCTATATCTTCAATAAATTCCAGAGGCGCAGCACAGTTGTAAGGGTTGAATTCCTTTTATAGAAGCAATCCTGAAACTTCAGTTTTGGGCTTCCATAAAGATAGCTAGGGTTCACTTAATTTAATCCTAAAAACATGGTATTTTCAACAACCAATTTAGGTTTAATTAAGATTAACCTAGCAGCCACGTGAGCATGCTTTCTAATAACGGAAAAACAATATTTAGCACTCAACAAACTTCACGAAAAGTCTCAAGAAAAAGCAGATTCTGCGAGCAGAATGTCACGAATGTCATAACATACATTATGACATCGATTGTTTTGCGAATTTCCAACACGACTTTAGCTTCGATTCGAGTGTCTTTTAACATCCTTAGCAGGTAGGATTTATCTTCAATCTCTGAATGTCATGACATCTATCATGACATTGCTAAAGCCTAGTTTTACCAAAATTAATGCCAACTAAAACACTAACAAACTCCCCCTTTGGCACATTTTTGGCTAAAACTACTTAACCTATCAGAGTACCTATGCAGCAGAAGACAAACTAGTTCTAAGCTTAAAGAAACTAGAACCTAGAGATGAGATAAATTCTACCCATATAGAAATCCCACAATTCCCACAATTGCCCACATACAAATTAAAATTGCCATACAATTGCCCAAAATCCCAATACTACTGTTACTCAGTAGTTCTTCTCCCCCTTTTTAGCCATAAAGGGCCAAAGGAAACAGTACAATTACCCCAAGCATTCAATCATAAAGTACCAGCATAAAAGTTATGTCTCAGTCAAGGATTACAAATTTGTCAATAAAATGAGTACAATCATCCAAATTTAAACAAAATACAGAACAGGAAACACTTGACATAACAGACAATGGGCACAGGAGCAACTCAGGTGCTTTCTTCTCCAGAAGAGGCACTATGGAATGAAACATCTTCAGAATCATCTTCATCAGTAGCTGCCATCTGGACATCCTTATCACCAACAGCCTCATCAGCAGCTATCCCTTCATCCTCAACCTCTGTGTCCTGCTCCAGTTGAGTGATCAGCTCTTCAAGACTTTGTTTCCTTGCTGCAAGTTCCCTACAGGTCTCTTTCAGTACAACAATGACATCTCCCTTTTGAGAATTTGTCTTGATTTTTGATGTCTCAGCAGATGTCATGACAAAGTCAGGAACATGCTTCCCTTGAAATAGCTTGTAGTGGAAGCCAAGGGCAGGAGCTCTTTTACTTACTGTATCTCCATCAACCAGGATGTCAGGGTATTGATCAGTTATTATACCACACAGTAGGGAGGGAAAGGCTATTGGTCCTTTGATAGCATAGCTGTCAGCATGCTTGAGTGTCTGATCAAAAATGTAGGATCCATAGTCAAATGTAGCCTGAGTGCCTACTGCATATATGAATCTTCCCAGTCCATTAGAGATGGTGGATTTGTGATTGGTTGGGACCCAGTTTGCAGCACCAATCTTATGCAGGATGGCAAATTTGACACTCAACTTGCTTCTTGAGAGTTTTCCTTTAGAGGCCATTGTCTTACTTGTTTGGCAGTGATGGGTTGACAAATCTTGTTGTCAGTTTCCTCCAGCTCTGGCTGAGTATTAGCAGATCTACCGAATCTGATCACATTTGGAGAACTTGACTTTCCTCCCCTCACATCTGTTTGGTAGCGTGAGTTCCTATCCCCATTTGTGATTGACTATAAACTCTTTCACCAAAACTTCATAACAGTTTGAGAGATTCTCCACTGTTTTCATCAGTCCTGCCTCCTTAATCAGGTCAACAATTTCCTTGCAATCAAGAGCACTCTTGTTTAACTCTCTTTCCAGAGCCACCCTTTTTAAGCAAACGTACTTCCATCTTCCAGCATTTTCAGGATGATGGAAAGAAATGTTATCAATGGCCACTTCAGGCACCTTGAGCAGTTTCCCAAAAGCTTGCTTCTTTCTGGGATGAATGTCTGTGACATTCTCTTCAACATCAAATTCAGAGTCTTGATCTGACTCTGATGATTCAGGCTCTTTCCTCTTTTTCACAATTGGTGTTCTCTTTGGTCTAGAGCCACCACCACCAGTTTTTACTCTACTTCTCCTTGTAGAGGATCCACCCTTGTGATACTTCTCAGTCTTGCACACATCTTCAGTATCCTTCTCTTTAGCAGGGCTCTGTGAGACTGCCTGTTTTCCCTTTCGTTTCATTATTCTTTTTGCAATGCTTGGATTGACATTGGCAATAAGATCATTGTCTGAGAACACTTCATCTAAGTCAATGACTGGAGGTTCAGGTAAGTGATCAGTTTCTTGAACTGGAGACTCTTCCAAAATACTGTCAGAGATGTAGTCATCAGGGACTTTACCAGAGGCACACCTTGCTAGTGATTCTTCAAGAATGCTATCAGAAATATATTCTGCAGGGGCCTTTTTAGTGGCAAATTTTGCTGGGGACTCTTCAAGGATACTATCAGAAATCACATCTTCTTTATCAGTAGGGGTTTCATTACAAACATCATCAATACGTACTTCAGAGTCCTTAACTGAAGAGTCTTCATTATTCTTGGCAGGGGAAGAATCATGATCACCAGATGTCACGACATTCTTAATGACATCTGGAACAACTGCTAAGCTAGGGCTAGCAGACTTGCAGTTTAGGGGAATTGAAACCCCAGGAACAGATTGGTCTTCGTTGAGGATCCTGGTTACTAATCTAGCAATGGCTATATGCACAACCCTAGACTCCTCTGTGTTCACTATTTCTGGGGGAACAGAAGAGGATGGTATAGAAGTCTTACCCGAGGGAGATGCTTGAGTCCTTCTTGCATTCCTTGTGCGCAATTTCTTGACCTTTTACGGGTCAAGTAGCTATTGCGAATGGTGTAACCCTCGTGCTTGACTTGCATGGCTTCATTATTTGCCCTGACTTCAGCCATGGATGGAGATGAAGATCCTGTTTCTTGAGATAATGAGGAAGATGAAGACATTTTTCGCTGATGGTTTTTGAGAGGATGAAAGTGAGAATAGCAGAGAGTTTCAGAGTTTCTTTCGGGAGAAGGAAGGGTGGTACTACTTTCAAAAGAAGAGACTATTATATGAGGATGACTCTTCCTATTCTTGGACCTTTTAAAATAAGGAAGAAAATACCTAAATAACCCTCTAAAAAAGAATTGAAATAAAAACTCCCTTTCATCCCTTGTTGTAGGCGCATTAATTGCTACAACTCCACATATTGACCAGTACCCAATTTGTCCCTCAAAGTCTTAAATTGACTAGCCTTAAAAACTTTAGTACAGATGTCACAGGCCGATGTCATGACATCCTGTATGACATTGTACCTAGTCAGCATCTGCTTCATCCAGATCATCTTAAAGCAATTTCTCCCAGCTGCTATGTATTCAACTTTAACATTGTATAAAGTTAAACAGTTTTGCTTCTTGCTGATCCAAAACATGAGATTGTTTCTCAAGAAGGAACATCCATCAATAGGGCTTTTACCCAAGTTTTGATCAACACTTTCTCCACTGGCTTTCTTGGACAACTTCAAATGTGGAGGGGTAAGAGTCCTAGTATGGCTGCCATTATTCAGTCCAAGCTTCTTGACACAATTCCTTGCATACTTGCTCTGTGAAAGAAGTGTTGAGCCTTTCATCAATGTGTCTGACATTCCTCCAGATACTATGTTATTAACACAGATGAAAGCCACCATGATCTTTTCTTCTCTGACAAAGAGGGTTTCATCCAAGACTCCTCTCCTGTATCCTTTGACAGTAAGATACTTGGTTATCCTTTCATGCCAGATCCTAGTACTTTGCTTTAGTACTTTAGGAGCAGTCAGATGTCTAGACATTGAGTGTGACATTCTGATTTCCTGTCCAACCTTATACTTGCCACAGATTTTCCCTTTGTCTATGAAAGATCTTGATATCCTTCTGACTCCCTCTATGGAACTTATCCTTCTCATTCCTTTGAGATGTGGATGACCAGATTCTTGCTGCCATAACTTTACTTCCTCTTCATCTTTGTCTGTAGAACACACAGAGGACAAAGTGGTGTTCTCAAATTCCCACATGTAGCAATTGTCCTTTGATCTGACTCCTCTCATAATCACTACTTGTTCATCATTGATTACAAGACATTCAGCCTTAGTGAAGTTGACTGTGAATCCCATATCACATAGCTGACTTATGCTAATGAGATTTGCATTCAGACCTTTTACTAGCAGCACTCCATTTAGGTTTGGAACTCCAGGCCAGTTTGAGTTTCCAACACCTTTGATTTCTCCTTTAGCTCCATCTCCAAAAGTAACAAAGCTGGTAGAATGATGCTTAACATCATTGAGAAGATTCCTGTCTCCAGTCATGTGCTTGGAACACCCACTGTCAAAGTACCAATCTTTCTTGGTAGACACACTAAGAGAAGTGTTAGCTACCAGAGCAACAGTCTTCTTCTTCCACTGTTGAGAGTATGATACCCTGTTGGTTTTAGGCTTCACATAAGACCCTTGATTAGGATATCCATGTAGCCTGTAGCAAAAAGATTTTATGTGACCAAACCTTCCACAATAATGACACCTCCATCTTTGAAACTTTTTGTTCATGTTTCTATGATTTTGATGTTGCACCCAATGTTGTGACATCTGTTTTGACATTGGTTTATTAGGTCTGTTCTTCCTTTTGTCATTGACAAACTTCTTAGTCTCCACATATCCTGAGGCAGACCTATTTCCTGTTTTGAGATATGACATCTTCTTTGCCATAGACTTGCCAGGTTTGTTCCTTTCCTGGTTATTAATGATCTCTTTGCGACCACATACCAGGCGGACACATTTCCTGTTTTATGTTGTGACAACTGTTTTGACATTGGTTTCCCATGTCTCTTCTTCTTAATGTCACCAACATGATTCTTTTCAGCCACATATCCTAGACCATGCTTATTTCCTGCATTTTGTCCAAGCTGAAGAATTTCTTCCAACTTATCGATGCAGGATGTCAACATTTTGATTTAGAGACATCTGATCAAGTTTGGAGTTCACATTACAATATCACTATTGAGGTGATTTATAGTGGTTGTGTTTTCCTTTTCTCGACCTCGACTTCACATTCTCGACTTCCAACTTCTCAATCGACTTTTACATTTCCTCATGTTGCGACAAACTTCACCATTTTTATACACTTCACTAGGTTTCACAAGCTCTTCAAATGTCACTTCCTCATCACTAGAGTCCATATCAGAATTGTATACTCCAGAGAGAGCAGTGACAAGTTTGGCACCTTCTTCCTCAGATTCACTTCCTGAATCACCATCAGACCAAGTGACAGCCATTCCTTTCTTTTGTTTCTTTAGAAAGGTGGGACATTCAGCTCTAATATGTCCAAATCCTTCACATTCATGACATTAGATTTTACTGCCTTGACTTTCTTTTTCTTCTGACTTGGATCTTCTGCTGGAGTCATAAGATCTGCTGATGTCAGATGGAATGTCCTTGACATTTGACCTTGACTTTGGGTCAATCCTCTTGATGAGCTTGTTGAACTGTCTTCCAAGCATGGCTATAGCTTCAGATATCTTCTCTTCATCTTCCATCTTGCATCCTTCTTCAGTATTAGATGCAAGTGCTATGCTCTTGTTCTTTTTGTCAACAGTTTCACTTATTCCCATCTCAAAAGTCATAAGAGATCCTATAAGTTCTTCAACCTTCAAGGTGCTGATGTCTTGAGCCTCCTCTATTGCAGTCACTTTCATTGCAAACTTTTTAGGCAAGGATCTGAGAATCTTTCTCACCAGCTTTTCTTCTGACATCTTTTCACCAAGTGCTCCTGAGGCATTGGCAATTTCCAAAATATTCATGTGAAATTCATGAATAGTCTCATCTTCCTTCATCTTCAAATTCTCAAATTTGGTAGTGAGCATCTGAAGTCTTGACATCTTCACCTTGGATGTCCCCTCATGAGTAGTTCTGAGAGTGTCCCAAACATCCTTGGCCAGCTCACATTGATGGACCAGTCTGAAGATATTTTTGTCAATACCATTGAATAGGGCATTCAAAGCTTTAGAGTTCCCCAGAGCTAGCTCATCTTCCTCTTTGCTCCATTCCTCCTCAGGTTTCAAGACAGTAGTCCCATCTTTCTCAAGCTTGGTGGGATGTTTCCATCCTTTGTCAGCAGTTCTCCAAGCCTTAATGTCCACTGATCTTAAGAAGGCAACCATACGAGGCTTCCAGTAATCATAATTAGACCCATCGAAATGGGTGGTCTACCTCCAAATCCTCCTTCCTTATCCATTACGCGGAAACTATTATCCTAGATCTCACCCGGAAATAACGGTGGTGCGCTCGATGCCAATTGAAATTCACGCAGCGGATCGTGATGTCACGAGAGAATGTTATGACACACTATCGACACTCTGTTAACAATTTACGGTAAATATAAATAACGACAAAGAACACAATAATTTGTTTACCCGTTCGGTGTCTAACTACACCTACATCAGGGGCTACCAAGCCGGGAGGAAATTCACTATTAGTAGAATTAATTGGGAATAAACCAACCGGTTTATCTCCTTCACTTAAAACCTACCCAATGCAACTTCAACCTAAGTCCTACTTAGATCGAGTTCCTACTCACTCCCCTCAATCACGCAGTGATATCAACCTATTGAATAATTGAATTGTGAAGACACACTTCAATAAACTATCTTGATCTTGCTTCAAAGCTTTCAATCAAGAGACAAACACTCGTGCTTCACAGCTTTGAGCGATAAACTACCCTTACAAACAAATCCTAGTCCAATGCACTTATCAATTGATAGTTGCTTGGCTCACAAGAGATACTAAATTACAAATACCAACTGTTAACTTTCCTAACGATACACAAATAACAACACTATATCTTCAATAAATTCGGACGGTTGTAAGGTTGAATTCCTTTTATAGAAGCAATCCACGAAACTTCAGTTTTGGGCTTCCATAAAGATAGCTAGGGTTCACTTAATTTAATCTTAAAAACATGGTCTTTTCAACAACCAATTTAGGTTTAATTAAGATTAACCTAGTAGCCACGTGAGCATACTTTCTAATAACAGAAAAACAATATTTAGCACTCAACAAACTTCACGAAAAGTCTCGGGAAAAAGATTCTGCGAGCAGAATGTCACCTGAATGTCATAACATCATTATGACATCGATTGTTTTCAAATTTCCGACACTTTAGCTTCGATTCTTTGTCTTTTAACATCCTTAGCGGTAGGATTTATCTTCAATCTCTGAATGTCATGACATCTATCATGACATTGCTAAAGCCTAGTTTTACCAAAATTAATGCCAACTAAAACACTAACAAAACCTCATTCAAAGACGAACATGAAGTCTAACGTACGACTCACTCCCCAGCATCAGTTCTCCAGGTGGCATCTTAAGCCCATCTCCGATGTTTCTTCTACTCAAAAGACGCCTACAGAGTCTAGCGTACGACTCACTCTCCAGCAAAAGCTTCTCCAAATGGCATCTATAAGCCCATTCCAATGCATCATCAACTGACGATCCTACTTTATACAACAGCGAGTGCAAATTTTCAGCTGTACTCGAGTGTTCAATCACCTTCTACTTTCAGGTTACGAAAGGCAAGCATGCCAATCTAACCCTTCCAGTACAAGAAGATTGAACAGGGGCAATTGTTATACCCCAAAATTTTCCCTCTCACTTCTCAAGACATTTCAAATATCTATACTCAAGGATTTCACAAGGGTTGACCAGACAAACCGTCTCCTAAGCAATCAACCCAAGCTAGGGTTTTGCCATTCTCAAGTCAAGATGGACTTCCAATGCTTCAAATGGTCATCATGCTTCATCATATACTTCAAAGAATCCCCATGTCAAGTTTCAAGCCTTACAAGTCATGTTTGCTCAATCAATTGCTCAGATGGTTGAAAATCAGTTGTATTGGACAAAAAGTCAACAGTGGTGAACATCAAGTCAAACTTCATAATTTTTTGTCAACACCAATATTTTGAAGTAATGTTCATCATTTGATCAAGTATTGATCATGATTCCTCAAGGAAAGTCAAGATTTGATCAAAAGTCAAAGTTTCTAAATTAGGCTTTCTCAGCCGAAAAGTCAATAGAACTTTGACCAGGCATAACTTTCACATGCTTTATTAGAAATTTTTCCACCATAGCTCATTTTGAAGAGAATTCAATTCTCTACAACTTTATGTCTCACAAGCTTGGGCAGAAAATGCTTCATTTGGAAGTTATGGATCAAAATATTACAGGTCGTTTTTAAAAGTCAACAAAAAGTCAACTTTTTGCAAAGAAGTGTTCATGAGCATGGAAACTTCAATGAAGATGAAACCAAAATGGATGTGTAGAAGACATCTTGAGCTTTCTTAAAAGTCAAAGCACACCCAGAAATGTTAAAAATTGAGCAAGATACACATTGTGCAAGTTGAGCATTTTTGAGGAGCTGCACAAAGAGAAATACTTGAGAAAATCAAAAAATTTCCAAATGGGCCTAACTTTTCTTGATTCAAACTTGTTCCTTATCTGAATTGGAACCTCCAAGCCCAAGGCCATGTTTTTATCTTTTATTTTTTTATTTATTTTGGATTTTTAATCATTTAAAACCAATTTAATTAAAGTAAAAGATATAAAATCAAAAATCAAGTGCAAGATGGATTTTCTCTCATCCTTGAGCTCCAAGCAAGCCATTTAATCTGATTATTTCAAAATAATTGAGATTGACAATTTGATTTGATTAAAATTGGCTCAAAAAGGAAATATTTGGTTTGATTCCAAATCAAATAATTTTCCATTGATTGGCATGATATTTTCTTACAATAATTGACCTAATTCATTACAATATAAATACATGATGATTCCACATGCACAAGAACGAAAAATTTGACCTAAAGAACCCTAACAAGCTTCAAAAAAACCGTGACTTGCAAGCAACTAGCAGCCACAGTTTTGCTCCAATTCAATCCATTCCAAGCCTTGCAATTGATTGCTGGAAGTCCCCTGAGTCGGTCCAGATATTCACAAGCAAGCAAAACACCCAGAATCACAAGAGCACGATCACAGTTTGCACACTTTGAACTCAAAATCGTTTTCATACTTTTATGCATAATCAATTGAATTTAACCATGTTTTTGTGTTTGTGATGAAGTTTCGATCATGTCTACATAGTTTAATTGAAGCTTAGGTATGAAACAAAGGATTCACCATGGCTAGGGTTTAAAACCTTGGATTAGGGTTTTTTGATTTAGGATAAATTGGCCAAAACTAGGGACATATTCATGTTCAGGAGGTCAAACCGGATCGAACCAAGATCTTACTTTAAAATTATATTGCTTGTGATGAATTTTGGAAACTTGCAGGGATTTAGCTACAGAAGCGATATGTAGCTAAAAAACCGTGGCTATAGGTTTAAAAATTCAAATGGGGAAGACCCCTGCGCGCGTTTTCTGATTAATTGATTCCCAGAAATCAATTTCCTTTGCTTTTGTTCTGTTTCATATGTTTAACACCAGAACAGGTTGGCTCAGATGGCAGAGGCAGCGCGCGTTGATCCCAGAAGACACGGGTTCGAACCCTGTCTTTTCCTAGAATTCTTAACATTTTTGTATTTTAGGTTCCAGAAGCTACAGTCACCATAAGTGCCTACTTTTGGTCCCTCGAGGCGAATCGTCCGAGCTCCGACCGGACCCCATCCAAGGCGCCACGCCCGGAGTGCCTACGGATCCACTTCGGTGAAAGCCTGAAGTTCCTACTACGGGCACCTCGAACGAGAAAAGCCTAGAAGTGCCTACTGGTGCCTCGATAAAAGACTTCCAGCTCAAGCACGGGATGGCTCTTCGAGCGCTTTAGCATTTTTTTTCATTATTTTTTCATATTTTCATTGTTTTTGCTTATTTCATAATTAATTAAAATTAGTAATTAGGTTAAACAATTAGGATTAATTAGACAACTTTCACTAATTTTTTCTCTCATTTTAATTAATTTAGGGTTAGAATTAACTAATATTTTGATTAAAATTAATTAAAATCAATTAGACTTAGGATTATTCTTCACAATTTTCAAAAAAATCCAAAAATATTAGGATTAGTTTTCTATTCCGTTATTTATTTCCTCGCATTCTCTTTTTCAATATTATGTAACTGCTCATGGGATGTAATAGCTTTACTTTCCCAAAGCCGTTATTTAGTTTTCTATATTATGTAACTGCCCCAAAGCCATGTAATAGCGTAGGGTTTATTTTCCGCGCTTTACTTTCCGCAATTTACTTTCTGCACCCGTATAAACTGCTAGTAAATTAGGTGTGTATGGCAAAATAAAAACAACATAGATCACTTATAATTTCAAGATAAATTATCTGAATTCAACACACTTCCTTCACACACGCACCCCCTAGGGTATTCTCTCTCGTTGCCTTTCGAATAAATGGTCAAGTCCCTCGAACGTGGGGGTATCTTAGCACAAGTTGCCTACGAAACATATCATCATAGTCCCTTCAAATCAAAGACCATAGTCCCTCGATTGTTGCCTACGAAAAAGTGATGATTGTCCCTACGAATGTGCTAGGATACTCCTACAAGTTGCCTTCTATGATCATCTGATGTCCCTTCGAATGTCCCTTTACATCCAACGAATAGGGTTACCTACCAATTAATGGTATGCATAGCGCTATTCTAAAGGAAAGTAAAATAACACGGAAACGACCGTTCTGAGTAGGTAATAGACCCTTAATTGCTTGCTCTATCAAGAAAACTTGTCACACCTCACAATTTCTAAAAATCATTTTCAAAAGCTTTGTATACATTCCAGCGTGAATCATTACAAAGTTCCTTTTCCAAAACAAAACATTTCCAAACACTTCGTATACATTCCAGCGTGAAGTATTACGAAGTCAAAGCGGAATGCCTTTTCAAAACATTTTCAAACACACACAGAAAGCAAATTTTAAAGTGAGCTAAAGCAATTAAGAGCCCGTAGATAACTACGGATGGAAAGGGTGCTAACGCCTTCCCTTTTCATAATCACCTCTCTTACTCAGAATCTAACGAAGGTCTTTTCCTGTTCTTTTCACCTTCCCTTAATTGGATAAAAGAAAAGTCGGTGGCGACTCTTGCTATCCGCAACATTTGCGATCAAACGCAAAACAATCCAAAGTCAGTTCTCCCACTGTATTACAGTGAGCATTAGAATTGTTGATTCAACTTACATTCTTAACATGTTCATACATTGATTCTTGACATATGAGCATTAGAATTGTTGATTCAACTTGCGTTCTTAACATGTTCATTCATTGATTCTTGACATATGAGCATTAGAATTGGTGGTTCAACTAGCATTCTTAACATTTTCATGAATAGCTTTGCATATATGAGCATTAAAATTGTTAAGTTGCATTCTTAAAATGTTCATGCATTGATTTTCATCCATGAAAATTGGAATTGTTTCTTTAACTTACATTCCTCACATGTTCATACATTTGATTGTCATGTGAACATTGGAATTGTCGCTTTAACTTGCATTCCTCACATGTTCATGCATTTGATTATCATATGAACCTTTTTCTGTGATTATTTGACTGTATGGATCGATTTTTGGCATGATAACGTCATGGAAAAGGAGATTTGGATCAAAACATGAAATTCTGCAGGTTATAAATCGCGCTTAGCGCCACCAGAAACGCGTTAAGCGCCAAATTCACTGACTTTTGCATTGCAGGTCGTGCTTAGCGCCACCAGGAGCAGGCTTAGTGCCAAATGTTCTATTTGGGTTGTAATTAGCGCCAGATACCAGGCTTAGTGCGACCTGGAACTGGATTTTCTTTTCTTTCTTAATTCCAAATGCAAATATCATGTGTTCTAACATTCCTTAACATTGTTTGAGATGTATTTCATGCAGGAGCTTGTGTTGTAAATACATATGACAGAATACTTCGATGTTTTACGCTTGTATACCCACGTATACATTCCTTTTATCTGCTTTTCGGGTATAACTCCCTTCTTGCAGGCATATCTTGAATGGAATGTGTATAGACATGTTCCTTTGCATGTGCGCATACACGTACATTCTATTGTCCTCTTGCGTGGTTCTCTTGTAGGTGTTATTGCTTCGGATGTGTATGAACGCATATTCCGTGTGTTTTTTATACCTTGAGCGCTTCTCACTGGTTTACTCTTATTGCATGGCTGTAGTACTTGAAGTTTTCCGTAGTATTTCATTAGCTCGTAGTGCAGTTCAGATTCTATATCCGTTTGGTTTCTACACCATTTATCGCATTCTCTTACAACTTTTCTAGATATCATGAGAAGTAGGGATTTACAGATTTCTTTTGCCATGAGAAGTAGGAATAGAGATGCATGATGGGGCTTCCGTAGTTGGAGCATGTTCAGGAACCCCTCTGGTTTATTTAAAGACCCGTTTAGGGCGCTTCTGTTTGCTAATTGTGTTTGGTTTGTTTAAAGTCCTCATCCATGCATAGGGAGGCACTTTTCATTGTCTGTTTACAATTGTGCTTGCATAGGTCAGAAGTGGTTAGGACACCGACGTGGCACCACCAAGAAAAATCCCGCTTTTTATATTTCCTACTATCGAGTCATTGATATATGGGTAAGTGGAAAGGGTCGGCAGTCGTCCCCTGCAATTCTAGTCCGTGTCTTTTATGGTGCACGTGAATCATGTTACTATTCCTATCGAGTCGATTACAAAAGTTGTCAGAGTTCCCTATTATGACTCTCCACTCATTCCTGGGGTTTGAATTTATTGCAGAACTCGCATCATTTTCTCTGTGGGCTATGCCTGCAAATTGTTTGACATTTGTTTGCGCATTGCATTGATTGTGTTCTTCTGCCAAAGCACTTGATTTCTTCATCCCCTTGCATCCCTTGGTTCTACAACCAAGACGGATATAGGATAGCTTTCCCCTAGGACCACTCGGTTAGGATAGCTCTCGAGCCTAGATATTAGGATTTACATCCTTTACATGTTGACATAGGTAGATATTCCCTTACATCCTCAACCATAGGTCCAATCTTTGCATGACAGCATTAGGGCTACTACTAGTTAGTCTTGTAACACCCCAATATTTTCAATTATTGAATAATTTGAATTTTAGTTATTTATTTAATTAAAGTTGAATTATTAGTATTTTTGGGAATTATTGGGATTTTTGGAAAATAAATAAAAGGAGAAGATTGGAATTATGGTGTAATAAGTAGAAATGAGGGGTGTGTAGAGTAAAAACCTCTAACACTTTATTTTATTGTTATTATTATAATTAAAAGGAATAATAAGAGGAAAAGAGGTTGGAAAGCCAATTTGGAGAAAAGAGGATTATACGTGAGAAGAGAGAAGAGCAAAAGAGGAAGAGAAGAACCAAGAACTCAAAGATTCAAGGCTTCAAGCAATTGACTAAGGTAAGGGGTGAATTTCTCTAGTTATTATGCCTTATAGATTTTGAGAATGATAGGGTTGATTAAGTAGTTAGAAATCCCAATTTAGGATTTTCTTGGTTTATGGAATTTGACCATAAATTGTCTAATTGCATGAAATTGAATCAATCACATGTTATAGGATTGTTAGGTATGGTTGAATTGTGTTATATTGCATCATTATGTTGTTTGTAGAATGATTCTGGTGATAATCTGTGGTTTGGTTCGTAATTGGATGGTTGAATAGAGTTGGGAATATAAGAATGCTGTGAAATTATGATTTTCTGCTACAGGACACACAGGAACCGGTTACCCTGTGGGGGGAGCCGAGTTCCTAGTACATTTTCCAGCAAGATGATAATCTTGTGTTTGGGGAACCGGTTACCTTATGGGAGGAACCGAGTTCCCAGTACATTTTCCAGGAAGTGATTTTCCATGAGTTGTGGGAACCGGTTACCTTGTGGGAGGAACCGAGTTCCCAATAAAAATTCCAGTGGCGTGTTTTCACTATGAGAGTGGGAACCGGTTACTCCCCTGGAGGAACCGGTTACCACTATAACTTTTTGAAAAATACTAAACTTTAAAAATTCATAACTTTCAAACCGTAAGTCCGTTTTAGTCGCTGTTTTGGACGTTGTTTCTTAAATTAAATACTCTATTTTATAAAATAAGGAAAATAACAGTAACTTGATTTTATTTTGAAAAGCGTTGACTTTCCGATTGTGCGGGTTATTATTGTGTGCATATTTGAAGTATATGCAATGGTGTATCGATGTTGTGTGATGATGTATGAGTGCATATTGATGACTGTATTCATATGTTGATGATTGCGTTACAATTGAATATGTAATTTCTTGTGAATGTTTATGCAATTAAATGTGTTCATGATAAATGGTTGTATCATGTTTTGGATTGATGATGGTTTATAATGTATGATGTTATCATAACCTGTGTTGAATGTTGCATGCCTTTATGATGTGCATGCATATACATTCTGGTGGTAGCTAATACCCATTGTGTGGAATTAGTGAATATTGCCAATAACCGTTCCCGGGTTATTATGGGTGGTGAGGCTGGATTCATGTCTGGGTGATTATGGACGAATCTATGTAACTGTATTCGGGTGATTATGGATCAGTGTGTGACTTAGTTCACGTTTTTGGCACCACATGCATAGAGTCTTGCATTGCATCTTGTATGGGTTATAACATGATATGATGGTTTCCAGTGTTATATGTTGGTTGTTGTGGTTGATGTATGTTCATGACTTGTGTTTGTGGAACGAATGATTAAATCTGATTATGCTGAATAGGGTGAAATAATAACTTATGAAATTCTGTTTATTTATGAATTTATAATGCATTTTAATTATGATGAAGTGTCAGTGTCATGCTCTGGTCTTGTAACACTGGGGAACATTGTCTAGAGTTATTATTGAACTCAGTTTTTATTTGATGTTTTAGTTGGATAATCATTTTGATGGATTAATGCGTTGACCTTTTGGTTTTTGGTACTTATTTGGTTTGAATTATCCAAGTTTTGAATAAATAATTGCGCTGTGTTAAATATGTGTTGATTAATCATGGATTGAAATTATGTTCTTTAGTAAAGCATGACATCTGTGTTGGGTATTTTTATTTTAAATTAATTGTGACGCCCTTTAATTGCATGTTAACTATGAATCATATTATTAATCGCGGAGTATTTTAGAAGGGTGTTACAAGTCTCCCTTTTGATTTGCTTGTTTCTTTTGCTTCCTTGCATCTAATTAAAACTAAACTTGCTTTCTTTTTATTTTGAAAACAAAACACTTAATAATGGTTTGTACTCCTTTTTTAAGGTAAAAGCAACTAACCAAGACGAGCACTTTTCGCCTACGGGCGCATTTTCTTTTGTGTTTAAAACCTTTTTACAAGTAAAAAACACAAAACCCACCAAAACAAGTAAGCCGAACTACGACGCTCTGACTTCCCCATTGCACGCGGGAATACGTAGGCATCTTGTTATAGGGCTCGATTGAGCACAACTTGTAAATATTTCCTTCTTTTCCCCGTGGTTTCTTTATTTTCCTTTTCTTTTGCATGCGTTGTAGCGATTGAGCATAGATAGATGTAACACACCCTTTAGCTAGAAAATAGAAGTGGATACCGTAGAGTACTACGGGCGTGTGGGGTGATAATCCCTTCCCCTCGCGTAACCAACTCCCTTACCTAGATTCTCTTAATCTCTCGGTCGTTGGACCGCAATTTCTCCCCTTCAGGTTTACTCAATGATTTCCTTTCTCCTCCGCAAGATAAAAGACGTTCGATGGCGACTCCATTGATACACCCCTATCAGTCGAAAGTTCAGTCGGGTGGTTTCACGTAGGGGTACCATTAGCAAAATTCCATCAGTTAAATCATCACAAAGATCATAGTCCCTCGATGACCCTCGATGTTGCCTACGAATATATGATCGTGTCCCTCGGTTGTTGCCTACGAAATAAGTGATGATCGTCCCTTCGAATTGCTAAAGGTATCCTTACATGTTGCCTTGAATGACCATACGATGACCCTACGATTGTCCCTTCACATCCAACTGATAGGGTTACCTACCAACTAATGGTATGGATGGCACTATCCTAAAGGACAAGAAAAATAACAAGAAACGACCATTTTGAGTAGGTAATAAGACTCTATTGCTTGCTCCAATAAAACAAATCACTTTTCACACCTCACATTTATTTTCAAAATACTTTTCAAACACTTTGTATACATTCCAACGAGAATCATTACAAAGTTAAACATTTTTTCCAAACAAATATTTTTGAACACGTCGTATACATTCTTGAGGACTGATACAAGAATCATTACGAAGTCAAACAGAAATACTTTTCAAAAATACTTTTCAAACCACACAAACACAAAAATAAATTTTTCAAAGGTGAGCTAAGCAATTAAGAGCCCGCAGATAACCACAGATGGAAAGGGATATAATACCTTCCCTTTTTATAATTACCTCCCATACTCAGAATCTATCAAAGGTCTTTCCTGTTCTTTTCACCTTTCCTTTATTGGATAAAAGAAAAGTCGGTGGTGACTCTTGTTATCCGCAACATTTGCGATAAAATGCAAAACAAACAAGTCAGTTCTCCCACCGTGTTACAGAACTGGCGACTCTGTTGGAGAAGACACCCAAAGAAAGGTTACCTTAGGGTTTTAGATCACTTTTACTCGCTTTCTGATTGCGTTGTCTGATTTATTTTTAAGGGTTGCTTGGGTATAATACTTGTGAGGGATCCTACACTCAGATCCAGGTTTCCTTAGGTAAGTAGAAATAGATCATCGCGACTGTCCAGTGTAGACCAAAACGGTTAAAATCATGGCTATGGTTAGTGCAACACTTCGGATGTCCTAATGTTCCCCATGTTCAGTTGAGGAAATATTTGGCATCTACGTGGTGTCATCAAGCACTAACTAAACTTTTAGAACCCTAATTGACCCATCTTGGCCATTAGAAGTTAGTGAAATAGAAGACTTTAGTGCAGACTGAGGTTGGTTGATACTCGATGCTACGCTCATTGAGATTCGACTTTCGGGATGTTTCGGGCGATCATTTGGTAGTCGTATTGAAATAAAGCCTGCAAGAAAGATATGTGATATGAGATTCCTAGAACCCGGTTACTATTATAGGACAGGTTGAACCAACTTAAACTCTGGTAGGGTAGACACTGATACCTCATGCAAGCCTTAAACTTAGGGTTATTGTGGGAATTGCTTGTGTGTGATATTTAAACATGACATCATGACATCATAGTATCATATCATCATAACATTTCTAACCATTTCAAGGACCTAGGGATTTATCTTGCTTTTTTTTGTAGGGTTATGGCTTCCAGAAAGACTATCTGAATCAACTTTGTGGGCATATCTTCTCAACTCAAGGAGTTAGTCTCAAGAGTTCCCGATCACGCTCAGTTCTTCAAGAGGCATGGTTATCTACTCAACTTGGTTATCTCTAGTTTTGAAGAAGATATGATGAGCGTCGTATTCCAATTCTTTGACCCGAAGCATCATTGCTTTACTTTCCCAGATTATCAGTTGGTACCTACAATGGAAGAATTCTCTAAGCTACTTGGGATACCCATTCTTGATCAGATACCTTTCACCGGTTCAGAAAAATTTCCGAAGTTTGAAGACGTTGCAGCAACTTTACATCTAAAACGGTCATACATTGAAGCTAATAGGGAAGCAAGAAGTGAAGTTAAGGGTTTGCTTTCTAAATTTATGATAAAGAAGGCTCGAGAGTTCCTAAAGGCTATGAGTTTCCACGCTTTCGAAGATATTTTGACTTTACTAATCTATGGTTCAGTGTTATTTCCTAATCCGGACCAATTCATAGACGTGACACCATCAAGATATTTCTCTCTCATAATCCTGTGCCTACCTTACTTGGAGATATTCTGCATTCTCTCCACACTCGTGCTATGAAAAGACAAGGAGATCTCATGTGTTGCATACCGTTATTATCCAGGTGGTTTATTTTGCACCTTCCTCGATCAGTGATGAAGAATAAATAAGGTCTGAATTGGTCTCAAAGGTTGATGTCACTCTATCATTCAGATATCCTTTGGTGTCTCTACTCTCAAAAGGACTTCACTTTTATTGAGCATTATGGAGAATTCCCTAATGTATCACTCCTTGGCATAAGGGGAGGTATCACTTACAACCCTTCTCTGGCGTTGCGATAGTTTGGTTATGCTCGAAGAGATGAACCTCATGACATGCTTATCCAATGCATTGTATTTGACTACGACAACAATCTCCAAGGTTACCATTGAAGATTTGTGCATGCTTGGGGCATGGTGAGGAAAACTGATACCAAGACCTTGGGGCATAAAAATTCCATTCCTTGGGAACCTTACCTCAAATGGGTGCGGGCTCGCGCTTAAAATCTCATAATGCCATATGCTTCTATTCTACCAGTAATTACGGAACCTGTTGCTGAAGGCGATGAATCATACAACATTCTTTATCCAAATATGCTTACCGATTTCGAAGAATTTAAGAGATCTTGGATTCAACTTAAAGAAGAAAGGGATACATTCGAAACTCAATGCTATGCAAGCGAGAAAAGAGTATTAGAGATGATGAAGCAACTTCACGAGGAACAAAGTGTTAATACCTACGTCAACACAAAGAGGAAGCGTCCATGGGAGGCCTAAGCACTAGGAATTTTATTTTTGTACTTGAACTTTCTTTTTGTATTGCTAATCAGATTAATAAAAAGTTTGTTCTTGCTTGTTTACCAAATTTAAATTCCTAAGGTCTTGAAAACATTGAATGGCATAACATTGCACATCATAGCATATCATTTCATAACAGGTACTCTGAAGACTGGTTTCCTTATTTTCCCGCTGTTTATTTCAGCAGAAAAATGGCTCTCGAACAAATTGTCAAAGATCTTCAGGCTCAGAATTCTTAGTTCCTAGAGATGTTCACCAACTTGGCCCAAGGACAATAAGCTCAAAAAGAGCTCATCATCAAGAAGAAAAAGAAGAAGACCATTGGCATTCTCAACATGGGGAAAAGGTACAGAGGTCCTGTCAAAGTAGTCAGACAACTTGAGTTCTTAGACAAGAGTGGCGAAACCGAAGGAAGTGTCAAGGCTGATGAAGGAAGCCATCATAGGTCCTAAGAAGAAGAGTAAGAAGACTATATGATAGAGCAATATCCTCCTGACAACGAGAAGTATAAGAAACTTGAAGACCGTCTGAATGTTATGGAAAATCTAAAAATGTCAGGGCTTAATTTTGACAATTTAAGTCTTGTTCCTGGAGTGGTCATTCCCCGCAAGTTCAAAGTTCCTACTTTTGCCAAATATGATGGCGTTTCCTGTCCAAAAATTTATATGAAGTCCTATGTTCAAAAGATTCAACCCCAAACGGCTGACATGAAATTGTGGATGCATTTCTTTCAAGAGAGTCTGTCTGGAGCACAATTAGAGTGATATTTACAGTTAGAGAATACTCACATTCATACTTAGAATGAGTTGGCAGATGCTTTCTACAAACAGTACCAGTATAATGTTGAATTGGCACCAACCCGTATGCAAATACAAAGTATGTCTATGGGCCGTGACGAGAAATTCAAAGAGTATGCCCAGAAATGGAGAGATCTAGCAGGCATAGTCCATCCACCCTTATCTAATAGGGAGTTGGTTGACATGTTCATGGGAACACTGACAGGCCCATTCTTCAATCATCTGATTGGAAACTCTTCAACCGGATTCACCGAGCTGATATTGACAGAAGAACGCATTGAAGCTGGAATCAAGAACGGAAAGATTCAAGTCGAGACATCTTCAAATTCTGCAAAGAGATCTTTTGGTGGGAAGAAAGAAGCAAATGATGTGTATGGTCAGAAGAATCGCGAAAAAGGTGATCTCCAACAATCTGTGGGGGCAGTCTTTATCTCCAATCCCACACCAGTGCAACCTCAACAAGACAATACGCGTAGGCAGAACGCGCCAAGAAGATAGTTCACTAAGATCAACATGTCGTTGTCTCAAGCATTACAACACATGTTGAAAGTAGAGTTGATTACTTTGAGGGATCCTCCTTAGCATGTCAACACTTCTTCTCCTAATTACAACCCTAATGCACGGTGTGCATACCACTCCAATAGCCCAGGGCACGACACCAACAACTATTGGACCCTGAATAACAAGATCCAAGACATGATTGAAGCCCGGGAAATTGAATTTGACCCTCCCGTCAAAACTCCGAATGTGATTGATGCACCTATGCCCAATCATGGCAAGAGTACCAACGCCATTGATAACGACTCATATGTCTTTACGGTGAATGAGTTAACCACTCCCTTGATAACTGTCAAAAAGAATTTGCTACAAGTTGGCTTATTTCCAGGATGTTTTGACAACTGGCGTTACTACGCGTCCGAGCCCAATGAATGTGCATGGTTGAAGAGAGGTGTTCAACGCTTGATAGACAACTGAGAAGTGTTATTCCTGAAAACATCGTTCGTAAAGAGTTTATGAGTAGACGTTTCTAAAATCCTGAAGATCGAAGACGTAAGAGAAGTCGTACCAGAAGTCTGGGATACCTTGGGGAAGCCAAGTGGGAAGTTTGATTTCATGGTGAAGTACACCGCTCCTGAAAGCTACAAAATCGCAATCGAAGACATCAAGGCAACCAGATGGGGAGATAATGACTATCCCGAAGAATATGCTGATGTGAACACAATAAGGATCACCTCTTCCGATCCTGCACCCACGTAATAAACTGCAGATCCACATTCACCCTAAATCCCATCGATAACGACTCTGCTATTGCTAAATATGCCTTGGATAATCCGATATACCAAGCTGAAGATGAAGGTGGGGAAGATTGTGAAGTGCCAGGAGAACTTTCCAGACTACTATAGCAAGAGGAAAATGCTATACAACCACATGAAGAGTCGGTTGAGGTTGTGAATCTAGGTACCGACAAAGACAGAAAAGAAATCAAGATAGGAGCGGGTCTTGAGAACAGTGTTAAAGAAAGATTGATCCCAATGTTGTGAGATTACATCAAGATTTTTTCTTGGTCCTACGAAGACATGCCAGGTTTAGATATCGACATTGTGGTACACCAACTACCCACGAAGGAAGGTTTTCTCCCTATGAAGCAGAAGGTTCATCTTATGCGTCCTGAGATGTATGAGAAAATTAAAGTCGAAGTCATGAAACAATTCAATGTCAGTTTCTTAGTCGTTACTTCTTATCCATAATGGGTTGCGAGCGTGGTGCCCGTACCTTAGAAGGATGGCAAGGTGCGCATGTGTGTGGACTATCGAGATCTGAATAAGGCGAGCCCGAAAGATGATTTTCCGCTTCTGCATATTGATGTCCTGGTTGACAACACTGCTCAGCATAAAGTTTTTTCTTTCATGGACGGTTTCTCTTTTTAAAATCAGATCAAGATGGCTCCCGAATACATGGAAAAGACTACTTTTGTTACACAGTGGGGCACTTTCTATTACAAGGTCATGCTATTTGGGTTAAAAATGTTGGCGCAACATATCAGCGTGCTATGGTAGCTTTTTTCCATTATATGATCCACCATGAGATAGAGGTCTACATCGACGACATGATAGCTCTATCATAAACTGAAGAAGAACATCTTGGTCATTTGCGTAAGTTGTTTGATAGATTGAAGAAATACAGATTGAGACTGAATCCGAACAGATGCACCTTTGGAGTCAGATCTGGAAAACTCCCGGGATTTGTTGTCAGTGGTAAAGGAATCGAAGTTGACCCTGCTAAGGTTAAAGCTATTCAAGAAATGCCAGCTCCCCATACCGAGAAGGAAGTAAGAGGTTTCTTAGGATGACTGAATTACATTTTCAGATTCATTGCACATCTAACTGCTACTTGTGAGCCAATCTTCAAACTACTGAAGAAAAATCAAGTAGTAAAATGGAATGACGATTGCCAGACAGCTTTTGACAAAATCAATGAGTACCTAAAAAATCCTCCTATCCTGATGCCACCAGTTGAAGGAAGACCTCTCATCATGTACTTAACAGTATTAGAGAATTCAATGGGTGTGTGTTGGGGCAACATGACGAGTCTGGTCGAAAAGAGTATGCAATATTTTACCTTAGAAAAAAGTTTAGTGACTGTGAAATAAGATACTCACAGCTCGAGAAAACTTGCAGCGCTTTGGCTTGGGTTGCTCGCCGACTAAGACAATATATGTTAACTCACACTACCCTATTGATCTCTAAGATGGATCCGATAAAATACATATTCGAGAAACCTACTCTTTCCAAAAGAATTACAAGATGACAGTGACATATAAGGATTGGCAAGAGATGTTTCCATTTTCTCTCCACGGTTATCGCACTTCAATACAAACATCCACAAGGGAAACCTCATTCTCTCTCATGTATGGTATGGAAGCGGTTCTACCTATTGAGGTTCAGATACCCTTCCTCAGAGTATTGAAGGATGCAAAGTTAGATGAAGACGAATAGGTCCAGACTCGACTGGACCAGGTAAACTTAATCGATGAAAAACTACTTGCAACCATCTGCCATGGATAAATATATCAAAAACGAATGATTAAAGCCTTCAACAAAAAAGTCAAGCACCGAGCGTACCAAGTTGGCGATTTAGTAGTGAAGCGCATCATCCTACCATAAGGTGATCCCAGGGGAAAATGGACTCCCACCTATGAGGGACCATTCATATTCAAGACAGTATTTTCCAGGGGAGCCATGATACTGATCACTATGGATGGAGAAGACTTCTTGCACCCTGTGAGCGTAGACATAGTCAAAAAATACTGTGCATAAACGAGACCCGCTAGGTCGACTAGCCTAGGAAAAAATTAGGGCGTCTTGGAGAACCAAAAGCGTTCAGGCGAAAGTTAGGGACATATATATAAAAAATGTACACCCGACAAGTCGAAAATCTACAAAGGCGACTTGGGCAAAAAAGGGTATCCCGGTAGGCTGAAAACTCGAAAGGGCGGTCTAGGAAAAAGCTAGGGATTAAAGCGTACGACTATGTCTCGTCAAGCTCATCTACTTACGGAATATACTACTTTCAGCTTCAAATGGCGCAGATCAATCCAATCACCTTCTTCTGGCAGCAAGGAGATGAGATAGTCAAAATATATGAGCAATGGCAGAGTTGAAACTCGACGAGATTGTTTCCATATAACTTTTATTATTTTCTAAATTTTTCTGACAATTTCCTCTTACTAGGATATTTGTCTCTTTGTACACAAACTACCTTTCTATAGGCTTACTTTTCAATATTGATACAATTTCCCTTTTCCAGTTCCAAACTTTCACTTTTATCTGTTTGTTTGCATAAATTCCAATGTTTGCTTTGAATGATTATATGCATCTGTCAATAA
Source organism: Vicia sativa (assembly GCA_021764765.1). NCBI lineage: Eukaryota > Viridiplantae > Streptophyta > Magnoliopsida > Fabales > Fabaceae > Vicia > Vicia sativa. Next base: position 302,504,785 of record CM038792.1, on the reverse strand, counting down.
ATATATGTTCACAAATACACGAAAAACAAACAGAAACAATAGTTACTACAGGCTCTAGGAACTGAGATGACAACCCAAGTCACCAATACATCCCCGTAGAGTCAATTTTACAGAAAAATCCCCACAGAGTCATTGCTCCCTCAACAGAGACAGATTTCCTAACAAGATCACTACTCTATCATCTCCTTTCAGCAATTTACAACACTTTAACTCATCACATTAGTCCCCGAGCAGTGGTCCTATCAACTCATCACGTTAGTCCTTCAGTAGTGGTCATATCGACTCATCACATTAGTCCCCGAGCAGTGATCATCTCAACCCATCACATTAGTCCCCGAGCAATGATCATCTCAACTCATCACATTAGTCCCCGAGCAGTGGTCCTATCAATTCATCACATTAGTCCCCGAACAGTGATAGTCTTAACTCATCACATTAGTCCCCGAGCAGTGGTCCTATCAATTCATCACATTAGTCCCTGAGCAGTGATCGTCTCAACTCATCACGTTAGTCCCCGAGCAATGGTCCTATAAAATCATCACATTAGTCCCCGAGCAGTGATCATATCAACTCATTAAATTAGTCCCCGAGCATGGTCCTATCAACTCATCACGTTAGTCCCCGAGCAGTGGTCCTATCAACTCATCACATTAGTCCCTGAGCAATGATCATATCAACTCATCACATTAGTCCCCGAGCAGTGATCATCTACAAACATCATCACATTAGTCCCCGAGAAGTGATCGTCTTAACTCATCACATTAGTCCCCGAGCAGTGATCCTCTACATTGTCACATCAGTCCCCGTGCAGTGAACATCAACTTTGTTACATTGGTCCCCGAGCAGTAACACATCAATCAAGTTATTATGTCAGTCTCCGAGCAGTAATGCGTTATTCAAAATTACATCATTCCCTAGCAAGGGTTATACACAAGATATTCATCCCCATCTGAGTATAACCAGGATTATCGTTCCCTAACAGTATCAATATCCAGACCTGAAACATGGTCAGATAGTGCACCAGCGAAATATACATCTCTTTTATCCTCAGTTAGGATCCTCAATAGTTATTTCTCCATCCCTAAGCAGAAATTAAAGATCCCCAATAGAACATTCTCATCTTCTTCACGATGGATATGTTTTTAAATACCATGACATCTACATTCATACATCACTCATAAAAAAATCATAACATATGCATACATAATTCAAGAGCATCATTACATACTTGCATGCATAATAATGTGCATGAAACTAATTTTGTTCTCTCAAGTTAATTTCTCAAACAGGAGAAAACTATTTGCACTCCTAGACAAAAGGTCAAAGATTAACGCCCGAAACAAGACAAGAAAACTATCTGAACAACCAGACGAGCTTACCAACAAACGACATGATAAAGATTAATACCCGGAACAAGACGGGAAAACTGTCTACATCCCGACGAGTAATCATTTCAGATAAAGCCAAAATGAAGGATTATTCTGACTCTCTACTCCGGAGGGAATCTTTAAGCCCATCTCCGACTACACATGGTCATCTCTCCACCTGCAGAATGCTACATATCTGGTTTCAATATGTACTCATTCAAAGACGAGTATGGAGTCTAACGTACGACTCACTCCCCAATATCATCTTCTTCAAATGGCATCTATAAGCCCATTCCAATACACCATTAGCTGACGATCTCATTCCATACACTAGCGAGTGCAAATTTTCAGTGGTACTCGAGTGTTCAATCATCTTTTACCTTCGGGTCACGAAAGGAAAGCATACCAATCTAACCATTCAGGTACAAGAATATTGAACAGGGGCAACTGTTATACCCCAAAATTTGCCCTCCTATTTCTCAAGTCAATTCACATCTCCATACTCAAAGAATTTCTTAAGAGTTGACAAGATGAACCCACTCCTAAGCAATCAACCTCACAACTAGGGTTTTGATTCTCTCAAAGTCAAATAGGGTTTCTATTGCCTAAATTGATCATCATACATCCTCATATGTCTCAAGGTATCACCATGCCAAGTTTTAAGCCTCACAGCTCAAGTTTGCTCAATCAATTGCTCAGATGATTGAATATTAGTTGTATTGGACAAAAAGTCAACTGTAGTCAACATATAGTCAAACTCCATCATTTTTGGTCAACATCAAGGTTTTGAAGTAACATTCATCATTTTATCAAGGGTTGATCATGATTCATCAAGAAAACTCAAGATTTGGTCAAAAGTTAAAGTTTCTAAATTAGGGTTTCTTGATAAAAAGTCAACAAAACTTTGAACAAGCATAACTTTCACATACTTTATCATAAATTTTTCCACAAAATCTCATTTTAAAGAGAATTCAATTCTCTAAAACTTTGTGTCTCACAAGCTTTGGCAAAAAATGCTTCATTTGAGAGTTATGGATCAAGACATTATAGGTCCTTCGATAAGTCAACAAAAAGTCATCTTTTTCAAAATAAGTATCCATGAACATGGAAGCTTCAATGAATATGAAACCAAAATTAGTGTTTAGAGGACATATTGAGCTTTCTAAAAAGTCCAAAAACACTTCAAAATGTTGAAAATTGAGCAAGATACAACTTGTGCAAGTTTGGGAAATTTGAAGAAATGCATGAAAGGTCAATTGAGCAATTTTGACTTTTTAAGTTAATGGGCCTAATTTTTGAAATGTGAACATGGATATAACATATTAGAGGACCTCTAAGCCCATTGGTGCACGACCATGAATTTTATTTCATTTTTTTTATTCATTTAAATTCAAAATAAATCAAGTAAAAAATCATATAAATGATAAGAGGCGCATGGGATTTGATTTGCAGTTAGAAATTAATCAAATATCATCCTTGAATCTCAAGATATTCATTTTAATATGATTGGAAGAAGATTGATACCAAAATAGAAAGATTTGATCAAATTTTCAATCAAAATTCAATCATCATAATTAGCATATATTTGATGGCAATCACTTGACCTAATCCTTCCTCTATATAAACACAAGAGAATCATATCACAAGGAGACGAGTTACTGCCTCTTACAAACCCTAGAAAGTTGTCCAAAATTTCAAGTTTCTAGGGCAAACTCAAAGTCAAATTTCCAGCCGTTTTCACTCCATTCCAAGGATCGAATCATACTCCTGAGGTTTCCAAAATCGATCCAATTATTCACACGAGTTCAAAGCATCCTGAAATCGCCTCCACGAAGTTGCACTGGTTGGTAATATTTCTTGAATCTCAAACCTTCGATTTATGCAATATAAACAATTTTGATTCATATATTCATGTTCTTGCTGATGTTTGTGAACATTTAGAACCATCGTGCATGAGTTTTAACACAGGAACCAAGTTTCACCATTGCTAGGGCATGAAGGTTCTGATATTTCGTATCTCCTTATACAGACAGTTTCAATCAAAACTAAAGCCACCACTGAACTCGTAGGGGTCGATTTAGGGGGGTAGGCTTAAGCTCTTGTCTCGAATATTGTTATATTTTTGGGTTGGCATCTGGAGTGGTCGGAGAAGATGACCAGAGTTTGACTCCGGCATCTCTGACTTTGGTTGACCGATCAAAGGCAGGCATGGCGTGTTTTGATTTGTCCATTTAAATAGCCATGGGACCCACGCGCGGTTGGTTGAAAAAATCAGAAATCAGGAACTTTGTTTCATATATATATTAAGCCTTGTATCTAAATTCATGGATGTATCACCACCCCAGTGGTTAACCATGCGTGCGCCAGTCCTCTTTGTCTCTCAAGGTGTGGGTTCGATCCCTGCCTTTTGTGTTTTTTTTCTCAATTTTTCTGATTTTTACAGGTTCATGCATATATACTTTTGGAGGCAGGTTAAAAACACCATAGGCGTCTAGCTTAGTGGTACACTTTTGAGCCAGAAACCTCAAGGTCCTGGGTTCAAACCTTGGCAGGACCATCCTTAACTTTTAGCACTTGTTTCCTTAACATTTTTTATTTCTCTTATTTTCTAACCAATTTAATTTCTTTTCCAATAATTTTTAGACTATTTTCTAAAATCCTAAAAAATATTTTAATTTAAGATTTAGGTTTTAAGAACCTTTATTTAATTTTTTACACAAAAAAAATTAATTTTTATTTACATTTTAAATATTTTTCATAATTAATTTCTAATTAACTAGGATTTGGGTTTTTATTCACTAAAATCGATTTCCAAAAAATATAAATTCATGAAATCGATGTATAGGTTGCAAGGACATTTTTGTAATAGCGTAGATTTAATTTCTCGCATTTTACTTTTCGCACCACTTATTATGTATCTGCCCCAAAGCCATGTAATAACTTAGGACCTTTATCTTTTTGCTTTTACTTTCTGCACTCTCTTATAAATTGTATATACAATGCCTAGATGTATGCTACTAGGATTGCATGACAAGACATAAAATCAAACTTAGATCACTCTAAATCAAAGATAAAATATATGAATTGAATCATTTCACCCTTGCACCCTCTAGGGTATCCTTTCTTGTTTCCTTTCGAATAAACAATGGTCATGTCCCTCGAACGTAGGGGTACCATTAGCAAAAGTCCCTCAGTTAAATCATCACAAAGATCATAGTCCCTTGATGACCCTCTATGTTGCCTACGAATATATGATCTCGTCCCTCGGGTGTTGCCTACGAATAAGTGATGATCGTCCATTCAAATTGCTAAAGGTATCCTTACATGTTGCCTTCAATGACCATACGATGACCCTACGATTGTCCCTTCACATGCAATGTATAGGGTTACCTACCAGCTAATGGTATGGATAACACTATCCTAAAGGAGAAGGGAAATAACAAGAAACGACCATTCTGAGTAGGTAATAAGACTCTATTGCTTGTTCCAATCAAACAAATCACTTTTCACACCTCACATTTATTTTCAAAATACTTTTCAAACACTTTGTATACATTCCAATGAGAATCGTTACAAAGTTAAACATTTTTTCCAAACAAATATTTCTGAACACTTCGTATACATTCTTGAGGACTGATACAAGAATCATTACGAATTCAAAGAGAAATACTTTTCAAAAATACTTTTCAAACCACACAAACACAAAAAGCAATTTTTCAAAGGTGAGCTAAGCAATTAAGAGCCCGTAGATAACTACGAATTGAAAGGGTGCTAATACCTTCCCTTTTCATAATTACCTCCCGTACTCAGAATCTATCAAAGGTCTTTCCTATTCTTTTCACCTTTCCTTTATTGGATAAAATAAAAGTCAGTGGCAACTCTTGATATTTGCAACATTTGTGATAAAACGTAAAACAAACAAGTCAGATCTCCCACCGTGTTACATGGATCCATAATTTCCTGTCCTCAGTGTGTGGTTTAATCTTTTGAACATAGGACATCAGATGAAGCCTTGGGCAAGAGATACCACCATATTTTGCAAAGGTGAGAACTTTGAACTTGCGGGGAATCACCACTCCTGGAACCAGACTTAAATTCTCAAAATTCAGCTCTAACATCTTCAGATTTTCCATAGCATTCAGGTGGTCTTCAGGTTGTTTATACTTCTCATCAGCGGAAAGATATTGTTCACTCAGATAATCTCCCTCTTCCTCTTCTTCAGACTCATTATTGATTCCTTCATTCGCCTTGACACTCCCTTCAATATTACCATTATTTCCTGAGAACTCAAGTTGTCTGACTGCCTTGACCAGACCTCTGAATCTTCTCCCCATGTTGAGAATACCAGATATCTTCTTCTTCTTTTTCTTGGTGATGAGCTCTTTCAGATTTTCCTGTCCTTTGGTCAAGTTGATGAACATCTCTTGGAACTGAGCATTCTGAGCTTGGAAATCTTTGACAGTTTGTTCGAGAGCCATTTTTTCTACTGAAATAAACAGCGAGAGAAAAAGAAAACCGGTCTTCGGAGTACCTGTTATGAAATGATATGATGTGCAAATGCATATGTAATGTTTTCAAGGACCTTAGGAGATTTAAATTTGGTAAACAGAAGGAATAAACTTTTTATTAGTTAATAAGAAAATACAAAAGAAATTCCAACATAAAACAAAGCTCCTAATGCTTATCTCTCCCATGGATGTTTCCTCTTCGTGTTGACCTAGGTGTTAAAACTCTGTTCCTCGTGAAGTAACTTCGTCAGCTGCAACACTTTCCTCTTGCTTGCATAGCACTGGGCCTCAAAGGTGTCCCTTTATTCCCTAAGTTGAATCCAGGATTTCAACTCTTCAAAATCAATGGGCATATCTAGATGAAGAATGGTATAAGGCTCATCGCCTTCAACAAAATGTTCCATAATCACCGGTAGGATAGAAGTATACTGCATCATAAGACTTTGAGCATGATCTCGCACCCATTTGAGGTAAGGTTCCAAAGGGATGGAACTTCTATGCCCTAGAGTCTTGGTATCATTTCTCTTCACCATGCCCCAAGCACGTATAAATATTTGACGGTAACCTTGGAGATTATTGTCGTAGTCAAATACAATACTTTGGATAAGCATATCATGAGGACCATTTCTTCGAGCATAACCAAACTGACGTAGTGATAGAGAAGGATTATAAGTGATACTTCCCCTTATACTAAGGAGTGGCACATTAAGGAATTCTCCACAATGCTCAATAAAGGTGAGGTCTCCTTGAGGGTAGAGACACCAACAAATATCTGAATGAGAGAGTGACATCAATCTTTGAGACCATCTCAGACCTTGTTCATTCTTCATTACTGATCAAGGAAGGTGTGAAATAAACGACCTGGATAATAATGGTATGCAACACATGAGAGTCCCCTTCTTCTTCATAGTACGTGTGTGAAGAGAATGTAGAATATCTTCGAGTAAAGTAGGCACAATATTATGAGTGAGGAATATCTTAATGGCGTTCACATATATGAATTGGTCTGGATTGGGGAATAGTACCAAATCATAAATTAATAAAGCTAGAACATCTTCGAAAGCATGGACACTCATAGCCTTCAAGAATTCCCGAACCTTCTTTATCAGAAATTTAAGCAAGCATACACTTAACCCCACTTCTTGTTTCCCAATTAGCTTCAATGTTTGATCGCTTTAGGTGTAAAGCTGACGCAATATCTTCAAACCTTGGAACCTTTTCTAGACCGGTGAAAGGTATCTGATTAATAATGGGTATCCCAAGTAGTTTAGAGAATTCTTCCATTGTAGTTACCAACTGATAGTCTGGGAAAGTAACGTAGTGATGTTTCGGATCAAAGAACTAGAATACGACGCTCATCATATCTTCTTCAAAATCGGCAGTAACCAAGTCGAGTAGATAACCATGCTTTTGATGAACTGAGAGTGATCGGGAATTTTTGAGACTAACTCCTTAAGTTGATAAGGTATCCCCACAAAGTTTATTCGAATAGTTTTCCTGAGAGCAGAAGCCATAACCCTACAAAAAAGAACAAAGATAAATCCCTAGGTCCTTGAAATGGTTCGTGAAATGTTATGATGTCATGATATCATGCTTAAACAAATATCAAACAAAAAAAATTCACACAATAACCCTAGGTTTAAAGGCTTGCATGAGGTCTATAGGTGTGTACCCTTTACTAAAGTTAAGTTGCCTCAACCTATCCTACAATAGTAACCCGTTTCTAGGAATCTCATATCACGAATATTTCTCCCAAGCTTTACTTCAGTGCGGCACCCAAATGGCCGACCAAAACATCTCGAAAGTTGAATCTCAATAAGTGTAGCATCGAGTATCAACTAACTACAGTCTGTACCAATGTCGACTATCTCACTACCTTCTAATGGCCAAGATGGGTCAATTAAGGTTCTGAAAGTTTAGTAAGTGTTGATGACACCATGCAGGCGCCAAATTTTTCCTCAACTGGACTTGATGAACATAAGGACATCCAAAGTATCACACTAAATGTAGCCATCATTTTAACCGTGTCAGTCTACGCCAGACAGTCGCGATGATTTATTGCTACTTACCTAAGGAAACTTGGATCCAGGTGTAGGATCCTTACAAGCAATAATACCAAAGCAAAACCCTTAAAAGTAAATCAGACAATTCAAATAATAAAAACAAGTAAAAGTGATCTAAAAACCCTAAGGTAACCTCTCTTTAGGTATCATTCCATAGTAGATTCGCCAGTTTTGTAACACGGTGGGAGAACTCATTTGGTTGTTTTGTGTTTTATCGCAAATGTTATGGTTAGCAAGAGTCGTCACCGACTTTTTTTTATCCAATAAATGAAAGGTGAAAAGAACAGGAAAGACCTTTTATCGATTATGAGTTCGGGGGTAATTATGAAAAGGGAAGGTGTTAACACCCTTTTCATCCATAGTTATCTACGGGCTCTTAACTGCTTAGCTCACTTTTGAAAAACTTGCTTTGTGTGTATGTGATTTGTTTGAAAATATTATGACTTTAACTTTGTAATGATTCTTGTGTGATTCCTCAAGAATGCATATGAAGTGTTTGGAAATATTTGTTTGAAAATGTGAGGTGTGAAAAGTATTTGTTTTGAGCATGCAATTAAGAGTTATTACTCACTCAAAGTTCGTTCTTGTTATTTTCCTTCTCCTTTAGGATAGTGTTATCCATACCATTAGTTGGTAGGTAGACCCATCCATTGGATGTGAAGGGACAGACGTAGGGTCATTGAATGGTCATTGAAGGCAACATTCTAAGGATACCTTAGCAACTTCGTAGGGACTATCATCATTTATTCGTAGGCAACAACCGAGGGACGAGATCATATATTCGTAGGCAACATCGAGGGTCATCGAGGGACTATGATCTTTATATCGAAGGGACTATGATGATGTTATTCGTAGGAAACTTTGCTAATAGTATCCCTACGTTCGAGAGACATGACCATTGTATAAGGCAACAAGAGAGGATACTCTAAGGGTGCAAGTGTGAAAAGAGTGTGTTGATTCAAATATTTATCTTGGAGTTAGGGTTATTCTATGGTTGATTTTAGATCTTACCATACAATCCTATTAACCATACATCTAAGCAGTTTATATGTACAAAAAATAAAGGTGTGGAAAATAAAATTCATACGCTATTACATGGCTTCGGGGCAGTTACATAATAAGGAGGTGCCAAAAGGAAATTTAACCTAGGCTATTACATCCCATGAGCAGTTACATAATAGAGAAAATGCGAGAAGAATAAAAGCTACACTATTACAAAAATATCCATCAACCTATACATCGATTCCTAATATTTCAATAAATAAAAGCACAAATAAATACAGGAAAAATATTTTAATAAATATGAAACTATTCTAATCTCTAAGTATTAAAAGAAAAATATTTTTGGTATTTTTTGGAATTGATTTTAAATGAGAAAATCTAATTCTAAGTTAATTAATGATTAATTACGAAAATAATTTTAAATTAAAAGAAAAATAAAATATTTTTGTGTCTAAAATTAATTAAACATTTTTCTAACCTAAATTTGAAAGGAAAATATTTTTAGGGATTTTTAAAAGTATTAAAATTATTTGTGAGAGAAAATTAAAATAGAAAAGAAAATTAAAATAGAAAAGAAAATTAAATGGAAAATAGAAAAATATGAGGAAATTAGTGCTAAAAATGGTTTGGCCCTCCTAAGTGTTGAACTCGTGACCTTGGGGTCACAGGTTCAAAAATTGGCCACTGAACCATATGCATGTGGTGTTAGAATCTCACCTCCAGAAGTATGTGTGTTACCCTGTGAAAAATCAGAAAATAAAAAAATGTCAAAATGCAGGGATCGAACCCGTGTCTTGGAAAGGTAAAGGACTAGTGCGTGCATGGTTAACCACTGGGGTGGTGATACATCCATGTATTTAGTTTCACAGCCCTAATTTGAGCATTGCGGATCGATTGGTGGTGTTGGTTTGGCCTGAAAGTCCTTATATCACTAGGTTCGAAGCTCACAGCTCTTTATGCCCTAACATTGGCATCAATTAGTTTAAGCCTTAAAGCTCTCATGTAAAACGTCTAACATGTTCTAATGGATGTCCTGAACACAAATACATGCATCAAACATGTCAAAAATGCATAAAAATCAAAATCGAGATTGAGAAGCTTTACCAAACTGGTGCACTTGAGGAGGTAAGTTCTGGGATGCTTTGGGATCGTGTGAGTGCTTGGATCGACTCCCAGAAACCTCAGAAATATGAATGGATGCTTGGAATCAATTGAAAGTGGCTGGAATATCAGTTTCAATTTTTCCCTAATCTTTGAATTTCTTGGAGAATTTTCTAGGGTTTTTGAGGCAGCCAATTCGTGTTATTCTCATATGGTCATGATCTTGTATATATATAGGGAGTGAATCAGGTCATAACTTGTGAGGAAAATATATTCCCTGTATTGAGAAAATATTTGATTTGTATTTTGCATCAAAAGCTTGTTTTTTGTTCAATCTCATGCCAATCAATCCCATGCATTTTTCCAGCTATTCTTGAAATGTTTGGACCTCAAGGAACTTAGATCCAAGGCCTTGCACGCATCATTTTTCACCTTGTATTTTATTTTAATTAAATTTGAATTTTAATGGATTAAATAAAAAATAAATAAAATAAATAGTAATATGGCGTGTGGCCGGGCTTCGAGATCTTGGACAATATTAGAAATATGTTCCAATCATAAAAATATAGGCCCATTTGGAAAAATTCTAAGATTGCTCAATATTCTCTTCATGCACTTTCTCAAAATTGCTAAGCTTGCACAAACTACATCTTGCTAAATTCTCATAATTTTAGGATGATCTTGGAATTTTTAGAAAGCTTAAGATGTCCACTAAAACCACTCTTTGGTTTCATCTTCATTGAAGCTTCCATGTTCATGTACACTTCTTTGAGAAAAGATGGCTTTTTGTTGACTTTTGAAAGGACCTATAATGTCTTGGCTCATATCTCTCAACTGAAGCATTTTTTGGGAAAAAGCTACAAGACACAAGGTTGTGGAGAATAGAATTTCCTTCAAAATGAGTTTTGGTTGAGAAATTTCTGATGAAGTATGTGAAAGTTATGCTTGGTCAAAGTTTTGTTGACTTCTCCTTAAGAAAACCCTAATTTAGCAACTTTTGACTTTTGATCAAACCTTGAGTTTATTTGATGAATCATGATCAAACCTTGATAAAATGATGAATGTGACTTCAAAATCTTGATGTTGACCAAAAATATTGGAGTTTGACTGTATGTTGACCACAATTGACTTTTTGTCCAAAACATCGAACTTTCAAACATCTGAGCCATTGACTGAGGAAATGTGTGTTGTAAGGCTTGAGACTTGATATGGAGATACTTTGGGACATATTAGGAGGCATGACATTCACTTGAGTCATTAGAAATCATTCTGACCTTGAGGAAAGCAAAACCCTAATTTGGAGGTCCATTGCCTAGGAGAGGGTTTGTCTGATCAATCTTTGAGTAGTTCTTTGAGTATGGCAATGTATCTTGAACCAATTGATCTTGAAAATGAGAGGGAAAATTTTGGGGTACAACACATATCTTTTCAGGTCAAATTCGTCCACAGACGAAAATCATCTGCAAGTTGCTGCATATCTAGTTAAAAATCAATATATGTATGTGAACACTCCTTTAGAGATGATCCTAGAATGCATTTCCCCTTTAGAAGATTATCCTGAAGAGCATCTCTTTGAATGAAGTCTAGCGTACGACTCATTCTGATACAATTCACAACATCAATTCCTCCAGATGGCATCTTTAAGCCCATCCCCGACTGCAAATCATTGTCTCTCCAAGTGGCATCTTTAAGCCCATTCTAGTATATTATCAGCCGACGACGTTATTCTGCGCACCAGCGGGTGCAAATTTCAAGGCACTTGAGTGTTCAGTCATCTTCCACCTTCAGGTCACGAATGGCATGCACGCCAATCTAACCTCTCAGGTTTAAGAATATTGAACAGGAGCAGATGTTGCACCCTAAAATTTGCCTTCCCATTTTAAGGTCAATTGGTTCACGATACCTCCTCACGCCCAAGAGCTACTCAAGGTTTGACCAGACCAACCATCTCCTATCAATGGATATCCAATTAGGGTTTTGTTTTCCTCAAGGTAAAAATGGTGTCTAATTATCCAAGTGGACTTCATACTTCTTCATGTGTCTCAAAATATCTCCATGCCAAGTTTCAAGCTTCACAACACTAATTTGCTCAGTCAATTGCTTAGATGGTTGAAAATTAGTTGTATTGGACAAAAAGTCAACTATGGTCAAAATACAGTCAAACTTCATCATTTTTGGTCAACATCAATATTTTGAAGTTATATGCATCATTTGATCAATGGTTGATCATGATTCATCAAGAAACTTCAAGAGTTGATCAAAAGTCAAAAGTTGCTAAAGTAGGGTTTCTTAAGGAGAAGTGAACAGAACTTTGATCAAGCATAACTTTCACATACTTCATCAGAAATTCCTCAACAAAAGAATATTTTGAAGGAAATTATATTCTCTACAACTTCGTCTCTTACAAGTTTTTTCCCAAAAAATGCTTCATTTGAGAGATACGGGCCAGGACATTATAGGTCCTTTCAAAAGTCAACAAAAAGTTATCTTTTCTCAAAGAATTATACATGAACATGGAAGCTTAAATGAAGATAAAACCAAACAGAGCTTTTAGAGGACATCTAAAGATTTCTAAAAATTTCAAAATCATCCTCAAATGATAAAAATTGAGCAAGATATGTTTGGTGCAAGTTTGGCAATTTTGAGAAAATGCATGAAGCAAATATTGCGTAATCTTAGAATTTTTCCAAATGGGTCTATATTTTTATGTTTGAAACATATTTCTAACATTGTTAAGAAGCTCTAAGCCCATCCATGCGCCATTTTAACATTTATTTTATTTATATTTGATTTTATTCATTAAAAGTCAAATTAAATTAAAATAAAATGCAAGATAAAGTGTTATGCGTGCAAGGCCTTGGATTCAAGTTCCTTAAGGATCAAACAAGCCCATGATAGATGGAAAAAATGCACAAGGGATGATTAGAATAAGATTTGGCCAAATTTGGAAGTTTTGAATTTGATTTTCCAATCAAATATTTTTACATTGAATGCAATATTTTCCTCTCAAATACTTGACCTAATTCACTCCATATATATATGATCATAGCTAGATGCAAAAGACACGAATTGCTGCACTTGAAACCCTGGGGAAAATTCTTAAAATTTTCAAAGTTTAGGGCAAACTTAAACATCATTCTCCAGCCACTTTTAATAAATTCCAAGCGTCCATTCACTCTCGTGAGGTTTCCCGGAGTCGATCCAAGCACTCACACGATCTCAAGGCATCCCAAAACTCACCTTCTCAAGTGCAACGGTTTGGTAAACGTTTTGAATTTCAAACTCTTAATTCATGCCATTTAAACAATTTTGACGCATGCATACATGTTCATACTAATGAGTTTTGAAGCACGAATTGTATAACACCATATCTAGGGCATAACGAACTGAAAGCTTTGGATCTCATGATAAAGCGACTTTCAGGCCAAACGGTCACCATCAATCAATTCACAGTCCTCGAATTAGGGGGTAGGGTCCTCTTTTTGATTTGATGTTTGTTATTTTGCAGGTTTGATATTGATGATGGTCGGAGAAGATGACCGGAGCTTGCCTCCGGCATCTCTAACTACGTTTGGCTTCGGTGGGTAGGCGTAGCGAAGCATGATTCATCCATTCAAATGATATTGGGCCCCAGCGTGCGTTTTAATCAAAATCTAATTTTTGGAATTAAAATTCGCTTATATATTTATGAATATGTTTATATGAATGGATGTATCACCACCCCAGTGGTACAACATGCGCGCATAGTACTTTCCTCTCTCTTGGCACAGGCTCGATCCCTGCCTCTTGCTTCTTTTTCAATATATTTCTGATTTTTTCAAGATGTCATACATATACATTTAAAGGCGAGATAGTTACACCAATGGTGTATGGCTGAGTGGTAAAATTTTGAACGTTGAAGACCTTCCAGGGCCAAACCTATTTTTATCCCTAATTTCCTTTTCTCTTTTTTCTTTTCTTAATTTATTTCCTTTTAATTTATTTCTTTCTTATAATTTTTTTTAAATACTTTAAAAAACCCAAAAAAATATTTTGTTTTCATATTTAGGTTAATAAAATGTTTAATTAGTTTTAGACACAAAAATAAATATTTTATTTTATTTAAAATTATTTTCATAATTAACCTTTAATTAACTTTTAATTAGTTTTTCCTATTTTAAAATCAATTCCAAAAATATTTTCTTTTAATACTTAGGGTTTAGAATATTTTCACATTTATTAAGATATTTTTCTCTTTATTTACTTATGTTTTTTTATTTATTTAAATATTTGAAATCGATGTATAGGTCCACAATTAATTTTCTAATAGCATAGTTTATTTCTCTCGCAGTTTTCTCTATTATGTAACTGCTCATGGGATATAATAGTCTAGGTTTACTTAATGCTTTTAAATTTCGGCACCTTATTATGTATCTGCCCCGAAGCCATGTAATTGCGTAGGAACTTTTACTTTCTGCACCTTTATGTTATGTATATATTAACTACCTAGATGTATGCTAATAGAGTTGTATGGCAAGATCTAAAAGCAACGCTAGATAACCCTAATCTCAAGATAAATATCTGAATTGAATCACTATTGCACACTTGCACCCTTAGGGTATCCTCTCTTCGTTGCCTTATAATCATTGGTCATGTCCCGAACGTAAGAATATCTTAGCAAAGTTGCCTACTAATAACATCATCATAGTCCCTTCGGTATAAAGATCATAGTCCCTCGATAACCCTCCGATGTCGCGTACGAATATATGATCTTATCCCTCGATTATTGCCTACGATTAAAATGAGGATAGTCCCTTAATATTTCTAAGGTATCCTTACAATGTTGCCTTCAATGACTATACGATGACCCTACGCCTGTCCCTTCACGTCCAATGGATGGGGCTACCTACCAACTAATGGTATGGATAACACTATCTATAGGAGAAGGAAAATAACAAGAACGACCTTTGAGTGGGTAAAAATCTTAATTGGTTGCTCAAAATAAATACTTTTCACACCTCATATTTTTCAAATAAATATTTTCAAAACACTTCGTACGCATTCTTGAGGACTGATACAAGAATCATTTTACGATGGTAAACCAAAATATTTTCAAACAAATCACACACACAAAAAAAAGAAGGAAGTTTAAAAAGTGAGCTAAACAATTAAGAGCTCGTAGATAACTACGAATGAAAAGGGTGCTAACACCTTCCCTTTTCATAACTTTACCCCCTGAACTCAGAATCGATAAAAGGTCTTTCTTGTTCTTTTTACCTTTCCTTATTGGGTAAAAGAAAAGTCGGTGGAGACTCTTTCTAACCGCAACATTTACAATAAAATGCAAAACAACTAAGTCAGTTCTCCCGCCGTATTACAATGGCATTTTTTGAGCAGAATGTTTTACCAAAATTATTGTCAATCTACAGAACTAACAAACTCCCCCTTTGGCAAATTTTGGATGAAGCATTACATGAGGGTACAAGCCATACAATTAACATCAGCATCATAATTAACATTTAAGCATATACAGTGACAAGACTTGGATGTCAGCTTCACACAATTTATCAGACATATCAGAGCATCACAGTATAATTTTCCCTCCTATTCCTCAAGACATTTCACATAGGGTTTGGCTATCCTCAGATCCAGATGGATTTCCAACATCTCCAGTGATCATCATGCCTCCTCATATGCTTCAAAGAATCTCCATGACAAGCTTCAAGCCTTACAAGACAAGTTTCCTCAGACAATTGCTCAGATGGTTGAAAATCAGTTGTATTGGACAAAAAGTCAACTATGGTCAACATACAGTCAAACTTCTTGATTTTTGGTCAACATCCTCATTTTGAAGTCAAATTCATCATTTGATCAAGGGTTGATCATGATTCATCAAGAAAACTCAAGATTTGCTCAAAAGTCAAACTTTCCAAATTAGGGTTTTCTAGAGAAAAGTCAACTGAACTTTGACTGAGCATAACTTCTTCATACTTTATCATAAATTTTTCCAACACCTCTCATTTTGAAGGAAATTCAATTCTCTACAACTTCATGTCTCACAAGAATGGTCAAAAAATGCTTCATTTTGATGATATGGATCAAAACATTACAGTTCCTTTTCAAAGTCAACAAAAAGTCAACTTTTTGTAATGAAGTGATATTGGGCATGGAAACTCCAATTGAGATGAAATCAAAGATGTTGTTTATAGGACATCTAGAGCTTTCTAAAAAGTCCAAGAACACTCAAAAATGTTGAAAATTGAGCAAGATACACCTTGCACAAGTTGGACATTTTTGAACAATTGCACAAAGAGAGATACTTGCCAAAATCCAATTTTTTCCAAATGGGCCTATAATTTTATGATCCAAACTTGATCATAATATTATTTGTGACCACTTGATGCCTTGCCACGACCTCTTTCTATTTTTTTGATTTGTTTTTGAATTTAAAAGCATTTAATTCAAGATTAAATTAAATAAAATATGAAAACAAGGTATAATTTCAATTGGGTTGGTTTTTTTATCAAGCTTGAGGTCCAAGATATCCCACAAAACATACCAATTTCGTGCTAGCTCATGCATGGGAAGAAAAATCAAATTTTGAAAAGATTTGATTTTATTTGAAAGGGAAATTATTTTGCATTGAATGGCATATCTTTTTTCCTTCTTTTTACTTCCAAATCTTGCTCTATAAATACAAAAGCATTCACAAAGACAAAAGGAGAAAACCCTAGCCCTTGGAAGCAATCCTTATTTTCTAAAAAATTCTTCAAAGTTGTGATTTTCAAATTCCACTTTCCAGCCAGTTTCAAGGGGTTTTAATCACTCCACTGCCTTCTTGAAGATCCCAACAACCGTTCCCAGCCTTTACACAAAGCTAAGACTGCCCAGAACGCGAGGAACACAAAGCTCCTATTTGATATTTTGTTGAATTTCGATTTTTACAATTCATGCATTGCTAACTGTTTTCGTGTGTTTATTTGAACTCAGGGCATCCATTAGAGTGCATTTGAACCATTACATGCAAGCTTAGACGTAGAAAACTCGAATTGCCATTGTTAAGGAATTTGGAACTGTTTGATTCGAACTGGCTTGTACAGGCGTTTTCAATCTAAACGGACACCACCATTGAATTCGCAACGGTCGATTTAGGGGGGGTAGGGTATCCCTTTGTTTTTATTCTTCGTATTTTGCAGGTTTTGATTTTAGGTTGGCCGGAGAAGACGACCGGAGCTAGGGCTCCAGCGTCGTTGACTCATCTGAGACCGGCGAAGGCTTGCGTGGCGCGATCGAGCGTTCTGATTCGTCCATCCGTCCAACCTGGGTCCCACGCGTTGACTGTGTTTTGAAATTCAGAAATCATGACACGTTTACATACATAATGCATTATTTCCAATTTCCAAACACCAAGTACACTTGGCTCAGATGGCAAGCAGGCGTGTGTTGATGGTCCCTGGTTCGATTCCTGGCAAGACCACTTCTTTTTTGCTCTTTTGGAAAACTAACTTTTTTTCTATTTTCTTATTTTTATTAATATTTTCATGTTATTTAATTAGTCTTTAAACATTTTTCTCATTCATTTAAAAAACACCAAAAATATTTTCCTTTTGCATTTTAATCAGAAAAATACTTATTTAATTTTTTACATTAAAATTAATATTTTTGCATGCATATTTTATTTAATTGCTAATTAATCATTAAAATGACTTTTAATTGTTTTTAATTATCGAAATCAATTCAGAAAATTACCAAAAAATTATCTTATCATCTTATTGTCATTACTAACATAAAACTTTTTTCCTCATTCAAAAATCATGTTTTTACTAACATTTTTCCTCTTATGCAATTTTCTCGTATTTTCCGATTATGTATCTGTTCACAGGTTGTAACGTTTCGGACAATTTTCTTTCGTTTTCTTTTCAATTATGTAACTGCCTATGGGATGTAATAGTTTAATTAGGACTTTTACTTTCCGCACTCCTATTATGTAACTGCCCCAAAGCCATGTAATAGCGTAGGACTTTATCTTTCTGCACTTTACTTTTATGCAATTTACTTTCTGCACCCTATAAACTGCTAGTAATTAGACGTGTATGGCAAGATAAAAATTGGACATAGATCACTCATAATTCCAAGATAATATATCTGAATTTAACACACTCTCTTCACACATGCACCCCCTAGAGTATTCTCTCTCGTTGCCTTTCGAATAAATGGTCAAGTCCCTCGAACGTAGAGGTATCCTAGCACCGTTGCCTTCAAAAAAAATCATCATAGTCCCTTCGATACAAAGATCATAGACCCATGATGTCGCCTACGAATACATGATCTTGACCCTCGATTGTCGCCTACGAAAAATGATGATAGTCCCTTCGAATGTGCTAGGATACTTCCTACAAGTTGCCTTCTATGACCATCCGATGTCCCTTCGAATGTCCCTTTTTACATCCAACGAATAGGGTTACCTACCAACTAATGGTATGGATAGAACTATTCTAAAGGAACGTAAAACAACACGAAAACGACCATTCTGAGTAGGTAATAAGACTTTTAGTTGCTTGCTCAAACAAAATACTTTTCACACCACACACTTTTGTCAAAGTTCAAACTCTTTTCAAAACGAAACATTTCCAAACACTTTGTATACATTCCTACATGAATCATTACAAAGTCAAAGCGAAATTCCTTTTCAAAACATTTTTGTCAAACACACAGAAAGCACTTTTAAAAATGAGCTAGAAGCAACTAAGAGCCCGTAGATAACTACGGATGGAAAGGGGTGCTAATACCCTCCCTTTTCATAACCTTCTCCATTACTCAGAATCTAACGAAGGTCTTTTCCTGTTCTTTTCACCTTCCCTTAATTGGATAAAAGAAAAGTCGGTGGCGAATCTTGCTATCCGCACATTTGCGATACAAAATTCCCAAAGTCAGTTCACCGTATTACAGAACTGGCGACTCTGTTGGGGAGACACCCTAAAGAGAGAATACCTTAGGGATTTCTAGATCATTTTTACTATCTTCTGTTTAACTTGCTTCCTTTATCTTAAAGGGTTGCTTGGGTATTATATTTGTGGGGGATCCTACACCCGGATCCAGGTTTCCTCTAGGTAAGTAGTAATAGATCGTCGCGACCGTTAGGCGTATACCGAAACGGTCAACATGATGGCTACGTTAGTGCGACACTTTGGATGTCCTGATACTCTTCATTTCCAAGTTGAGGATAGTATTTGGCTTCTGCGTGGTGTCACCAACACTAACTAAACTTTTAGAACCTTAATTGACCCATCTTGGCCATTAGAAGGTAGTGAGATGGTCGGCTTTGGTGTAGACCGAGGTTGCCTGATACTCGATGCTACGCTCATTAAGATCAGACTTTTGGGATATTTTCGGTCGACCACTTGGTAGTCGTATTGAAATAAACGCCTACGAGAAAGATCAATGATATGAGATTCCTAGAACCCGGTTACTATTATAGGACAGGATGAACCAACTCAAACTTTTGGTAGGGTAATCACCTATACCTCATGCAAGCCTTAAACCTAGGGCTATTGTGTGAATTGTTTGTGCTTGCTAAACATGACATCATCGCATTGCATATCATCTCTAACTATTTCAAGGACCTAGGGATTTATCTTTGCTCTGTTTTGTAGGGATTATGGCTTCTAGAAAGACTATCCGAATCAACTTCATAGGTGTACCTTCTCAGCTCAAAGAATTGGTTTCAGAAATTCCTGATCATGCTCAGTTCATCAAAAGACATGGTTATCTCCAGTTTTGAAGAAGATATGATGCATGTCCTATTCCAGTTCTTCGATCCGAAACACCATTGCTTTACATTCCTGATTATCGCTTAGTTCCTACCTTGAAGAGTTCTCTAAGCTACTTGGGATACCTATTCTTGACCAAATGCCATTCACCGGTTTAGAAAAGGTTCCTAGGTACGAAGACATCGCATCAGCATTACACCTAAAGCGCTCAGACGTTGAAGCGAATTGGGAAACCAGAAGCAGAGAGTTAAGGGTTTACTTGCCAAGTTCCTAGTGAAGAAAGCCCGAGAATTCCTCAAAGCTATGAGTTTTCAAGCATTTGAAGACATTGTGGCATTGCTAATCTACGGTTTGGTTCTATTTCCTAACTCAGATCAATTCATAGATGTGAACGCCATCAAGATATTCCTTACTCATAATCCAGTGCCTACTTTACTTGGAGACATTCTACATTCTCTCCACACTCGTACTACCAAGACACAAGGAACTCTCATATGTTGTATACCGATACTTTCCAGGTGGTTTATTTCGCACCTTCCTCCATCAGTTTTGAAGAACGAGCAAAGGTTGAGATGGTCTCAAAGACTAATGTCGCTCTCTCATTCAGATATCCGTTGGTGTCTCTTTTCTCAGAGGGACTTCACATTCATTGAGCGTTGTGGAGAATTCCCTAATGTACCACTCCTTAGTATAAGGGGAGGTATTACTTACAACCCTTCTCTAGCTCTACGTCAGTTTGGTTATGCTCGAAGAGATGGTCCTCATGATATGCTTCTCCAAGATATTGTGTTCGACTACAACCACGATCTCCAGAATTACCGACGAAGGTTTATACACGCTTGGGGCATGGTAAAGAAGACTGATACCAAGACTTTGGGGCACCAAAACTCCATCCCTTGGGATCCTTACCTCAAATGGGTGCGAGCTCGAGCTCAAAACCTCATGATGTCATTCACACCC
This sequence comes from Vicia sativa, assembly GCA_021764765.1. Lineage (NCBI taxonomy): Eukaryota > Viridiplantae > Streptophyta > Magnoliopsida > Fabales > Fabaceae > Vicia > Vicia sativa. The sequence goes on along the minus strand of CM038792.1, from coordinate 302,484,035 downwards.
GTGTTACCAGTAATTATGGAACCTGTTGCTATAGGTGACGTACCCTATACTGTTCTCCATCCCGACATGCCCTCGATTTTGAAGACTTGAAGAGATCCTCGATTCAGCTTAAAGAAGAAAGGGATACATTCGAAGCTCAGTGCTATGCAGGTGAGAAGAAAGTGCTAGAGTTGACCAAGCTACTTCACGAAGAGCGGAACATCAACGCTTACCTCGCCACCAAGAGGAAGCGCCCATGGGAGACTTAGAGCTTTAGGATTTTGTTTTTTTATTTTTCTGAATTATCTTTTGTACTTAAATAAAAAAAAAAGAGAATAAAAGAGAACTAATGAATGTTTTGTATGCTTGTTTAACAAATTTAAATTCCTAAGGTCCTTGAAAACATTGCATTGCATCGCATAAACATTGCATATCATGGCATAACATTTCATAACAGGTACATTGAAGATCGATTTTCTCATTTTCTCGCTATTTATTTTAGCAGAAATGGCTCTTGAACAGACTGTCAAAGATCTTCGTGCTCGTAATGCTCGGCCCAAGAGATGTTCACCAGCTTGGTCCAAGGCCAAGAAGATCTGAAGAAACTCATCAACAAAAAGAAGAAGGTTATTGGTGTTCTCAACATGGGAAGACGTCACAAAGGTGGTCCTAAAGTGGTTAGTCGGATTGAGTTCTCAGAAGGGAGTGTCAAGACTGAGGGAAGTGTCAAGGGCAACGAAGACGACCAGCGTGAGCCTGAGAAGAAGGAGGAAGATTACGAGAATGATCAGTACTCTTATGAGGATGACAAATACAAACAACTTGAAGATCGTCTGAATGCTGTGGAAAATCTAAAGATGTCAGGGATGAATTTTGATGATCTGAGTCTTGTCACTGGTGTGGTCATTCCTCCCAAGTTCAAGGTTCCTACTTTTGCCAAGTATGATGGCATTTCCACGCATTTGAAGTCCTATGTTCAAGATCAACCCCACACCGATGATGTAAAGTTGTGGATGCATTACTTTCAAGAGAGTTTGTTCGGAACTCAATTGGAGTGGTATTATCAGTTAGAGAGTGACCATATCCGTACTTGGAGTGACTTGGCGGATGCTTTCTACAGACAATATGAGTACAACGCTGAATTGACACCCACTCGCATGCAACTACAGAGCATGTCTATGGGTCGTGATGAGAAATTCAAAGAATATGCTCAGAAATGGAGAGATCTAGCAGTAGTTCAACCACCCTTGTCCAATAGGAGTTGGTTGATATGTTTATGGGAACACTGACAGGCCCATTCTTCAATCATCTGATTAGAAACTCTTCAGCCGGATTTACCGAATTGATATTGACAGGAGAGCGTATCGAAGCTGGTATGAAGAGCGGAATTCGGGTAGAGTCGTCATCAAATGCTGCGAAGAGATCTTTTGGTGGTAAGAAAGAAGCCAATGCTGTGTATGGTCAGAAAAGCAGAGCCAAGACCGACCGTGCTCAATCTGGGCGGTTGGATCTCCAATCCTACATCAAGACAACCTCAGCGAGACAACGCGCCACGAAGACAGTTTATGAAGATCAACATGCCATTGTCGCAAGCCTTGCAACACATGTTGAAAGCAGAGCTGATTACCTTGAGGGATCCTCCTCAAAACATCAACACTTCCTCTCCGAGATACAATCCTAATGCTAAGTGTGCTTACCACTCTAACAGCCCAGGACATAACACTGATGATTGTTGGGCTCTGAAGAACAAGATTCAAGATATGATCAAGCTAAACAGATTGAGTTTGATCCTCCCGCTGAGACCAATGTGATCAACGCGCCTATGCCTAACCATGACAAAAGTTCCAATGCTATTGGCGAGAACTCTTATGTTTTCAACATAGATGACCTGATTATTCCTCTGATGACTGTTAAGAAGAATTTGTTGCAAGCCGGTGTCAATCCAGGATGCCTAGAGAATTGTCGTTGGTGCCCATCTCGCCGACGGTTGTGTTGTTGAGAAGACGATTCGGCATGATGGATAACCGCGAAGTGCTATTTTTGAAGCCATCACCTGTGGAGAATCTGTGTGAAGACATGTCTAAGAAACTGAAGATCAAAGATGTGAATGAAATTGTACCAAAGGTGTGGGATACCTTGGGGCAGCCAAGTGGAAACTTCGACTACATGGTGAAGTATACTGTTCCTGAAAGCTACAAAATTCCTATTGAAGATGTTAAGGCGACCGGATGGGGAGACGATTTCCTAGAAGATTATGCTGATGTTAACACGATAAGGATTTCCTCTACTGATCCAGTGCCTAGAGTGGTACCTCTCATCATTACTTCTCCCAGACCAGTTCCGTACTCCTCTGACAAAGATATACCTTGGAACTATGGAGCCGAAGTTTACTATCATGGCGTCAAGCAAGACCCTCTGACTGTCGAGGATCTTTTAGTTGAAGCTACCATTCTTGACATTGACAACATCACCGGATCTAGTAAGGTGACCAGAACCGGAAGAGTATTCTCTCCAGAGATCTCTCCTCCAAAAGACATCATGACTCCACTGATTCCAAATATTGAACCAGCCTCAAACTAGAGGGAAAGAACCAAGAACTCATCCCGCCAATACCAAAGGAAGTTGTCAAGACACCTCCAAACGAGAAATGGAGGAAATTCTGAAGATCATCAAGAAGAGTGACTACAATGTTGTGGAACAGTTGGGACAGACTCCGTCCAAGATCTCCATGCTTGCTCTGCTTTCGTGCTCTAAAGGTCATGCCAAAGCCTTGGTGAAGTTCCTGAAGAATGCTCACATACTGCAAGACACTACTACTGATCAATTTGAAGTTTGTATTGCTAGCCTGGCTTCCAACAACGGCCTAGGCTTCTCTGATGCTGATTTGACTCCTACCGGAAAGAAACACAACAAAGCCTTGCACATCTCTGTTGAATGCAAGGGTACTACATTGTCCCATGTTTTGGTGGATACCGGTTCTGCTCTAAATATCCTACCGAAGAATGCTTTTGATCGACTTGATGTTGAAGGATTGGTCTTGAAGCCCAATGACATAATTGTGAGAGCTTTTGATGGTTCTAAGCGAACAGTACTTGGAGAGCTCATCCTGTCAGTTAAAGTCGGTTCCCAGACTTTCGACTCTACTTTCTTTGTCATAGACATCCGTCCAGCTTACTCTTGCTTACTTGGACGCCCTTGGATACATGGGGTAGGCGCTGTTACCTCTACCTTGCATCAGAAGCTGAAGTACCCAATGAAGGGGAAGGTTGTTACAGTATGCGGTGAAGAGGAATACATGGTTAGTCATCTGCAGTCATTCCGATATCTCGAGATGGAAGGTGAATTCTTCGAAACTCCCTGTCAAGCGTTCGAGACAGTTCCAAGAGTAGTGCCTGTTGACTCTCTTGTTACTCCTGAAGTTACACAAGTTCCACCTAGGATGGCATCACTGAAGGATGCTCAAGCTGCAGTTGAAGAAGGAGGTAGTACTATTTGGGGTCAGCTCCCCGATCTTCCTTTCAAATATGACAAGACTTGTTTAGGTTTCACTATCAAATGTCAGAAGATGATACGCCGCGAACGTGCCGGCCAACTTCCTTTCCGCATCAGCCAGAACGGGATCCATGCTATAGAAGACAACGACTTCGACATCAGCAAGTGGATCTTCCCAACTCCCGACAACGGACTCAGCAATTGGAAGACTGAAGACGTCATACCAATCTCCTTTAGACAGGAGTAATTGCTTTTGTTTTTTGTTTTGCTTTTCGTTTTCTATGCTTTGAACAATAAACTTTAAAGCCTAGTGCCTTGCCCGGGGCATCACGGCTCGTTTGTAAGGGTTATTATTTGTCATTTGCATATTTTCATTCAATAAAATCGTTGGACTTTTGCATTTAAATGTTGTTTTCTTTCTTTTACTTTATCACTCCTTCAAAAGGCTTTGTGTTCTTACACACACCCACGTGATACACTGCAGAATCACTCCGAATCTCGTTGATAACAGTTATGCTATTGCTAAATATGACTTCGATAATCCGATCTATCCAGTCGAAGAGGAAGGTGAGGAAGATTGTGAAGTGCTAGGAGAACTTGTCAGACTGCTACAGCAAGAAGAACGAGTTATACATCCACACGAAGAGTCAGTTGAGGTTGTGAATTTGGGTACTAATGAAGACAGAAAAGAGATCAAGATAGGAGCAGGTCTTGAAAATAGTGTCAAAGAGAGAATGGTTCAGATGCTACGAGATTATATCGAGGTTTTTGCTTGGTCATACGAAGACATGCCAGGTCTAGACGTTGACATTGTGGTACACCGATTACCGACAAAAGAAGGTTTTCCAAGTGAAATGTAGGTCCGATGTCCCGAGATGTCGAGAAAATCAAAGCCGAAGTTATGAAGCAGTTCAATGCTGGTTTTCTAGCTGTTACTTTTTATCCACAGCGGGTTGCAAATGTGGTACCCATACCTAAGAAGGATGGCAAGGTACGAATTTGTGTGGATTACAGAGATTTGAACAAAGCGAGTCCGAAAGACGATTTCCCACTTCCTCATATTGATGTTCTGGTTGACAACACCGCTCAGCATAAGGTTTTCTCCTTCATGGATGGTTTCTCCGGCTACAATCAGATCAAAATGGCTCCCGAAGACATGGAGAAGACTACTTTCATTACACAGTGGGGCACATTCTGCTACAAAGTCATGCCGTTTGGACTGAAGAACGCTGACGCCACTTACCAGCGTGCCATGGTGGCATTATTTCATGTCACGAGATAGAGGTCTACGTCGACGACATGATAGCTCGATCACAGACTGAGGAAGAACATCTCGATCATTTGCGGAAACTGTTTGATAGACTAAAGAAGTACAGACTAAAACTCAATCCAAACAAGTGCACCTTTGGAGTCAGATCCGGTAAACTCCTAGGGTTTGACGTTAGTGGTAAAGGTATTGAGGTTGATCCCGCCAAGGTTAAAGCTACTCAAGAAATGCCAGCTCCCCGCACCGAGAAGGAAGTCAGAGGTTTCTTAGGCCGATTGAACTATATTGCCAGATTCATTGCACATCTAACTGCTACTTGTGAGCCAATCTTCAAGCTATTGAAGAAAGATCAAGTGGTGGAATGGAACGACGATTGCTAGATCGCTTTTGACAAAATCAAGGAGTACCTACAGAATCCTCCTATCCTGATGCCACCCGCCGAAGGAAGACCTCTTATCATGTACTTGACAAAGTTAGAGAACTCAATGGGTGTGTGTGGGGCAACATGACGAGTCCGAAAAGAGTATGCAATATACTACCTTAGCAAAAGTTTACCGATCGTGAAACAAGATACTCACAATGAGAAAACTTGCGGCTTTTAGCTTGGGTCGCGACTAAGACAATATATGTTGACTCACACTACCTTGTTGATCTCCAAGATGGATCCGATAAAATACATATTTGAGAAACCAGCTCTCTCCGAAAGAATAGCAAGATGGCAAATGATCTTGACCGAACACGACATCCAGTATACTTCTTAGAAAGCGATCAAAGGAAGTGTAGTAGCCGATCATTTGGCTCATCAAGCCATAGATTACTATCAGGCTATGCAGTTCGAATTTCCAGACGAAGATGTTTTACTAGTTACTAATTATGAAGAACCAGGCCCAGACGAAGGACCTGAACCAGGATCCCGATGGACCATGGTCTTTGATGGAGCCTCAAACGCACTCGGCAATGGCATTGGCGCTATCATTACATCCCCTACAGGCGGACATACACCTTTCACCGCCAGATTATGTTTCAGCTGCACTAACAACATGGCCGAATACGAAGCGTGCATCATGGGTACCAAAGCTGTTATTGACCTAAGAATCAAGTTCTTGCAAGTGTACGAAGACTCAGCTTTAGCGATCAGTCAGATAAAGGGCGAGTGAGATATGAAGCATCCGAACCTCATTCCATATCGAGAGCATGTTCTGAGTTTGATACCCTACTTCAAAGAAATTACTTTCGATCATATTCCACGAGAAGAGAATCAGTTGGCAGACGCATTAGCTACTATGTCATCTATGTTCAAGGTCAGATGGGACAATGAGGCTCCCCAAATCATCATTGAGATATTTGACAAACCAGCATATTGTTATGAACTTGATACAGAAGAGAAACCTTGGTTCTACGACGTGAAAAAGTATCTTGAGACTCAGGAGTATCCCTCAGGCGCATCTGTCAATGATAAGAAGTTCTTGAGAAGGTTTGCATCCAAATTCTTCCTCAGCAACGACATCTTATACAAGCGCAATCACGACTTGTGCTTACTCCGTTGTGTATACCAGAAAACTGCAGAACATATCATGGAAGAATTACACGAAGGCGCATTTGGTACCCATTCCAGTGGACATACCATGGCTAAGAAGATTCTGAGAACAGGTTACTATTGGTCCACCATGGAAGCTGATTGTCACCGTTATGCTCGATCTTGTCACAAGTGCCAGATATATACCGACAAAGTGCACGTACCTCCGGTACCATTGAATGCTCTTATCGCTACTTGGTCGTTTGCAATGTGGGGCATTGACATGATTGGAGAAATCAAGCCCACAACTTCCAACGGACATCGTTTCATCCTTGTGGCAATTGATTATTTCACCAACTAGGTAGAGGCAGCCTCGTTCGCATCTGTTACCAAGAATGTTGTGGCTCGATTCATCAAGCATAATCTTATCTGTCGGTATGGCACTCCTGAAAGGATTATCACAGATAATGGTTCTAATCTCAATAACAAAGTGATCACCGAACTCTGCACGCAGTTCAAGATCAAGCATCACAATTCTTCTCCATATCGGCCTAAGATGAATGACGCAGTGGAAGCCGCCAACAAGAACATTAAGAAGATCATACAAAAGATGACAGTGACTTACAAGGATTGGCATGAGATGTTACCATTTTCTCTCCACGGTTATCGCACTACAGTACGGACATCAACGGGGGCAACCCCTTTCTCTCTTGTGTATGGTATGAAGCAGTGCTACCAATCGAAGTTCAGATACCCTCAACCAGGGTCCTCCAGGACGCAGAGTTAGGTGAAGACGATTGATCCGCACTGCCTTGACCGCATCAACTTGATCGATGAGAAACGACTCGCATCCATCTGCCACGGACAAATCTATCAGAAACGAATGATCAGAGCATTTAACAAGAAGGTCAAGCACCGAGTCTACCAAGTCGGTGATCTAGTAGTCAAGCACATTATTCTTCCACAAGGTGATCCCAGGGGCAAATGGACTCCCACCTATGAGGGACCATTTGTAGTCAAGACAGTATTTTCTGGCGGAGCTATGATACTTAGCACCATGGATGGTGAAGACTTCCCACACCCTATGAACGTAGACATAGTCAAAAAATACTACGCATAAACGAGACCCGCTAGGTCGACTGGCCTAGGCAAAAATAAGGGCATCCTGGCGAACCAAAAGGGTTCGGACAAAAGTTAAAGATATATACAAAACAGTGTACACCCGGTGTAATACGGTGAACTGACTTTGAGAGTTTTGTATCGCAAATGTGCGGATAGCAAGAGTCGCCACCGACTTTTCTTTTATCCAATTAAGGGAAGGTAAAAAGTACAGAAAAAGACCTTCTTAGATTCTGAGTAAGGGAGAAGGTTATGAAAAGGGAAGGTATTAGCACCCCTTTCCATTCGTAGTTATCTACGGGCTCTTAGTTGCTCTTAGATCATCTTTAAAAATGTGCTTTCTGTGTGTTTGACAAAAATGTTTTGAAAAGGCATTTCGCTTTGACTTTGTAATGATTCATGTAGGAATGTATACAAAATGTTCGGAAATGTTTCGTTTTGAAAAGAGTTTGAACTTTGACAAAAGTGTGAGGTGCAAAAAGCATTTTGCTAGAGCAAGCAACTAAAAGTCTTATTACCTACTCAGAATGGTCGTTTTCGTGTTATTTTACGTTCCTTTAGAATAGCGCTATCCATGCCATTAGTTGGTAGGTAGCTTCATTCGTTGGATATAAGCGGGACATTCGAAGGGACATCGTATGGTCATAGAAAGCAACTTGTAGCAAGTATCCTAGCACATTCGAAGGGACTATCATCATTTTTCGTAGGCGACAATCGAGGGTCAAGATCATGTATTCGGAGGCGACATCGTGAGTCTATGATCTTTGTATCGAAGGGACTATGATGATTTGTTTTGAAGGCAACAGTAAAGGCAACGAGAGAGAATTACCCTAAGGGGTGCATGTGTGAAAAGAGTGTGTTGATTTCAGATTCATGTTATCTTGGAATTATGAGTGATCTATGTCCAATTTTATCTTGCCATACACGCCTAATTACTAGCAATTTATAGGGTGCGGAAATTAAAATGCGGAAATATAAAGATGCGGAAAGATAAATCCTACGCTATTACATGGCTTTGGGGCAGATACATAATTTAAAATGCGGAAAATAAAATGTCCTAATTAAGCTATTACATCCCATAAGCAATTACATAATTGGAAAAAAGAAAACTATAAAAAGAAATCGTCCGAAACGAGATAACCTGTGAAAAGATGAGAAATCGGGAAATACGAGGAAATTGATCAAGAGGAAAATGTTAGCAAAAATAATAATTTTTTAATGAGAAAATTATTTCATGCAAGAAACAACATTAATATGCTAAAATAATTTTTTGGGATTTTTTGGAGTTATTTTAACAATTAAAAATCAATTAAAGGTGATTTAAATGATAAATTAACAATTAAATTAAATATGCATGCAAAAATAATATTTTTAATTTTATAAATTAAATAAACGTTTTCTGGAAATAATGCAAAAAGAAAAATATTTTTTGGTGTTTTTTAATGCATGATAAAAATATTGAAATTAAATTAAAATGAATAAATAAAATAGAAAATATGAAAAAAGGTTGAAATATGAATGAAAATCAAACTTGTAAAAAAGATGGTCCTGGTGTGGTTCGAACTGGAGACCATTGAGAGAATCTCCTCAAACCCATGCCTTAACCGCTGCACCATCTTGCATTTGGTGTCATGGAATTGGAAACATGTAAACATGAGCATACACGCGTCGTCGTTTGGTGAAGTCAAGACACAGTCAATTGGTGGACCCCGGTTAATTCAAATGGACGAATCAGAACGCTGGAACGCGCCACACATGCTTACGCCGGTCAAACCAATGTCAACGACGCCGGAGCCCTAGCTCTGGTCGTCTTCTCCGGCGGCCAAGAAATCCAAACCTGCGAAATAAGCGAAATAAAAGAGAAAAGAATACCCTATCCCCCTAAATCGAGGGCTGCGAACACGATGGAGGTGTTAGTTTCGATTGAAAGTGCCTGTAACACCCGGTTCGAACGAAACAGCTCGGAATGCCCTAACTATGGTGTTTCGAATTTCACATGTCTAAGCTTGCATGAAAGGCATCATTCATGGTCTTTTGAGTGTCCTGAATCCATACAAACAAGCAAGAACGATTTACAATGCATGAAATACGAAAATCAAATTCAAGGAATTTACCAAACCGGTGAGAGCTAGCTGGCACGATTCAGAGCGATTTGGCTTCGAGCAAGAGATGGTTTCGATTGCTGGGAACCTCAGGAAGGTGTTTGAGTGCTTAGAACTCCTTGAAATTGGCTAGAACTTAAAATTCGATTTTTCACAACTTTGAGAAAAATTTGGCAAAGTAAGGGTTGTGTATGGGGCTAGGGTTTCGTGTCTCTTGTGATGCAGCTTGCTGGCTATTTATAGAGTGTATTAGGAGAGGAAAAAGAGGAAAAAAGATTTGGTTTTGAATGTGCATTGAATTCTTTTCAAAATAAAATCAAATTTTGGAAAAATTTTGATTTTCTCTTCAATGTGAGAGCTAGCACGAATTTGGCATGTTCCATGGGCTTTCTTGGACCTCAAGTTTGATATAAATTCACTCCTTTTGGAAAAATATCTTATTTTCATATTTTATATAATTTAATTTTGAATTAAATGGTTTTAAATTCAAAAATAAATCAATAAAATTGAAAATTGCCATGGCCAAGCATCAATGAGTCACAAATAATATCATGAACAAGTTTGGATCATAAAATTATAGGCCCATTTGGAAAATTTGCATTTTGACCAATATCTCCTTTTGTGCCATTGTTCAAAAATGCCCAACTTGTGAATGATGTATTTTGCTCAATTTTCCACATTTTTGAGTGTTCTTGGACTTTTTGGAAAGCTCTAAAAGTCCTCTAACCAACCTCTTTGGTTTCATCTGAATTGGAGTTTCCATGCTCAATATATCTTCAAAACAAAATGTTGACTTTTTGTTGACTTTGAAAAGGACCTGTAATGTTTTGATCCATACCTTCCAAATGAAGCATTTTTTGAACATTCTTGTGAGACATGAAGTTGTAGAGAATTGAATTTCCTTCAAAACAAGAGGTGGTGGAAAAATTTCTGAGAAAGTATGAAGAAGTTATGCTCAGTCAAAGTTTGGTTGACTTTTCCTCAAGAAACCCTAATTTGGAAAGTTTGACTTTTGAGCAAATCTTGAGTTTTCTTGATGAATCATGATCAACCCTTGATCAAATGATGAATGTAACTTCAAATGAGGATGTTGACCAAAATCGTGAAGTTTGATCGTATGTTGACCACTTGACTTTTTGTTCAATACAACTAATTTTCAACCATCCGAGCAATTGTCCGAGCAATCTTGACTCAGAGGCTTGAAACTTGACATGGAGAATCTTTGAAGCATATAAGGAGGCATGATGACCATTGGAGATGTTGGAAGTCCATCCGATCTAAGAATCACCAAACCCTAGTTTGGGTCGATTGTCTAGAGAGAGGTTTGTTTGATCAACTTTGAGGAATCTTGGAGGATGCATGAAATATCTTGAGAAGATGGAGGGAAAATTTTGGGTATGACATGCCCTGCTCAATCTTCTTATACCGAAGGGTTAGATTGGCGGTGCCTTTCGTGACCTGGAGGTAGAAGATGATTGAACACCGAGTACACCCGAAATTTGCACTCGCTGATTGATGATGCGGAATGGGCTTACGATGCCATTTGAGACCGAGACTTACGGAGAATGAGTCGATGCTAGACTCGAGATCGTTGTATGGATAGGAGAATTGACAAAGATGGGCTTAAGATGCCATCCGAAAAGATCGATGTCGGGAGTGAACCGTATGCTAGGCTCTATAGTCGTTTCTGGAAGTGGAAGGAGCATGGAGATGGGCTTAAGATGCCATCCGAGAGAGTCGACGTTAGACTTCGTGCTCATCTTTGAATGAAGTTATTGGTTTGTATTGGTTTTAACCAAATATGCATTCTTGGAAAATGGAGTAAATGTTGACATAGCCCGAGAGGGCTTAAGATGCCATCTAAGGCAACCGTCATGAGGCTAGAATCAGATAGTGATCGCTTACATGGATGCGAGGAGGGCTTTAGTTTTCTCTTAATTTGACCAGAGGACAACTAGGGTGGACTTTAGATAGTTCTCCGCCTCGATCCGCATTAATCTTGGACCAGATTTAAGTGATTTTCACCTGTTTTGGAGAAAACAAGAGAAACTTTGATAGAATATTGTTAGTCTTATGCAAAGTATGATGCATGACGATGTGTATGAATGACATATGCATGTATTACGACTTTATAAGAAATGTATGAATGATAGATGTTGTGGTATTTCAAAACATATCCATCTTGAAGAAGATGCGAATGTTCTGCTTGGAGATTTTTGACTTCTGTTTGAGGATGGAAACCCTGAGAAGAAAGATAACCTTGATTCCTCCGGTGCACTATCTGACCAAGTCTTGAGGGCGGTAGAGATACACCGTCGAGGACCTTGTGCATAGACCCTGCTGGGGAGAAGTCTAAGGGGGTACTCTGTTGGGGATTTTGTGTAAATCTTGCTGGAGAGTATTTGGTAGTTACCGAGAGACCGGGTTAGAAGGATCTGAAGCCCGTTGTAATCTTTGACTGGGGAAAAAGGATATAGGTTTCCTCCGGTGCACTATCTGACCAAGTTTCAAGTCTGGACACTGCTGCTGGGGAAAAGGGAAATTGTTGAGAGATGTCTTGTTTGGGGATAAATACCTCGGCTGGGGATGAGGTGTCACTGTTCAAAGATGGGTGTAATCCGGTTAAGTTGAGTGGAATCACTGCTTGGGGACCGCCGCGTACTGGGGTTGTAGTGAGCAACACCTCTGTGGGGATCAATGTTCTGCAGGGGGAGTTTTGGTGACTTTCGTCGTCATCTCAATTCTTGGAGCCTGCAGTAATTACTTTTGTCATGTTTACTTTTCGCATGTTTGTGAATAGATTTTTATTGTCAAATGCATATAATCATTCAAAGCAAACGTTGGACTCTATGCAAACAACAACAGCAAGAATTGTAAAGAGAAAGAAACTTGTATTTATTTGAAAGGTGGCGTATGGCCAAGTAGTTTGTACACAAGAAAGGTAAAAAGCTATGCGGAAACAATCTCGTTAAGTTCCAACTATGCTAGTACTCATATATTTCAACTATCTCATCTCCTTCACAAGAGAAAGTGAGTGAATTGATCTTCCATTTGAACCTTGAATGTGATAGTAATGGAAATAGGTGATCCGGACGAGACATAGTCGCACGCTTTAAATCCCTAACTTTTGCCTAGACCGCCTTTCGTTTTCGCCAATGATACCTTTTTGCCCAAGCCGCTTTTCAAGTTTTCGACTTGCTGTGTACATGTTTTGTATATATCCTTAACTTTTGCCCGAACCTTTGGTTCGCCAGATGCCCTTATTTTTGCCTAGGTCACCGACTCCAGCGGGTCTCTTTTATGCGTAGTATTTTTGACTATGTCCGTGTTCACGTGGTGTGGAAGTCTTCCATCCATGGTGCTAAGTATCATAGTCACGAAAATACTGCTTTGACTACAAATGGTCCCTCATAGGTGGGAGTCCATTTGCCCCAGGATCTCCTTGTGGAAGAATGATGCTTGACTACTAGATCACCAACTTGGTAGACTCGATGCTTGACCTTCTTGTTAAATGCTTTGATCATTCGCTCGACAGATCCGTCCATGGCGATAGATGCGAGTCGCTTCTCATCAATCAAGTTGATCCGTCGAGGCGAGTCTGGATCCAATCGCCTCGCCTAACTCGCCTCGAGGACTCGTTGAGGGATCCGAACCTCAATGGGTAGAACGGCCCATACCGTATACAGAGAAGGGGGTTGCCCCTGATGTTCGCAGAAAAGCGATAACCATGAAGAGCAAATGGTAACATCTCATGCCAATCTTTGTAAGTCACCGCATCTTCTCAGATAATCTTCTTAATGTTCTTGTTGGCGGCTTCCACAGCCATTCATCTTAGACCGATAAGGAGAAGAGTTGTGATGCTTGATCTTGAACCGCATGCGCAGTTCTGATCGCCTTGTTGTTAAGATTGAGCCATTATCCGTGATAATCCTTTCGAGTGCCATACCGATGATAAGATTGTGTTTAATGAATCGAGCCACAACATTCTTAGTAACAGATGCAAACGAGGTTGCTTCTACCCACTTGGTGAAATAGTCAATTGCCACAAGGATGAAACGATGTCCGCTGGAAGTCGGGCTTGATTTCTCCGATCATGTCAATGCCCCACATTGCAAAAGGCCAAGGAGTCATAGAACATTCGAGGTACCGGAGGTAATGCACTTTATCTCGCATAACTGCATTTGTGACAAGATCGAGCATAGCGGTGACAATTAGCTTCCATGGTGGACCAATAGTAACCTGTTCTCAGAATCTTCTTAGCCATCGTATGTCCACTGGAATGAGTACCAAATGCGCCTTCGTCTAACTCTTCCATGATATGCTCCGCCGCTTCCGTCTACAAGGGCACAAGTCGTGGTTGCGCTTGTATAGGATGTCGCTGTCGAGGAAGAATTTGGATGCAAATCTTCTCAAAACTTCTTATCGTTGACAGGTGCCCCTGCGGGATATTCCTGAGTCTCAAGATACCTCTTCACGTCGTAGTACCAAGGTTTCTCTTCTGTGTCAAGCTCATAGAAATATGCTGGTTCGTCAAACTTTTCAATGATGATCTGGGGAGCCTCGTTGTCCCATCTGACCTTGAACATAGACGACATAGTAGCCAATGCGTCCGCCAACTTATTCTCTTCTCGTGGAATATGATTGAAAGTGATCTCTTCGAAGCAGGGGATCAAACTCAAAACATGCTCTCGATACGGAATGAGATTCGGATGTTTTGTATCCCACTCGCCCTTAATCTGACTGATCACTAAAGCTATACACTTGTAAGAACTTGATTCTTAAGTCAATAGCAGCTTTGATACCCATGATGCACGCTCAGATTCGCCATGTTGTTGGTGCAATCGAACATAATCCGGTGAAAGGAGTGTGTCCATCAGAAGATGTAATGATGGCGCCAATGCCATTGCCAAGTGCGTTTGAGGCTCCATCAAAGACCATGGTCCATCGGGATCCTTGTTCAGTCCTTCGTCTGGCCTCGTTCTTCACAATCAGAATTAGTAAAACATCTTCGCCTCGAAATTAATCGATAGACCGATAGTCATCTACGGCTTGATGAGCCAAATGATCGGCTACTACACTTCCTTTGATCGCTTTCCGAGAAGTGTACGGATGTCGATTCAACAAGATCATTTGTCATCTTGCTATTCTTCCAGAGAGTGGTTTCTCAAATATGTATTTTATCGATCCATCTTTGAAATCAATAAGGTAGTGTGAGTCAACATATACTATCTTAGTCGGGAGCAGCCAAGCCAAAGCGTAAGTTTTCTCAAGCCGTGAGTATCTTGTTTCACCGGTAAACTTTTGCTAAGGTAGTATATTGCATGCTCTTTTCGACTGCACTGCCATGTTGCCCCAACACACACCCCATTGAGTTCTCTAACATCTAAGTACATGATAAGAGGTCTTCCTTCGTGGGCATGGATAGGAGGATTCTGTAGGTACCTCGATTTTGTCAAAAGCGATCCGCAATCTTCGCTCCATTCCACTACTTGATCTTTCTTCAAGAACTTGAAAATTGGCTCACAAGTAGCGCTAGATGTGCAATGAATCGTAATGTAGTTCAGTCGGCCTAAGAAACCTCGACCTTCTTGGTAATGGGAGTCAGCATCTCTTGAATAGCTTTAACCTTAGCGGGTCAACCTCAATGCCTTTACCATCGACTACAAACCCTAGGAGTTTACGGATCTGACTCCAAATGTGCACTTGTTAGGATTAAGTCTCACCAGATTTCTTCAACCCACAAACAGCAAATGATCAAGATGTTCTTCTTCACCGTGATCGAGCTATCATATCGCCGACGAGACCTCATCTTGTGATGAATCATGTCATGAAATAATGTCACCATAGCACGATAAGTGGCGCCTGCTCTTCATCGAACGGCATAACCTTGTAGCAGAAAGTGCCCCACCGGTAACAAAAGTAGTCTTCCATGTCTTCGTGAGCCATTTTGATCCGATTGAACCGGAGAAACCATCCATGAAGGAGAAAACTTTATGCGAGCGGTGTTGTCAACTAGAACATCAATATGAGGAAGTGGAAAATCGCTCTTCTGACTTGCTTTGTTCGATCTCTATAATCCACACACATTCGCACTTTGCCATCCTTCTGGTACGGGCACCACATTTGCAACCCATCGTGGATAAGAAGTACAGCTAAGAAACCGTGTTGAATCGTTTATAACTTCGCTTTGATTTTCTCGACATCTCAGACGCATACGACGAACCTTCGCTTTTACCGGAGAAAACCTTCTTTTGTCTTCGGTGTACCACAATATCAATGTCCAAACCTGCATGTCTTCGACCAAGCAAAACCTCAATGTAGTCTCGTAGCATCCGAACCAACCTTTCTTTAACACTGCTCTCAAGACCCGCCTCCTATCTTGATCTCTTTTTGTCTTGTCGACTCCAAATTCACAACCTCAACTTGCTCTTCGGTGGTCATAACTCGCTCTTCTTCAATCGACAAGTTCTCCGGCACTTCACAATCTTCCTCACTTCGCCTTCGCTTGGTAGATCGGATTATCAAGTCATATTTAGCAATAGCATAGGTATCAACTAGATTCGGAGTGATTCTCGCAGCACGTGTGGTAAGAAACACATAGCTTTTAAAGGTGATAAAGTAAAAGAAAGAAAACAATAATTGAATGCAAAAGTCCAACGATTTTATTGAATGCAAATATGCAAATGATGATAATAACCTCACAACGAGCCATGATGCCCCTGCAAGGCACTAGGCTTTAGAGTTTATTGTTCAAAACATAGAAAACACGAAAAGCAAAACAAAACAAGAGCAATTACTCCTCTAAAGGAGATTGGTATGACGCCGTTCCAATTGTCGAGCCCTTTGTCCGAGTCGAAGATCCACTTGCCGATGAAGTCGCTTCTATAGCATGGATTCCACTCACGATGCGAGGAAGTTGCCCAAAGACGTCGCGTATCATCTTCCGATTTGATGGTGAAGCCTAAACCGCCTTGTCTGATTTGAAAGGAAGATCAAGGAGCCGACTCCAAATAGCACTACCTTCTTCTTCTGCAGCTGAGCATCTTTTAGCGAGGCCATCCTAGGGGAACTTGTAACTTCAAGAGTGACAGAGAGTCAACATGACTCTATTGTTTCAAAAGCTTGACAGGAGTCTCAAAGAATTCACCTTCCATCTCGAGGTATCGGAATGACGTAGATGATGTATTCTTCTTCACCACATCAACAACCTTCCCTTTCACCGGTACTTCACCATGTATCCAAGGGTATCAAGTAGGCAAGAGTAAGTCGGACGGATGTCCATGACAAAGAAAGGAATCAAAAGTCCGGGAACCGACTTTAATAGGCGAGTGAGTTCTCCAAGCACCGCTCGCTTAGAACCATCAAAAGCTCACAATAATGTCACCGGTTTCGTAACCAACCCTTCAACATCCAATGATCAAAAGCGCTTCAAGGATATTCGAGCAAACCGTATCCACCAAAACATGAGATAATGTAATGCCTTGCATTCCAGATGTGCAAGGCTTTGTTGTGTTTCTTCCCAGTAGGAGTTAAATCAAGATCGAGAAACCTAGGCCGTTGTTGCCAGCTAGCAATACAAACTTCAAATTGATCAAGAGTAGTGTCTTGACGTGAGCATTCTTCGAAACTTCACCAAGGCTAGCATGAGCCTCGAGCACAAGAGCAGAGCAAGCATGGAGATCTTGGACGAGTCTGCCCCAACTGCTCCACAACATTGTAGTCACTCTTCTTGATAATCTTCCTCCATTTCTTGTTTGAGGTGTCTTCAAGAACTTTCTTTGGCACTTCGTTGAGCAGATGAGTCACCGATTCTTTCCTCTAGCTTGGGAATGGATTGAATAGTCGGAATGCGAGTGGAGTCGTAGTGTCTTTTGAGGAGAGATATCTCAAGAGAATACCCTTCCGGTTCGGTCACCTTACTTGATCCGGATGTTGTCAATGTCGTGAATGGTAGCTTCGATCGTGAGATCTTCAATGGTCGAGGGTCTTGCTTGACGCCACGATAGTAAACATCACCCATAGTTCCAAGGAATAGCCTTGTCGAGGAATATGGAACCGGGTCTTGGAGAAGTGATAATGAGAGGTGCCACTCTAGGCACGTGATCGCAGAGGAAATCCTTATAGTGTTAACATCAAGATAGTCTTCGGGAAATCGTCACCTCATCCGGTTGTTTTAACATCTTCAATAGGAATCTTGTAGCTCGTGAATGATACTTCACCATGTAATCATATTTTCCACTTGGCTGCCCAAGGTATGCAGATGGTTCATTCATATCTTCGATTTTCAACTTAGACATATCTTCACACGCCCTACATGTGGTTTCGGAATAGTATTTCACTTATCCATCATGCAATCGGACACGCCTTCTCAACCAAGCACAACCATCGTGCATGATGGGCACCAACTAATTCTCGGGCATCCTAGATTGACACCGCCTTGCAAATTCTTCTTAACACCATCAAAGGAATAGTCAAGTCATCTATGTTGAAAACATAAGTATATTCACCAACAACATTGGAACTCTTGTCATGGTTAGGCATAGGCGCTGATCACATTCGAGTCTCAACAGAGGATCAAACTCAACTGCTTAGCTTCAATCATATCTTGATTTTGTTCTTCGTAACCCAACAGTTGTCAGTGTCGTGCCCTGGGCTATTGGAGTGGTAAGCACACTTAGCATTAGGATTGTATCTAGGAGAGGAGGTGTTGACACTCTGAGGAGCATCCCTCAAGGTAATCAGCTCTGCTTTCAACATGTGTTGCAAGGCTTGCGACAATGGCATGTTGATCTTCGAACTGCCTCGTGGCGCTCTGCTACGCCGCTGTCTCACTGAGGTTGTGCTGATGCAGGATTGGAGATCACAACTGCCCCTACAGATTGAGCACGGTCGGTCTTGGCTTAGCTTTTCTGACCATACACAGCATTGGCTTCTTTCTTACCACCAAAAGATCTCTTCGCAACACTTGAAGATGTCTCTACCTGAATCTTCCCACTCTTGATACCAGCTTCAATATGCTCGCCTGTCAATATCAGCTCGGTGAATCCGGCTAAAGAGTTTCCAATCAGATGATTGAAGAATGGACCCATCAGTGTTCCCATAAACGTATCAACCAATTCCCTATGGGACAAGGGTGGTTGAACTCTGCCTGCTAGATCTCTCCATTTCTGAGCATACTCCTTGAACTTCTCATCACGACCCATAGACATGCTTTGTAGTTGCATGCGAGTGGGTGTCAATTCAGATTGTACTCATACCGTCAGAAAGCATCCGCTAAGTCACTCCAAGTACGGATACGGTCATTCTCTAGCTGATAATACCACTCCAATTAAGTTCCGGACAAGCTCTCTTGAAAATAATGCATCCACAACTTTATGTCATCAGTGTGGGGGTTGATCTTCTGGACATAGGACTTCAAGTGCAGTTTCGAACAGGACATGCCATCATATTTGGCAAAAGTAGGAACTTTGAAGTTGGGAGGAATCACCACACCAGGAACAAGACTCAGATCATCAAAATTCAGCCCGGACATCTTCAGGTTTTCCACCGCGTTCAGACGATCCTCAAGTTGCTTATACTTGTCATCTTCATCAGAGTATTGGCCATCATCATAGTCTTTTCGTGCTCATGCCGGGCTCACCATCACCCTTGACACTCCCCTCATTCTTGACACTTCCTTCAGAGAGC
The DNA here is from genome assembly GCA_021764765.1 of Vicia sativa. Taxonomy (NCBI): domain Eukaryota; kingdom Viridiplantae; phylum Streptophyta; class Magnoliopsida; order Fabales; family Fabaceae; genus Vicia; species Vicia sativa. The sequence goes on along the minus strand of CM038792.1, from coordinate 302,464,873 downwards.
TCTATTCGACTGACCACTTTAGGACCACCTTTGTAGCGTCTGCCCATGTTGAGAAGACCAACAACCTTCTTCTTCTTGTTGATGAGCTTCTTCAGATCTTCTTGGCCTTGGACCAAACTGGTGAACATTTGCTGGAACTGAGCATTCTGTGCCTGAAGATCTTTGATAGACTGTTCAAGAGCCATTTCGGCTAAAATAAATAGCGAGAGAATGAGAAAACCAATCTTCAATGTACCTGTGATGCAATGTTATGCTATGATATGCAATGTTTATGCGAATGCGATGCAATGTTTTTAAGGACCTTAGAGACTTAAATTTGTTAAACAAGCACGAACAAACATTTATTAGTACTCTTTTTATTCTTTTTCTTTTAAGTACAAGAGATAGTTCAAAACAATAAAAGAAAAACATATAAATCCTAAAGCTCTAAGTCTCCCATGGGCGCTTCCTCTTGGTGCCGAGGTAGGCGTTGATGCTTCGCTCTTCGTGAAGTAACTTGGTCAACTCTAGCACTTTCTTCTCACTTGCATAGCACTGAGCTTCAAAGGTATCCCTCTCTTCTTTAAGCTGAATCCAAGATCTCTTCAATTCTTCAAAATTAGTAGGCATGTCAGGATGGTAAACAGTATAGGACTCGTCACCTATAGCAACAGGTTCCATAATTACTGGTAGAACAGGCGTGAATGGCATCATGAGGTTTTGAGCTCGAGCTCGCACCCATTTGAGGTAAGGTTCCCAAGGAATGGAGCTTTGGTGCCCCAAAGTCTTGGTATCAGTCTTCTTTACCATGCCCCAAGCGTGTATGAACCTTCGTCGGTAATTCTGGAGATCGTGGTTGTAGTCGAACACAATATCTTGGAGAAGCATATCATGAGGACCATCTCTTCGAGCAAAACCAAACTGACGTAGATCTAGAGAAGGGTTGTAAGTAATACCTCCCTTTATACCAAGTAGTGGTACATTAGGGAATTCTCCACAACGCTCGATGAATGTGAAGTCCTTTTGAGAGAAAAGACACCAACGGATATCTGAATGAGAGAGTGACATTAACCTTTGAGACCATCTCAATCTTTGCTCGTTCTTCAAAACTGATGGAGGAAGGTGCGAAATAAACCACCTGGATAGTAACAGTATGCAACACATGAGAGTTCCTTGTCTTTTGATAGTACGAGTGTGGAGAGAGTGTAGAATATCTCCAAGTATAGTAGGCACATGATTACGGGTAAGAAACAACTTGATGGCGTTGACATCTATGAATTGATCTGAGTTAGGAAATAGAACCAAACCATAGATTAGCAAGGCCACAATGTCTTCGAATGCGTAGAAACTCATAACTTTAAGGAATTCTCGGGCTTTCTTAATTAAGAACTTGGCAAGTAAACCCTTAACTCCGCTTCTTGTTTCCCAATTGGCTTCAATGTCTGAGCGCTTTAGGTGTAAAGCGAATGCGATGTCTTCGTACTTAGGAACCTTTTCTAAACCGGTGAATGGCATTTGGTCAAGAATAGGCACCCCAAGTAGCTTAGAGAACTCTTCCAAGGTAGGAACTAACTGATAATCTGGGAATGTAAAGCAATGGTGTTTTGATCAAAGAACCGAATAGGACATGCATCATATCTTCTTCAAACCGGAGATAACCAAGTCAAGCGATAACCATATCTTTTGATGAACGAGCATGATCGGAATTTCAAACCAATTCTTGAGTGAGAAGGTATACCCATGAAGTTGATTCGGATAGTCTTTCTAGAAGCCATAATTCCCTACAAAAGAGCAAAGATAAATCCCTAGGTCCTTGAAATAGTTAGAAATGATATGCAATGCGAATGATGTCATGATGTCATGTTTAGCACACACAAACAATTCACACAATGAGCCTAGGTTTAAGGCTTGCATGAGGTATAGGTGATTACCCCACCAAAAGTTTGAGTTGGTTCATCCTGTCCTATAATAGTAACCGGTTCTAGGAATCTCACATCATTGATCTTTCTCGAGGCTTATTTCAATACGACTACCAAGTGGTCGACCAAAATATCCCAAAAGTCCGATCTTAATGAGCGTAGCATCGAGTATCACCAACCTTAGTCTCACAAAGTCGGCCATCTCACTACCTTCTAATGGCCAAGATGGGTCAATTAAGGTTCTAAAAGTTTAGTTAGTGCTTGATGACACCACGCAGAAGCCAAATACTATCCTCAACTTGGAAATGAAGAGTATCAGTACATCCAAAGTGTCACACTAACGTAGCCATCATGTTGACCGCTTTGATATACGCCTAACGGTCGCGATTTATTTGCTACTTACCTAAAAGGAAACCCGGATCCGGTTATAGGATCCCCCAACTAATATAATACCCAAGCAACCCTTAAAGATAAAGCAAGCAAGTCAAACAGAAAGCAATAAAGGTGATCTAGAAATCCTTAAGGCATTCTCTCTTTAGAATGCATTTCCCCAGCAGAGTCGCCAGTTCTGTAATACGGTGAATTGACTTTAAGAGTTTTGTATCGCAAATATGCGGATAGCAAGAGTCGCCACCGACTTTTCTTTTATCCAATTAAGGGAAGGTAAAAAGTACAAAAAAAGACCTTCGTTAGATTCTGAGTAAGGGAGAAGGTTATGAAAAGGGAAGGTATTAGCACCCCTTTCCATCCGTAGTTATCTACGGGCTCTTAGTTGCTCTTAGATCATCTTTAAAAATGTGCTTTCTGTGTGTTTGACAAAAATGTTTTGAAAAGACATTTCGCTTTGACTTTGTAATGATTCATGTTGGAATGTATACAAAGTGTTCGGAAATGTTTCGTTTTGAAAAGAGTTTGAACTTTGACAAAAGTGTGAGGTGCAAAAAGCATTTTGATAGAGCAAGCAACTAAAAGTCTTATTACCTACTCAGAATGGTCGTTTTCGTGTTATTTTACGCCCTTTAGAATAGCGCTATCCATGCCATTAGTTGGTAGGTAGCTCCATTCGCTGGATATAAGCGGACATTCAAGGGACATCGATGGTTATAGAAAGCAACTTGTAGCAAGTATCCTAGCACATTCAAGGACTATCATCATTTTCGTAGGCGACAATCGAGGGTCAAGATCATGTATTCGGAGGCGACATCGTGAGTCTATGATCTTTGTATCGAAGGGACTATGATGATTTGTTTTGAAGGCAACAGTGCTAGAATACCTCTACGTTCGAGGGACTTGACCATTTGTATTCGTAAAGGGAACGAGAGAGAATTACCCTAAGGGGTGCATGTGTGAAAAGAGTGTGTTGATTTCAGATTCATGTTATCTTGGAATTATGAGTGATCTATGTCCAATTTTATCTTGCCATACACGCCTAATTACTAGCAATTTATAGGGTGCGGAAATTAAAATGCGGAAATATAAAGATGTGGAAAGATAAATCCTACGCTATTACATGACTTTGGGGCAGATACATAATTTAAAATGCGGAAAATAAAATGTCCTAATTAAGCTATTACATCCCATAAGCAATTACATAATTGGAAAAAAGAAAACTATAAAAAGAAATCGTCCGAAACGAGATAACATGTGAAAAGATGAGAAATCGGGAAATACGAGGAAATCGATCAAGAGAAAAATGTTAGCAAAAATAATAATTTTTTAATGAGAAAAATATTTCATGCAAGAAACAACATTAATATGCTAAAATAATTTTTTGGGATTTTTTGGAGTTATTTTAACAATTAAAAATCAATTAAAGGTGATTTAAATGATAAATTAACAATTAAATTAAATATGCATGCAAAAATAATATTTTTAATTTTATAAATTAAATAAACATTTTCTGGAAATAATGCAAAAAGAAAAATATTTTTTGGTGTTTTTTAATGCATGATAAAAATATTGAAATTAAATTAAAATGAATAAATAAAATAGAAAATATGAAAAAAGGTTGAAATATGAATGAAAATCAAACTTGTAAAAAAGATGGTCCTGGTGTGGTTCGAACTGGAGACCATTGAGAGAATCTCCTCAAACCCATGCCTTAACCGCTGCACCATCTTGCATTTGGTGTCATGGAATTGGAAACATGTAAACATGAGCATACACGCGTCGTCGTTTGGTGAAGTCAAGACACAGTCAATTGGTGGACCCCGGTTAATTCAAATGGACGAATCAGAACGCTGGAACGCGCCACACATGCTTACGCCGGTCAAACCAATGTCAACGACGCCGGAGCCCTAGCTTCGGTCGTCTTCTCCGGCGGCCAAGAAATCCAAACCTGCGAAACAAGCGAAATAAAAGAGAAAAGAATACCCTATCCCCCTAAATCGAGGGCTGCGAACACGATGGAGGTGTTAGTTTCGATTGAAAGTGCCTGTAACACCCGGTTCGAACGAAACAGCTCGGAATGCCCTAACTATGGTGTTTCGAATTTCACACGTCTAAGCTTGCATGAAAGGCATCATTCATGGTCTATTGAGTGTCCTGAATCCATACAAACATGCAAGAACGATTAACAATGCATGAAACACGAAAATCAAATTCAAGGAATTTACCAAACCGGTGAGAGCTAGCTGGCACGATTCAGAGCGATTTGGCTTCGAGCAAGAGATGGTTTCGATTGCTGGGAACCTCAGGAAGGTGTTTGAGTTCTTAGAACTCCTTGAAATTGGCTGATTTTTCACAACTTTGAGAAAAATTTGGCAAAGTAAGGGTTGTGTATGGGGCTAGGGTTTCGTGTCTCTTGTGATGCAGCTTGCTGGCTATTTATAGAGTGTATTAGGAGAGGAAAAAGAAGGAAAAAAGATTTGGTTTTGAATGTGCATTGAATTCTTTTCAAAATAAAATCAAATTTTGGAAAAAATTTGATTTTCTCTTCAATGTGAGAGCTAGCACGAATTTGGCATGTTCCATGGGCTTTCTTGGACCTCAAGTTTGATATAAATTCACTCCTTTTGGAAAAATATCTTATTTTTATATAATTTAATTTTGAATTAAATGGTTTTAAATTCAAAAATAAATCAATAAAATTGAAAATTGCCATGGCCAAGCATCAATGAGTCACAAATAATATCATGAACAAGTTTGGATCATAAAATTATAGGCCCATTTGGAAAAATTTGCATTTTGACCAATATCTCCTTTTGTGCCATTGTTCAAAAATGCCCAACTTGTGAATGATGTATTTTGCTCAATTTTCCACATTTTTTAGTGTTCTTGGACTTTTTGTAAAGCTCTAAGAGTCCTCTAACAAACCTCTTTGGTTTCATCTCAATTGGAGTTTCCATGCTCAATATATCTTCAAAACAAAATGTTGACTTTTTGTTGACTTTGAAAAGGACCTGTAATGTTTTGATCCATACCTTCCAAATGAAGCATTTTTTGAATATTCTTGTGAGACATGAAGTTGTAGAGAATTGAATTTCCTTCAAAACAAGAGGTGGTGGAAAATTTCGAAAAGTATGAAGAAGTTATGCTCAGTCAAAGTTTGGTTGACTTTTCCTCAAGAAACCCTAATTTGGAAAGTTTGACTTTTGAGCAAATCTTGAGTTTTCTTGATGAATCATGATCAACCCTTGATCAAATGATGAATGTAACTTCGAAATGAGGATGTTGACCAAAAATTAGAAAGCTTGACTGTATGTTGACCACAATTGACTTTTTGTTCAATACAACTGATTTTCAACCATCTGAGCAATTGTTTGAGCAATCTTGACTTGTGAGGCTTGAAACTTGACATGGAGAATCTTTGAAGCATATGAGGAGGCATGATGACCATTGGAGATGTTGGAAGTCCATCTGGATCTAAGAATCACCAAACCCTAGTTTGGGTTGATTGTCTAGGAGAGGGTTTGTCTGATCAACTCTTGAGGAATCTTGGAGTATGGATGCATGAAATATCTTGAGAAGATGGAGGGCAAATTTTGGGGTATGACACCCGGCAAGTCGAAAACCTGCAAAGGCGGCTTGGGCAAAAAGGGTATCCCGGTATACTGAAAACCCGAAAGGGCAGTCTAGGCAAAAGTTAGGGATTTAAGCGTACAATGTCTCGTCCAGATCACTTATCTATAGACTACTATCAGCATTCAAGATTCAAATGGCGAAAATCAATTCACTCACTTTCTACTGACAACAAGGAGATGAGATAGTTGAAATATATGAGTACTAGCATAGTTGGAACTTAACGAGATGGTTTCCGCATAGCTTTTTATTTTTTGTACAAACTACTTGGCCATACGCCACCTTTCAAATTAATACAAGCTCTTTCTTTTTACAATTTTCACTATTGTTGTTTGCATAAAGTCCAACGTTTGATTTGAATGATTATATGCATATGACAATAAATATCTACTTACAAACATGCGAAAAGTGAACGAACAAGGATAATTACTACAGGCACTAGGAATTGAGATGACGACGAAAGTCACCAGTGCGCTCCCCTGCAAAGTACAATCCCCCACAGAAATGTCACTCACTACAAACCTTCCCCATTGGAGTACACATTTTTTCTCCACTAGTCCAGACATTCCAAGCTTCATCACGTTAGTCCCTGAGCAGTGATCCCAATCAATTGAACCTTGTTACATCAGTCTCCAAGCAGTAACGATTCATCACCGGCAGAGGCATTTGTCCCCAGCAGAATATCTCTCAGCAATCATCATTCCCCCGAAAATAGCAATATCCAGACTTGAAACTTGGTCAGATAGTGCATCGGAGGAAATCTACAGCTTTTATTCCCCAACCAGAGGTTTCAGCGGGCTCAAGATCCTTCTATCTCTGTCCCCCATCAGCAATCAGATACTCTCCAACAGGATCTACACACAAGATCCCCAGTAGAGCGCCTCCTAAATTCTCCCCAGCAGGGTCTGCGTACAAGATCCTTGGCAATGTACCTCTCGGTCTCTACCATCCTCAACAGTATAAATATCTAGGCTCGAGACTTGGTCAGATAGTGCATCGGAGGAATCGAGGTTATCTTTCTTCTCAGGGTTTCCAATCCGCTTCGTCCCCAAACAGAAGCCAGAAATCCTCAAGCAGAGCGTCTGCATCTTCTTCAAGATGGATATGTTTTGAAATACCACAACATCTATCATTCATACACACTGTCATGCATCATAATCTGCATAAGACTAACCATATTCTATCAAAGTTTCTTTTGTTTTCCCCAAAACAGGTGAAAATCACTTCTGAAACAATCAGGTCCAGGATTAATACCCGAAGCCAGACGGGAAACCCAATCTGAACGACCGCCCTAGTTGTCCTCCGACAACGGATCCAGGATTAATACCCGAAACAAGACGGGAAAACTATCTGAACGATCACACAAGTTATCCTCCAATAACAGGCCTTGGATCAATACCCGAAGTACAACAGGGAAGCTATCCACATTCTGCCGACTATTATCCCCTCAGAATAATCAAGACGAAGATTTATTCTGACACTCTCTAATTATCAACAGCAACTACATAGTCTGGCGTATGACTCAGTTGCCCTGGATGGCATCTTAAGCCCATCTCCGACTATTTATCGACATCTCTCCACTTTCAGAATGCTGCATATTTGGTTAAAAACCAATACAAACCAATAACTTCATTCAAAAACGAGCGCGAAGTCTAACGTATGACTCTCTCTGGATGGCATCTTAAGCCCATCTCTGTGGTCCCTCCTATCTTCGGAAATATCTGTAGAGCCTAACGTACGGCTCATTCCCCAGCATCATTCTCTCCTGATGGCATCTTATTCAGATGACATTCTTGAGTCTAGCGTACGACTCATTCCCCAGCGAAATCTCCAGCCTCTCCAAATGGCATCTATAAGCCCATTCCCAATCAACAGAGAGTGCAAATTTTCAGGTGTACTCGAGTGTTCAATCATCTTCTACCTCCAGGTCACGAAAGGCACGCATGCCAATCTAAACCTTCCAGTTTAAGAAGATTGAACAGGGGCAGCTGTCATACCCCAAAATTTTCCCTCCTATTCCTCAAGACATTTCACATATCCATACTCAAGGATTCCTCAAGGGTTGATCAGACAAACCCTCTTCTAGACAATCAACCCAAACTAGGGTTTGGCTATCCTCAGATCCAGATGGATTTCCAACATCTCCAGTGATCATCATGCCTCCTCATATGCTTCAAAGAATCTCCATGACAAGCTTCAAGCCTTACAAGACAAGTTTCCTCAGACAATTGCTCAGATGGTTGAAAATCAGTTGTATTGGACAAAAAGTCAACTGTGGTCAACATACAGTCAAACTTCTTGATTTTTGGTCAACATCCTCATTTTGAAGTCACATTCATCATTTGATCAAGGGTTGATCATGATTCATCAAGAAAACTCAAGATTTGCTCAAAAGTCAAACTTTCCAAATTAGGGTTTTCTAGAGAAAAGTCAACTGAACTTTGACTGAGCATAACTTCTTCATACTTTATCAGAAATTTTTCCACCACCTCTCATTTTGAAGGAAATTCAATTCTCTAAAACTTCATGTGTCACAAGCATGGTAAAAAAATGCTTCATTTTGAAGATATGGATCAAAACATTACAGTTCCTTTTCAAAGTCAACAAAAAGTCAACTTTTTGTAATGAAGTGATATTCAGCATGGAAACTCCAATTGAGATGAAACCAAAGAGGTTGTTTAGAGGACATCTAGAGCTTTCTACAAAGTCTAAGAACACTAAAAATATTGAAAATTGAGCAAGATACACCTTGCACAAGTTGGGCATTTTTGAACAATTGCACAAAGAGAGATACTTGTCAAAATCCAATTTTTTTCCAAATGGGCCTATAATTTTATGATCCAAACTTGATCATATTATTATTTGTGACCACTTGATGCCTTGCCACGACGTCTTTCTATTTTATTTTTTTTTTGAATTTAAAAGCATTTAATTCAAGATTAAATTAAATAAAATATGAAAACAAGGTATAATTTCAATTGGGTTGGTTTTTTATCAAGCTTGAGGTCCAAGATAGCCCACAAAACATACCAATTTCGTGCTAGCTCATGCATGGGAAGAAAAATCAAATTTTGAAAAGATTTGATTTTATTTGAAAGGGAAATTATTTTGCATTGAATGGCATATATTTTTTCCTTCTTTTTACTTCCAAATCTTGCTCTATAAATACAAAAGCATTCACAAAGACAAAAGGAGAAAACCCTAGCCCTTGGAAGCAATCCTTATTTTCTAAAAAATTCTTCAAAGTTGTGATTTTCGAATTCCACTTTCCAGCCAGTTTCAAGGGGTTTTAATCACTCCACTGCCTTCCTGAAGATCCCAGCAACCGTTCCCAGCCTTTACATGAAGCTAAGACTGCCCAAAACGCGAGGAACACAAAGCTCTGATTTGGTATTTTGTTGAATTTCGATTTTTACAATTCATGCATTGCTAACTATTTTCGTGTGTTCATTTGAACTCAGGGCATCCATTAGAGTGCATTTGAACCATTACATGCAAGCTTAGACGTAGAAAACTCGAATTGCCATTGTTAGGGAATTTGGAACAGTTTGATTCGAACTGGCTTGTACAGGCGTTTTCAATCCAAACGGACACCACCGTTGAATTCGCAACGGTCGATTTAGGGGGGTAGGGTATCCCTTTGCTTTTTATTCTTCGTATTTTGCAGGTTTTGATTTTAGGTTGGCCGGAGAAGACGATCGGAGCTAGGGCTCCAGCGTCGTTAACTCATCTAAGACCGACGAAGGCTTGCGTGGCGCGATCGAGCGTTCTGATTCGTCCATCTATTCCACCTGGGTCCCACGCGTTGACTGTGTTTTGAAATTCAGAATTCATGACACGTTTACATACATAATGCATTGTTTCCAATTTCCAAACACCAAGTACACTTGGCTCAGATGGCAAGCAGGCGTGTGTTTTCACCAGATGGTCCCTGGTTCGATTCCTGGCAAGACCACTTCTTTTTTTCTCTTTTGGAAAACTAACTTTTTTTCTATTTTCTTATTTTTATTAATATTTTCATGTTATTTAATTAGTCTTTAAACATTTTTCTCATGCATTTAAAAAACACCAAAAATATTTTCCTTTTGCATTTTAATCAGAAAAATACTTATTTAATTTTTGACATTAAAATTAATATATTTGCATGCATATTTTATTTAATTGCTAATTAATCATTAAAATGACTTTTAATTGTTTTTAATTATCGAAATCAATTCAGAAAATTACCAAAAAATTATCTCATCATCTTATTGTCATTACTAACATAAAACTTTTTTCCTCATTCAAAAATCATGTTTTTACTAACATTTTTCCTCTTATGCAATTTTCTCGTATTTTACGATTATGTATCTGTTCACAGGATGTAACGTTTCGGACAATTTTCTTTCGTTTTATTTTCAATTATGTAACTGCCTATGGGATGTAATAGTTTAATTAGGACTTTTACTTTCCGTACTCCTATTATGTAACTGCCCCAAAGCCATGTAATAGCGTAGTACTTTATCTTTCCGCACTTTACTTTTCCGCAATTTACTTTCTGCACCCTATAAACTGCTAGTAATTAGGCGTGTATGGCAAGATAAAAATTGGACATAGAACACTCATAATGCCAAGATAATATATCTGAATTTAACACACTCTCTTCACACATGCACCCCCTAGAGTATTCTCTCTCGTTGCCTTTCGAATAAATGGTCAAGTCCCTCGAACGTAGAGGTATCCTAGCACCGTTGCCTTCAAAACAAATCATCATAATCCCTTCGATACAAAGATCATAGACCCACGATGTCGCCTATGAATACATGATCTTGACCCTCGATTGTCGCCTACGAAAAATGATGATAGTCCCTTCGAATGTGCTAGGATACTTCCTACAATTGCCTTCTATGACCATCTGATGTCCCTTCGAATGTCCCTTTTACATCCAACGAATAGGGTTACCTACCAACTAATGGTATGGATAGCACTATTCTAAAGGAACGTAAAACAACACGAAAACGACCATTCTGAGTAGGTAATAAGACTTTTAGTTGCTTGCTCAAACAAAATACTTTTCACACCACACACTTTTGTTAAATTTCAAACTCTTTTCAAAACAAAACATTTCGGAACACTTTGTATACATTCCTACATGAATCATTACAAATTCAAAGCAAAATGCCTTTTCAAAACATTTTTGTCAAACACACAGAAAGCATTTTTAAAATGAGCTAGAAGCAACTAAGAGCCCGTAGATAACTACAGATGAAAAGGGGTGCTAATACCTTCCCTTTTCATAACCTTCTCCCTTACTCAGAATCTAACGAAGGTATTTTCCTGTTCTTTTCACCTTCCCTTAATTGGATAAAAGAAAAGTCGGTGGCGACTCTTGTTATCCGCACATTTGCGATACAAAATTCCCAAAGTCAGTTCACTGTATTACAGCTCCCCCTGCATACAACATCAGTAAAATTTAGAAGCACACATGGTTAACTGTTCAGTTAGCTTCTCCCACTCAACATCAACACTCCATTGGTCCACCCATATCATCAGATGCATCAGGACATTTACTCCCCCTTTTTAGCCATAATATGCCAAAGCTAGAGTACATGAGAGAAATCAGTAATTGCTACATTTCTTCATGGATGCAAATGCCAAGTTTGCCTCTCAGAGTTTCGAATTAATTTGCATCTAGTGCCTTCGTGAAAATATCTGTCAGTTGACTTTCAGTAGTTACATGTTCTAGTGTAACTACTTTTTCTTCCACAAGTTCTCTTATAGAGTGGTGACGAATGTCAATATGTTTGGTTCTCCTATGTTAAATAGGATTCTTGATATATTTATAGCACTAAGATTGTCACAGTATAATGTCATGACATCTTGTTTGACATTGTATTTTGTCAACATTTGTTTCATCCAAACAAGGTGAGAGAAATTGCTTCATGAAGCTATGTATTCAGCTTCAGCAGTTGATAAGGAGACACAGTTTTGTTTCTTGCTAAACCATGAAATAAGATTGTTGCCCAAAAAGAAGCATCCTCCTGATGTACTTTTTCTATCATCTGCACTTCCTGCCCAGTCAGCATCACAGTATCCACTTAGAACACAACTGGATCTGTGAGAGTATAACATGCCATAATTAGATGTCTTATTGACATATTTCAGTATTCTCTTTACTTGATTGATATGGCTCACTTTGGGTTCAACTTGATATCTAGCGCAGACTCCAAAAACAAGGGCAATGCTTGGCCTGCTAGCTATGAGATACAGTAGGCTACCTATCATACTCCGATAGAGACTTTGATCAACAATAACACCTTTTTCATCTTTAGATAACTTCAGATGATTAGGGGCAGGTGTTCTTTTGTGACTTGTATTTTCCATCCTGAATTTCTAGACAATATTCTTGGCATATTTACTTTGAGATAGGAATATAGAGTCTTCCATCTGTTTAACTTGAAGGCCAATAGAGTAAGTTATTTCCCAAACAAGACTCATTTCAAGCTCTGACTGCATTTGTTTGACAAAGTGTTGGACCATTTCATCAGATATTCCACCAAAAACAATGTCATCAACATAGATTTGAGCAATTATGAGACGTCCTTCTTCTTCTTTGACAAATAGAGTTTTATCTATGCCACCTTTCCTGTATCCATTTTCGACCAGAAATTCAGTCAGCCTTTCATACCAAGCTCTTGGAGCTTGTTTCAATCCATATAGAGCTTTCCTCATCTTGTACACGTGGTTGGGTGTGGCTGGATCAACAAATCCTTTTGGCTGTTCCACATAGACTTCCTCATTTAAATAGCCATTTAGAAAGAAACTTTTCACATCCATTTGAAATAGTTTGAACTTTAGGACACAGGAAACTCCCAGCAGTAGTTTGATTGATTCAAAGCTATGGGAGCAAAAGTTTCATCAAAATTGACTCCTTCAATTTGAATGTATCCTTGAGCAACCAGTCTTGCTTTGTTTTTGGTGATCACACCTTCTTCGTTAGACTTGTTCTTGTATACCCACTTTGTACCAATTACATTTATTCCTTCTGGTCTTGGAACTAGATCCCAAACTTCATTTCTCTTAAATTGTTCTTGTTCTTCTTGCATAGCATTAATCCAGAATTCATCTTTTAGTGCTTCGTTGACATTCTTAGGCTCAATTTTTTAGACAAAACAGGAGTTAGTAATGACTTCTCTTGACCTGGTGTTGACTCCTTTGTTTGTATCTCCTATGATCAACTCCTTATGATGATCTTTCTGATTTTCGATAGAGGGTCCTTTGTTGACTTGACCATCTACAGGTTCTTCGTTATTAGGAGTAGAGTCCTCGTGATCATTTGTGGTATCTACTATAGTGTCTTCTAGAGATGTTTCGACATTTCCTAAGACATCAGCTTCCTCATTCCATCCTCTATCATCAACAATGACATTTATGGACTCCATCATTACTTTAGTTCTGGAGTTGAAGACTCTATAGGCTCTGTTGTTTGTGGAGTATCCTAGTAATATTTCTTCATCACTCTTGGGGTCCATCTTCCTCCTTTGTTCACGATCAACTAAGATATATAATTTACTTCCAAAGATATGAAAGTATTTGACAATAGGTTTTCTTCCCTTCCACATTTCATATATAGTAGTTGAGGTACCTTTTCTCAGAGTTACTCTGTTGTGGATATAGCATACATTGTTCATGGCTTCAACCCAAAAGTGGTAGGGTAACTTCTTAGCATGAATCATTGCTCTAGCAGATTCTTGGAGGGTTCTATTCTTTCGTTCCACAATCCTATTTTGTTGATGAGTAATGGGGAGGAGAATTCATGACTGATACCTTCAAAGGAGAAGAACTCAACAAATTTGCTATTTTCAAACTCTTTTCCATGGTCACTTCTGATTCTAATCACATATGTATCTTTTTCTTTTTGGATCCTTTGGCAAAGGTCTTTGAAGACATCAAAGACTTCAGTTTTATCCCTTATAAAATTCACCCAGGTATATCTGGAATAATCATCCACAACCACATAAGCATATTTCTTTCCACCGAGATTTTCTACTTGCATTGGTCCCATTAAATCCATGTGAAGGAGTTCAAGGACTTTTGTTGTAGTGAGATTTTGAACCTTTTGACGTGACATCTTAGTTTGTTTTCCAATTTGACACTATCCACATACTCTTCCTTCTTCGATATTAAGCTTTGTGATTCCTCTCACTGCTTCCATAGAGATTATTCTTTTCATTCCCTTCATATGCAAGTGTCACAACTTTTGATGCCATAGTTTAACTTCGTATTCCTTGGCTAGAGAGCAATGTTGAAGAAAAGCTTAAGTCTTTAGGTATACATAAGTAACAATTATCTTTTGATATGACTCTTTTCATTACAGCTTCACCCTTCTCATTAGTAACCACACATTTAGATTTTGTGAAGTTTACCATAAAGCCTTGATCGCAAAGTTGACTAATACTTATCTGATTTGCAGTTAACCCTTTTACAAGCAACACATTTTCAAGATTTGGTATTACTAGTCAATCCAAATTTCCAACTCCTTTGATTTCTCCTTTGGCTCCATCTCCAAAGGTCACAAAACTTGTAGAGTGGGATCTGATATCCATCAATAGGTTTTTAACTCCAGTCATATGTCTTGAGTACCCATTGTCAAAGTACCAGTCCTCTTTATCTGAAGCTCTGAAAGAGGTATGTGCTATGATCTATTAATAGCAGCTTTGGGGACCCATTGTTTCTTTTTATTTGTAGTGGGCATAGTCAGATAGATATTGGATTGAGCCACATGATTTGGATATTCATGCAGCTTATAGCAGAATGATTTTATATGAACAAACCATCCACAGTAGTAACATCTCCAGTGTTAGTATCTTCTTTTAGAGTGTCTTGGATTCCTTCTTCCATGATGTTGAGACATGTGTTTCAACATTAATGGTTTAGTCTGAATATGATTCAGGTTTGAGAGAGGTTCATTTTTTGTCATTTCATTAAAGCCCAGGCCGCTCATATCTTTTGTCATTCTTCCTTCTTGAAGTATTTTATCTAATGTGTTAGATCCGCTATTTAGCATTCTGACATATTTGGATAAGTTAGCAAGTTTAGATTTGAGCAGAATTACTTCATGTTCCAATTTGGATATGGTTGTCAAGTGCTTCTTCTTTTCGGCTTTCAAGTGAGCTGTAACTTTCTTATGATTCTCCAGTTCTTGACAAACTCCATCATTTCTGATGCATTCCTTTTTATGGGAAGCAGTCAGATAATCATAAGCTACTTCTTCTTTACCGGTATCTTCATCAGTCCTATATATCCTAGTAAATTTTGTCACCTGCTTGGATGTCTCCTCTTCAACTTCACAGAGTCTTCATCTGACCAGGCTACTGTTAAGCCCTTCATTCGTCTTTTGTGATATGTAGGACATTAAGCTATAACATGACCAAAGCCCTCACATCCATGGCATTTTATTCCTATGTCTTGAATGAATTTATCATCTGGTCTGACTTTCCTACCAAAATCTCCTAACTTTCTAATGTCGTATGAGATGTTCCTGACATTAGGTCTTGAGTCTGAATGATGAAAAACACAAGAAAGGGAGGGTTTGAATTGGGGTTTTGAAATCAAATTAAAATAGACACGATTATTTTTATCCTGATTCGTTTGAACTCAAACTACTCCAGTCCACCCGTCAAGGTGATTTGCCTCTCTCAACGAGGTCTTAATCCACTAATCAGAACTTGATTACAAACCACTAAGATCACTGCCTTAGTCTTCTCAAAAACACCACAACTTAGTTTCTTAAGGAATTACAATTAACTTGGTTTCTCAAGGAATTACAATTCATAGACAATTACAAAAAAAATGTGTTTAAAAGTGCTTCTAGAAAGCTATATCACAACTGTGATTTTTACACAAGAATATTTCAGCGCTTAAGAGCTAATGAACGATTTTGAATTTCCTTTTGATTCTGCGTGTGTTGATCTCTGTATGTTGTCTAACGTTCACTTCATAGATGAATCCTTATATAGATGTTCATGGAAAGTATCCGTTGGAGATATCTTAAGCTGTATATGGAATGATGATAATTTGCGTTGATTTTTCTTTCCATAAAAGCGAGATCCTGTTGGAAGTTAACTGTTGCTTCAAATCTCCATTTAATGAATGGAAACATTTCATAGCATTTTAGTCAGAACATGGATATCAGAGTTTGTAGAGCGGTCTGGTGCTATTTAGAAGTTTATTAGAACTTCGTTTAGAGCATGAATCTTTTAACATCTTCTAACATGTCAGAACTCCTGTATGTTCACTTCAGATTCTTCTCCTGACATTAGAACTTCTCTTTGATCAGAATATTCTAATGCTTTTAGAACTTCGCTTAGCTTAGAGTCTTCTAACGGACATCAGAACTTCTATTCTTTTATTTTCATCAGAACTCCTGTTCTTCTAATTTCGTCAGAAGTTCTGTTCTTCTTCTTTCATCAGAACTTTTGTTCTTCATCTTTCGTGAGAACTTCTGTTCTTCTTCTTTCGTGAGAACTTTTGTTCTACTTCTTTCGTCATAACTTCTGTTCTACTTCTTTTGTCAGAACTTCTGTTCGATAAGTTCAAAAAGGCTTCTCTTCTTTTCAAGGTTAGAACTTTATCTGCATACTTTTAAAATAACCTTAGAATCCAACAATGTTTCATACAAAATATTTGTTTATTATTGTCAGAACATGATAGTCATCAACAGTACTTGTTATCATCAAAACATCTAAGATTGGTGAGAACCAAACTATGTTTTAACAATCTCCCCCTTTTTGATGATGACAAAAACTCAAATATTTTGACAAAGAGAGGTCTCCCCATGAATTTATTATTCATATAAATTTAGAAAACATTGTACTTCCCTGAAGTTTTGTCCAGAGGTTGATTTCCAGGAGTTTATTCCAGAAGTTGATTTCAGTTGGTTCTAGAAGTTGATTTCCAGAAGTTGGTTCCAGAAGTTTATTTCCAGAAGTTGGTTCCAGAAGTTGATTTTCTATTATAATATTTAGACACAAATGAAATCAAGGGTGATATTAAAATGTTCGAGACTTAGTCTATCAATAACTATGATGTTCAAAATATCTTACTTTCTCCCCCTTTTTGTCATAAATCAAAAAGAAAATTAGCACAGAAGATGACAAATAAAGTAATAAAACATGATGATTGCTTGTAAGGGAGGTAGCAGAAGATGTGATGAACAGTTACCAAAGTGACTAGTGACTCAAGTTAGCAACTTAAATGTTTCACTCTATTAGAGTTTGAATTATGTGTTCATCTTCTGAGAGTGTTTTAACAATTAAGATTGACAGGTGTTGCTCTGGTGAACTCCATGCTTCTATATTGGTTTGAGTTGTCTCAGATCTTCTGATAGATTCTAATTCAGTTACCCTTTTCACTTCTGAAGGACAATTGATCAGAGGTTCACATAAAATAGTATTCTACCAGTTAAGCAGAAATAATCTTTTCATTCTGGGCATAATTTCATACTGAGATGTTTCAGAATAAAATTGAACCTATCTTCAGCAAGGGGTTTTGTAAATATATCAGCCCATTTGATGGTCTGTATCAATAAATTTTAAAGAAAGAATCCACTTCTTAATATAGTCCCTAATGAAATGATGTTTGATTTCTATATGCTTATCTCTAGAATGAAAAATAGGATTTTTGGATAAACTAATAGTAGAAGTGTTATCACAGAGGATAGGAATGTTACTCTCGAATATCTGAAAGTCCTCAAGTTGACTTTTCATCTAGAGCATCTGAGTACTACATCCAGCTGCTGCTATATATTCTGCTTCTACAGTTGATAGTGCAATAGTGGATTGTCGTTTGCTGGACCAAGCTATCAGATTTTCTCCCAGAAACTAGAAGTTTCCAGAAGTGCTTTTCCTTTCTATTTTGTCTCCAACAAAGTCAGCATCACAGTATCCTACAAGTTTGTATTCTCTTGATTTTCGGTAACATAGACCAAGATTAGTAGTACCTTTCAGATACTTGAGAATTCGCTTAACAGCAGTTAAGTGAGTTTCTCTAGGATCTGATTGGAATATAGCACATATACATACACTGTATAAAATATCAGGTCTAGAGGCAGTTAAATATAAGAGAGATCCAATCATACCTCTGTAGATCTTCTGATCTATTTTCTTACTTACCTCTTCCTTCTCCAAAATACATGTGGGATGCATAGGGGGTTTAGAGGGTATTCTATCTGACATGTCAAATTTCTTCAAAAGCTCTTTAACATACTTACTCTGATGTATGTAAGTTGCTTTTGAGGTCTGATGAATTTGAATTCCCAGAAAGAATTTTAGTTCTCCCATGAGACTCATTTCGAACTCTGCCTGCATAGACTTAGCAAACTCTTTCCCAAGGGAGGATTTAGTATAACCAAAAATTATGTCATCAACATAGATTTGATATATCAGAATATCATTTTTAAATGTCTTATAGAATAAGGTTGTGTCCACTTTCCCTCTGGTAAAATCTTTTTCTAATAAAAAATTACTTAGTCTTTCATACCAAGCTCTGGGAGCTTGTTTAAGACCATACAAAGATTTTTTGAGTTTGAAAACAAATTCTGGATGTTTTGAGTTTTCAAAACCAGGGGGTTGATGGACATAAACTTCTTCATCAATGTAAAACCATTTAAGAATGCACTTTTTACATCCATCTGATGCATTGTGATATTGTGATTAACAGCATATGGAATTAAAAGTCTGATAGATTCTAACCTGGCAACTGGAGCAAAGGTTTATGTATAGACTATTCCTTCTTGCTGACTATAACCTTGTGCTACCAATCGAGCTTTGTTTCTGACTACTTCTCCTTGTTCACTCGACTTGTTTCTGAAGACCCACTTGGTTCCAATAATGTTGAAACCTTTTGGTTTGGGCACAAGATCCCATACGTCGTTTTTGGTGAATTAATTTAGTTCTTCTTGCATTGTAATGATCCAATCATTCTCTTGAAGAGCTTCATCTACAAAAGTTGGTTCAATAAAGGATACCCATGAGAGATTCTTCAGAGTTTCTGAATATAGATCTGGTTCTGATTGGATCATCTTTCTTTCCCAGAATCATTTCTTCAGGGTGAGCTAAGCTGCTTCTGGATGACTTTCTCTGGATGAGTTCTTCAGAAGTTCTGTCTTTGGTTACTTCTTCAGCACTTCTTTCCGAAGTTCTGTCTTTGGTTACTGCTTCAGGACTTCGAAGTTCGATCTTTGGTTGCTTCTTCAGAACTTCTATAAGGACCATCTTCTGATCCTGTAAATTGAATTTTTATTCCTGCAAGAGAGTCTTTTTGCTTTGACTTTTAAGGGCCAAGTTTATCATCAAATCTGACATTAATGGATTCTTCTACAATATGTGTTTTAGTGTTATATACTCTGTAGCCTTTTGAGCATTCAGAATATCCTAACATTAAACACTTTTGTGCCTTAGAATCAAATTTATTCAGATAATCTTTGGTATTTAGAATAAAACAAGTACATCCAAAAGGATGGAAATAAGAAATGTTAGGCTTTCTATTCTTCCACAATTCATAAGGAGTCTTTTCTAGAACAGGTCTTATAGAGATTCTATTCTGGATGTAACACGTTGTGTTCACTGCTTCTGCCCAAAAATGTTTAGCAATGTTAGTCTCATTGGTCATGGTTCTAGCCATTTCTTGTAAAGTTCTGTTTTTACGTTCTACAACTCCATTTTGTTGTGGAGTTCTAGGACACGAAAAATCATGAGAAATACCATTTTTATTAAAGAAATTTTCAAGTCTTTGTTTTCAAATTCACCACTATGATCACTTCTGACTTTTACTATTCTAAACTCTTTTTCATTGTGGACTATATTACAAAAGTTAGCAAACACAGAATTTGACTCATCCTTGAATCTTATCCATGTCCATCTGTTATAGTCATCTACGATCACCAACCCATACTTCTTGCCACTAATGAATGCAGTTTTCACTGGTCCAAATAGATCAATATTTAGAAGTTCTAATGGCCTAGAGGTAGAAACAACACTTTTTGATTTAGAAGAAGTTTTTGAAAATTTGCCTTTTTGACAAGCTTCAAACAGAGCATTTAAGCTGAACTTCAGATTAGGAAGTCCTCTGACTAGATTGAGTTTGTTAATTTGAGATATTCTTCTCATACTAACATGCCCCAATCGTCTGTGCCAGGCCCATTGCTCATTGTCCACTGACATAAGACATTTAAAATTCTGACTTTTAAGTTCAGAAAGTTTGATTTTATAAATGTTGTTTTTCCTTTTGCCATTAAAGAGGATTGTTCCATCTTTTTGACTAACAGCTTTACAAGACTTTTGATTAAAGATAATATCATACCCGTTATCACTTTATTGACTTATGGATAACAGATTATGCATCAATCCATCTACTAAAAGAACATTTGTAATAGAAGGTAAAGAACTGTTACCAATAGTTCTAGAGCCAATGATTTTACCCTTCTGGTTGCCTCCAAAACCTATGTAACCTCCAGCTTTCAGTTCTAGACTTTGGAACATATGCTTTCTTCCAATCATGTGTCGAGAGCATCCAGAGTCCAGGTACCATGATTGGTGTTTCAACTTTGTTGTCAAAGACATCTACAACATATACTATTTTATCCTTAGGTACCCATATCTTTTTGGATCCTTTTTGGTTAGATTTTTCAAAGTTCTGTTTGAACATAGGTTTATCATTATATTTAGCATAATATGATTCAATAGTATATTTTATGTCATGTTGGTGACCATAAGTGAAGTGTGATTTCAGAGGTGTGTATTTAATGACCATATCATCTACTCCAGAATATGGTTTATCATCTTTAGAAGGCACATACCTTAAGCCTTTTCTTCTGTTTCTACTTTATAAATCATTGAAGCCATTTTGCTTTTGTCTAAGCTCTTAGCAAGAAATTCTTGAAAACCAATATCATATTCTTTCAGAATATTATTAGTGTTACTCAGAAATTCTGAAACAGGTTTTACTTGAGCTTTTTGAAGATTTTATTTTAAAATAGAGTTTTCAATTTTTAGTTCTGAAATAATCTTCTTAAGCTCAGAATTTTCTGTTTCAAGTTTCTTAGTATCTTCTGAATCAGATACAGGATTCTATTTTAGATTCTTGTATTTGATGCTTCTGATAGTTTTCAAGTATTTCATATAAGCTTTCTTCTAATTCAGCTCTAGAAAAATTAACAACAAAGTTTGGAAATACCTCTTCAGTGTCGGATTCAGAGTCATAGGAGTCTGAGCTGTCAGCTATGCTGGCCATTAACGCTAAGTTTACTCTTTCATCTTTTGAGTTTGACGAAGCTTCAGAAGAGTCTGAGTCATCCCATGTTGCCATAAGACTTTTCTTCTTTTCTTTGTCAAACCTCTTCTTTGGCTTTTCTTTCAGAAGTTTGGGACAGTCATTTTTATAGTGACCAGGTTCCTTACATTCATAGCAGATAACATCTTTGCTTCTGGACTTTCTATGTCCAGAGGAGGGATAAGAGGAGTTGTTGGATCTTCTGGAATTTTTGAACTTCCCCTGTCTATACTAATAGAGTTGTTGGACTCTTCTGTAGAGCAAAGATAGTTCATCATATTCTAACGAGGATCCTCTAGAGTTTTCTTCTTCTTCCTGAAAAGCTTTAGAATCATATTTTTTGTTTGATTTAAGAGCAATAGTCTTACCTTTCTTCTGGGGCTCATCTTCTTCTAATTCAATCTCGTGACTTCTTAAAGAGCTGATGAGTTCTTCCAAAGAGATATTGTTGAGATCCTTTCCAAGCTTGAACGCTGTCACCATAGGTCTCTATTTCTTGGGAAGACTTCTGATGACTTTCTTTACATGGTCAGCAACAGAAGTATCCTTTATCTAGAACCTTTAAGCCAACTACTAGAATTTGAAACCTTGAGAACATTGCTTCAACTGTTTCATCTTCTTCCATTTTGAATGCTTCGTACTTCTAAATGAGGGCAAGAGCTTTTGTTTCTTTGACTTGCGTGTTGCCTTCATGCGTCATTCTTAAGGAATCAAAGATGTTCTTAGCTGAGTCTCTATTTGTGATCTTCTCATACTCTGTGTATGAGATAGCACTTAGAAGGATGGTTCTGGCCTTGTGGTGATTTTTGAATTCCTTCTTCTGCTGGTCTGACATTTTCTTCCTTTTAATCTTCTGAACACTTGCGTCAGCAGGATGAGTATAGCCATTTGTTACCATGTCCCAGAGGTCACCGTCATGAGCCAGAAAGAAACTTTCAATTCTGTCCTTCCAGTAATCAAAGTTTTCTCCATCAAACATTGGAGGTCTACCGCTGACTCTATCTTTGTCATCATAGTTTTCATAGTTGTTCTGAACCTTTTCAGCCATAGTGTTTTTCAAGCTGGATCTTTTTTCTGACACTGTTAAGTGTTAGCACCCAAAACCAGGTGCTCTGATACCAATTGAAGGATGAAAAACACAAGAAAGGGGGGGTTAAATTGAGGTTTTGAAATCAAATTAAAATAGACACGATTATTTTTATCCTGGTTCGTTTGAACTCAAACTACTCCAGTCCACCCGTCAAGGTGATTTTCATTTCTCAACGAGGTCTTAATACACTAATCAGAACTTGATTACAAACCACTAAGACCACTGCCTTAGTCTTCTCAATAACACCACAGCTTGGTTTCTCAAGGAATTACAATTTACTAAAACAACTATTTTAGTCTTCTCAAGAACACCACAACTTGGTTTCTCAAGGAATTACAATTCACAGACAATTACAAAAAAAATGTGTTTAAAAGTGCTTCTACAAAGCTATATCACAACTGTGATTTTTACACAAGAATATTTCAGTGCTTAAGAGCTAATGAACGATTTTGAATTTTCTTTTGATTCTACGTGTGTTGATCTCTGTATGTTGTCTATCGTTCACTTCATAGATGAATCCTTATATAGATGTTCATGGAAAGTATCCGTTGGAGACATCTTAAGATGTATATGGAATGATGATAATTTTGCATTGATTTTTCTTTCCATAAAAGCAAGATCCTGTTGGAAGTTAACCGTTGCTTCAAAAATCCATTTAATGAATGGCAACGCTTCATAGCATTTCAGTCAGAACATGGATATCAGAGTTTGTAGAGCGGTCTAGTGCTCTTTAGAAGTTTATCAGAACTTCGTTTAGAGCGTGAATCTTTTAACATCTTCTAACATGTCAGAACGCCTGTATGTTCACTTCAGAGTCTTCTTCTGACATTAGAACTTCTCTTTGATCAGAATCTTCTAGTGCTTTTAGAACTTCGCTTAGCTCAGAGTCTTCTAATGGACATCAGAACTTCTGTTCTTTTATTTTCATCAGAACTTATGTTCTTCTACTTTCGTCAGAACTTCTGTTCTTCTTCTTTCATCAGAACTTCAGTTCTTCATCTTTCGTCAGAACTTTTATTCTTCTTCTTTCGTTAGAACTTATGTTCTAATTCTTTCGTCAGAACTTCTATTCTACTTCTTTCGTCAGAACTTCTGTTCGATAAGTTCAAAAAGGCTTCTCTTCTTTTCAAGGTTAGAACTTTATCTGCATACTTTTAAAACAACCTTAGAAGCCAACAATGTTTCATACAAAATATTTGTTTATTATTGTCAGAACATGATAGTCATCAACAGTACTTGTTATCACCAAAACATCTAAGATTGGTGTAGAACCAAACTATGTTCTAACAGAGTCTTCTTCCATTTTCTTCTGAACTTGATTGAACTGTCTTCCAAGGAATACTATAGCATTGGATAATCCTTCTTCAGTGTCTAGATCACATTCTTCTTATCTGCCTTCAGTGTTAGATACAAGATCTATGCTTTTGTTATTCTTTCTAATCCTATCATTGATGCCCAGCTCAAATGTTTGGATAGAACCAACAAGTTCATTCACTTTCATGTTGTTGATTTCTTGAGCTTCCTCTATGGCAGTCACTTTCATGACAAATCTCTTGGGGAGAGATATGAGAATCTTCCTTACCATCTTCTCCTCTGGTATCTTCTCTCCTAAGTCATTGCATGTGTTGGCTATCTCAAGAATGTCCAGGTGAAATTCTTGAAGGCTTTCCTCTTCCTTCATCCTTAGGTTCTCAAACTTAGTGGTTAATAACTGCAATCTTGACATCTTTACTTTGGAGGTGCCTTCATGAGTTGTTCTGAGTATTTCCCAAGCATCTTTGGCCACTTCACACGTATTAACCAATATGAAGATGTTTTTGTCAACTCCATTGAATATAGCATTCAAGGCTTTTGAATTTCCAAGAGCTAGTTCATCTTCTGCCTTTGACCAGTTTTCTTCAGCCTTCAACTCATCATCGGGTTGATCATTTTCTCCAATAATAATAGGATGTGTCCATCCTTTCAAAACAGCTTTCCAAGCCCCACTGTCCAAGGACTTTAAGAGTGCTACCATACGAGGTTTCCATAGGTCATAGTTAGTACCATCCAAAATGGGTGGTCTGTTCACAAATCCTCCTTCCTTATCCATAGTACTAGAAAGTATCTTCCCTAGATCTCACCCAGAGACAGAGTAGGATGCCTGCTCTGATACCAATTGAAATTCTGGTATCAGATATGAGATGTAGAAGGTGATGTCACTACACTAATATTTGTTGGATAAACAATTAACAGTATAAGGCTTTAAATGTAGAAAACTAAATAACACAGTGAATTGTTTACCCAGTTCGGTGCTACACACCTACATCCGAATTCTACCAAGCCAGGGATGAAGTCTACTATTAGCAATATTAATTTAGAGTTAAACTCCCCGTTTATATCCCTCACTTAATCACTACCCATTGACTCTTCTACCTAATACCCTCTTAGATATTAGAAACCCCTCTCACTCCCCTCAGTCACACGCGGTGACAATTAACAATAACACAAGACTTGAAGATACACTTCAAAGACACATAATCACTATTGCTTCAAAGCTTATTGATGATTAACAATTTATAACTCAACTAACGTCCACCTCAAGTATTAAACAATAATGGAGTGGCTCACAATTAATAACCAACAAAGACTAACAACCAACAACTAAAATAGTACGTTTAAAGTTCTTATGGAATGACTAACTCAGTAAACAGGGTTAGCCTCCTTTTTATATATTGACAGTAGCTAGGGTTGCTTCACAATTAGTCTTCACCGAGCCCTATACTTTATCCATGAAAGTAAGATAAAAGTTCTCCAATAATGATGCAGAAGAACGTTACAAAGGTTTCTTGGTCCAAGCATACAATTTAAAACAAACAGATTCCTTAAGTTTCTAAACAAAAAAACCAGTTCAGGTTTGTAGCACATGACAGAACATCTGTTGTGACATCTTCAAAAAACCTGTTGATATATTATTATTCATGGCATTTTTTGAGCAGAATGTTTTACCCAAAATTGTTGCCAATCTACAGAACTAACAGGTTCGAGCAACTCTCCAGATAGTAGAGACGAATTATGCTGAGCATGTTGATATTAACATGGTCGAAGTTGCTGGAGTTGGTGTTGGTCAATAAAATCTTAGGAGACAAAAGGTTTTTCCATGGTTAATGGAAACGAACAGGCTGCTGATGGCCCCAATAACACACCCTCTTCGAACAATCTGGTCGAAGTAGTGCCTACAGGTGTAGGTGAGACAATGGCTATTGAGTGCCCAAATACTCGTGACGCGAAAGGCAAAGGTGATGGCAGAACTATCTCTGATGTAAAGATGGTTAAGGCTACTAAGGGTCTCAGAGTCAAGTTTGAGAATATAAAGATCACTGAAGGTCAAAGTCTAGGAGTCCACATGGTGGATCTGAACTAACCCTGTCCAAAAATGGAAGAAGTAGAGAGATGTCTTGAAATGGAGAGGGAGCAGATGAGATGTGGCTACCCAAAGAAAGGAGTGAGCTTGCGTGACTACTTGTTCCACTGTCACATAAGAAATTTCGAAATGTTGTTATGCCCATGATGCAACATCATTTGTAACCCAAGAGTTGCTACAAACTTCGAGAGGATTCATCATGCTCGAACGGGAGTCAACTAGAGGCAAGACAACCAATTGTTCAAAGTCTATCCAAGGCCAGTGGAAAGCTTGTTGGGCTTTCTAGTGTGCTGCCACAAGACTGAATCTGAATGCTTGATGTGCCCCAGATGTGCGGCTGTATATAATCAAAAGTTTTCTGAGGAGTTCGAAAGAATACCCTCTGTGCTATGCTGGAACCACCTGACTAGAAATCTTGTTGCTCCCACTTTTGGCATAGAAAGGGTGCCAAGGAGGCCTGATAGCCCTCACCCCAAAGCAGGACGAAGAGTTACATTCAAATTACCAACTGAAATACCTACAAATAGATGGCTTCAGGCTAAAGCTGATAAAGGAAAATGAAAATGGAGGAGTTTCGAGCAGGGGGCATGACAGCCATGGCATATAGAAAGCAATTCCAAGTGTCAAAAAGGAAAGGTTATAGGTTATAAAATTACAAAGGTAAGAATCTGATGTCCAGATCACAATGGAGGAGGCATCAGCGAATGAAGAAAGTAGAAAGGGAATCAACTTCAAAAGAGTTAGGTGAAAGCACCAGCAATCAGACACCTTTAACTGTCCTAATTGGGGGAAAACCACCAATAGGAAGAAGGTTGTTTTTGTTGGGATCTAAGAGGGATTTTTCAAAATTTTAACCTCTTAGAGGAACAATCCCGATGAACGGATCTTGATTAAATCATTAATCACAAATAAAAACTCACCGAAATAAGGATTCAAGAGTTACCTCTTGAAGCGTGCTTTCTCTTACGATCAACGAACGGAGGAAGATACAGGCGTCTTTACGTAGTCCACGCGAGTGCAAAGTGGAAGGCGGTGCTAGCCGTTTCTTGTTCTCTTGAGAATTGACAATTAACCTTAACAAGGGGAAAAAGCTTCTCTATTTATAGAGAGCTTCTAAAACCCTAATGCTCTTAATTTGGGTTTTTTCCAAAACAAGCCCAATCTTATCTAATTAAACTATTTAATTAAATAATTATTATTTCTATTTAATCAAACTCTTTTAATTAAATAAAATAAATTATTAATTAAATTAAATCATATTTAATTTAATCAATCAATTCCATTTATTTAATTAAATCATATTTAATCAAATAAATTATATGTGTCAATGTATTAAACAATTTAATTAATATTAACACATAATTAAATTAAATCATTCATTCATTTCACTATAAGTACTCACTGTGAGGTTCTCGTAACGTTGGCAATAATATTAAATCACCTATTTAACATTATAAACAATGAGCGGTATTTAGCAACACATCATTGCTACCCAAGTAACGAGAATGTCATGTGATCTGACATAACCTTTTTGTGATAATGATTATGTGTATAATTACCCTTTTGCCCTTATATCTATATTGAACACAAGGCATAGAATCGTCACCGTATAGTTCAATATTTTATTCCTTGATCCCCGAGTATTCCTGATAACAACAAATAAGCCCAATATCTCATATTGACTTATTTGAGCACGGCCATGCATTTTACAATCATACTCTATCAAGGGGCCCACAAATATTACTCCCGTATATGTAGGAGGGGCAAATTCCATCTAGGTCACTCATGTCCCTCAGCATGATTTATAAAGTACCCATCAACCATCTTTATGGTCATCTTGTTACAGACAACGTTTGATTGGAAATAAAGTACTCAACTCCACATCTAGGGTCCATAGTGGTTTCAGGTCGAAGGGTGGTATACACCACTATCACTATGAGAATAACTTATGACACTTACATAACAAACTATGTAGTATTCTCATGGTGGGTCAATCTAGTATAAATATTACTCCTAATATTTATACCTACGTGAAGACTTGATATCTCATATCCATGACTTGTGAGATACAGTCATCAGTCTAGTCACGTAATAGTCTCTATGCGTTACTATTGTCCTATTTGACAGTAAAGCTTGACTACATATACTTTAAGAATAATGTCCTTATATTTAATGAGCTCTCACAATTAAGTCACACTTAATATATCATTAATAGACTAATTACTCTAAGGACTTTATTATGTCATATACAAATAACATAATAAATATGAGGCCTAACGATTATATGTATTAACAAATAACATATATCAAAGTCATGATACAAAAGCATATTAAGCCAATATTGATTGGCTATTAGAGCTTACTCCAACAGTTTTCCCTAAAGAAAGAGGTGACTATAGAAAAGGCTCAAGCAAGTCCTGTAGATGATGAAGCCATGATGAATGATGACTTCGAGTCTAACAGAGGTTCATCTTTAAACATTAATTGCAATGTGGTGTTTGTGCTCCCTTATGAGTATAATTAGGAGACCAAAGTAGAATAGCCTGAAGAAACTGATAAGGCAGAGATAGAAAAGCACAGACCTGTGTGTTATTACATGATGAACAACGGTGCGGTCAAAGAACAAAACGCTTTCTTCGAAAGGCCAGACCAGTGAATGAAGGGGCCTCTGAAATCTTTGTTCATAAGGGCTAAAGTTGAACAGACAGGGATAAATAAGGTGCTGGTAGATAGAGGCACAGTTATGAATCTCATGCCTCAGTTCATGCTGAAAAGAATAGGGATGCTCGATATTGACATCAAGCCTCAGAACATGGTGTTATCAAATTATGAAGGAAAAATTGGGCATACACTAGGAGTTGTACAGGTGGATCTAACAGTATGGTCGATAACTAGACCAACAACGTTCATGGTCATTTCATCCAAGGCCAATTACAACTTGTTGTTGGACCGAGATTGGATCCACGAGATTGGAGCGATTCCTTCCTCTATGCACCAGCGAATTGTAATATGGAGGGAGGATGGCATTGTGGAGAACATCGAAGCCGACCAAAGCTATTATATGGCTGAGGTAAATCATGTGGATAGAAGGAATTTTGACCAAAATTTGACCAACATAGGCCATGTAATCCCGCTGAAGAAGCATTTTCACATAAAAAGAATGCTTTATAGTTTCTCACCCTGCACCCAAACAGATTTCAAGGGGACAGAGAGATAATGGAAGAACAAGAAGACATCGAGGGAATTCTTGGGGTACGGCCAACTGGTTGGTCTGATGAGGACTCTAGTTATGTCTGAGTCCTTGTTCTTCGAAAAGATTTCATCCTATCTGGCCGAAAACAAAATGAAGACGACTTTAGAGGCCAAAGTTAAAAACATGGTTGTCGAAGCTATAGAAAAAGAATTACACACAACAGGTCCTAGGGAACACTTTAAACCTTTACCCCCTGATGGAAAGGTACTTAAAGCGAAAGACCAGAGGCTGGATGCCACCTACGATGATGAGCCTTTGGGGTTCGAGAGGGATCCAATATCCTCGAGCGCAAAGATATTGGTGCATGACCCCCTTGAAGAAATAGATATAGGAGATGGAAGCACGAAGAGAGTCACATACATCGGTGCAAAATTCAACTCAGGATTGAAGGTCAAGTTGATCGAATTATTAAAAGAAAACAAAGATTGTTTCGCCTGGGATTATGACGAGATGCCTAGTTTGAAGAGAGATCTGGTCGAATTAAGGCTACCAATCAAGGATGGCAAGAAGCCCATCAAACAAACGCCTCGAAGTTTTGCCCCATAAATCCTTTCAAAAATCAAGACAGAAGTCGAAAGGCTCCTTCGATGCAAATTCATAAGGACCACAAGGTACGTAGAATTGCTAGCAAATATAGTTCCAGTTATTAAGAAAAATGGTTCTTTAAGAGTTTGTATAGATTTTCGTGATCTAAATGTTGCAACCCCTAAAGTTGAATGCCTTATGCATGTGGCAGAGATGTTAATTGATTCAGATGCAGGATTTGAATATTTAAGTATGCTTGATGGATATTCTGGGTATAACCAGATTTTCATTGCTGAAAAGGATGTGTCCAAAACAACATTTAGATGCCCTAGAGCAATAGGCACCTATGAATGGGTAGTCATGCCTTTTGGCTTGAAAAATGCTGAGGCAACATATCAAAGGGCGATGAATTCCATTTTTCATGACTTCATTGAATCATTTATGCAAGTTTACATTGATGATATTGTGATAAAATCTATATCAGGTGAAAGTCATCTGGATCACCTTCGCCAATCATTCGACAGAATGAGAAAATATGGCTTGAAGATAACTCCTATTAAGTGTGCCTTTTTTGTGCAGGCTGGAGATTTCCTGGGCTTTGTGGTCCATAAGAAGGGGATAGAAATAAACTAGAATAAAGCGAAGGCCATCATGGAAGCGAAAGCTCCATCAACGGAGAAAGAGTTGCAATCCCTCTTGGATAAGATAAACTTTCTAAGAAGGTTCATATCTAACCTAAGTGGTCAAACTCAGGACTTCTCTCCCCTCCTTCGTCTCAAACAAGGAAATTTCAACTGAAAAGAGGAGCATCAAGAGGCATTCGAGAAGATCAAACAGTATTTGGTGCATCCTCCTATCTTATCACCACCCTCTAGGGATATACCTATGAGATTGTACACATCAGCCTTTGATGTAACAATAGGTAGTATGTTAGTCCAAGAAGACGATAATGACATTGAAAGAGTCATTTATTATCTTAGTAGGGTAGTATGTTAGCCTAAGAAGACGATAATGGTAGTTTAGTTACAATGATATTCGAGAAAGGATTAAGGTTAATATATGATAATATCACAATTAATTGCCCGTGGAGTTCTTTAATAATTGGGTTGAAGGATCCAATTATTGGAAGCTAAAAGTTTGAGGAAAGCCTACGAAGCACGAACATTTTCAAGAGAATGTGTGTCGGTATCTGAACTTGTATGATGTACGACACATATAAAAAAAAGTTAGTCAATTGTCAAAAAAAAGTTAGATAAGTGTTCCTAAAAGATACTCCTTTCGTCTCAAAACAAAAGTCGTTTAAGATTGTTACAAATAGATTAAGAAAAGTAATGATTGAGTCAATAAAGGTAGTATTTTACAAAATTACTCTTAACTACTATTAGTTGTTATATATTGTCATATCTTAAAAAGAGTGTAGATAAGGAGTAAAATTGGTAAAAGTTGCATTGGGAAAGTAAAGAGATTATTATTTTGACACAATTTTATGGCTAAAAAGACATTTATTTTGAGACAGAGGGAGTGCATTTCTTTTTTGTTTCGACACTCTTTTAATTTGTATCTGACACCTATATGACACTCATACAACA
The DNA here is from genome assembly GCA_021764765.1 of Vicia sativa. Taxonomy (NCBI): domain Eukaryota; kingdom Viridiplantae; phylum Streptophyta; class Magnoliopsida; order Fabales; family Fabaceae; genus Vicia; species Vicia sativa. Next base: position 302,433,789 of record CM038792.1, on the reverse strand, counting down.
CATGTCATATATTTCAAACCAGTGCTTCAAAAAAAATTGTTTCTCTTTACTTTGACACACCTTATATATTTCTCGGACAAATCGCACACATCTAAAAAAATTAAATATGTATTGAATCAATATTATCAATCAAAAATTAAAAATATTAATTTTTAATTAAAATAATTTTAATTATTTTAATAATAGATCGATAAATAAAACTTAAATATTACTAATTCTTTTAGATCAATAAAACTCAAATATTATGTCATGTTCCGGTGTTCTTGTTGAAGCCGGTGCGAAAACTTCACACAAGAGGATTGAAATTCAAGTTCATCATCAGGGATTGATTTAGGAATAGTTTCAAGTATAGATGAAGGTATGGTAGAGGATAAGGATTCAGCAGGGTTAAGTATGGAGGGTGAAGGATTAAATGTGTGTGTGTTAGAGGGTAATAGGTGTAGATGATTGAGGAAGGTCAGAGGGTTAAATGGAGGGAGGATGAGTTTGAGTAGGTGGATGACTATATTGAGAAGGTGTAGGTTCAAAGTAATCCTGCAAACCATTTCTGCCACATAATTTACTAGATTAATTTTCTCAGAGACTGCAAAAATCAACCTTGCATAATGGATGTGCTTCTGCTTCCATTGTCATGAATAAGCAAGAACTTCTTGTGTTCAAAAACAAAATATGATAGACTTTATTTAATTCTTTGACAAGAAACTACATGATAGTTCTGTTTTCCCAGCTCACATCCATAACCATTCTATGGGACAATTCTTTTAAGAACTTTGCAGATAATTTCAATAAGTTATTTCTGTTAAATACAAAATAGTGAAACATGTTGGTCTGTTAAATACAAAATAGTTTTGCTTGAAATATCCATGTTTGCAAGCAATTTGATTGCCAGCAAATAAGTAATCATTGGATCAAGATCTGACCATCTTGATTTCAATATATGAGCTTGTAATCTAGATGGTTCGACTACTATTTAACAGTAGCCGACGAGCTGAGTACATGAATGCGTGGATTTACTAACAATCACCTATCCAAATCCTTTGTTTTCTTGGTTGTATGGTTGCAATCAAATAATATTCATTGAAGCAAGGATAACCATAACTTGTCTTCAGATAGCAGGACCTAAGATCTTGGCAGGACAATCTATTTCAAATACATGCTAAAATGAATCAAAACATATGCTAAAATGAATCAAAACATGCCATAGCTCTGAATTTGAAGTTCTCGATAGCAGAGTTATCTATTGCATTCATTATACAGAAACATTTTAAATGTCATGGGATTGAATTACAAAGCATCTTCATCAACATTGAACAGTGAGTGATATATTAAACATTGGGATACAGCCATCTATGCTGTCTTAGGTAGTAGTAGAAGTGCTATAATAGAGATGAGTGTATGTTCTCTGCTATGCAAAGGATGCATCATTTTGCACAAAACCAAAAAATACAAACTGAAATTGTGCACACACATATGTTGACAGTTGTTATTCGCCAATCAGCTAATTGCCTGACCTTGAACCCATTGAACAATATTCGCACTTGGAAATTTGGCACTTTGTCATAACTCGTAATATCGACAGCTTTCTACAGTTGAATCTCCATTCCCGTTAACAGAAGGTAGGATAGCACTCTGTTATTTGATTTGCAGATAGACACGAGAACATAGCTGCTATATTAAAATCAAGAATGACGAGTCCAAAGCTTCCAAAAATTCTGCACAAATTGATCACAGGTCAAACTCCCAAACAACAAAAGTTCCATTATTCTGTCCCTTGAGATTTGTTTCTTGGTTCAAGTTCCTGAAAGAGGAAAACAAATAGAAAAATGATCAGTCACACTTAGCGACAAATTCAATATTAGAAGTTGACCTCACGCACAAGGCTTTCTTAAAAAAAGTGTCCTTCCTTTCTTTCTTCTGTGACAGATAAAGGGTCATTATAGACAACAATAGATTTAGATGAACAACAAAAACTTTGCATGTTAAACCCTCCTATCAGCTTCTTGTTCCCAGATTTACCCAAGTATAACATATAAACCACTTATTAAACCTCGATTTCAATCATAAGGCAACTATTCATAACTACATCAGAAACAAATCTATTATATCCATACCTTCTCAAGAACATGAGTTCGCGATAGTGAACTAAGCTGGCTACTTTCCATATTTGCAAGTAACTGAACTACAGTCATCAGATGTGGAACACTACAAATTTTGAACTCACATCAGTCATGTTAAGAAAATGAAATATCTCACACTGATACAAAATTAAAAGAAAATACTGCAGCACCTTCCAATCAGTTTTGTGAAATAGCAGCTATAGCTTAGCAGAATTTGCACAAACCACTATTGTTCCACAATACACAATTTAGTATAACGTGTTTTCAAATAGAAGATACAAAGGTGCTATAGTCCTATCATGTAACACAACACAATTCGAACAAACCGCTATATTCAGTGATCCACAACTAACTAACAGCACTTGCTAGTGCTTCCCATCAACGGCCACAATGCAATGCATATTCAAGATAAACATAACAATTTTAGCACAAAATTATGGCCCATTCATAATCATAACACTTCAAATGCAGCTTCGGTTCAAAATATGCACATATATGATGACCATAGTGCAACATATTAATAATCATTAAGCAATTAGAGAAGAAAAGATTCTAACTTTTGCAACCCACTATCCATATGTGCATCCAGAGATGATATTACCCGAGGCAACTGCTCTAAAACCTGTGCAACAAAACAAAAACTATCACACACACATTCAAAACATTTGCTCAAACTGAGAACCACCATACACACTAATCCAATTACCTGTTCTGTGTTCTTGATAGTGGAAACTTTTGCCAATAAGTTCTTGGGAAGCTTAACAAGTTTAGCCTACAAAAGAGTCAAAACTCAACCCTAAAATCAAACAACAACTACGCGTGTATTTGGTTCTGTGGTGAAAAAAATTGATTCTGAGTTTATTGGTTATATAAAATTGATTCTAGCTAAAAGTGAATTGAAGGTAAAGTGATTTATGTTTTGATAAATTTCTCTATAAGTGAGTCGAATTGTAAATTTCAGTGTAAAAATTACTTTTAACTCAAAAGCTACAAATCATAACTACAAACAGAATCAATTCTAAAAAGCATAGTCAAGTCTACTTAAGTGTGTGTTTGGATTGGCAAAATCATTCCTGAATCAATTCTATACTTCTAGAACTTATTTTGCCTCGTCCAAAAATTAATCCAAACATACATTTAAGAACAATCAAACATAGTCAAAATCAATTCTACACAACCAAAATCAACTATGACTACCTCTAGAATGAATTCTCGATGAATTTTTCATTGAAATTTATTGTTCAACTCAATTTTACATAAATGTATTTAAACATAAATCAATTATACTAAACTTATTAAAATCAATTCTACCAAATGCAATCTGCTAGAATCAATTCTATCTACCGTCAATCCAATTCTACATATCCAGATTCAATTCTACGTGCTCCAATAGTGAAACCAAACATTGAATTTTCGCTTAAAATCCAATGAAATTGAGGAAGAGAAGAAAGTACCTGAGATGGAGAAGACTGTTGCATGAGGTGAAGAAGATTTGACGTGGATTGCACCGTCTGGGATATTTGTTCGGCCACTACTGCCTTCGCCGAACCATCGCCGCCGCCGGCTTCGCCTTGCGTCGCCATAGGTCGCCACAACGGCCTTCTTCTGTTCGCGGTTGGATCTCGTCGTCGTCGTTCCATTTGTTCACTCCTTTTATTGTTCACCGGTTATTAACTTTATTTTACTGATAGATTTTTTCTTCTTAATTTTTTTTTATTTTTAAATTAGGTTAATAGAGGTTTTCATATAATTCTGTTCTGATGTGCAGGTACATCACAATTGATGGTATTAGTTTTGATAATTGGTTTTGATATTCATAATACCTTATGTCGATCTATATTTGATTTCATGATAACAACGCCTTAACTCAAATAATTGATCGACGTTCGAGAAAATATTTATGTCAAAAAGTGCTTAGTGACGTCTATGATGATATCTATCAAAAAGACTTTGTTGTTAACTATCTATTAATTATTAGTCGTTTTTGATAGTTCTAACCATGAAACGAGTCAAAGCATTTAGTGATGAAGGCATTTGTTCAAGAGTTATATTAAGCATCGTCAATCAAAAGACTTAAGTTCTAGATGAATTGCTAAGTCAATATTAAATCAAACAAGAAATTTAAAGTTGCGAAAGAGAAAAAATGTGAAATTTTGCCTAATAGTGCGCTTTGTGCGTATTTAAATGATTTGTTTATTGCAAAAAGTATTAAAGTATTAAAGTAATTTGGAAATATTAAGACAATCCCGCATACACAAAATATCTTTTTTAAAAATTCTCTAATTTCATTAAACTTCTTGGAAACATAGAAAAGTTTGTATGGAAATGATTAATGCAATATTTTGTTAAATATTATGTATTAGTATGTATATAGCTGGTATGGTACGATGAAAAGAGAGCAAAACAACTACGATGAAAAGAGTCGGTATGGTACGATGAGAAGAAAGAGGTCTTAAACTCTAAAAATAGAAAGCGAAAGTATTGTTTTTTAAAATTAGGGTTTTTTTAACTTTTGGAAAATGAAAAAATTAACCTCTCAATGGGTATAAATTTGAAGAAAAAAAAGAAAATAGATCACTTCGACTTGTTTCATGGCCGACATCACTCCAAACCAGATTCCACAGTTGCTTTATCCATGACAACCATGCGCGTTGTTTCGGCATTAGGCAACTCAATTTTCTTTGTTGTGCCGTTCCAAGCCATGATACTTATCTTTCATATCAATTGTTTCTAGATATATCTTGCGCATCTACTCTTGATGTGAAACTTCATGTGATACTTATCTTTCATAAATTTTTGTTAAATCACTTCTCATTATGCCATAACAAAAATATCTTATTTACCATCCTTGACCACACACAATCACTTTGCACAATTCAAATAGGGAAGGTTCAATTCATCAAAATTGAAAAACCAAAGAAAAAAAAAAACAGAACACTAGCTGAAAATTTGAACCCGTAAAATGTCGGCAGTTGTTATCCCCACCAATTAATAGCCTGACCTTGAACTCATTGGATAACTCATAATATTGACACCTTTCTACAGTGGAATCACCATTTACATTATCAGAAGGTTGGACACCACTTCGTTATTTGATTTGCAGAAAGACACATAAACACAGCTGCTACTATGAAATCAAAGATAATCAGCCCAAAGCTTCCACATATTCTGCGAGAATTGATCAGAGGTGAAACTCCCAAACATTGAATCCTTCCCCTGCAATTCATTCTAATCAATGTTGTCAAATAGTGGCTATAGCATAGCAAAATATGAACATGCCACTATTGTTCCGCGATAAACGATTTAATATAAAGTGCCGTCAAATAACAGATAGATAAGTGCTTTAGTGCTACGGCAATAACAGATAGATAAGTGCTTTAGTGCTACAGCATAACAAAATTTGAACAACCACTATTTTACGTGATCCACAATTGACAACCATGTTTCCAATTACTAGCCATCAATATAATTTATATTCCGGATGAATATAATAGTTATAGCACAAAGTTAAAGCTCATTCATAACATAACACTTCAAATGCAGTTTTGGTTCAAAATATACATGTATGAGGATCATATAAAAACTATTTCCAAATATTGTTTTTTTTTTTTTGCTATGACAACAAACAAGTCTCAAAGTCAATCATTAGATTATGTTGGTTTATACTTTTTTCGCCATGAAATGTCTTTCGCCATGGACAACTCTATATGACCATTTCCTCTCTTTTTCACACTATCATTGAACTCATTTCCAAGTGGATCACATAAGGGTTAAGACACTAACCTTAGTACAGCCTACATTTTAAATAATTTCATAATGTACATTAACTAATAAAACAATAAGATCAGTGAGAAGATTAAGATTAAACAATGAGAAGATTTTATGGCAAATTAATTGTAATCTTTTTGTAAATTGTTCTGACATGTGGTAGAATTACGAAAATTGAAAAGCTTCCACGCTTGTTTTTCTTAAGCAGAATTCCAAACTCAAATGCTGACAGCAATTTGAAAGAAAATGTGTTATGACTTATGACAAATATGCTTTATGAATATGATTCTTGTGTGAGAAAACATTAACACTAAATCTTCCTAAAAACAGAATAGTAAATTAAAACTCACATCTTCAAGTGCGCCGTCACAAGTCATAAAACTCCATCAAGAATGGGTAGCTAAATTGAAAAGGATTGCAATACTCAAACTATTGTGTTTACCGCCGGTTCAATTGTGGACCGGTGCTTAAATATCATCCAAAATTTTAATCACGGTCGACGACAATGTCCCCTTGAATGAAGAAGAAGCTCACAATTTTCCTCATCTATATTGCTAAGACAGTGACCTGATTAATGTTGTTGATAAAAACAAATAACAAATAGGTTAAGTTTTAAGGCACGCTCCGATTTTTACTTTTTTTTCCTTTCAAAAGCACGGACATCATACATGACACTGACACAGACACATTGACAATTTGAAAAAATAAATAAACATGATCACAAATATCATTGTCAGTGTCCAATACATATACAGACATAGACACACATTTTTTCAGAGGTGTCAGTGTTCCTGAGTTTCAAACTAGCACGGAACAAAACATCATGATGAAGAGTACATGAAATTTCTACTTCTGAAAAAACAAAGCAGGTATAATTGAAGTTTCTAACAATAAGTACAGATCCACAATGGACCTCCTATCAAAATAGTACTCCATAGCACAATAGCATGGAGAGTGAAGAAATCAGTGAGCAGTTAAGTGTGTAATCACAGAGACACAGTCCAGGTTCCCAGCACAGCCACAATATATAAAGCTGCGCCAAGAGAACAAAACACCAGATGTGTCAAAACATCAGAAGTACCTGCTTTATTCATCACTTTCTTAACTATCCATGCATATAAATTACAAACTAACTTTAATTTCACCCATCAAAGCTACAAAAGCTAACTCTAGAAACAACAACAAAATGCCTAGTTTTTCGAATGCTAATAAACTATAGAAATTTTAAGGTTTTTTTGGGGGGAAAAGGATAATAGATTGATGAAGTGGCAAAAAAAGCATCAGATGAGTAAGGTGAAAATCAAATCCTGTAAAAGGAAAACTACCATCAGCATAAAGCTGGGCAATTATCACAACAGGATCATCAACATGAATCTTCATTTGTTTTTCTTGCGCACAGTTTTCGTAATCAAAACAAAACAAAGAGCAGATCAAAACAAAACCGCGTGCAGCCCTGAGAGTGAGCGCTGCGAAAAATGCGGTGGTTCAGCCGCCATGATATGTTTCCAGATCTGAATATTGAAGACTCGTCTTCTCAGTGTTATTTCGCCAGATCAATTTATACCCGGCCCAGCATATATTGGAATTGCTAATCTCACTATTTATGAAAATCGAAATTATTTCTTTTATTCCGATCCTGCGCTTCACTCAAACACATTCAAATTGAGTCTGCAATATCTATCTCTTAAATATTTTGAAGAGAAAATATTTTTTCTTCTCTTAACTTTATTTTGGGATTCATTATCCTCTTTTAACTTTTAAAAAGTTCAATTCAATCCTTTAAGTCTTAAAAATAGTACGTGTGGCCTTCTGTCTCTCGTTAGTGAGAGTTTAGAACGAGTGTCTATGTGATATGGTTGATGTGTTACGTGACATTTACATGTAATATTTTTAACTTTTGTTCACAAAGTCCTCTTACACAAATACCTTTTTAACATCGTGCAGAGAGAGAACCTTAAAGCTTGAAGGCGAACCATTGCAAACAAGTTAGAAACTTTTTGTTCTCTTAAATCATTTGTTTCCATGTTTTTCCATTTGAGAAATTAGTGTTTTCTTGTAAACCGTTTGTTTGCATGTTATTCAATTTGAGAAATTAGGGTTTTGCATGTTTTTAATATGAGTAATTATGACATAGTAGAAATTAGTGTTTAAATAATAATCTTGATTTTGAATTGACTAGGTGAAATGGACGAGTACATAGTACTAAGAGTTCATGATAGTGGTGAATTCGTTGATAGTGATCTTATGGTGTATGAAGAAGGGCAAGTTGATGAGATAAAAATAGATGTTGACACTTGGAATGAGCTAGTAAGTTCACTGAAGTGTTTAGGTTATAGGAGTTTTGAGAAAATGTATTACAATGACCCGATATTTTGGATGTAACAATTGGTTGATGATGCAGAAGTAGCAGAAATAACTGATCTTTATAAGGTTCACTTAGATGAAGACATTTACATCCAACACACACTTGATCAACCTAAGTATATTGATGGACCTATAGAAGCATAATTAGAAAATGTTGGGAATGTCAATGAGGAGCATGATGTAGTTGAAGTAGTGCATGAAGAGGCTGTCAATGAAAGTGATAAGTTCAATGAAGCTGAGTTGGAGGCTAAGAAGGTTATGTTGGGGGTTGAGAAGGTTGTGTTGGAGGATGATAAAACTATTATGGAGACTGAACACTTTGAACAATTTGTGTTGGAGGTTGAGAAAGATAGTATGGAGACTGAGAAAGATGGTATGGAGGCTAGGGAATATGGTATGGAAAGTGGTGAGGCGGGTGATGGTCTAAGTAGTGATGATAGTGAGGATGAGTCGTACAATTATGATAGTGCTCTAGAGATAGATTTTAATGACTCTTCTAATGTGTATGATGATATAAAGGAAGATGAGTTGGCAAATATAGTTGAACAAAATGAAGAAAGAGATGAGGGTGAATAAAATGGGAGTGATAATGAAAGTGAAGGTCTAGTGGGTGGGTGTAACAATGATGATAGTTGTGGTGTTCAAAAAAAGAGTCTTCCAATGTTTAAGATGTAAAAGGACATGGTTGATTTCAAATGGGAGGTATGTGTGTACTTTAGTTCAAAAGATGATTTTAAGGAGACAATATCATCATATGTTGTCCATAGTGGTAGAAATATTAAGTTCACCAAAAAGGACAAGGTAAGGGTTGGGGTAAAATGCAAGGATGAATGTGATTGAGAAGCATATTGTGCCAAATTTTCAAATAAAGAAAGTTGGCAATTAAGGAAGATGAATGGTGTACATAGTTGCAACAGGGATTGCAACATGAAAATGATGACTACCAAGTGGCTGAGCAAGAGGGCTTACACCAACACATGGTCCCAGGAAAGCTACTCAAGGGTCTCAACATGTTTTCAACCTTACTCAACCAACTTCTCAAGGCTCTCAAAAAACACATGGTTCCAAGAAATCTACTCGGGGTTCCAAGCAATCAACATCAAGTGCGACTAACAAACAAGGAAGTTGTAACACCCCAAATCTACCCAACGTATATTATTTAAATCAGAGTGCGGAAAAGATAATCATACAAGGGATGTCACAATTTCTTCGCAAAACAACATGCATTTAGTCACAACTATACAGATACATAACACTTAGATCAAGGATGAACTTATAACAATACTTTTCAATTAAATCAACTAATCAACTAACCACTGAATCATAATTCTTCAATAGTAACAACAATACATCTTTTATTCAACCTCAAAATATTTCACAATATTTATTAATATTATTTAACTTCACTTAGCATCATTATTCAACTAAACCAACTTCATTAATCAACATGATCAAGTATTCACATTATTCATAAACTTCAATAATTTAAGCAACTACAACAAATTAAGCAACGTTCATCCCCCCGAGTGTTACGTATTAGAGCAATGACACCAATTCGAACTAACAGCAACTAACAACTTCATAATGCTACTTCAAACTTCCACGACTATCCTTGAGTACCTGCCCATTTCCCATGGTAGGGGAAATATAAGCAGAAGGGGTGAGATATTCAACAATATAAACAAGTGTATGATAAGTAATATGCTAGGATTAAATCATATAAAATTATCACGTCACAACAACTTCCCAATTAACAACAACACAAAACCACTTCACCGTTAGCAACAACATAATTCAATTCACAGTTAGCAGCAACATAATTTACTTCACAGTTAACAACAACATAATTTAAATGAGACGCAACAATGCATATGCATGTGGTACCAATAGAGCTTCCACTCTCTTCAATATTGCCAATTAATAGAGGCACAAGGCATAAGCCTTCTTCGCAATTCCGCCAATACAGGCCTTCACAAAGATGCAAATGTAATGCAACACTAACAACATATAACAACAACGAAAATTCACTTCACGAGGCATACTCCTATATCACTGTTATTACCAATAAATAGAGGTAAACATCGTCAGTGAACCATCCTGCAACTTCGCATCAAACAACAACAATATAATTGCAATATACACATCGCTAATAATTCACACAGAAAATCACAACACGACGTACTCAACATAATTTCACAAAACAAACCAATCACGATTACCTACTAACAAACACGAACTACCACGACAATTTTCAGTTAATTCCGAGCAACTAATTATACCGCTTATATTTACTAATCGGTATTGTTTCTGTCAATTTTTCATTATGCTACTAAATTCTAGATATATCTTACTCTGTTAAATATGCATAGATATACTAACTTAATCAATTAATTAATTCAACTAAATATATACTTCTATTTTAATTACCACTGACTCTGCAGTTTAATTACTTATGCTATAATCCATTCTACAACATGCTAAATCTACAAGCAATATTAACTATATTACATACTAATAAGTCTTCCTCTACACTGTTTATCTACAGCAACTTAATTGAATAACTAATTAGACTTAGCTATGTAAACATACATTCTATAGCTAATTTAATTCTTGTTTCTATAATCTACTGAATATACTATTTCACCAATATTACTAATAAGCCAACAGTTTATTCTACGGGACCCTATTGTACTAAATATGCTACTTCTAAATCATCTAAGTATACTATTTGGTTAAAATGATTAGAAATAACTCACAGGACAAAACAAGAAATGAAAAAGAACAAAACATGCACACAAGGAGTGAGGCGCCCACCCCATTTCCCTAGGGCGCCCGCCCTTTCTCTCTCCTCATCTAAGACGCTCGCCCTCACCCCCTAGGCTACAAGAGGCGCCCGCCTCCTACACCAGGTGGATCCCACAATCACATCTCATTATTCCAGGATTTCAATAATTATATTGCAGCAACTGGTTCAATTACACGATCGATTCAACAACAATAGTATTCCAACTTATATAAAATTCATCGTTTTGCAACATAAACCACACACAAATGAAACGAGATAATTCCATACAATTTCATCCCACATACCATTCATCATAAACCCGTTTAGAGAGTTAGAACCTCACCCTTACCTTGGATTGACGGTCTCTCTATAATTTCCGGTCGAATTCCGATTTGATTTTCCGGTCTACAATTCCTATTTCGGCGACAGTTTCCTCCAAACCCTTGTTCCTCTTTTCTTTCTCCCACGTACAACATTTTCCCAAAAATATTCACTAAACCCTTATAATTCTCCTTTTATATCTCTTATAATTAAATCCAACTTATAATAATAATAAGAAGAAGAAGAAGAATATTAATAATAATAATATATTGGATCTATTATTCACACCTCCACTAATCCAATTTAATTAAATAATGATCTCATATAATAATATTATTTCTAATATTATTTTCTACATTTTTTCATCCATCGATTAAATAACACCAACTTGCAAATAATATTCTAATAGTAATTCTCTGATTAAACCAACTAATCAACTAATACCCATAATTCGGCTCTTCTCCGAATAATTCCAATTAAATCAATAATATCATCCTTAATGTGATTCTTTTGGTTTATCCAACTAAAATCTGACTTAATAATTCAAATATGCCTCTTAAATAATAATACCGACAAATCCAATTACTCCGATTAATTTTCCAACTTCGACAATTCCAATAGATAATTCCTTATATAATTTAATTAAATAATTAATTAAATTCTGGACGTTACAACTCTCCCCCACTTAGGATATTTTCTTCCTCGAAAATCCATCAGACACAACCATCCTTAACATCACATTCGCAGCTAGTCCTTCGATTTAACAATTCAATAACAGTTTAAATCTAATATTTTATACTTCAATCTTCCAATTACTCTTGCAACATAATCGTCACCATTCTCCAACCATTCTAGCAATACCTTACAACAACATCTTACAAAATAGTAGCAACTACTACTCGCTTACTTTCTTGCACAACATGGTATCCTCACCTTAACAACATTCTCGTCGTAGTATCCACTACTTACTTACCATTAAGATAGCAAAACAATTTTATATCATCCAACATGGTTCGTCTACTATCAACAAGAGATTAAGGGTGATCAATTCCTCAATTTGTCAATAGATATCCGGCAACCATAATGGAGAATAAATCGTCGTCACTAACATTAACAGTATTCTTTTCCCAACTTGCACTCACGGTTCAAAGATCTCAAAAAATCCAACAACTTCTACAACTTTTAAAATCAATCCCAATAGTTCTACAACACGGCCTACTTAAACAACAACTTACTAAATTCCATCTCATATCAACTATCCTTTTCCAAGACTTTCCAACTTGTTAAACAACCAAAACCTTTAATCTGTATTACCTTCGAATTCGAGAAACAAAAAAGCTTCTACAACGTTTGCTCTGTATCCATCAGTAGCATACTAACCTCATATCTCTCAACCAAACACATCCGAGAAGCGAAGCTTCTCCCCCACTTAGATTCAACTTAATTCTTGCAAGCATTCAACCAAAAAGCAACAAGTACCGACAGTGTTTCACACGCTTGTCGCGTATGAAGGAAGTAAACAACATTAGACAACATTGGCCAAACAGACCGACCTGCTCTAATACCACTATTGTAACACCCCAAATCTACCCAACGTATATTATTTAAATTAGAGTGCGAAAAAGATAATCATACAAGGGATGTCACAATTTCTTCGCAAAACAACATGCATTTAGTCACAACTATACAGATACATAACACTTAGATCAAGGATGAACTTATAATAATACTTTTCAATTAAATCAACTAATCAACTAACCACAGAATCATAATTCTTCAATAGTAACAACAATACCTCTTTTATTCAACCTCAAAATATTTCACAATATTTATTAATATTATTTAACTTCACTTAGCATAATTATTCAACTAAACCAACTTCATTAATCAACATGATCAATATTCACATTATTCATAAACTTCAATAATTTAAGCAACTACAACAAATTAAGCAATGTTCATCCCCCCGAGTGTTACGTATCAGAGCAATGACACCAATTCGAACTAACAGCAACTAACGACTTCATAATGCTACTTCGAACTTCCACGACTATCCTTGAGTACCTGCCCATTTCCCATGGTAGGGGAAATATCAGCAGAAGGGGTGAGATATCCAACAATATAAACAAGTGTATGTTAAATAATATGCTAGGATTAAATCATACAAAATTATCACGTCGCAATTAACACATCACAACAACTTCTCAATTAACAACAACACAAAACCACTTCACTGTTAGCAACAACATAATTCACTTCACATTTAGCAACAACATAATTCACTTCACTGTTAACAACAACATAATTTAAATGAGACACAACAATGCATATGCATGTGGTACCAACAGAGTTTCAGCTCCCTTCACAATTGCCAATTAATAGAGGCACAAGGCATAAGCCTTCTTCACAATTCCGCCAATACAGGCCTTCACAAAGATGCAAATGTAATGCAACACTAACAACATACAACAACAACGGAAATTCACTTCACGAGACATACTTCTATATCACTGTTATTACCAATAAATAGAGGTAACCATCGTCACTAAACCACCCTGCAACTTCGCATCAAACAACAACAATATAATTGCAATATACACATCGCTAATAATTCACACAAAAAATCACAACGCGACTTACTCAACATAATTTCACAAAACAAACCAATAACGATTACCTACTAACAAACACGAACTACCACGACAATTTTCGGTTAATTCTGAGCAACTAATTATACCGCTTATATCTACTAATCGGTATTGTTTCTGTCAATATTTCATTATGCTACTAAATTCTAGATATATCTTACTCTGTTAAATATGCATAGATATACTAACTTAATCAATTAATTAATTCAACTAAATATATACTTCTATTTTAATTACCACTGACTCTGCAGTTTAATTACTTCTACTATAATCCATTCTGCAACATGCTAAATCTACAAGCAATATTAACTATATTACATACTAATAAGTCTTGCTATTGCACCTCTACACTGTTTATCTACAACAACTTAATTGAATAACTAATTAGACTTAGCTATGTAAACATACATTTTATAGCTAATTTAATTCTTGTTTCTATAATCTACTGAATATACTATTTCACCAATATTACTATTAAACCAACAGTTTATTCTACGGGACCCTACTGTACTAAATATGCTACTTCTAAATCACCTAAGTATACTACTTGGTTAAAATTATTAGAATTAATTTAATACTACTTGGTTAAAATGATTAGAAATAACTCACAGGACAAAACAAGAAACGAAAAAGAACAAAACATGCACACAAAGAGTGAGGCGCCCACCCCCATCTCCCTAGGGCGCCCGTCCTTTCTCTCTCCTCATCTAAGACGCTCTCCCTCACCCCCTAGGCTACAAGAGGCGCCCGCCTCCTACACCAGGTGGGTCTCACCACCACATCTCATTATTCCAGGATTCCAATAATTATATTGCAGCAACTGGTTCAATTGCACAATCGATTCAACAACAATAGTGTTCCAACTTATATAAAATTCATCATTTTGCAACATAAACCACACACAAATAAACCGAGATAATTCCATACAATTCCATCCCACATACCATTCATCATAAACCCGTTTAGAGAGTTAGAACCCCACCCTTACCTTGGATTGACGGTCTCTCTATAATTTCCGATCGAATTCCGATTTGATTTTCCGGTCTACAATTCCTATTTCGGCGGCAGTTTCCTCCAAAGCCTTGTTCCTCTTTTCTTTCTCCCGCGTACAACGTTTTCCCAAAAATATCCACTAAACCCTTATAATTCTCCTTTTATATCTCTTATAATTAAATCCAACTTATAATAATAATAATAATAATAATAATAATAATAATAATAATATTAATATTAATATTATTAATAATAATACTAATATATTGGATCTATTATTCACACCTCCACTAATCCAATTTAATTAAATAATGATCCCATATAATAATATTATTTCTAATATTATTTTCTACATTTTCTCATCCATCGATTAAATAACACCAACTTGCAAATAATATTCTAATAGTAATTCTCCGATTAAACCAACTAATCAACTAATACCCATAATTCGGCTCTTCTCCGAATAATTCCAATTAAATCAATATTATCATCCTTAATGTGATTCTTTCGGTTTATCCGACTAAAATCCGACTTAATAATTCAAATATGCCTCTTAAATGATAATATCGACAAATCCAATTACTCCGATTAATTTTCCAACTTCGATAATTCCAATAGATAATTCCTTATATAATTTAATTAAATAATTAATTAAATTTTGGACGTTACAGAAGTCATGCAACATCAACACTAAAAAGGCCAAGTAAGTTAGGTGTTAAGAGGCCATCAACATCTTTTGTTCCTCCTGGACCAACTATAAGACTAACTGCGACCAAGAATGTGATTAACCCAACTACAAGGAAGACAACTC
Source organism: Vicia sativa (assembly GCA_021764765.1). Taxonomy (NCBI): domain Eukaryota; kingdom Viridiplantae; phylum Streptophyta; class Magnoliopsida; order Fabales; family Fabaceae; genus Vicia; species Vicia sativa. The sequence continues at coordinate 302,417,982 of CM038792.1, read as the reverse complement.
CAACTAAGAGGACAACATCCAAGAAAAAATTAGATCTATTTAGGATATCATTTTGAGTTGTTGTCATTTTATGAATGGTCTAAAGTGATATTTGGAACCAACTACTATCATTTTGTGTTATGCATATGTATGTCCTTTTAAATTGTTGTCATTTTGTGTAATTGATATGAATGCCATTTTGAACAAATTTATGTCAATGACAATTATGTGTTATGTTGAAATTCTGTGAATTACAAGTTTTTTTGTTAATGCATAATTGAATAATTGAACAATGTTACAATGAACAACTGAACTGATACAATTGAAATTATGTGTTTAAGCAAAAAATTGATAAAATTGAACCTATATAACTGAACAATTGAATAATCTTACAACAATTAACTGATCCAAACCAAAGCATTTCACTAGAACATAAAAAATCAGAACTGCTACAAGGTTCAACTATTTTGGAATACAGAAAAAACCAGAACATAAACATTTCACTACTTCTTAAATATTTCAATTCATCATGAACAATCCCATAATTTCCGCACCTAAAATAACAAACATCATCCAACATTTTTTCAACTTTAGAATCTTGTTCATCTCATTTTGAAGCTAAGTCATCTCCTTCCTTAATTCTTCATTTGTCAACCTAACTTTATCAATCTCCATTGTTGCATCATCCAATTTCTTTGATAACTTTTCCAATCTAGACATTATAATTTCCTCTTTGTCATATTGAGCTTCCTCATAAAATCATTCAAAATACCCACACCCATGCCGCCTATGTAATATCTCGTATTCTCATAAATTCTCAGTTGTATACCAATTGTTGTCGGTTGAAAAAAACTGAGTTCCTAAGTGCTCTATTAGTTGTCAGTTGAGGTTAATAGAGTAATTAATGAACTCAAAAGAGATCAATTTTTAATAAAAGAGACTTAACATTATTAACTTTTTTTGGAAAAGCAAAGATATTATTTAACAAATCCCAACACAAGAAGTACATAGGATAAAACACCGTTACACAAGTCCCTTTCTCCAAAAACTACCTTCCCATATCCTACCACATCCTAATGAACCAGAAACCGAATCACAATATTATATAACCAATACAAAATTAGACAGAGGTAAATATGCACCACAGATACAATTATGGTATAACTAACTGCTACGATCCATATGGACACTGCAAAATCTCCAATCCAGTTGCACTAACTACATTCAACAAAGGCATAACCATCCCCCAGGATAATAATTTATATGAGGCACTTCAACAGATCTATTATGATCAAAATGATTCAGATTCCACCACCTGTCTGCACAACCAACGCCGCCTAGCAGAGAATGATCTTGGGATTTAAGAACCAATGAGACATATTGCATTTTGCATACTCATCTTTACTGCAAAACCAATTCCAAGAGACTCTTTGCACTTCATCAAAAACCTTCTCGATCAAATAGAGTTTATTTTTGAATATGCAATGATCTTGCGCTTTCCAAATACACCAAATACATGCAAACCAAATCACCATGGCCTTGTTTTATGCTTTTTTTACCTCCGTCGGAGAAAAAACCGAATTGCTCGAAATGCTCACATCCATCTTTATGCAACATTGTCAGACTTCTTAACCACTTGAGAACTTGATCCCACACACTAGCAAACAACGGGCATACAAAGAAAAGATGGGAAACCAATTCTTCCTGACTGTAACTGCTTGCACATGACGTATTCTTTGAACCTAATATTCCTCTTCCGAATAAATTAACTTTGGTTGGGAGTCTATTTTTTGATTCTCTATTTTTAGGATTGGCTTTATGTTTGGTAAAAATAATATAGCAGTAATAGGTTAAAAATGATTTATAACTTGTAAGGAGAAAATAGGTTGAAGTTCTATTTAATGATAAAACATGTTGTGTTGAAATATTTCAACATTTGGAACAATATGTCGAAGAGGATGTCGAGACATCACACATCAGACATCACGCTGCTGAATTGTCAAAGTTTGTTATAGTTATATTTTAAATTATGCAGAATATTTCGGGAATATTATGCATCATATGTGGCGTGATCTTGAAGGCATTTGTGGAGGTCCAAGAGCTAAGGAGAAAAATCAGCAAGGACCTTGATTGTAGCAGAAGTTATCTGTAACACCCCAATTCTACCCCTCGTAATTAATAATAAAATCAGAGTTTCAAAATTTCATTCAACAAAAATTGAGGCATCACATATTCGCATTTTCATCACTTTGCATTATAATGCACATCGCAAAAATCAAAAGTCGGATATACCGATTCATAACATAATTCATCATATACACATATGACTATTCACAGCACAGCGGATGTGTTCACAAAATATACATAACATCATGTTATCATCAATACATAAAGTTATAACATCATAAGATAGTATACATAAACTATCCTATCAAAATAATAACGTCGCCCAAATCCCGAGTGTTACTACGATCAGAGCAGAGCGACTCAAAATAAAGAGACTCGAGCTAATCCTCATCATCCTCGTGGATCACCTGCACGTTACCAATATAAAGGCAACGACGAAACAAGTAAAGGGTGAGATACTCCAAAACATATAATTAAAGGCATCATAAAATATATAAGTAGTTTTGGAATTATAATTGATATAAGTTAATAAGAGTATGTCAACATGTATTAAAAGCTTACATACTTTAAATTAGCATTTAGTGTATAAAATTAACACTTTAACTTCGTCACATAATCATTATACTCGCATCAATACAAAGTATCATATATCATCGCAATTCAACATCATCCATCAATTAAAACCCAACGCCAAACAACTCAAACATAAACATAACCGACTCCATGAGACACGACTATGTTATGCATGTGGTACCCGTCACTTTGTCCAGAGTTAGGAACACTTGGCATAAAGCCCATCGTCGCTTGGCATAAAAGCCCTCGTCGCCAATGCAATGTATGTGACTCGACAATAAAGACAACACAACAACACATCATCATCGCTCATAAAAATTGACATAAAGTCCATGTCGCCATATTTATCCACATCAAGATAAACATATCATCGCATCGCATATCATCAAGTATTCATTAATAAATACACCGTCGCAAACATCATGTTTAATCACACCACATCATTTTCAATTAATTCACCAAATTCCAAAAACAGAAAAATAGTCAAAACACCAATAATCGCCGCGAAAGCCATTCTTAATAACCGGCATTAATCATAATCGTCAACATCGCAATCGGATTGTCCATACGTGTCTTAAATCGACTAAAACGCAATCCAATTCAATTTAACCGTAATTTGGCCTATTTCGGGTCGTCTTGTAAAAACTCGTAGTTTCGAAAATCTAACCTCACCACTATGTTCTACACGTCGAACTTAGCTAGCACGTCAATTTTCGTTGAATTCAGAGCAACTTGCTCCGTCGCCGAATTTACCAAAATCGGAAAATCGGAACATAATCGGGTTCTAAATTTAATCGGCTAACTTATGTCCTAATTATATTTTATTAATATAAACTATTACTATGTGAAATTGGAGAATTTTGAACAAACAGAGGCTAGCTTAGAAAAATTATGCAGAAAACAGAAAAACAGAGCATATAGAAAACGCATAAAAAAATTTTATTTTCCTTCCCCTGCAATGAGGGACGCACGTCCCAGCTTGTGCCATGATTGGAGGCAGGGGCCTTGGAGTGGGGGAAGGCCGCCCCTCAAGCTGAGGTGGGAGCCTCCCCCTTGCTTCATGGTTCACTCGTCTTCTTCCTTGGTTCAACATACAGGCAGCAGTTTTCTGGTTTTTCGAAGTTTTCTTATTTCCATTTTTATACTTCTAGTTCCTATAAGCTAACAATGAAACACCCAATAATCCATACTCCTAACTCAACCTTTCTAAGTTATTTTAACAATCAACCAACCAAAACTCAAGAATTAACCTATCAATTTTTCCTAAATCCAAAATATATCTATCAAACCCTAACTATATGGAAAGGAAAATCAAACCCCTTACCTCAAGTGATTGGATGATTCTTGATGATCCAACAAAATCCAAACTTTGCTCTTCTCTTGCTCTTCTTCTTCTTCTTCTTCTTCTTCTTCTAAAACCCTCTCTTTTTCTCTAGGTTACTAAGTTTGGTTTTTGGTGTTGTAAATGGAAAGAAAATGAGGAAAAGTGTTTTATAATGGTGTATTCTTACTAGCCAAGGGTGTAAACCCAATCTTACAAAATTAATCCTCACACCCCTATCTATTCTTATTAATTAACACACTAATAATATCTAATAATATTATTAATTCAATTAATTAAAATAATTTCGGGGAATTAAATATCGGTCCGAATAATATTTTACCGAACCGAACGGAATGTCACCAAATATATTACTAGATATATCAATTAATATAAATATTCTCGTCGCCAAAACAATCGTCAAATGGTAACTCAAAAATATTAATATAATATAATATTAAATAAAACGGGGCGTTACAACTCTCCCCCACTTAAAAAGTTTCGTCCTCGAAATTACCTGACTCAAAAAGCTCGGGATAGAATCCCGCATCTTACTTTCTAACTCCCACGTCGCGCTTTCACCAGCTGCTCCTATCCAAACAACTTTGACCAATGAAATCTCTTTGCCACGAAGAGACTTTATCTCACGATCCTCAATACTTAAAGGCATCGTTTCCACTGTAAGATTTTCTCGAACTTGAATATCATCCATCTCAATCACATGCGAAGGATCCGGAACATACTTCCGAAGTTGCGACACATGGAATACATCGTGCAAATTCGAAAGATTTGGCGGTAACGCCACCCTATAAGCCACTTTTCCCACTTTACTAGTAATTTGGTAAGGACCAATAAAGCGAGGAGTTAGCTTCTTCGACTTCAATGCTCGCCCAACGCCGGTTGTAGGAGTAACTCTCAAAAATACATGATCACCATCTTGAAATTCCAAGTCTTTTCTCCTTTTATCATGATAACTCTTTTGTTGACTTTGAGAAATTCTCATCTTTTCTCTAATCATCTTCACCACCTTAGTAGTCTCTCTAACCAATTCGGGTCCAAGCACCACACTTTCACCCGAATCGTGCCAACACAAAGGAGTTCTACACCTCCAACCATACAAAGCGTCAAACGGTGTCATTCCAATACTAGCATGAAAATTGTTGTTATAAGTAAACTCAATCAAAGGAAGATATGTATCCCATGAACCACCATGTTCAAGAATACAAGCTCGTAACAAGTCTTTCAATGATTGAATCGTCCTTTCCGTCTAACCATCAGTTTGAGGATGATAAGCCGAACTCAACCTCAACTTAGAGCCCAAAGCCTCTTGCAAGCTTTTCCAAAATTCAGAAGTGAACCTTGGATCTCTATCCGGAACAATACACAAAGGAATACCATGTAATCTAACAATCACATGCGTATAAATCTTCGCGAACTTCGATACGGGATAAGTGATGTTAATAGGAATAAAGTGAGTCGACTTTGTAAGCCTATCAACAATCACCCAAATTGCATCGTGTCCTCTTGGTGTATTCGGTAACCCCGTTACGAAATCCATAGAAATGCTATCCCATTTCCATTATGGGATCTCTAACGGTTGCATCAACCCTGCAGGTTTTTGATGCTCCACTTTAGACTTCTGACAAGTCAAACAAGCATAAACAAACTGGGCCACCTCTCTTTTCATGCCCGACCACCAAAATAGTTTCCTTAAATCTTTTCTTCCAAGATCATTCTCTTTAAATCCACATCATTGGGAATACAAATCCTATCTCGGAACCTCAAAACACCCTGAGCATCCAAATTGAAATCTTCACTTTCAGTTTGTCCAATACTAACCAACAAATCAACAAGTTTCACATCAAGCTTCTGAGCTTCCCTAATGCTATCAAGGAAATCATTATTGATTTTCAACATTTCCAAGATAACACTCTTCGGCGTCACTTCTATCACAAGACTCATATCTCTAAATTGTTCAATCATTTCCAACTCCTTCATCATCAAAAGTGACATATGCAAAGTCTTTCGACTTAAAGCATCGGCCACCACATTCACTTTACCAAGATGGTAAGTCAATCCAAAATCATAATCTTTCAACAATTCAAGCCACCGCCTTTGCCTCATATTAAGCTCTTTTTGATCAAACAAGTATTTCAAGCTTTTATGGTCACTAAATACTTCAAATCTAGAACCATAAAGATAATGCCTCCAAATCTTAAGCACAAAAACAAACGCTGAAAGTTCCAAGTCGTGAGTAGGATAGTTCTTCTCATGAACCTTCAACAAAAATTTCTTCACACTTGACATCCCACACAAAAGCAGCTCCTTTACAAGTCAACTTTGTCAAAGGAAGTGCCAACTTAGAAAAACCTTCAATGAACCTTCTGTAGTAACCATCCAAACCTAAGAAACTTCTAATCTCAGTAACAGACTTAGGAGTTCCCCATCTTAACACATCATCAACCTTAGAAGGATCAACCGCAATGCCATCACCAGAAATGACATGCCCAAAAAAGCTCACTTCACTTAACCAGAACTCACACTTTGACAACTTAGCATACAACTTCTTCTCTTTCAGAACTTCTAACACAATGCGCAAATGTTCTGCGTGCTCTTCTTCCAATTTAGAATAAACCAGAATATCATCAATGAAAACAACCACGAAATGATCCAAGTAAGGATGGAAAATACGATTCATGTACTCCATGAATACTCCCGGTGCATTAGTGACACCGAAAGGCATCACCGAATACTCGTAATGTCCATACCTCGTCCTGAAAGCAGTTTTCTGAACATCTTCTTCTTTCACCCTTATTTGATGGTAACCCGATCTCAAATCAATCTTGCTAAACATGCGAGCGCCTACTAATCGTTCCATCAAATCATCAATTCAAGGAAGTGGATACCTGTTCTTGATAGTCACTTTATTCAACTGACGATAATCAATACAAAGTCTCATGCTACCATCTTTCTTCTTTACCAATAACACAGGAGCTCCCCACGGTGACACACTTGGTCTAACAAACTTCTTCTCGAGTAAATCTTCTAATTGGCTCTTCAATTCTGCTAACTCAGATGCGGACATCCTGTATGGTGCCATAGAGATAGGTCTGGTACCAGGGACAAGATCCACAGAAAATTCAACTTCTCTTTTTGGAGGTGCACTAGGAATCTCAAACAAGATCCACCACAAAGTCTCTATCAAAGATTGATAAAGGGAAACTTGCACACACAAAAGAAGTAGTAACCGTTCCCTTAGCCGGAACTTCAACCACCATATCTCTATCTAGAGATGACAAAGTGAGACCCAATCTCTTTAAACAATCAGCAGTAATAAAACAGTGAGTAGCACCAGTATCAATAATAGTAATAAGAGGAATGCTATTAATGAAACTAGTACCTCGAACAAGACCATCTTTGTTTACCGTTGGAGCACCCAACAAAGCAAACACCTTCCCCTCTCCTTGAGTTCTCTTAGGCTTCTTACATTGAGAACTAATGTGACCTCCCTCGCCATAATTAAAACAGACCACATCCTTATGCTTGCAATCACGAGTCACATGACCCACTTCTCCACATCGGAAACATCTCACCTCATCCTCCTTAGCCCTCACATCACTTCGACAAACATTACTTTTGTGGCCAGGTTTCCCACACTTGTAACAAACAATACTAGTAGGAGCATCTACCCCACTAGTCCTCTGCCCTTGAAACGCTTTCTATTTCCCTTTACCAGCTGGAGTATCATATGGTTTCCCACGGCTCTGTTGACCCTTGTTTCTCTTATCAGACATAATCTTATAGTGTGCATTACTGTCATGACATCATGTTTGAGCTGATAAATTGGATTATGTTATGAAGCAGAATATTCCTAAAAAGAATCTTTTGTAGAATTGTAACAACTTACTTGTTGTTACTTGGAGCCCAAATTAGGGAGACATACTAGGGAGAATTTATAGGAGAATCTGTTGCAGATTTGTTGATTCTCTATTTGTTGTTATAACAATATGGAGATAGTTGTGGAAAATAGTTTGGAGCAGATTTAGCAAGCTATTTTGGAGAATATTGTGGGGCATTTTTATCTGCAGTTTGTTATGTTAGTTTGTTATGATTTGAAGGCTCAATTCTAGTTGAGTAATAGGTTATAAATAGAAGCTTTGTAACCTAAGTTTAAGCACCAGTCGAATTTAGTAATGATGTAGTTTTTAGGGCTGAGTCTGTAACAACTCTCTAGGAGAGTTGGTTTGTAAGTGAACCACCCGGATTGTGGGATGGTCACTACTTTGTACCTCAAAGCCTGTAGGCAAGAGGATTATTTTACTCACTAGAAGTTGTGAAGAAACAAGTGTAGTTGTGTCATTGGAAGAAGTTGTGAAGCAATTCCAAGTTTGGTTTGTGTCAGTTGAGTGACTGTTTTATATTGTGTTTGAAGTGTGGTATCTTCAAACTGTTTTAGTTGTGTTTGGAGTGAGTATCTCCAAGATGATTGTGTTAGGAGCCAAGCAGTTGATGTAGTTGCTGGTGTGATAGTAGTTGATAGACATCACTAAGGTGATTAGAAGTGAGCGGGGGTTCTCATATCTAAGTGTGGTATCTTAGGTATAAGGGTCATTGGTTAGTCTAATTAAGTGAGGAGTGTAAATAATGTGGTTTCCCTCTGAATTAATACTGCTGATAATGAACTTCATTCTTGGCTTGGTATGCCCCCAGATGTAGGTTGGTTAGAACCGAAATGGGTTAACAATTCCTTGTGTTCTTTAGTTTCCTGCATTTTAATTGTAATTCTACCTTGTCTATTTTATAATGTCGGATCAGATGTCATGACATCCTGATTCTGCCCAACCAGAATTTCAATTGGTATCAGAGCAGGCATCCTATTTGTTTCTGGATGAGATCCATGGGGGATACTTTTTGGTTGCGCACAAGGTAGAAGATTGTTTGAACAAGGAGTGTTCATATGTATGGTCCCTATAAGTGGAGGATGGACCTATGTGTGGAAATCTAGACCAACCTGACCAGAACCTGTACCTTCTTGAAGAAAGAAGATAAAGATATCGGAGCAAGAAAGTTAAATTCAAAGACTTCATGCGGGAGTAAGGATTTTAAATTTTATTGTTCAGCCTATAATCAACACAAAGAAAAGATTGTCAAAACATTCACGCGGGAGTGAAGTTGTTGATAAGGTAACTTCTGTGCTTATGCGTTTCCATATTGGTCAGGATATTGGTTGGGTCTAATTTGTTTCTTGGTGGAGAGGAAATCTTATTGTAGGGTTGATTTATTTTCAATCCTTATGTGTTATGCTCACAAGTTAATTATGGAGTAAGCATTACATTCTGTTGAAGTATGGCTATATTCTGCTACATAGCCTCTGATGCAACCCCTATAGTGAAAGAAGAATCCTAGGGTTATTTTTATCAACAAAATATTTTGGCAGATTATTACAACTACATTAAAAGTGTCAAAGATACTTGAGATCCTCTCAAGTCCACTCATAAAGGCATGTATTAATTGAGTTGATGAGTGTCAATTGATCAATTATTCTCATATGCATTTGCAAATTATTTGGAGACCTTGAAGACCATCAAGGATGATATGTTCCAAGGAAGTGGAACAAATGTTCTATAGGATGTTTGAACATTATTACTGGTATGCAGCTACCAGTTGAAGAACAGATGTTCTGGGTGCTAAACAAATGTAGTGTGAGTACATATGTTTGGAACCTGCTCCTGATCTGGAAGAGGAGACATCTGCTTATCAGTTGATCAGGACATGATCAACATGTTATTATACTCCAGATGTCAGTTTATTTCTGACCTATGCTTATGGGAGTATCAAAGTAAAGCTCAATGCAAGTAAGAAGACCCATAAAGGTACTTCCTTCAGTCCCCTTATGAGAAATTAAGATGAGCTTCTATCTGGTACATTCTTCTGATCAAAGGAACCAAATATGTGAAGAGTTGTTCATAACCATAAAACATATTTTGTTTGGAGCTGAATACTCTGTCTTAACCATAGTGAATTATAGTCATGAATATTGAATGCTCTAAATATTGTCCAGGTAGGGTATTGTCAAGATGAATCAAGGAAGACAAATTATCTTAAAGAATCTGCATACTTTTGTGTTATTCAATGATTAAGTCTATTCCAGAAACCTAGTTGAGGGAATCTCTTCTGCAGGTACAGACTATGGCATCCATCATCTCAAAATCAGAATGAGAATTTGAAAGCTTATTGAGATGTGGATCATATTTTTCCTTGATATGTAAATTGTTTGGATGTAAAGCTGACAGTTGCAGTGCTTCTTGTGTTCCCCCCAAGTGTTATGAATAAGGAATTATGGATGTTACCCCCAGAACCATAATGGATGATGTCGTATCAAATGTTGAAACATCATCTTATTGTCTTCTATCATGAGAAGTATGTATTGTTGCCAAGAAGTAAATATAAGTGTTAAGATGTAATCAGTCAGAATGATCTAATGTGAGTAGTTAATCCTAATTGACTAACTGATAGGTACTTTGATGGGAGACTAAGTACTTATTAGATGTGCAGCCTGAATGAAAAATTCATATACTCTGTGGGAGCTGAGTATCTGTACGAAGAATTCATGGCCTAGTGTGAACTAAATATCAATATTAAAGTTCACTATTATCTTCACAAGCTTTGGATGTGTGGCAATGTTATCTAGTGATCCATACATATGCTATTAAATATCTTGATGGGAGCTAGATATTTATGTGATAACTGTGTGGAGATCTGAATCAAGAAGATATGAAGATTGTGATGTATAAGAGATAATGTTCCACATGAAGATGTAACATCACAACTGTTGAAAACACCAGAGATTGAAGAAGGCAGATAAGATTCAGACTTATCTTTTGAAGACGTACCTATGGTTATACACATGGTTAACAATGAGGTTTCTTCTACTACAAGTTACAAAGTGTGGCCATCTGAATCTTGTGTAGCAAGCAAACTAAGGATTCCTAATTTGGAAACTGTGGAAAATTCCAAATAAAGAATTATTCAAGTATAATGAGGACCAACATAAAAAATGTTCTTATTTTGTGTATCTCAGGGGGAGTAAGGGGTATTGAGATCAGCAAAGGTAGTGTAATTCTGCTTCTAATCATATGGAAAGTCTTCTAAAGAATAATATTTTCAAGCCAGGAGAACAATGTCGAACAAGAAATCAGGACATATCTCAAGACATGTTTTATCCTTAAAGACCAGCAGGGATAGTTCTTAAACTTTTCATATAAGACATGTATTGATGGTGTGTATCACGTGTTCTGACTTGGTGCATGTTTTGGAAATTGTCAGTTCCAAAATAAATAGGTTGTATTAAAGGCATTCATTGCCTTCGGCCAGTGCATAAATTCACCTGATGCGGTTCTTATTGAAGTAACGTTTCTTGACCAAGACAATTGTTACAGTCTAGGCACGTTATTTTTGTTGCTCATGTATTTAGAGTGTATTTTTCTTCTCTTCACTTCGTGTTGTGTCTTCGTTTGTTTTACTCTCATGTTCCTCGTTCGAATATGGGTAAGTTTAGAGTCTGTGAAGGTTATGCTTGTCAACTTGTGGCGAACATAGGGAAAAGGGTAGTGTTTAGATGTTGTTAAGTCTGAGGTCACTCTTTGCGGCTGTTTTTGCAAAGATGTTGAATAGGATGTTCTATTCTGAGTCTGTTTGTTCTTGCAGTTTGTGCAAGCTTTTGTTTCATGTCCTATATGACATCCTGAGTTTGCTAGCTCCAGAATTTCATGTATATTATGCCATATAAATGTATTTGTGTTATTTTTTGATAGAAAAAGGTCAAGACACAACCAACTCAAACTACTACAATTCAAACTGATGGAGATGTTACATCTCAAACTAATGGAAATCCAACTGATGCCACTCAAACTGTTGCAAGTCAAACTGATGCCATTATAACTACTGCAAATCAAAATCATGCCACTTCAATTGATGCCACTCAAACTGATGCAAATCAAACTGATGCCATTCCAACTGCTACAAATCAAAATCATGTCACTCCAAATGATGCAACTCAAACTGGTGCCTTTCCAAACGATGCCACTCAAATTGCTGCAAATCCACATGATGCCACTCAAACTGCTGCAAATCCATATGATGCCACTCCAACTGATGCAACTCAAACTTATGTCATTCCAAATGATGCAACTCAAACTACTGCAACTCAAACTGATGTTTCTCAAGTAACTGATTACTTTGATGACATAACTGATGACATAATTTCAAGCCTCCCGGACATCACCACATCTCATGCACCTGCTGAAGTACGCAAAGCTACCAAAACAGCAAAAAAAAGGGGGAAGAGGTTAATCCATTGAAAAAGAGGTATAGTGAGAGAATTAAGATCAACTGCTTTATAAAACCAAAACCATTCACAGGGTCTGGTTCAAATAGTGACCAACCCATGTCTCTGACAAATGAAGAAGAGGGAAGAGGTTCACAACGAGCAAGAAAGAAACTTAGGAAATAGAATGTTATGACTTTATTATTAATATGTTATAATTAGTATGTTGGAACCTTTTAAGTGTTTTAAATATGCTCAGACCTTATGTATTGTCCAATGTTATGTGTACTACATTTTGTATAAGGTTTATGGCTAATGTAAGGCTTATGTATAATGCTCAGACCTTATGTAATATCTACTACATTTTGTGAAAGGATTATGCCTAATGTTGTGTACTGAATTATTCCTTCTGTCATTATTATGCCTTCTATCATTATTATGGCTTCATTTCAACATTTATCAACTCACTAAAAACATCATATTACATAACTTGTAAACGCAACTATCTGATATACAACAACATATTACTTTGAAAACAAAATATTGCATTAATAAACTTAACAAAATATTACATAACTTATAACAACAAAATCCATGATAACATTTATAACAAAATTACATATTACAAAATCCACCAATTCCTAATTCAACACTTTTTTTACATAAACTTGTACACCATTTCCAACAAAATCCAACACAACCATAAGGCCAGTTTCATTTGAAAAAATTTCTTCTGCATAATGGAAAGTTTCAACTTGGCTTTTTCTAGCTTTTTTTTTTGTCAATTCAAACTTCACCAATGCCATATCACATTTTTTGCATTCACCAGTATCCCTCTTTGTGCATTCATTCATGGCTTGAGAAAGTTCATCATCCCATATAAACAAGTCACAATAATTCAGATTCTGCAAACACAAAACACATATAATTTAATGGCATAAAAATTGTATTCAAACTATATACGTAAATTACGAAACTCCTTACCCCGACATTACGATATTTCTAAAACTTCTTATTTCTATTTTACACTATATTCGCGACCACATCTTCATAGGCCGACGACAACCACACTTGGGAATGCTTGAAATCTCATAGGAATTGCTGCTTCCATGGTTGTTACTTGGATCCATGTCTTGCAGTTGACGAAGTAGAAGACGAAAACGTAACCCTAGGCTAGTTGACAATGAAGGGAATGATGAATTGGTGACGAAGTAGAAGACGAAAAACTTAACATAGGTTTTCTGAGTTTTGAAATGGAAAAAATGGAGCTAGGGACAAAGAAGAAGAGGTGATGTCATTCCAACAAGGCAAATGTAACAGACACGTACGATGGTAAGTTGTGATCTTAGGTATGTAAGTTCCAAAATATATGGATTGGCTAAATTATAATAAAACAAATAATAGCATCAACAATGATTTGTACAGTAGGATTCTCAACTTATAATCCTATCTAGAATTCCTTAACATGTTGTGTTGAAGAAGTTCAACATCTGGAACAACATGTCATATGCGATGTCGAGACATCAGACATTAGGACATCACGCTACAGAAACTGTTAAGTTGTTACAATTATGTTTTAATTAGTGCAGAATATTTTGGGAATATTATGCATCTTATGTGGCGTGACTTTGCAGGCATATGTGGAAGTCCAAGAGCTAAGGAGAAAGATCAGCAAGGACCTTGATTGTAGCAGAAGTTATTTGCGTATTTGTTTCTGCAGAAGTTTGTTTCTGCACAAGTTTGTTACATCTTATGCTGTTATTTTGAAGGCCCAAATCCAGTTGGGTAATAGGTTATAAATAAGCAGTTGTAACCTAGTTTTAGTAAGCTAGCTGGTTTTAGAAAGATGTAGTCTTTAGGGTTAGCCATGTAAGTGAACCACCCGAATTGTGGGATGGTCACTAATTTTTACCTCGAAGCTTGTAGGCAAGAGGATTGTTTTTACTCACTCAGAAGCTATAAAGAAATGAGTGTAGTTATGTCCTTGGAAGAAGCTGTGAAGCAATTCCAAGTTTGGTTTGTGTCACTTGAGTGACTAGTTTAGATTGTGTTCGAAGTGTGGTATCTTCAAACTATTTTAGTTGTGTTTGGAGTGAGGTATCTCCAAGATGATTGTATTAGGAGCCAAGCAGTCAATGTTGTTGCTGGTGTGATAGTAGATGATAGACATCACTGAGGTGATTGGAAGTGAGTGGAGGTTCTCATATCTAAGTGTGGTATCTTAGGTAGAAGGGTCATTGGGTAGTTTGATAGGAGTGTAAACAGGGTGGTTTCTCTCCGAATTTATACTGCTGATAGTGAACTTCATTCCTGGATTGGTATGCCCCCAGATGTAGGTTGGTTAAACCGAACTGGGTTAACAATTCCTTGTGTTGTTTTGTTTCCAGCTTTTAATTGTATGTTCTACCTTGTTTGTTTTGTAATGCCGGATCAGATGTCACGACATCTTGAGTCTGGCCCTCACCAGAATTTCAAGGTAAAAACATGGATCAAGGGGTAAAGTGCTAGAATCTTTATTTGGTAAGGTCTGCGCAATAAAAAAAATATTTTTAGGGGAAAAAAAGCAAAACACGCTCATTTGCCAGAGGGTAAAAGGTATTTAACCCTTATTATTATTATTATTATTATTATTATTATTATTATTATTATTATCATCATCATCATCATAGTTTTTATTTTAATGGTAATAATAATATATAGTTAGTAACTATATAGATTGTAATTATTTATTTAAAATAATTAAGAATAAGGAAGGGCAAGATGATAATTATGAATTAGGGGTCCAAGGGTTAATATTGGTATAAGCAAGGGAATAGAGAACACAATTGCTATTCGATCGTGAAAATCAGAGAAGAGGAAGAACGAGGAAATGGAGAAGAGCATCAAAGTTAGGGAAAGAGGTTTTGCGGTAGATAAATTAGAATCATCAACCAATGTAAGGGTGAGGTTCTAACTCTATAATAGATGGTATAACTATGGGTAGATGATGATATGCATGTTAGGTTTTGGGTGTAGATGATTTGTTAAATTTATTGATAATTATGAATTTGAATGATTAAATTGTATGAGGATTGTGTTAGAATTGATATGTATGTTATGGGTAGTTAATCACATGATTTGGTATGTTTTTATGTGTTGCAAAATTGGATTTTTGGTGAAAAATAGGCAAAATTTGCAGCATAAAAATTGCAGGTTTTTGGCTCTGCAACACTGGGAAACTGGGTTCCCATATATGGTAACCGGTTACCCAATGAAACAGTAGCCAAAATCTTCAAAAGATTACGTGGTAACTGGGTTCCCATATATGGTAACCGGTTACCCTACTAAAACTGTCAGAATTTCCAAAATTTTAAAAACTTATAACTTTTGACTCAGGTGTCTGTTTGACACGCCGTTTGGACCGTGAAAAGCTAAAAACATTTTATATAACATGAAACCTATTTTTAGAACAGTGGCCTAATATTTTATAGGAAGAATTTGCGATGAAAACATATGTTGTATGTGTTGTAACGCGAAATGTTGCGGTTGAATTTGATTGTTGAGATATACATAAAGTATGAATAAATTGCAAGTGTTGCTGCAATATTATGATGTTATTGTTGGTATGGAATTGGAATTTTGTTGACACTACATTGCATAAATTGTTGTCTTATATTAGTGTCACATACGTGCATTCTTAATAGCCCGAATTTGGCTTATGTTTCTGGCTCGGATTTGGCCGTATGTTGATAGCCTCGATTTGGCTTATGTTGCTGCCCATAATCGGCATTTTGGAGAGGGATTATATCTTGATGGTACCACATGCATTTTTGCATCAGATTCAGTTGCATGACATTGATTTAATTGTTAAATTATAGAATTTTTGAGTTGAATATTTGATGATTATCGAGCTTGGAATCTTACATGATATACATGTTGTTTATTCGTAATTGTACAATTTATTATATTGTAATGATATCTCGTCCCATCTGTTTGAATTTTGTATCCACGTGGGTAATGCACAAGTGATCAAGATTAAAGTTGCTTGAGGTGTGAAGTAACGCCTCGAACAACGTAGGTTGAGTCAGGTCTTGCTCTGACACGTAACAACGGGGATGGACGCTTGTTTTATTTAGTTAATACTTTTTTGGGTAATTTTGGGAGTCTTGTAAAATTTCTTTTTAATTGAGAACTTTGTTGATTTTATAATGATTGAATGTTGTTGGATTTGATTGTGAAATTCCTTCCCGTTGCATTAATGAAGTTGATATATTGAAGACTATAATGATGATGTTGTCGGTTCATCCGAATTGCGTGTTATGTATCATTTTGTTAAATGTTGAGCAAATTGGCATGATTTTGAATGATGTGACATCCTATTTTGATGTTGTTTTGAATTGTAATTCACTCTGATTTTGTTAATTATATGATGGAAAAAATAAGGTGTTACATCAACTCTCTCTAAAGCATTTTCAAAAAGAAACTCTATGGCCAATTGGAGTTGATACACAGTTGAAAGAGTCATTTCCCTTGAGTTGTGGGTCGATTCCTACTGAAAGTATTTTAAAAAATTAATTCTCTAGTCTAGATGGGTCGGATCCCTCGCATTTGGGGTCAATACATTACACAAAGGAGTTGACTCCCACGTGTATGTACATACTCCTACTAAAGTAGATGTTTAAAAAATTGTTTATATAAAAAAGGAGTCGACTCTCAGGCAGTATGGGTTAACTCCATTGTCCTTAGGAATCGACTCCCTCTTTGGATGGGCCGGCTCCCACTAATTCAAATGTCAAATTTTATAATTTTGCAACCTAATTTTTTCTGTTTTCTCAAGTACACACGCACGCGCGCGCGCGCACACACACACACACACACACATATATATATTCATTCATGCATCATTCTAAAAATATGAAACCACAAATATACAAAGTATTTTTCATCATCTTCATTCTCTCTCTCTATGCATAATCACAACAAATTATACATGATCATTCTTTGTGTGATGTCATCTAGAGATAGTCTGATAACATCCAATTAGGATTTGGTGTAATCGATTGGGATGAGAATTCTTTGGGGGTTTCAAATAAGAAAATCAAATTGGAGTTTTCTTTCAAGATCATAGGTGATTTGAAGGTTTTGAACAAGATTACACAATTTAGATTAAGTAGAGTGAAAGTTTTGAAGAACGGTGAGTTCGATCGAAGAAGTAACGATAATTAAATGATAACTTTGGTAAATCTTGGATTACGATGCATTCAAAACATGGATCCAGCCGAGTGAAGGCTTTGAAGAACGTGTGGTTTTTGCAAAGTAGTAACGATAGGCGGAAAATTAAATTGGAAGTATCAGATTCACTTGATCTAGCTTAAGATCAAAGGAAGAGAAGAAGATAGAATCAACATCGTACCTAGGGTTTTTAATTGTTGGATTGCTACTTGTTCTCTTGTAAGACTACATTTGCAAGGGTTAATTTTCATTATCTCAATTCCGAATAGAATTGGGGGCAGACGTACCTATAACGAGGTCGATTGGGGAACCGCCTAAACAAATCCTCGTCTCTCTCTACTTTACTTGCAAACCATGAAACCATTGATTGTGCGATCGACAAATAGAGATAATCTCTTTGGTTAATACATCAAACTGTTTGTTGATTTAATTACAATCTATGTAATTGTAATTGGTTTCTAATATCAATAAAATCATATAAAAATCTATTTTCTCTCTATTGCAAGTCAAATGTTTGACAAATTGCCTCAATTAATTTTTGGTTAATATTTCATTGGAAATTGATTGCTATAGTGTGGTTTATTCAAATTTGATTTGATGGAAATATATTGGTTGTGTTTTCTCATCATACGTAAACATGTTCTATCGGTTTAATGCATATCCAGTCTTTTCGATAACGGTTCAGATAAACGATTGTCGATACATGTTTATTTTTGCGCACCATTGCTTACACATTTTAAAACATAATTTTAATTAGAAAATTTCACTGCGATTTATTCACCCCCCCCCTTCTAGATCGTAGCCTGTCGTCTAACAAGTGGTATCAAAATCACCAATTTATCTTGTGCTTCGAAATTACTTTTTAGATAATAGTTCAAAACTAAAATATGTGTATAACAGAGCGTCTATTTTCAATGGCAAAAACTGTGGTTACTAGAAAGATTGTATGTGTATCCATCTTAATTCTGTAAATAGGAAAGTATAGAACACCGTCTAAAATGGTCCCTTTCAAATTACTATGACCAATGCAGATGATATTGTTTTACCTAAACTAGAAGCACAATGAGATGTGGAAGATGAGAAAAAGTTGTCGTATGATTGGAAAGCAAAGAATATTCTCATATCCTCTTTAGGTGTTTATGAATATTAACGTGTTTCTTATTGTACAACTGCTAAAGCTATGTGGGATGCATTGCAAGTTTTCCATGAGAGAACCAATAAAGTGAAACTAGCTAGAATTAATACTTTGAATCAATAGTTTGAACTCTTTCATATGAAGCATGGTGAAACCATTGCGGATTTCCTAAAGAGGTTCACTCATCTTGTAAACTATTTGAATGCATTTTGTAAGCTCGTTTCCAATGAAATTACTACTAACAATGATAAGATGTCTTAAAAGGGAATGACAACCAAATGTTACCGCAATCAAGAAAGCTAACGATCTATTGACATCGAACACAACTACTTTGTTTCACAAGCTTGAAGAACAGAAGCAAGAGCTCATTTACTTAGAGAAGCATAAGAAGAAGATTAAGAAAGAAAAGAACAAGAAAAAAAGAGATAGACAAGAAAGTCAATTGCTTTTATGACTTCTAGCTCTAAGTGCTCAACTAAATAGCAAGATAATAGTGGATCTAGTGATAATGATTGTTCGTATAATGAAGATGTGAGAGTGTTTATTAGAAAATATAATAGGCATCTCAAGAAGAATGGAATGAAGCACTCCGACAAAGGTCTCATCAACTATAGAAGACAATCAAATTCCTCAAGTGAAGACGAGAAAGAATAAGAAAGTTAAATCAAAGGGTTCATGCTATAATTGTGGAAAGATCGGTCACTATAAACCGGATTGTCCATTGATTAAGAAAGATATAGAAAAGGAAAAATACAACACACATAATCAACCCCAAACTTCTCATCAAATTGGAATGAATGGTAATGAAAATCTTTCAATTATTCATAAACAAATAAACCCAATAATGTGCTCAATTCGTTCGTTTGGGATGTATAGTTTATGCACGATTCGAAGCAAGACACATCTTTGGTTGAACTAATGACTGAGATTAACGTGGACAGGAAATTTAGGAAATAAAACCCAATGTTGTGATTCTGAATTACCAGTGGTTGCAAGGAATTATCTACTTGAGACTTGATCCAAATTTTGAGAAGAAACTTGATCATACTTAGAGTTCTGGATATTCATAAACAAGAAAAAGAAACAACAACGTGAGAATGCATGACATAACATTTGAATCATGATTGGAGATATTGTATTATTACCGTGTTAGGTACCAATTTTCTTATAGTAGTATTAAGGTCACCATTCCAATGCCATTCATCTTGTTCCTTTACATGTACTGCCATGAGCTTTGGCGCATTCAACACTCCGAGTGAGAGAGTTTTCATCATGGGACAATCTGCAACAAATAACTTCTGCAGCAGTGGAAACTTGAGGCCATGTTTTCCCTTGCAGAAACTTGTTAGCTTTGGTAAATTACTCGGTCGCAAATACTCCAATTTCGTAAAAGCTAGCTCGGAAGCATCATTCTCATCATCACTTGCCACTATTTGTTCTATCTTTTCACAACCGTCTATAGATAATTTTCTAAGTTTTTGTAAACTGATAGCTGTTGATGATTTCACAATAGTTTCCACTCCAGCACAATTTTGCACCTCCAACTCCTCTAAGTCCTCAAACACCACTGAGGACGGAACTATATTCTTGAGTCTAGAACATCTAGATACAACCAGAGTTACAATATTTTGAAGAGCAGGTTGCACTTGTGAATTCTCTTCACATATAAACTCGAGGTTGTGTAAGTCAATGAATACTAGACTTGTCAACTTCATAGTTGTTTCAGAATGTCCCGTGCAAACACTTGCACTCAAGAGAATCTTTGAGAAGGAACTGCATGTCACCTTAAGGTTTATGAGATTGATAAACCTATGGAGGAAACTTGATGGAAATTTGTCAGATTCATCATGAAAGCAACGTAAGCAGAGATCTTTTACCGAGTAGATAGGCTCGTCATTAAGCTGACCATTGCATAACATAGTAACATCCTTTCTGTTCAGAATAAGCTCCCTTGAGTTGGTGATAACCTATAAAACACAAGTAATCAGATACATATCATAAATTTATTGAAAGTACTGAATGAAACTAACACTAGCATTTTGCTTAGTTTTTTCAAGGAGAAACTAACAAGATTGAAAATGACATTGTTGGTGTGCAGAAGAAAACATATATAGTGCCATTTGTTGGAAAAGTACTGAGATATAAAATGCACCTTTTCAATTGAGAGAAGGGGTAGTGTATCAAATGGGATGTTGTTGTCTTGGTAATTTAGAGACTTTGGCTTGAATAATTTGAGTTTGTCACAGTGAAGCACATCCATATGGCTTAAAACAGGACAATCTAAAGTATGTAATCCATGGTAGAAGCCTCTAAGGTGTGTTAAATCTCTCAAACTCAAAGACGTAAATTCGGGGAAAATAAGTATTGGAACTGTGTCAGCCATTTCATCCTGTGCTACAACAATCACTATACCACATTCTTCTAGGTATAGCTCTTGGAGATGTTGTAACTCTTTAGCGACAGAGAGGGGGAAAATATGATCAAGACTTTTGCATTCAGTAACTTTCATTAGGCATAGGTTTTGAAACTTGAAGCTTTCATTAGGATTCCCACTCCATATATGTTTCAGCATTGGTAAATGTTTCAAAGTGAGAGATCTCAATTGCATTTCCAACCTTGTTTCTCTACCACCATCGGCTCTTTTAGACCTTGAGTTTCAAATAAAACTTCTACTGTAGGGCAATTAGCTACAGCCAATAACTCCAGATTCTGTAACTTATGAAGCACATAAGATGGAATTACATTTGAAAGTTCATTGCAGAATTCAATTTTCAACTGCTTCAGTTTACAGAATGAATTTGGTGCTAGTTGATTGTGCCATACCGACTTCAAGTGTTCCATGTGTGAGATTACAAATGTCTCCAAGTTTGGAAATATAACCTACAATCGGGAATATACTTAGATCGTAACGTTAATTGCACAAGCAGCAGAACTAAAAGAGTTTGATACAGTGCTCACCTCATCATTATAGAATGATTTCTGAGATGAAGGAAGATTGTCAAACTTTCCATCTGAGACAAATATCTCCTCCAACATCTGGCAATTGCTAATCTCAAGATACTGCAGGTTTACAAGTTCTCTAGCCACTAAGAATGAGAATGCGTCCGCTATGTTACCACATTTGTAAATTGTCAAACTCGTCAAGTTTTGAATGCAAGAATGACCTGGAAGTTTGTCATCCCACAGTTTCCTAGAATTGATCTTAGACAGCTTCAGTAATTCAAGGTGTGGCATCCCAATCTATTAACAAAAAGATTCTCAAGAATATCTCATTTAAAGGACTAATAGCAAAGTAGAAGTGTTAAATAATGTTTTCACCTTTTCATCCATTAGTGCCACGGGTATGCACTGTGTATGTCCATGATTTTTGAGACCCTTATTAGCACCTTTCAATGGCATGGAACAGAAACTAATGAGACTCGGCAAACACTCAAGTTCAATAGAGCGCAACATGGGGAACATAATAATCTGGTCCATTTCTTTATCAGCCTCAGATGTTTGCTATGCTATGATTTCTGTAATCATTTTGCAATCAGAAATTTTAATTTCGAGAAGCTGAGGAAGGTTTCTAATGAGGGAGTACCATAACAGATTCTTCAACTTGTCACAACCTTTAACTTCAAAAGATTTTAGTTTGGTAAAAGAGTGAATTGGAATTGGGCCAATACATATTTCTTCCAAAATAAACAAATTTTGAAGAGCCAAAGTCTCTAAGTTGGGCAAAACAGGATTGGAATGAACTCTCCCCACTGAGCTAATGATGTACTTTAGCTCAGTACTGTCTTGAATGCGCAAATGCTTTAATTTCGGAAAACCTTCTAAGTTGAGTTCATAATGGACATTTCTAACACATTGTATCGTGGCAACAAGTTAAACCCACGATCAGAAATAATGCTTGAACTCCTACTGTCCATAAGCTTAAGTATTCTTGAAGATTCAGAAGCACCTCCAGACCATTCCAAAGACCATTTCCACATATCACCAACAAATATGTTATATCTTTCAAGCTTTGCTAAGACCTGCAAGTCCCTCGGCAAAACTGAAGCATCTTGAATCATTATGTCTAAAGTAGTTAGATGAGACAAACTACATAGCTCTTCTAGACTTGCATTGTTGCTTCCCATGACATCCCATTGGATAAAGCAATTCCCCATGTACAACTCTTCCAAGCACGTTAAGCTTGAAATAAGATTTGCAGGAATGAATCTCAGTCCAAAGTAGTTGGTTAAATTCAGCATTCGAAGATTGATTAGCTGTCCTATTTCTTTTGGGAGTTTTTTAATATCAGATCTTTCAAGGCTGAGAACCTCTAAACTTTTCAGCTCGGCAACTATTGATATGTCTTCCAACACACATCCAGTCAGCTCCAATGATTGGATTTTTGTCAAGAGACAAAGAGATGGTGGTAAAGAAGGGGTAAACATCATTCCATAAAAATTGATGACCTTTAGCTCTCTCGCTCCAGAGAAGAAGTCATCGAGGACTTTCAAATAATCACCTATGTTATGAATTAGAAGTAGCCTCAAATCTGGGCACTCTAGCTTCTCAGGAAGCGTGTAAATATAAGACCAAGGCAGGATGATCAGATGGCATTGTCGAAGTTGATCTGTCTCTGGCCATTGTTTTAGTGAAGTGTACATTTTCACACCATAAGTTGGCTGAGTCCTAGATGCAATTGATTTAGCCACATCTCTTACAACATCATGAATTCTAATCCATTCGGCTTCCGACTCAAGTAACAGCGAAGAGGCCTTGAGATCGTTTATTAATTTGTAGTATCTGGTTCTTGCATTTGTCAATGCATGGGAGTGTCTATATAAGCCCAACCCCCAATAACATGAAAAAAGTTCTCCAGTGTGGAGGTAATCTAGTCCAAATGAACCAATGAATAAGAACAGTGACTCTAGTTCATCACTTTCTAAGCAGTTATAACTCAATTCCAAAGCAGAATAGATTTTTTTATGCACCCCTTCTTGATTAAATCTCTCTAACTCATTTAAAGTGCTTTTCCAATAAAATAATTTTTTCTTCCTCAAAGCCTTCGCCACTGTAACTATCAAAACAGGCAAACCAGAACAACATTTGGCCACTTCTACTGCAATTAGTTTTATATCGAAATTTTGAACAACATCACCTGCCATTTTCTTAAACAATTGCCAACTAACTTCCTCATGTAAAACTTCAAGTCTAAATTCTCTTTGAGTGCCAATCTCAGAGCTCAACACATTAAGATCTCTGGATGTCACTACCACCTTACATCCTTTGTGATCATTTCCGAAAGGAATCCCCAGTTCTGTCAAATCAAGTCTCCCCCAAATGTCATCAAGCACAACGAGAATACTCTTCTTCTTGGTTATCCTTTTAAGTAATTCTCTTGCCCTTCCTTCTTTGGCCTCCTTATTAAATTTCAGATCCAAGGCATCAGCAATTTGGCCTTGAATGTCTATCACATTTGGAGAACCAATTACGGTAGCCATTACTACAGCACTAAATGACCCGTCATTTTCAGCTTGCCAAGCTAACTTTTTCACTAGTGTTGTCTTCCCCACTCCACCCATCTCATACACCCCAATAATGAACATGTTCGGATCCTTCAAGGCGAGCATAATCTCATTCAGCATTAATGTTCTCGAGTGTAGGGCCTCATAACCTCTACCAAATGGTGTGACTGTCACTTGAAAAGAAGCGCGGTAAGATATTCTGTCAAATTTTCCTTCTGCTAGGACTCGGGAAATCTCCTGTATCATCTTTTTGCTCTTCCTGCTCAGCCGGTGTCTTGTGCGCAGATTAGGAAAATGTCCCATAGAACATAGAGCTTTTGTGTGGCCTTGAGTGTCATTAAGTTTCTTTGCCTCAGCAACAGTGTTGTCAACTTTGTTCAGCCAGTTCTGGACATTATTTTCAATTTCTTCTCCATTCCTTCTAGCCTCATCAAGAGTGTGTTGCACACTGTCTTTTACACCCTCCAGCTTTTCGAAATCAGCTCTCAACCTTTCAAGGTTGCCATTGTAGTAGAGCAGGTAACCAAATTGACGACGCCCAATAGGTGCAACCATAAATTCAGCAATTTTAGCAGCAATTGAAATAACAACATCCATGTCCACCCTTTAGCTAGCTGTCAGTTGAAACAAAACAAGGAATACAAAAAAAAAGTCAACGAAAGAAGAACTTGACATGAATTTGTTGTTGATGATGATGGAACTGAAAAATCAATAACCTTAAAGCTTCAATAAGTATGTCAAGAGCTAGCAACTAGCTGTAACAGATGATATTTTCTGCAACTGACAGGTATATTCTACAATCACAATAACATGCAAAGGATGATTACAAACAATTGCACTGCAGAGATGTAAATAATTACATAAAAAAAGAAGATTTATAAAAATAGAAAGGAAGAAAATTACCTCTAAAGTTTGTATACAGTTATGAACCTTGGTAGATAGATTCAAGATCTACCCAAAGGCTCTTCTAGAATTCTCACGCTTCAAAAATAATTCCTTAGTTCAATTTTAGGGGGGACATTCAGGATTTTTTAGAACATACAAGAGAATTTCAGCCGTCATTTATTAGGAAGAAATGAAAAAAGACATACAACAATATGTGGTCACTTGTGAAATTTGTCATTTGAATAAATATCAAACCTTATTTTCTGTTGGTCTGTTACAACCTCTTCAAATACCTACTCAAGTATGGACTGATATTTCAATGGATTTTATAGAAGGTTTACTCAAAGCATATGGCAAGAATGTGATCATGGTAGTAGTGGATCATTTAACTAAATATGCTCATTTCATAGCACTTCTATGGTTAGTACTAATAACTACTCTAGTTAAAATTCAAGTTAGAACCCACAATAATACAACCACTGCATTCCTTTATCTATAGTCAATATTAAGTCTTTTATCTCTTCAATATTCATGTGTGATTGATCCCCTGCAAGAAACAGATGAACCTTATCTTTAATACTAATCCAACTACATCCTGGACTTTTTTTTATTCCTTTTAAATCCTTGCTCTTTCTTACTAACTCACCCTCAATCTTTTGTCCAGAAGCAGAATACATGTTAGATAATACCACGTAAGGCGTCGCATTTGCAGGCTCCAGCTCGGTAATATGTTGAGCTGCAAGCTTAGCAAGGTCAAGGCGTAGATGAGCCTTGCTTGCAGCAAGAAGAGCTCCCAAACACCAGAATGAGGCTTTAATGGCATTGAGCGGATTAAATCAATAGCTTCGTCAAGCAAACCAGCACGCCCGAGTAGATCAACCATGCAAGCGTAATGATCAGCTTCTGGCTCAATTCGGTAACGAGATTTCATGGTGTTAAATAAATTCTGTCCCTCTTCAATCAGTCCTGCATGAGTGCAAGCTGAAAGAACCGCAAGGAAAGTAACACGGTTGGGTTCAAGACCTTCACTCTGCATTCTTCTATACATATTGAGAGCTTCTTCGCCAAAGCCATTTTGTGCAAAGCCATTGATGAGAGAGTTATAAGAGACAATATTTGGTACATCGACGTCTATGAAGATCTTGTAAGCATCTTTTACATTTCCACACTTGGCATAGAACGATATAAGAGAATTTTGTATCGAAAGATCATGTTCCAGGTTCCTCTTTAGAACATGGGAATGAATCTGAAGCCCTTCATTCAGTGCCACCAAGGCAGCCGAAGAAGCAAAAACACTACTAATAGTTACAGGATTTGGCCTGCACCCTTCCTGATTCATCCGAACATACCAACACAAAGCCTCCTCGTACTCCTCATTACTCACAAAACCAGATATAAGAACTGTCCATACGAAATCATCTTTCTCCTTCAACATATTAAACAGCTCAATGGCCTTTCCAATTCTTCCATCCTTTGCAAATCCCCTAATCATGGCTGTCCAAGAAATCAAATCCTTCTTTGGCATCCTCTCAAAAATACCAAAAGCTGCATCCACTTCATTGTTATAAACATATCCAGAAATCAAAGAATTCCATGCAACTAACTCTTTATTAGCCATCGCAAAAAACACTTTCTTTGACATGTCAGTGCAACCAAACAAGGAATACATAGTAATAATAGAATTACTCAAAACACTATCAAACTCAAATCCTAACCTTGAAATCAAACCATGAATCTGCATTCCCTCTTTCACCCTGCCACAATTTCCACACCCTTTAACCATTATAGTCATGGTAGTTGAATTAACCTCCACAACACCTTCCCTTCTCATATCCAAAAACAAACAAAACCCATTTTCAAACAAACCTTTCTCCATATACCCATCAATCATTGAACTCCAAGAAACCACATTTCTCTCAGGCATTCTATCAAACAATATCCTAGCATAACCAACCTTCCCATCTCTACACAAACCACCAACCACGGCACTCCAAGAAACCACATCCCTCTCACTCTCCTTCACATTCTCAAAAACCCTCAAAGCTTCACTAATTTCACCCATTTTCAAATACCCATTTATCAAAGCATTGGAACAAACCGGGTCACGAAACTCACATGGAGCTTCAAGGTAGAGTTTTTCAGCCAAATCGAACTTGCTTGCCTTAACAAAACCCGTTATCATGGCAGCATATGACACCGTGTTTCGGTCGCGAAGCATGGCGAAAATCTCATAAGCTTTGGTAACATTACAACCATTATGAATGTAAGCAGAGACCATGGCGTTGTAAGAAGCCGTTGTCCGTTGAGGCATTTCGTCGAACAGTTTACGTGCATTTGCGATTTGACCGTTTTGAGCGTAAACTGTGAGCATGGCTGTCCAAGTGACAGTGTTCTTTTGGAACATTCTGTGGAAAATTGTTTCTGCTGCTTTAACGTTGCCGTTTCGACCATTTTCTGAAATCTTGATGTTACACTGCGTGACAAAGTTCAAAGGTTTTGCAGGGTTAGTAGTGGTTTGTGTGAGGTTTGATTTGGCATTGGTGATTCGTTGGTGGATGTTTCTCGCGTATTGTTTCATACTTCCATATTGGCGCTGTCCGTTACTTTCCAGAAAATGTTTTTCCTAGCAAAGTAAGCTAAACCACCACATTGGTTTGTATCTCAAAGGTACTTTCAACTTTAGTTCATTGGTAATTTAGTGAAAATATTCAAAATAACATTATAATAAACATAATCATCCATTTAATTATGACGTAAGTGTTTAATCTTTCAATAAAATTATATTATATACTCTATACTTTATAAATATTTTTATAATTATATTATGACGTAAGTGTTTTATCTAGTTCATATACAAAATTCGTTTTTTTTATCTCAATTTTAATTTTCTTTCAATATTTTTTCTCTCATCTCATTTTGTAATTAATTTATAAATTTTCTTCATAAAATATGATTTGGTATGTTAAATTTATTCATCTAAATACTAATATAACAAAATATTAATCTCAAAACAGGTTGGGGACAGAAAAATAATAATTTTAAGATAAAAAAAAATTGATTTTTTTAAAATGAAAAAAAAGCATCAAAATTATATTCAAGCTTATCTATAACAACCCCTTAAAATAAAGACTGAAATAAATAAGTGAGATTAATTTTAATATAAATCAGATATGACTCTAATAAAATAATTAAGACATGGAACATCTATTGGCTAGAACTTCTAATGCCTAGAACTTTTAATGGCTAGAATTTCTAATGCCTAGAACTTCTAATGGCTAGAACTTCTAGTGCTTAGAATTTCTAATGCTTAGAATTTCTAATGGATACAACTTCTAATGCCTAGAACATCTAATGGCCAGAACATCAAATACCTAGAACTTTTAATGGCCAGAACATCTAATGGCCAGAACTTCTAATGCCTAGAACTTCTAATGCCTAGAACTTCTAATTCCTAGAAGTTATAATGCCTAGAACTTCTAATGGCCAACAATTCTAATGCCTAGCACTTCTAATGCCTGGAACTTCTAATTCCTAAAACTTATAATGCCTGGAACTTCTAAAGGCTAGAACTTCTAATGCCTAGAACTTCTAATGCCTAGAACTTCTAATGCCTAGAACTTCTAATCACGAGAACTTCTAATGGCCAGAACTTCTAATGCCTAGAACTTCTAATGCCTAGAACTTCTAATGGCCAGAACTTCTAATGCCTAAAACTTCTAATGCCTAGAACCTCTAATGCCTAGAACTTCTAATGCCTAGAACTTCCAATGCCTAGAACTTCTAATGGCCATAACTTCTAATGCCTAGAACTTCTAATGCCTAAAACATATAATAGCTAAAACTGCTAATGGCCAGAACTTCTAATGGCTAGAACTTCTAATGCCTAGAACTTCTAATGGCTAGAACTTCAAATGCCTAGAACTTCTAATGGCCATAACTTCTAATGGCCATAACTTCTAATGCCTGGAACTTCTAATGCCTAAAACTTCTAATGCATAGAACTTATAATGGCTAGAACTTCTAACGGCCAGAACTTCTAATGGCTACAACTTCTAATGTCTAGAACTTCTAATGGCTAGAACTTCTAACGGCCAGAACTTCTAATGGCTAGAACTTCTAATGTCTAGAACTTCTAATGTCTAGAACTACTAATGGCTAAAACTTATAATATCTAGAACTTCTAATGCCTAGAACTTCTAAAGCCTAGAAGTTCTAACGCCTAGAACTTCTAACGCTTAGAACTTCTAATGCCTAGAACTTCTAATGGCGAGAACTTCTAATGCCGAGAACTTCAATGCCTAGAACTTCTAATGCCTAGAACTTCTAATGCCTAGAACTTATAATGGCCAGAACTTATAATGCCTAGAACTTCTAATGCTTAGAACTTCTGATGCCTAGAACTTCTAATCCCTAGAACTTCTAATGCCTAGAACTTATAATGCTTAGAACTTCTAATGCCTAGAACTTATAATGCCTAGAACATCTAATGCCTAGAACTTATAATGCCTAGAACTTCTAATGCGTAGAACTTCTAACGCCTAGAACTTCTAATGCCTAGAACTTCTAATGCCTAGAACTTCTAATGGCTAGAACTTCTGGCCATAACTTCTAATGGCTAGAACTTCTAATGGCTAGAACTTCTAAGGCGTAGAACTTATAATGGCTAGAACTTCTAACGGCCAGAACTTCTAATGGCTAGAACTTCTAATGTCTAGAACTTCTAATGTCTAGAACTTCTAATGGCTAGAACTTACAATATCTAGAACTTCTAATGCCTAGAACTTCTAATGGCTAGAACTTCTATAGACTAGAACTTCTAATACCTACAACTTCTAATGCCTACAACTCCTAACGCTTAGAACTTCTAACGCCTAGAACTTCTAAAGCCTAGAACTTCTAATGACGAGAACTTCTAATGCTGAGATCTTCAATGCCTAGAACTTCTAATGCCTAGAACTTCTAATGCCTAGAACTTTTAATGGCCAAAACTTCTAATGGCTAAAATTTCTAATGCCTAGAACTTCTAATGGGTAGAACTTCTAATGCCTAGAACTTTTAATGGCCAGAACTTCTAATGCCTAGACCTTTTAATGGCCAGAACTTCTAATGGCCAGAACATATAATGGCTAGAACTTCTAATGGCCAGAACTTCTAATGCCTAGAACTTCTAATGCCTAGAACTTCTAATGCCTAGAACTTCTAATTCATAGAAGTTATAATGCCTAGAACTTCTAATGGCCAAGACTTCTAATGCCTGGCTCTTCTAATGCCTAGAACTTCTAATTCCAAGAACTTCTAATGCCTGGAACTTCTAAAGGCTAGAACTTCTAATGCCTACAACTTCTAATGCCTACAACTTCTAATGTCTAGAACTTCTAATGGCTAGAACTTCTAATGCCTAGAACTTCTAATGACTAGAACTTCTAAAGGCCAGAACTTCTAATGCCTAGAACTTCTAATGCCTAGAACTTCTAATGGCCAGAACTTCTAATGCCTAGAACTTCTAATGCCTAGAACCTCTAATGCCTAGAACTTCCAATGGCTAGAACTTCTAATGGCCATAACTTCTAATGCCTAGAACTTCTAATGCCTAGAACTTATAATAGTTAAAACTGCTAATGGCCAGAACATCTAATGTCTAGAACTTCTAATGCATAGAATTTCTAATGGCTAGAACTTCAAAAGCCTAGAACTTCTAGTGGCCAGAACTTCTAATGGACAGAACTTATAATGGCTAGAACTTCTAATGGCCATAACTTCTAATGCCTAGAACTTCTAATGCCTAGAACTTCTAATGCCTAAAACTTATAATGGCTAGAACTTCTAACGGCCAGAACTTCTAATGGCTAGAACTTCTAATGTCTAGAACTTCTAATGTCTAGAACTTATAACATCTAGAACTTCTAATGCCTAGAACTTCTAACGCCTAGAACATCTAATGCGTACAACTTCTAACGCCTAGAACTTCTAACGCCTAGAACTTCTAACGCTTAGAACTTTTAATGCCTAGAACTTCTAATGGCGAGAACTTCTAATGCCGAGAACTTCAATGCCTAGAACTTCTAATGCCTAGAACTTCTAATGCCTAGAACTTATAAGGGCCAAAACTTCTAATGGCTAGATCTTCTAATGCCTAGAACTTCTGATGCCTAGAACTTTTGATGCCTAGAATTTCTAATGCCTAGAACTTCTAATGCCTTGAACTTATAATGCCTAGAACTTCTAATGCCTAGAACTTCTAATACCTAGAACTTATAATGCCTAGAACTTCTAATGCCTAGAACTTATAATGCCTAGAACTTATAATGCGTAGAACTTCTAATGCCTAGAACTTCTAATTCGTAGAACTTCTAATGCGTAGAACTTCTAATGCGTAGAACTTCTAATGCCTAGAACTTCTAATGCCAAGAACTTCTAATGGCTAGAACTTCTAATGGCCAGAACTTCTAATGAATAGAACTTCTAATCGAAGAACTTATAATGGCTAGAACTTCTAACGGCCAGAACTTTTAATGGCTAGAACTTCTAATGTCTAGAACTCCTAATGTCTAGAACTTCTAATGGCTAGAACTTATAATATCTAGAACTTCTAATGCCTAGAACTTCTAATGGCTAGAACATCTAAAGACTAGAACTTCTAATGCCTACAACTTCTAATGCCTACAACTTTTAATGCCTACAACTTCTAACGCATAGAACTTCTAACGCCTAGAACTTCTAATGGCGAGAACTTCTAATGCCGAGATCTTCAATGCCTAGAACTTCTAATGCCTAGAACTTCAAATGGCCAAAACTTCTAATAGTTAGAATTTCTAATGCCTAGAACTTCTAATGGCTAGAACTTCTAATGCCTATAACTTCTAATGGATAGAACTTCTAATGCCTAGAACTTCTAATGGCTAGAACTTCTAATTCCTAGAAATTTTAATGGCGAGAACTTCTAATGGCCAAAACTTATAATGGCTAGAACTTCTAATGGCCAGAACTTCTAATGCCTAGAACGTTTAATGCCTAGAACTTCTAATGGCTAGAACTTCTAATTCCTAGAACTTCTAATTCATAGAAGTTATAATGCCTAGAACTTCTAATGGCCAAGACTTCTAATGCCTAACACTTCTAATGCCTAGAACTTCTAATTCCTAGAACTTCTAATGCCTGGAACTTCTAAAGGCTAGAACTTCTAATGCCTACAACTTCTAATGCCTAGAAATTCTAATGCCTAGAACTTTTAATGCCTAGAATTTCTAATCCCTAGAACTTCTAATGTCTAGAACTTCTAATGCCTAGAACTTCTAATGCCTAGAACTTCTAATGGCCAGAAGTGCTAATGCCTAGAACTTCTAATGCCTAGAACTTCTAATGGTCAGAACTTGTAATGCCTAGAACTTCTAATGCCTAGAACCTCTAATGCCTAGAACTTCTATTGCCTAGAACTTCCAATGCCTAGAACTTATAATGGCCATAACTTCTAATGCCCAGAACTTCTAATGCCTAGAACTTATAATAGCTAGAACATCTAATGGCCAGAACTTCTAATGGCTAGAACTTCTAATGTCTAGAACTTCTAATGGCTAGAACTTCAAATGCCTAGAACTTCTAATGGCCAGAACTTTTAATGGCTAGAACTTCTAATGGCCATAACTTCTAATGCCTAGAACTTTTAATGCCTAGAAATTCTAATGCCTACAACTTATAATGGCTAGAACTTCTTACAGCAAGAACTTCTAATGTCTAGAACTTCTAATGTCTAGAACTTCTAATGGCTAGAACTTCTAACGGCCAGAACTTCTAATGGCTAGAACTTCTAATGTCTAGAACTTCTAATGTTTAGAACTTCTAATGCCTAGAACTTCTAATATCTAGAACTTCTAATGCCTAGAACTTCTAAAGCCTAGAACTTCTAATGCCTAGAATTTCTAACGCCTAGAACTTCTAACGCTTAGAACTTCTAATGCCTAGAACTTCTAATGGCGAGAACTTCTAATGTCGAGAACTTCAATGCCTAGAACTTCTAATGCCTAGAACTTATAATGGCCAGAACTTCTAATGGCTAGAACTTCTAATGCCTAGAACTTCTAATGCCTAGAATTTCTAATGGCTAGAACTTCTAATGCCTAGAACTTCTAATGCCTAGAACTTATAATGCCTAGAACTTCTAATGCCTAGAACTTCTACTGCCTAGAACTTATAATGCCTAGAACTTCTAATGCCTAAAACTTATAATGCCTAGAAATTCTAATGCATAGAACTTCTAATGCGTAGAACTTCTAATGCCTAGAACTTCTAATGTCTAGAACTTCTAATGTCTAGAACTTCTAATGCCTAGAACTTATAATATCTAGAACTTCTAATGCCTAGAACTTCTAAAGCCTAGAACTTCTAATGCCTAGAATTTCTAACGCCTAGAACTTCTAACGCTTAGAACTTATAATGCCTAGAACTTCTAATGGCGAGAACTTCTAATGTTGAGAACTTCAATGCCTAGAACTTCTAATGCCTAGAACTTATAATGGCCAGAACTTCTAATGCCTAGAACTTCTAATGCTTAGAACT
This sequence comes from Vicia sativa, assembly GCA_021764765.1. Classification (NCBI taxonomy): domain Eukaryota; kingdom Viridiplantae; phylum Streptophyta; class Magnoliopsida; order Fabales; family Fabaceae; genus Vicia; species Vicia sativa. The sequence goes on along the minus strand of CM038792.1, from coordinate 302,384,371 downwards.
TCTGATGCCTAGAACTTCTAATGCCTAGAACTTATAATGCCTAGAACTTCTAATGCCTAGAACTTATAATGCCTAGAACATCTAATGCCTAGAACTTATAATGCCTAGAACTTCTAATGCGTAGAACTTCTAATGCCTAGAACTTCTAATGCGTAGAACTTCTAATGCCTAGAACTTCTAATGCCTAGAACTTCTAATGGCTAGAACTTCTAATGGCCATAACTTCTAATGGCTAGAACTTCTAATGGCTAGAACTTCTAAGGCGTAGAACTTATAATGGCTAGAACTTCTAATGTCTAGAACTTCTATTGGCTAGAACTTATAATATCTAAAACTTCTAATGCCTAGAACTTCTAATGGCTAGAACTTCTAAAGACTAGAACTTCTAATGCCTACAACTTCTAATGCCTATAACTTCTAACGCCTACAACTTCTAACGCCTACAACTTCTAATGGCGAGAACTTCTAATGCGCGGATATCATTATTCCGCGGATGAGTGACCTCAAATATGGAATGATAAATGTGTATGTGTTTTAGTGTTGATTATGTTGCGACAGTAATGACGCGAAGTAGTGTAAGTCAAGTATGAGCAAGCGAAGGTTGTTGATATGTTATGAGGTGTTGTTTCAAGATATTTCCAAATGGTTGGAAAGTTAGTAGAGGTTATGATGTAGGTGTATTATATCGGAAAAGTAATGGTCGAATTGTTGTCGAGCTGTTGGCTGAAGATTTTGATGCAGATGATTTGAATAAGAATCACTGAGCTCGAAATGAAACAATGTCAGTATTCATTGGAACGAGGAAAATGTCATGATTTGGAATAAAAGAATCAGCTCTTCGAATAAGATATTGAAACTTGGGGCTTCGAGTAGCAATTATGATAATACATGTAGAAGGAGCTTCGAAATGGTAGTAGCGTGGTGTTAGGAAGCGAGTTCGAATCGAAAGGCAGTTTAGATATTTGAAATTCAAAATGTGAGCGGGATGAATGGAAGTTCGAATATGCGCGCTGGAAAACGGTTCGGAGACGTGGAGGCTAGAGAAGCATAGTATTCGCATGTCCAAACGTGGCAAGCTCTCATAAGTCAGACCGTTATGGCCAAAATAGTATAAATAGAAGTCTTAGTGTTAGGATTTCGTGTGTCATATCTATAGTACTAAATTCAGTAACATTCAAAATACCACATGGCTAGGGAAACGAATGCACGAATGATGTACGTATGATTGCACCAAACTCTTTTATGCAATAATGTATCTTTATCTTTCCAGTTTACCTTTTATACTGCATCAATGTCATTTAAATCTTTTACATTCAAAGTCATTTAACTTTCTTTGCTTTTGAACGCATTTCTCTCGTTTCGAAACTCTTTACTTTTTGAAACTCTTACATTCATGCTCTTATTTTCCAGAAAGCTTTTATATACTTGCCTTTAAATTCTTGTCTTTTCACTTCATGCTTTATTTTGAAAGTCTTTTACATTCAAGAAATCCTTTAAACGTTCCTGCATTTATATACTTTCCTTAATTCGAAGTCTTTATATCTTATTTGTTTCGAACTAGTTTTATACCATTTTACTTGATTTCGTTATTAGCTTATTGTATATCATAATCGAAACGCACTTGAGATATATATATAAAACATTCAAAAGCAAGTCTTGAACATGAACCATTATTTTAAGTTTATGCAAACGACCAATAACCCCATAGGATCAATCTAGTCGATCCTGCAAGTTACCAAAGGGATTAAACAACAATCATAACGCTTGTTTGATAGTTTGGAGGACTAGCGGTTGTTTCACCAGAAATCATTGTGAACAAATTGGCACGCCCAGTGGGACAGAGATTGGTTGTTGCTAATTAAAATTAATGTTTAAAAAAACTTAATTATTGTTAAAAGGTTCTTTCTGAGTAAACAAAGTTCATTAGTATATGAACCTTAGGAGTGGTAGAATAACTAACAGTAACCAACCCTTACCCAGAAGAAATCGAAATAATAGGATGTCGATCCAAATAACCCACAAGGGAACAAACGCCCACATGCAGGCACTAATGCATTTCGAGGGCGTCCAGCGTGATCCCTTGAACGCATAACTGTTGCATCTTCCACTAATAGTATGGCCACGAATGGAACAAGTGGCATGTCAACAAACAATTCGATCCTAGGTAGTACAGGGACCACTGGGTACCCTGGAGGATTCATCCCACCATCAGGGGCACAAACCCATTTCACTACCCCACCACCGACTAGACCATTCAGTTTCGACAATACTAGATCCAGAAATTGCCAATACGGAATGCCAACATCCTTCATGGCGTTTGCAAACTTGACGTCGAGCCACCACACTTAGGGTCGTTGGGCTAATCAATTCATGACAAATAACCAAGGGTCGGAGGCTTATGCGTTGCCCATTTGACCACAGAAAATCAAATGGCTTTTAGGCAGTTAATGGATGATAGTAACCACAACATGATAGGAATATTAGCACAAACTATGCAAGAAATCTTCGCCCCGATAGTTCAAAACGTGACTGTGACAAACAGAGAGAACGCAGACAATATGAATCGAATAGTAGATTTCTTTGCTCCACCTGAAAGGCATAGGCAGAACCAGGCATTGGTTCGAGCAAACGCACCTATCATAGAACAGATTGCTGATGACCCACCTTATAGGCCAGCCAGAGAGGGAGTTAACTTGGGGGCAAGAGCACAAAGGGTAGATGTCCCAGTGATTCGAGAAGAACCACAAAGGGGATTGATAGAACCACCAGCGAGGGTCGAAAGATGTGAGGTCCTAGTGATTCGAGAAGAACCACAAAGGGGAATTATTGAACCAGGGACAAGGGTTGACAGACTAGAGGTCCCAGCGTTTCGAGAAGAACAACCTAGAGGGGTTGTCCTTGTAGGTCGAAACCAAGATGCTGATGCAGTGGTTCATAGAGTTCGAAATGACAATATCTTGGCGGAAAATAATCTAACCACCATGATAGAAAGGATCATGGCCCAAAACGGTATTAATACAGGAATTAGAAGGCCAAATTACGCTTCTCCCATAGCAGACTATGTAATCCATACCGATTTTCCTAGAGGGTACAAGATCCCAAAATTTACAAAGTTTGCCGGAGATACAAACGAGTCAACAGTCGAACACATAGCTAGGTACCTAACTGAGGCAGGAGACATAGCAAATAACGAAAACCTTAGGATTAAATATTTCCCAAGTTCCCTTACTAAGAATGCTTTCACATGGTTCACTACTTTGCCCCCTTGATCCATAGACACCTGGACCCTCTTAGAAAGGCTGTTCCATGAACAGTTCTATATGGGACAATCCAAGATAAGCCTAAAGGAATTAGCAAGTGTTAAAAGGAAGTTCACTGAACCTATAGATGAATACTTAAATAGGTTCAGGCTCTTGAAATCTAGATGTTTCATAGTAGTCCCTGAGCATGAGTTAATCGAAATGGCCACTGGTGGTCTGGACTATTCTATTCGAAAGAAATTAGATACTCAATACTTGAGAGATATGGCTCAGTTAGCAGATAGGGTTCGACAGGTCGAAAGGCTAAAGGCCGAAAGGCCGGGCTTCTAAGAGTAATAAGAAGGAAAGAGTCTCCTATGTCGAAGCGGAGGAAGGTGAAGACTACCCGATTCGAGGAGATCGAAATAGATCTCATTGAATTGAAACAGCTCCACCTTACTCTTGTAAACTCCTAGTCCCTACAAAGGGAAAGAAATTGTTGAAAATGAAAAATGATAAGTTTCAAAGAAGGTGTATACCTTGATATAACAAAGTGTGATGAAATTTTCGATTTACTAGTCAAAGATGGCCAATTAATTGTGCCACCAAATGTCAAAATTCCTCCTTTAGATCAAAGAAAGAAAAGAGGATTTTGTAAATATCATAGTTTCCTAGGCCACAAAACCTCACGTTGTTTTCTTTTAGGACTTGATTCAAAATGCAATTAAAGAAGGTAGACTAAAGTTTCCGATAAACCAAAAATGAAGGTGGATGAAGACCCTACGGATATTGCGACACCAACTACTCCGAGCCTTTGAGCATTGGAAACATCAATATGGTGGAAGCACCAAGGGCCACTAATTTGAAAGAGGAAAGCGAGAGAAAGTTGGGTGTTGGTCAAGTCAACAATGGAGTCATGAAGACATCCACGAATGACAGAGCCTTGGTTGAACCAACTCCTTGTTGTTTGAAGGAATCCAGCTCCGAGGTCGGAAAGCCGAAAGAAATTGACACAGCTTGAAGGCACGAGGCTCAAACCGAAAAGGTTCGATTACAAAACAAGCTTCCCTCAAAAGGGACATGGGATACCTTGGGTGAACCTAGTGGGAAGTTCGACTATCCGTAAAATATTACGCTCCGGAGAGTTCGAAAATCCGAATCAAGACGTCAAACCATCAGGATGGGGGGATGATGATATAGAAGGGGATAAAGATGGTAACGTTCCTCAGAAAGAGACATGGGATACCTTGGGTGAACCCAGTGGGAAATTTGATTATATGGTAAAATATTCTGCTCCAGAGAGTTCAAAGATTCGGATCAAAGACTGAACCATCAGGATGGGGAGATAATGGTACGAAAGGACCGATGTGGATGTCAATATGGTGGACATGGAGAGACCACTCGAGATGCGGAAATGGAAAGATATCTCAAAAAGAAAAATACAAAATGGAGGATGGTTATCTCAGAGATACTAGTCTAAAACAATATCTCATCTTTGTGCCACAAGGACATCTTGAAATGATGCTTTGTCCAAGATGCACATCATATGCAACGAGAGGATTGCCATGGAGTTCGAACGAAAACAAAGGGCTCGAATCGAGTAAATTGGCGCCAAGACAACCAATTGTTCGGATGCTACCCTAGAGTGGGAAAGTTTGTTGGAATTTTTAGTCGTCACAAAGGCAACCAAGTGCTTGATTTGCCCAAGATGTTCAGAAGATACGACCAAAACATGGTGGAGCTTTGAACGATTCCTTCACCCCATGCCGAATCACAAGGAAGTTGGTCAAATGAGTCGCTTCGATGGTAGTCACTGGCTGATAGCCCATATCCAAAGGGTGCTCAAGGGTGACATTTAAAATCCTGCGAAGTGCCAGCAGCAGATGGTCGCAAGTCAAAACCAACAAAGGGAAGGATAGATGGGAGGCCATGAGCGAAATGCGGCCATGCCATGGTATCCAGACAATTCAACACAAGAAAGAGGAGGAACGGAGGAAATTATAAAGGTAAGAATCTCATGTCAAGATCCCAATGGCGAAGGCAAAGAACGGAATCGAAGGTGAGAGGAAGGTTTAGCGGACAAAGGAGGCCGACCAACAAAAAGAAGCGTCACACCAATCAACCAACAACAAACAGGCAACTCGAAGACAAACCTCCAGTTAGTAGGAGGCTTTTTTCTGAAACAAAACTAGATGAATCAAAAGAGTACACTCCAAGTCCACAAGAAGACGAGGATATGCTTACAGATAACTTTGAATCAGAAGGAGAATCCTCCCTTAACCTAAACTGCAATGTGGTATTTGTATTACCATCCGAATTTGGCCAGGAGACCGAAATCGAAGAACAGGAAGAAGACGACACCATTGATCTGATGAAACACAGACCAGTCTGTTATTATGTAATGGATAATGGCGCGGTCGAAGAGTAGAACGCATTCTTCGAACACCCAGATCCCACAATGAAGAATCATTTAAAGCCACTGTTCATTCGAGCAAAGGCTGGAGCCCACGGGGTGAACAAGGTCTTAGTAGATGGGGCCAGAATAATCGATGCCTAAATTCATCTTTGAAAATGTTAGGCATTCGAGGCGGTGATGTTAAACCTCATAACATGGTTTTATCCAACTATGAAGGGAAGGTAGGACAAACGTTGGGGGTAGTGTGGAGTTAGCTGTCGATCAAGCGCACCCACTATGTTCATGGTGATCAAGTCAAAGCAAATTATAACTTGCTATTGGGAAGAGAATGGATTCATGGCGTAGGGGCAGTCCCTTCGTCGATGCACCAAAGGTTAGTCCTGTGGAGAGAGGATGAGATAGTAGAGAACATCGAAGCGGACCAGAGCTACTTCATGACAACAGTTAATCTAGTTAACAAGAGGAATTATGACAAGTATCTGGCCAGAATAGCTCCTTGTACCCCAAGTGACGAACTGGATGAAACAAGAGATGTACATTACTATATGACCCTTCGCCATGATGGCATGTATTGGGATAGGAAAATAATTAAGGGTGATGAAGGAGGCGAAGGCACTTCGCAAAGACGGCCACCAGGCTGGGAGTTCGATGACCCTGATCATGACTGAGTCCTCTTTCCTCGAAAGGATTTCGGCCTATATGGCTGAGAATGAATGGAAAGCGGCGAGGCTGCAATAAAACATACTTGAAGTAAACGAACTCAAGGAATGGTCCGAAAGATTCACCCTGTGACGAGAACGAAATAGATCAAAGGCTTGATGCCATTTATGATACAGAACCCTTGGGCTTCGAGAAGGATCCAACAAACTCAAGTGCTAAGATGTTGGCGCAGGACCCACTCAAGAAGTGAATTCGGGATATCAACACAAAAGAATCACCTACATAAGCGCGAAACTCATTGAAGCCTCAAACAAGAGGTGATCAAGTCCTCAAACGAACAAAGATTGCTTTGCATGGGACTATGACGAAATGCCCGTTTAAAAGAGAGTTAGTGGAGCATAGACTTCCAATTAAGGATGGCAAGAAGCCCATCAAGCGACTCCCGGAGATTCACGCCAGCTCACGAAGATCAAAGCAGAGGTCGAGAGGTTGCTACTGCAAATTCATCGTAACCACAAGGTATGTCGAATGGTTAGTAAATATAGTACCGTTATTAAGAAAAATGGTTCATTGAGAATATGCATAGACTTTAGGGATCTAAATACGCAACCCCAAATGATCAATACTCTATGCCCGGCTAAAATGTTAATAGATTCGTCAGAAGATCTAGAATTAGCCAATCATGCTGATTGGATAATTCATGATTCTATCATGATGAATGAATCTGCAATGTGCATTTTTGTGCAGTGGGAGATTTCCGGCTTTGTGGTTCATAAAAAGGAATTGAAATTAACCAGAACAAGACCAAAGCCATCATGGAGACTAAAGCCCCCACATCGAAAAAGGAGTTACAGGCTCTACTAGGAAAGATTAATTTTCTCGGAAGATTCATTTCGAACCTAAGTGGGAAAACACAAGCTTTCTCTCACTACTTCTTAAAGCAAGGCCAAGCCTTGAATGGAGCGAAGCACGAGGAGGCCTTCGACAAGATTAAAAGATATCTATCTCAACCTCCTATCTTGTCTCCACCTTCATGGGGAAAACCCATGAGATTGTATATATCTGCATCTGAACTTACTATAGGTAGTATGTTAGTACAGGAAGACAGTAAGGGCATCGAAAAAGCCATATATTATTTAAGTAGGGTGTTGAATGATGCAGAAACTAGATATAGTAATATAGAAAAGTTGTGTCTTTGTTTATACTTTTCTTGTATGAAACTCAAGTATTATATAAAACCTGTTGATGTTTATGTTTCATCTCATTTCGATGTTATTAAACACATGCTTTCCAAGCCAATAATGCATAGCAGAATTGGTAAATGGGCATTGGCTTTGACAGAATATGCTTTGACTTTCATGCCTTTAAGAGCAGTGAAAGGCCAAGTAATTTCTGATTTCATTGTGGACCATTCATTGGTCGAACAGCCTGTCATGGGTTATGTCGAAATGCAACCTTGGAAGCTATACTTTGATGGTTCGACCCATAGAGAGGGCAGCGGTGTTGGAGTTCTCATAATTTCTCCTGAGGGAATTCCAACAAAATTCAAGTATAAATTGGAAGGTCCTCGTTGCTCGAACAATGAAGCTGAATACGAAGCGCTCATTGCTGGACTTGAAGCTTTGTTGGAATTGGGGGCAACTAGAGTCGAAATCAAAGGTGATTCAGAGTTAGTGGTCAAGCAGATAACTAAGGAATATAAATGCATAAAGGAAAATCTGATGACATATTTCGTCATAGTTAATAGGCTACTCAAAAATTTCGAATACATGGACATTCAGCACGTACTAAGAATAGAAAATCAAGAAGCAAATGACCTAGCACAATTAGCTTCAGGTTATAAAGTCTCTGCTAAAAACTTAGAGGATTTGATTGAGATAAGAGGAAGAGTCATGGCTACCAGGCTTACACCATCAGATCTAGAGAATATCAAAATAAGTTATGGTGATAAGGATAGGTTCGAGGTATTAGCCATAGACACTTTAACAGATACAGATTGGCGAAATCCATTAATAAGGTATTTAGAAAACCCAACATTGAATGTGGATAGAAAAATAAAATATAGAGCGTTGTCATATGTCCTTATGGGAATGAATTGTTCAAGAAGACCCAAGAAGGTGTGTTACTAAAATGCTTGGGAGAAAGTGAGGCGTATCTAGAACTATCAGAAGTCCACAATGGGGTATGTGGAGCACATCAAGCGGGTCATAAAATGAAGTGGTTGCTATTTCGATATGGTATGTATTGGCCCAATATGCTCAAAGATTGTATAGATTTTGCTAAAGGATGTGAAGAATGTCAGAAACATGCAGGGATTCAACATGCTCCTACAAGTGAGTTGCATTCGATCATTAAGCCATGGCCCTTTAGAGGATGGGCATTAGATTTAATAGGAGAAATCAATCCTGCTTCATCTAAAGGTCAGAAATATATCCCGGTAGGAATAGACTATTTCACTAAGTGGATCAAGCAATACCATTGGTAGCGTAGATCAAGAGACTATCATCGAATTCGTACAAAAGCAGTTATCTATAGGTTTGGGTTGCGAGAGCATAACCACGGACCAAGGATCGGTGTTCTTGGTAAAAGATGCAAGAATTTGCCCAAGAAATGGGGTTCAAGTTGCTAACGTCAACACCATATTATGCTCGAGCAAATGGTCGGTCGGCGACCAACAAAGTAATAATAGGTCTAATCAAAAACATGTTGGTAAAAACCAAGAAATTGGCATAAGACTTTAGATCAAATACTATGGGCTGTAGAACATCCCTAAAGAAGCTACTAATACTACACCTTTCCAATTAACATTTGGTCATGATGCGGTCTTACCAAGAGAAATTCATCTACCGGTCAATTCAAAGGCAAAATGAAATCTCATCTTCTTTATATTGGGAAATGATGATGAATGAGTTGGTCGAGCTAGATGAAGTTAGATTGCATGCATTAGAAGTCTGATGAGGCAAAAGAGAGAGTAGCGAGCATATAACAAAGGGTGAAAGGTAAAACATTCAAGATTAATGACTTAGTTTGAAAGTTATATTGCCCATGGACAAGAAAAATAAAGCATTAGGTAAATGGTCACCTCATTGGGAAGGACCTTTTCGAATAGCGAAAACATTTTCAAACAATGCGTATGAAATCGAAGAGTTGGCAGATGACAAATGAATCCTAAAGGTTAATGGGAAGTATTTAAAGAAATATAAACCAAGCCTGCAGGAGGTTCGAATAGTAGCAACGTAAATCATAAACATATAACTCGAGGCCAAAATGGTGAAATTAGTTGCCAAAATGGCATTGTCAAGTGTTACAAACAAACATTCAATTAAGATACAAGATTGCTTTAAATAAACAAGTTCGAAGGGTATTGTTCCTTAATCGATCAAAGATATTCTTAAAAGACTCAAGCTTGCTTTGAGTAGAGCTGGCTCCTTCCAAGATAGCAACTTATTGCTCACCGCCTCTGCAAGCCCTTTATTTAGAAGCTCTTCGAATCGATTACCAAAAGTATTGGACTCATATGCAAGTTGTTGCTGCTGGGCTTCCTTAATTTTATCTTGAAGTTCTGGATCCGCCTCCCATTGAAGAATGGATTGAGCTCAAGATCATAATCAACTTTAGCTTGCTTGATATGCATGGCATGATCTTCAACCTCCTTAGTGAGCTTGAGGCATGTTCATAAGCGGCGTTCATTGCGTTCGTTTTCTTGGACTTTGTTGGCGTGATTCGTTTTGAAGAAGGCATCCATTCGTTATCGATCGAGATTGAAGTTCAAACAAAATGGTGCCGACTTCCGGGAACATGTGGCGAGGTTGACTTGATTGATAAGTCCCTTCATCACGGCGGTGTACTATCTTTTCCGAGTACTTGAATAAATCCACATCAAGTATGGTTTTGAATCTTGTGAAGAAGTATGACTCTATCATCGGTCCGAATTAGAGGTCGAACCAGCATTAGCTTTAGGGAGGGGAGTGTTTCTCTGAGCTAGTTTAGCCTTCATGTACCCAATAAGGTCAGTTCGTTTCAAGAGGGCTAACTCCTCTTCGGCTGTCTAGCATTTGGAAGACTCTGGAAGTTCCATACACAATGGAGTAACATCCATCTCAACGTCCATTGGTTCATTAGTGGGAACATCATCGCCTTCATTATTCGCTTCTTCATCATCCTCTTCATCATCAATCAAGTCCACCACCTCGATGTTATCATTTTGATTACCACCAGCATCAGATACCGTCCCTTCGCTCGAACCTTCTTGAGCATCTTCTCCTTCTTCATCCTCAGACCCTTCCTCACTTGAATCTTCGCTCTCTTGGGAGTTATGGGTTTTTTCTTCTTCAGTATGAATTGCCCTTTCGCTCTCTTGATGGGTTTTGGGAGGAGACTTTGGGTGAGAAGTCTCTGGAGGCACTTCTGTAGCATCTTGACGTTGTTTCGTTGGTCTCCTTGAGAGGAGGCGTGCCTTGATCATCTGGCTGTTCGAAATTCCATTGAACCGCCATATTATACGAACCTTTATTACGCACTGATTGCTTGAATCTCCATGAGGAGAGGAATGGATCGGAGGCTTGTTTGTGGGGTGAGTCGAAGTAGTTGGGATCGGAGTTGAATCATCCTACACGGAACAAAAAAGAAGATTAGAAACTTATAATTAAGGTACGAATGATCATTTTCAAAAATTGAAGTAAAATCACCGGGTTATCTGCAGATATATTCTTGTCTATGTGTTCCAACATTACGTTGGAGGTAGAAGGTGGATTTTTGATTTTGTGAGGAGCAACATCCTGAATCAAGTCCGAGACGTTAGTGTCTTTTGGAATGTCTTTCTTATGCTTCTTTCTTAAACCGATGGTGAACTTTCCCACCTTGAGAGTCTTTCCACTAGCTGGGTTTTCTTCTTTGGAGTAGTTGGTGGAGTTTGCTAGGCTGAAATAATGCGAACGTAAGTTAGACTTCATTATAGACTTGAACTTATTTGAAATGCCAAAATAAAGCTGCTTACATTTGGGGTTGGAGCAGTTGTTGGGATTGGAGCGGTGTTGGAGTCCGAGTAGTTGTTGGAATCGAGCATTGGTGTTTGTTGTCGTTGTTGGTGCGGGAGTGATTGTTGGAGTTGCCTTGGGTACATTGTCATCAACCGTTAGTTGTTTGGGAACTACTTCCTTCCTTGGTCTTTGATGCAAATTATTCGATGGTGAAAAGTGAAACACATAAGACAAAATGTTAAAATAAAGTAAATAAGACTTATTTGGGGTTTCCCAAGCATTCGCACCTACGCCTTCATTCGAAAGAATCGACATGGCAGAAAGGTCATAGCGAAGATGCCACGGAAATTATGGAGCCAATGTCGAGCCCATGTCACGCCTCGGATGGCTTTAGTTTCCTTTGAGATTTGTACTTGAACATCTCTTTGCAAGTAAGCCACCAAGGGTATGGGGGAAACTAAGCCAGAGCCAGTTCTGAGGTAGGTAGTTTGGGAAACTTAGGTGGATGCATTTCGAGTGCCAACCTATACCTATCCTCGGTGGCAGTCTGAAGGAAGTCGAACTTAGAGACTTTTACTCAAAATTTTTCCTTCAAGGTTTGGGACGCTCGATATACCGTGGACTCCAAGCGTGTAGGACCATAAGTTGTTTCGAAGTAAGTTTGAAAAGCTTTAATTTCTTGAGCGTGAGTGAACATACCTTTCTTTCTATGTACCGCACATCGAATGCAGTTAGTTTCTCTTCGATAGTAAGGGTGTCAAACATACAAGGCCGGTAGAATCTACTCCACCAATCCAAAACCTTTGGATGAAAAATAAGTTGGTTCAAAGAGATCAATTTAAATTGAGCAAAATCTTGGTATTGTTCTTGCTGAAGTTTGGCTTCTCTAGCCTTAAAAGTTCGACCAGAGGTAATGGAGTCGTGAGTCTGAAAGAGTGGTTCAAGAATCAGTTGGCATAAACCAAATTGTCTTGAGACAAAGTTGGGTTGGTAGGCGAATAGAAGGATTTGATTCTTGGTCGGAGTGATTCTTGAAGAAATTAGTCTTGGGAGCAAAAGGCTTTCCAGATGTCTTGGATTTCTTTGGTCTTGGCACCAAAGGGATATGGTAAACCATGATGGTCCATAGGTCCTCGAAGCAAAAGGCGCCATAGTCTCTTGAACTTATGCTTCTTGGAAAATAGCATGATGTCTTGGGAAAAAGAATGAAATCGCTTTGTCATCACTTGAGTCGGTTCCTTAACCTCGTGCCCTCAATATTTCGATCCATCACTACGGTTTTGCTCAACAATGGTGTCGGAGAAAGTGAAGATTCGAACATGGCATTAAGCCATAGTCAAGCAACCGAAAGGACCATAGCAAGATATTCTTAGGAGTATGGGATTTTAAGCTCGAAACAGCCGACCTCAAACTTTCATAAAGGTCAACTAGTAGGAGTTCACTTAAATTAATCCTCCTATTTTCATGTAAATCCCTTGCTAAAGGGATGAACCTGCTATCCACTTGAAGCGATCTACTGCAAAAGACATATCTTGATAGCCAGAGGGTAAGGAAAGCAATGTGTTCAACATCAGAAACACTATCACCTTCAGTGTGATAATGACTGATAAACTTGGAGAAGCTAGCTAACTTGATATCGAAGTCAATTATGCTCGAGTGCTCCTCAGAATCAGGAATGTATGTTTCTCCTAGTGGTGATAATCCAGTGATAGCAGCTATATCAAAGAACGTAGGTGTGATCATCCCTCCAGGAAGGTGAAAGGTATTGTAAGTACTATCCCAGAAGTACAGGGATGCAAAAAGTAGAGGATGGCTATAGGTAAAGCCCGGTTTTGATAACTTGAGAAGATTGTAAATACCTAGTTCCTCCCACTGATGGGATTTCTTAACCTCTATTTTAGCAAACCAGCCGGTATGCTACATCAGCAATAGGACAAGATCGAAATGGTTTGAAATTACTTTTAACATAGTCCAAAATGAAAGGATCCTTTGGGGGAATATCAAGGGTTCCTATGGTTTTAGAAGCAGAGGGTTCGTTCACGTTATCAGTTTCTACTCTAGGGATTTCCATTTTGTTAAATAACGGTTTAAAATCATAGCAAACAGGGAATATAGTTCTAGTGTCCTTCAGAATCTCAAAAACTGTGAGAGGGCCCATTAGGGCAAACCTCTTTCCAGAGGCATTAGTCGGGATTAATACCTGGGAAGCGTACAGGAGTTCCTGTTCTTTGGAGATGCCTTGAGGTATAAGCACGGATTGGCCTTGGTGAATACCAACCTTGCTTTCCAGGATCGCCCCAGTGTTCTTGGTCTTCTTCTTGGAAATCTTTTTTACCTGAGATGTTGTTGAAGACATTGTTGGAAATTGTTAAGGTTTTAGGGTTTTTCAGCAAGGAGAGAAGAAGAAAAGGTTCAGAGTGTGAAAAAGAGTAAAAGGACTAAGTGTGTTTGGTTATATAGTAGAGAAGTTGAAGCACTCATCAACTAAAGCCAAGAAACGTGGAGGACGTGGGTTGGACACGGAGTGAGGTGGCGTAAAGTAAGCATTGGAAATAAGCATGATTAAAGATAATCATTATCTTTAATAACCGCACCATACCGTGGCAACCGTTTTGAAGCGGTTCGGAAATCCAAGAGTCGTCGTGACTGACGTAATGGTAATCATGCACAGTGTCATAATTACTCAGGGTCACATCAAAAACTTGTGGATATATTTAAAATAAGTATTTCTCGGAAATGGATTCGAAATACATATTTTAAAGGGGCATTTTGTTGGCTGAAGATTTTGATGCAGATGATTTGAATAAGAATCACTGAGCTCGAAATGAAACAATGTCAGTATTCATTGGAACGAGGAAAATGTCATGATTTGGAATAAAAGAATCAGCTCTTCGAATAAGATATTGAAACTTGGGGCTTCGAGTAGCAATTGTGATAATACATGTAGAAGGAGCTTCGAAATGGTAGTAGCGTGGTGTTAGGAAGCGAGTTCAAATCGAAAGGCAGTTTAGATATTTGAAATTCAAAATGTGAGCGGGATGAATGGAAGTTCGAATATGCGCGCTGGAAAACGGTTCGGAGACGTGGAGGCTAGAGAAGCATAGTATTCTGCATGTCCGAAATGTGGCAAGCTCTCATAAGTCAGACCGTTATGGCCAAAATAGTATAAATAGAAGTCTTAGTGTTAGGATTTCGTGTGTCATATCTATAGTACTAAATTCAGTAACATTCAAAATACCACATGGCTAGGGAAACGAATGCACGAATGATGTACGTATGATTGCACCAAACTCTTTTATGCAATAATGTATCTTTATCTTTCCAGTTTACCTTTTATACTGCATCAATGTCATTTAAATCTTTTACATTCAAAGTCATTTAACTTTCTTTGCTTTTGAACGCATTTCTCTCGTTTCGAAACTCTTTACTTTTTGAAACTCTTACATTCATGCTCTTATTTTCCAGAAAGCTTTTATATACTTGCCTTTAAATTCTTGTCTTTTCACTTCATGCTTTATTTTGAAAGTCTTTTACATTCAAGAAATCCTTTAAACGTTCCTGCATTTATATACTTTCCTTAATTCGAAGTCTTTATATCTTATTTCTTTCGAACTAGTTTTATACCATTTTACTTGATTTCGTTATTAGCTTATTGGATATCATAATCGAAACGCACTTGAGATATATATATAAAACATTCAAAAGCAAGTCTTGAACATGAACCATTATTTTAAGTTTATGCAAACGACCAATAACCCCATAGGATCAATCTAGTCGATCCTGCAAGTTACCAAAGGGGTTAAACAACAATCATAACGCTTGTTTGATAGTTTGGAGGACTAGCGGTTGTTTCACCAGAAATCACTGTGAACACGAGCGAAACTTGAGAATAAGAGGGTTTGATGAGAAAGCGATATTAAGGATAATTGTGTTGGGTGAATTTTCGAGGACAAAAATATCCTAAGTGGGGGAGAGTTGTAACGCCTGTATTTAATTAATTGGTTAATTGAATTATTTTAGGATTTGATTATTGGATTTACTCGAAGTTCAAGAAATCAATTGGATCTGTCGTTATTATTTTAAAAACGTATTTGGATTATTAAATTAAAGTTGGATTTTATTCGGTTAGTTGAAGAATTAATAAAGTTGATTACGTTGAAGAAATAATATTAGGAATATTATTATTATTAATAATGGACTATTTTATTAATCGATTTGGGCTTTAATTGTGGTATCGCAAAGTAACGAGGAGGTGTTATTTGTTAGGCCCATTAAGGTGAGTTAGTAAGATAAATAAAAAGAATAGTATTATTATTATTATTATTGGAAAAGGTTATAAAAGAAAGGAAATAAGTGTTTTATGAGTAGAAGAGAAAGAAAGAAGAGAAGAGGAAATAGAGAGGAGAAGAGAAAGAGGCTAGGGTTTGGAGAAGAACCAAAAGCTAGAGCCAAGCTTAGAGTTGTCATCAATGAGGTAAGGGTGGGGTTCTAACTCTATAACGGGATGCATGATTGATGATATGTGGGATGAGGTTTATAGTTTGCCATTGTTTTTGTGTTTTGTTGTTGTTGTTGAAATTCTAAATTGATGGTAGAAATATGTTTTGATGTTGTAATTGAGGTATATATGTTGTGTTGATGATAAGAAATAGTGGGTTAGTGATAAAATATGTTTGGGATTTTGAAGTTTGGTTAAAATTGAGTTTTGGGAACATAAAAATCAAGTTTTTGGGTTCTGTTTCGCCCAGTTCACGGCTCGAACCTTATTCGCGGCGCGAACCTTCTAAACTTGTTAAGTTCGCGGCCCGAACTAGGTTGCGCGCCGCGTACTATTGACAAAAATTTGAAAAATTGTTTTGGTCATAACTTTTGAACCGTAACTCCGTTTTGGGTGTTGTTCGAAGCGTTAGAAAGCTAATGAAATATTATTTCTAATAGGATTGGTTTAGAGGAAAGTAGATGATTTTATTAATGAGTGGTTATGGAAAGGTTGTATTGTCTGACGTTTTGTTATTTAAAACACATGCGATCGGTATATTTTCGTGGGTTATACTTTTGCCATATAAATGGGGAGATTTTGTGCTATTTATATGATTTCTAATATGTGATAAAATTTTTGTGGTTAGTTGTTGAAAGTTTTTATTGTTCGTTGTTGTTGTTGTCGAACGTTGTGGTTGTTGGTAGTTGTAAGTGATATAGCCAACTAACCGGAATTTGAAGGAAATTGAAATAGTATGTCATTGGAATCAAATAAGATAAGTGATTGATATTGGTGGAAAGTTTATTAATAAAGTGACCATATGGTTGTTTGGTGTTTAATTTAATTAAGTTGGTTTTAGTTGGATTATGCATATTATGTGAATACCGACAAGAGCGAAATCGTTGAAGATAACGGACGGTGTTTTGGTTAGCCGAGGTATTATAGTAGCGTTGAAATAGTAGAAGTCGGCTAGTTGCCGTATTGTGGACTAGTAGTATACTTAATGCTTGGAATCAATATATTAATTCAATAGTGAATGAATAGTAGCAGGATGGTTGTTGATAGTAGTGCAGAATCGAAAATACTAGCAATCTCAACCGATGAGAAGTTGACTAGAATTAGATGAAAATAATCCGAATGATTGTAAGTTGAATCATAGAATAAGTTACTCAGAGATTAATGTAGTAACTAGTAATGGATTAATGGGTGGATGAAAATAGTATACGTTGATATTAAGTTGTAGGCTTTTTAGCCAGTGATGAGTTGTTGTTAATTACGTTGATTACGTCGTAGGCCTCTGGCCAATGTTGAGTTGATTAAGTTGTAGGCTTTTAGCCAATGTTGAATTGCACTGAGGTGTAGGCCTATGGCCAATGTTGAATTTCAGTTGAATAGTTGTTATGTTTTCGTTGTCGTGTGTTGTTGTTGTTGCGTTGTCGTGATTTTGTCGATTGAGGTTGAGGTTGCATGGCATACATTGCATTATTAAGTTGGCCTGGATTGATAATTTTTATGTTGGAGCGAATGCTCAAAATGTTGGCCTGGATTGGCAAAATGTTGAAGGCTCATGCCTTGTGCCTCGGAATTACTAGCCAATGTTCTAAGTTGGAAGTTTTACTCCAATGGTACCACATGCATATGCACAGTTGAGTCACATTTGAAGTCGCATAATTATAGTTGATATGTTGATGTGTCAGTTGACTTATGTTGTTGGTTGTTATTGTTTTGTTGTGAAATAGTTGTTATGTTGTGTTGGAAATGTTGTTGTGATATGATTGTTATAATTGTTGTCGTTTCTAATTGTTAGTATATATGTTGATGTAATTGTGTTTGGTATTGTCGATATAAATGTTGTTTGAATTATGTGAAACGGTGAATTATATGATCTACATTCTAATATATTATTTATCATAAATTCAATTATATCGGTAGATATCTCACTCTTTCATTTGTTTCGTTGTTGCCTTTATACTGGTAACGTGCAGGTATTCGAGAAAGAAGAATTTAGTTGTTGTTAGTCCAAGTCGGTCTAGTTGCTCTGATACGTAGCACTCGAGGGGATGTTTTGTTTATGTCATTTCAGTTGTTGTTATTGATGTTGTATTTTAAGTTGAATAATAACAAATACTATGATGTTTCAAGTTGTCTTAATTGAATAAAGAGATCCTGGGAACCCACCCAGGCCTGTTCATCAAGAGATCCTGGAGGAGGAGAAGGCGAGGAGGGATCATTCTCAGGACGTTCTGCCTAGGTGCCGCCATATCATAGAGCTTGCTAGAGATGACATTGACATAGGGATGTTTCCTGATGGATCAGATGTCAGAGGTGTTTTGGAGGCCATCATGGCGGAGGCTGAGGTGCCATGTTATACAGGAGACAACGGAGGGACGTCTCGAGGGTGACAGGCGGGCTCATCGTCCGCCATATGCAGTAGTTTAGGTTGATTGTATTTTGACTTTAGTTTTTTTTATTTCGTATTTTATCGAATTTGTATTTTGAATACCATTATTATGAAATACATTTTGGATAACATTTTTGGGCTATTATTCGATTTAAATTGCAGGTCGTTAATTCGATTTATAAATTGAATAGTTTGTTAAATTGGATATTACTTATTCTATTTTTCTGCTAACTATGATGCCTAGAACCGAATGTATACTTCCGGTATGGAATCAGAGATATAATTCTGATTTTCACTAAAATATTGCAGAAAGTAGTGCACATCAGAAATATACTTTCGATTCTAGAAGGACATTTTTGAAAATGCACAAAATTTCAATGGAGTGGATTAAGAAATTAAACATGAATTTTCACTCTTTTCATTGAGTCTTATTCATGCTTAAAAATTGTTGTCTATACACAACAACACAAGTAATCAAAAGTTGCATATAATTTAAAAATAATGTCATCAAGCATATTTATAGCTTTTGAGTAGTTAAAAAGGCACATTAGATACCTTATTCAAACATGAATTCGTTCATGGATGCATCATGCCATGTATATTCGAAATCTTGAGTCAAAAAATTCATTCCACTCATGCATTGCTTTACGTGGGCCATTGTTCCCATATGGTCTTATTTTTTGATATTGTTTAAAGATGCAGTATCCGAGAATATCTGTCACTAAAATCTTTATCAAATTTGTGAAGAGTTTAATATCAATTTGAGTTAAAGTTGAATTTTACTATTTTAAGTAAATTTTAATAAAATATTATGATTATTCATTCTTAAAACAATTTTCAAAAAGTAAAAAAAAAAGTTATCCAAAGATCTATCTAAATTTTATTTTGTTATCATCTTATAGATTTTTCTTCATGCACAAGACTTGGACTCTTGGAGATTAAATTAGTATCGGTTATTTAAAAAAGGTTAAATTTCTTATCATTTAAATTAGGTTATTATTAGTAAAAAGAATAACTCTTAAATTTAACATTAACTTAGTTTGCATGATTTTTCAAGAGAAAATTTACTAATAAAACAAAAATGAAAATATCCCATCTTTAACCATATTATAAATTTGAAATATATAAATTTCAATATGATTAATCATTGGCAAATAATCTAATTATTCATAAAAGTGGCGTGTTTCTCAACCATTTTTTAATCTAAAGATTCTTTATTTGACTTAAAGATACTACTTTTATCTTAAAAGGACTCGCATAGTTGATAAATTTATATAGATTAAAGTTAAGCAAATGAAAAAGAAAACAACATTTTTATTTTATATTTATAGAAATTCACCGTGGAGTATATGTTTGTTTATTTATAAATTATTTATTTATTAAATTTAAGAACTAATCTCTTAGGACTTGTTGATTTGGTATTGTAAAATTGTTTTTTTATTTATTTTAATTTATAAAATTTGTTTGCCAACCTAATTTTATAAAAGTGTAATGGTAAAAGAGTACTGGTGTACATGTTACCCCTACAATGACAGAGGTACTCAGAGATCTTAGTAAGTATATAACAAATAATTATAGTTAGGGTTTGTCTATGGCGGCGAGAAGTCATGTACGGTGGTTTAGATGACATGCTCATGTGAAGTGAAATGCTTTGTATTTGTGTCGGGTGCTTAGATATAAGTGTAAGAATTAGAATATGTCATTTCTCCCATTGGGAGAAAGGTATTTATAGAGGCTTTGCGCATAGGGTTTCCTTTAAAAAGCCTATTGACCACCAATGGTGTATCATTGAATTTATTTCTAAGAGAGTCGTGGGTCAGCTGCTGACCTTGACTTCTCTCTGCCCCTAGGCAATATGGAAGCGTTGAGGGCTAGGAGGTACCTCCCTGAGGGCGATATGGTTGTCCCATTTCCTGGGGGATGGCTTATGGTCATCGTCTTAGCCAAGTCCTACATAATTCATCAAACATCAAGCTCTTGATAAAGGACGAAGTTTTTTTAGACCGTGATAATGAGGAGTATCCTGATCCCCTGAGTTTCTCGATGATATGTGTGACATATTAGGAATATTAGGATTGGGTTTCTTTAAGAGAAATTATAGTGTTTTCACTTTTCCGAGGAAAATCTAAGTCCCTCAGGAGAGAGTTTAATTAGTAAGGGAAATCTAAGTCTCTCAAACAAAGTTATATGTAGCCTAGTTTATGAGACTATAAGTCTCTCAGGAGACACGTTGGACCTTTCAAACGAGACTTCTATTAAGCCCTCAAACAAGAATTTTTACCAAGTCTATTAGGCTAGACTTTGGTCACACCTCTTGAGCGAGATTTCTATTTTTGGTCCCGCCTGAGGAAACTCTAAGTCCCTTAGGCGAGATTTTAATTAACTTGGGAAATATAAGTCCTTCCAGAGAATTTATATGTATCCTGGATGATGAGACTAGAAGTCCATATGTGAGACGTTAGATAGCTTATTTGTATTTCCCTGATGGGATGCATGGATCTTTGTCATTAAGTTCGACATACAAACATTTCCTCAAGGGGTCGAAAGGATCTTCGCCATGAAGTCTGTAACACCCCAAATCTAGAATTTGTTATTTTTGTGATTAATTGTGAATATTATGTGATTTTATGTTAATATATCGTGGGGTTATTTGTGGGATGTAGATGCTAACTTATAAATTATTTTGAATAAATAATTAATAGTTTAGATGGTTTATAATTAAAATAATCAAATAAAATAGAGTATTAGAGTGAATAGAGAAATAAGGGGTAAAGTTGCCATTAAGGAGAATAATGAGGACATAATAGAGAGTTAGAGGAGTTACAGGAGTAAGAGAGAGTAGTAATGGAAAATTCTAGTAAATCAAAAGGGTTTATTAGGAAAAGAGAGTTGTGAGAAGAATCAGTTCTCAATTGTACATGAAAAGTTTGGAGAAAGGGAGAAAGAGGCTAGGGCAAAGAAGAATAGTCTTAGAAGGGCACCATTGTTAGATCTTGAAGGAATCCTTGCTAAAGAAAATCTAAGGTAAGGGTGGGTAATTGTGGTTGATTATGATTGATATAAGGGAAAAGTAGATGTAGGGTTTTAATTCTCTATGATTGATGTTGATTATGATGAATATTGATTAAATTGGTAAAATCTTTGATATTGATGTTGTGTGTATATGTGTTGTGTTGTAAGATCATTGATAATGTTACTGCTATGTTTTGGTTGTTGAATTATGTGTGCCATGAAGCATGTGGTGAATATATGAATTGATGATCGCATGATGTATGAACCTCTAAATAGGTGTTGTAGGTTGTTATAATTGTTATATAATTGTAACATTTTGAATTCTCAAACTAAGACTTTTTACAAAATCGAACTCAGAGGTACGGAAGACCTCCAACTGCGAAAATCACATTTTTATGGTTTGATGTCCTAAGGAGTTCGCTAAGAGAACTAGTAGCGAAAGTACATGGCTTGATTCTATGATAATTTCTCTAAGTGAATGTCCGTGAGCAGTAGCGAAAGTTCACTATAACAAGAAATAGTGAGTATAGCGAGTGGTGGCAGAATGGACATAACTTTTGATTCGTAAGTCTAAATCGAGTGTCTTTTGAAGCGTTTGGAAGCTAATGCATAGATCTATAACATGATAGAAGTAGGTGAGTTTTTCTAGTATTATTTCCTATGTCTAATGTGTTTGAAAATTTGATTGTTTATATGTTCTGTTAATGAGTTATTACATTATTGTGATAATATTGTGCTATGATAACTTGTTAAGATGGTGAAGCTTGATATTGCGCTATGGTATTGATTATTGATGATGTTTTGTTGTATGTTGTAAATCATGCACCCATGTTTTTGGAAATTTATGTTCTTAACTACGTTGTAGCTTTGTTTCATATGGTGATGGTTTGAGTGCGATTATTTATGTTGAGATGCACATGTTGTTATTTTATGTTGTAATTCATGCATTCATGATGTCAGAACTTCGGTTCTGTTTATGATGTGGCCTCATTTTCCTATGGCGATGGTTTGAGTGCGAATAAATAATTCCTTTGTCTAAGAAATTAATGAAGTGTTACCTATGGTGATGGTAGCTATTTGTTGTGCTTCAATTCAAGAGGTACCAAGATCCCCTATGGTGGGGTTTAAGGAACGCAATGAACTTGTGTGTTCATATTGGTACCACATACATTTGAGTCAGTGTCACGGCATTAATATTCTATGTGACATTGTATAAGTTGGATTGATAATATATGATGCGATGATTAATGGTGATTTCTATGTGATTATGTGTGAATTTTGTGGATGAAGATGACGTGTGAGCTATTTATGATGAATGAAGGTGTGAGTTTATGTTATATTGATGTTGTTGATTTGTTGACTATAATTGTTGAAATCTATTTTCTCTTATGTTGTTTATGATTGATTATGATTACTCACCCCTTCTGTTTAAATGTTGCCTCCACGTGAGTACCACACAGATACTTAGGAGTATACTCTAAGGAAGTAAATGGAAGCTGGCTATTGGAGTTCGTATCAGTTATCGTTAAGTAGTAAGATTTCTGCTCAGATTCATGTAACATTGGGTTGGGTTGACGCTTATCTTCTTAATTTATGATGTTGTTTATTTTTTGAAGTATTTGATATTAATTTCATGGTGATATTCTAAGATGATGAGTTGTGTGTTAACACACTTATCTTTTGTTGAAGTTATGAATCCTAGAGTTTAAGACTCAATTTTAGTTGTCGAATTATAATTGAATTTCTTTATGGTTAATCGGCTGTAGGTTTTTAAAATAACTTGATGTCGTAAAATCCTCATAAATGAGAATGTTCGATTTAATGTATGTTTTTATGTAACTCATGTTACAGATCAGGATAATTATAATATTTTATGAAGTGTGACACCCTTGTGGTTGTGTTTATATGATTAAATTAATTGTTAATTTTATGGGGTTTTAGAAGGGTATTACAAAATCCAATAAAAAAATATTTCCTTAAGGATAGATAAGGATCTTTTCCATGAAGTCCAGCATAAAAACATTGCCTCAAAGGACGACAAATAATTTCTCCGTAAAGTCCAACATACAAACATTTACTCAAGGGGTCAAAAGGATTTTTGCCATGAATTCCAACATACAAATATTACCTGAAGAAGCGGTAAGGATTTTCACAATAAAATCCATAAAAAATATTGCCTCAAGGGGTGGAAAGGATCTTGGCCATGACGTTCAACATACAAAATATTTTAAAAAATATCCTTATTGGTTATAGATGCTCAAGAAAATGTACATAATCATGGTATCTATTAGGAAATTACAAAAATTTAACTTAAGTGCATCATATCTTAGAGTGTTTCATTATTCTCCTAAGTACACTGTACTTAAGATGTTCCTTATTTTACTTATTCATTCTATCTCTCATCAACTTGTCCTTATGCGTGACCCTGTAGGTTCTTATGACATTGAAAATAATATTAAATAACATATTTAATATAATAAACAGTGATCAGTATCTAACAACACATGAATGTTATCCATGTCACAAAAATTTCATGTGATTTGACAATACATTTTCATGATAGTGTGTGTAATTATCTTTTCCCCCTCGTGTCTATATTGAACACAAGACATAGACAATGTCACCCTTGTCTAGTTCAACATTAGACCCTTAGACATATAGTCTGTTATATAGGATGAACAAATTCAATCTAAGTCACTCATGTCTCTCATCATGATTTGTGGAGTACTCATCAATCATCTTTATGGTCGTCCTGTTATTGACAATATTTGATTGACAATAAAGTACTCGATCACACATCTAAGATTCACGGTGATTTTAGATTGAGGGGCGGTACACGACAATCACCTTGAGAAAAACTTATGACACTGGTCATCCTGTTATTGACAATATTTGATTGACAATAAAGTATTCGATCACACATCTAGGATTCACGGTGATTTTAGATGGAAGGGTGGCACGGCCGATATTGACTTTTTAGAGGTCGAGGGCAAGAATAAAAATAGACCCCTAATAAAAAATTGAATAAATATTTTTGATTTTTCTTTTTTGAATTATAACAAAATAATTTATTTAAAATAATATTAAATTTAAGTTATATTTTAAAATCTCAAAAAGTTATAACAAAATAATAAAATAAAAAACATTTTATTAATTATTGGATCTTAAATTCCTAAAATATAATTAAGTAATGTGTAGTTTAAAACAAATATGCCAACTTTTTTGTGAAATAGAAACAATTTAATTTTAAAATATTAAATTACATGGGAATTGAATCCATGACTTAGCTAATAATTATAGCCACAAATTCAATAACCTAGAGCCAACCACTACGCCAAATGCTGTTTGTGTTCAATTTATGTAATCTATTATCTTTAGTATTTTGTCTATTATATTTACAAAAGCCTATAAATTAAAATTTGGAGGCCCTACTTTTTTTTTTAAGTCGTGGACTATGGGTCTGTTTGACCTGCCCCAGGATCGGCTCTGAAGGGTGGTACACCACAATCACTTTGAGAAAAATTTATGACATTGCATAAATATTCTAAGTAGTATTTTTACGGTGGATCAATGTAATATAAATATTACTCTTAATATTTATACTTGTGTGAAGACTTGATAATTCTTTATCCATGACCCATAAGATATGATCATTAGTTAATCCACATAATAGACTCAATGCTTTAATTTTATTTCACTTCACAATAAACCTATACTATAGATAGTTTAAGAATAATCTCTCATAATTAAGTTACACTTAATATTTCAATTAACAAAATAGTTATTATAGAAACTTGATTATTTTGGAAAAACAGACCTAATAAAGAATTACATTTTATTATGAATAAATAATTCGACCTGTGGTATCACCTATTGGACGTCATCACTTTGGGTTACATTGTCCACTACAAGAGCAACCTTAAAAGGATGAAAACTGATGTCCAAAATCTGGAGGTGCTCATGAATCTTCAAGAGTACTTAAGCTCGAGGACAGTAGGAGTTTAAGTATTCTTTCAGATTGTGGATTTAACTTCTTGTTGAATCCAGCTGAGGACATGATCCTTGCCAAAATACATTGTGTTAGAAATGTCTTTTATGAACTGAGTAGGAAAGGTTTTCCACAATTAAAGCATTTGTGCATTCAAGACAGTACTGAACTGAAGTACATCGTTGTATTTGAAACTCAAGGTGGTGGTAGAGAAACAAGGTTGGAAATGCATTTGAAAACTCTCACTTTGAAACATTTACCAATGCTGAAATACATATGGAGTGGGAATCCTAATGAAAGCATCTAATTTCAAAACCTCAGCCTAAAGAAAGTTACTGAATGCAAAAGCCTCAAACATGTTTTCCCCCTCTCTGTGGCCAAAGAGCTTTAAAATCTCCAAAGTCTTTATATAGAAGAATGTGGCATAGAGATGGTTGTGGCACTTGTTGAAATGGCTGAAACAGTTCCAACACTTAAGCTTTGAGAAGGTCTACTGGGCTTACATACCTTGGATTGCCCGTTTTAAGACGGGTGGATGTTCTTCATTGTGCCAACCTCGTACTATTCAAACCAAAGCCTCTAAATCCCAATTGATATACTACCCCTTCTCTCAATTGAAAAGATTCTATCTCACCAAAAATATCATTTTTAATAGATATGTGTCATGTTGTTGCTTGTTATTTTTCCTGGAAAAAGTAAACAAAATGCAAGTGTTTGTTTCTTTCTATGCTTTCATTAAGTTTGTACGAGTATGTCTGGAAAACATAGCTATTAGCTTGAATCTAATTACTTGTGTTTCATAGGTTGTCCCAAACACAAGCGAGAGCCTATTCTGAACATCAAGGATGTCACCATGTTATGCAATGATCAACTTAATGATGGGCATATGAACTATACACTAATCCTTCACGCTTTATTGGAGTACTCTTCAAAAAGATATCCATCATATTCATGTTCTTTTGTAAACTCTCTTTGTTTCGTTAGGCCAGACTTCTTTGTGATGTAAGCAAATTCTTAAACTAATGGCCATTTTTATCGGCTCTTGGAACGTGGTTATAACGGGTTCTATTGTCAATATATATATATAAGGAGGGATCAAATTACACCCGAAGAGTTACACCGTGAGTTACACTCGCTCAAAAACGTTACTTCGGATTAATATTTTTTAAAATCAACCGTTGGATTGAAACATACCATCGTATAGATCATATGTATAAAATTTGAGATTAATCTATAAAGTTTTACTATACGATCAAGATATCCAAAAATTAACGTCAAAATGGACTTTCATATAACGTTAATTTTGATGTAGTTCAATGACATAGTAAATCATCATAGATTAATCTCAAACTTTATAGGTATGATCTATATGATTATATGTTACAATCCAATGGTTGATTTTAAAAAATATTAATCAAGTAACGCTTGAGCAGTCATGGTGTAACTCTTCGGTGTATTTGATCCTTCCTCATATATATATATATATATATATATATATATATATATATATATATATATATATATATATATATATATATATATATATATATATATATATATATATATATATATATATATATATATATATATATATATATATATATATATATATATATATGACACACCATGAGTTACACCATGAGTTACTTTTAATATTTTTAAAATCAACCATTGGATTGTAACATATAATCATATAGATCATACCTATAAAGTTTGAGATTAATCTATAATGACTTATTATACGATCAAGATATCCAAAGATTAACGTCAAAATGGATTTCATATAATGTTAATTTTGATGTAGTTCAATTACATAGTAAATCATTATAGATTAATCTCAAACTTTATAGGTATGATCTATATGATGGTATGTTTCAATCCAACGGTTGATTTTAAAAAATATTAATCCGAAGTGACGTTTTTGAGTGAGTGTAACTAATGGTATAATTCTTCGGGTGTAATTTGATCTTTATATATATATATATATATATATATATATATATATATATATATATATATATTTCTCTTCTTATCACTACTTTTCAATTTATTTTTTTTGAAATCGTAGTATTCGACCTTACGATTGACTAATCCAAGATACATTAATTTTACCGTCTACTAGTAAAAGTCCCGTTTAAAGTCAGAACAAAATTTTTATGGCCTATTGGACTAGCCCAATCCAATCTTCTCTTTACCACACTCAGGTTTCCTGTCCTCACTTTTTCAACTACGTTCCTTTTTATAAAGATTTGTTTTCTTTGTTTAACAACTTACATTCTAATTTTGAATGATTTTCAGGATTAATTTCATTGTTGACAAAGATTGTGTTCCTATTTTCTTCAGGTACCTTTTATCCTACTTTTATTCTCCTTTTTTTTTGTTGGTTTTATGTTTTACATAGATTTAGGAATCACAATCTTATAAAAACTATTCTTCATATTTAGATTAAATTAGATGTGGAGAAAATAGGTATGGAGAAATACATATATATGAAAAGTTCCTCTTATTTTGTGAGATATTAAAATCGAACTCTAGTTGGTCGAAGGTAGCTTTTTGGTTGCGACAGTTCGACAAAGTTTATAATATCATCAAAGGTTGTTCAGATGTGTTGGCTGAAGATTTTGATATCTATGATTCGAATAAGAATCACTGAGCTCGAAGCGAAACAATATCAGTGTTCATTGGAACGAAGGAAATGTCATGATTTGGAGTGAAAGAATGGGTTCTTCGAATAAATATATTGAAATTTGGAGCTTCGAGTAGCAATTATGATGATACATGTAGAAGGAGCTTCGAAGTGGTAGTAGCGTGGTGTTTGAGAAGCGAGTTCGAATCGAAAGGTAGTTCAGATATTTGAAATTCAAACGTGAGCGGGATAAATGGAAGTTCGAATATGCGCGCTGGAAAACGGTTCGAAGACGTGGAGGCTAGAGAAGCATAGTATTCTGCATGTCCGAAACGTGGCAAAATCTCATAAGTCAGACCGTTATGGTCAAAATAGTATAAATAGAAGTCTTAGTGTTAGGATTTCGTGTGTCATATCTATTGTACTAAAATTCAGTAACATTCAAAATACCACATGGCTAGGGAAACGAATGCACGAATGATGTACGTATGATTGCACCAAACTCTTTATTATGCAATAATGTATCTTTATTTTTCCAGTTTATCGTTATCTTACTCCAATGCCTTTAAATCTTTTACATTCCGAGTCATTTAACTTTTCATGCATTTAAACGCTTTTCTTTCATTTCGAAGTCCCTTACTTTTCTAAAATCTTTACATTCATGCTCTTCTTTTCTAGAAAACTTTTACATACTTGCTCTTACATTCAAGTCTCTTACATTTCATGCTTTACTTTGAAAGTTTCTACATTTAAAGTCATTTAAGCATTCCTGCATTTATACTTTTTCTACAATTCGAAGTCTTTATACATTTACTTGTTCAAATTAGTTTTATACTGCTTCACATGATCATGTTATTAAGTCCTTGAACATCATAATCGAAACACATTTAAAACATATATAAAACATCCTAAACAAGTCTTGGACGTTAACCATCATTTTAAGTCTATGCAAACGACCAACACCCCATAGGATCAATCTAGTCGATCCTGCAAGTTACCAAAGGGATTAAACAACAATCATAACGCTTGTTTGATAGTTTGGAGGACTAGCGGTTGTTTCACCAGAAATCACTGTGAACAAATTGGCACACCTGGTGGAACAAATTGGTTGTTGCTAATTAAAACTAACGTTTAAAAGACATAATTATTGTTAAAGGTTCTTTCTGAGTAAACAAAGTTCATTAGTATATGAACCTTAGGAGTGGTAGAATAACTAACAATAACCAACCCCTACCCAAAAGAAATCGATGTAATAGGATATCAGATCCAAACAATCCACAAGGGGAACAAAACGCCCCACCTGCAACAGGCACTAATGCATCTGTTTCGACAGGGACGTCCAGCGCGATCCCTTCGAACGCACAATCTGTTGCGTCTTCTACTAATAGTATGGCCACGAATGGAACAAGTGGCATGTCATCAAACAATTCGATCCTAGGTAGTACAGGAACCACTGGCTATCCTGGGGGATTCATCCCACCATCAGGGGCACAAACCCATTTCGCTACCCCACCACCAACTAGACCATTCAGTTTCGACAGTACTAGACCCATAAATTCCCAGTATGGAATGCCAACATCCTTTATGGCAGGTTTGCAAACTTCGACGTCGAACGCGCCACCACACTTAGGGTCAGGTTCTGGGGCTAATCAATTCATGACAAATAACCAAGGGTCAGTAGGTTATGGTACGCTGCCCATCTTAACCACAGAAAATCAAATGGCTTTTAGGCAGTTAATGGATGATAGTAACCATAATATGATAGGAATATTAGCACAAACTATGCAAGAAATCTTTGCACCAATAGTTCAAAACGTGACTGTGACAAACAGAGAGAACGCAGACAATATGAGTCGAATAGCAGATTTCTTTGCTCCACCTGAAAGGCGTAGGCAGAACCAGGCATTGGTTCGAGCGAACGCACCTATCATAGAACAGATTGTTGATGACCCACCTTATAGGCCAGCCAGAGAGGGGGTTAACTTGGGGGCAAGAGCACAAAGGGTAGATGCCCCAGTGATTCGAGAAGAACCACAAAGGGGATTGATAGAACCACCAGCAAGGGTCGAAAGATTTGAGGCCCCAGTGATTCGAGAAGAACCACAAAGGGGAATTATTGAACCAGGGGCAAGGGTCGAAAGACTAGGGTCCCAACGTTTCGAGAAGAACAACCTAGAGGGTTGTCTGGTAGGTCGAAACCAAGATCTTGATCTGATGGTTCATAGGGTTCGAAATGACAATATCCTGGCGGAAAATAACCTAACCACCATGATAGAAAGGATCATGGCCCAAAACGGTATTAATACAGGAATTAGAAGGCCAAATTACGCTTCTCCCATAGCAGACTATGTAATCCATACTGATTTGCCTAGAGGATATAAGATCCCTAAATTTACAAAGTTTGCTGGAGATACCAATGAGTCAACGGTCGAACACATAGCTAGGTATCTAACTGAGGCAGGAGACATAGCAAATAACGAGAACCTTAGGATTAAATATTTCCCAAGTTCCCTTACTAAAAATGCTTTCACATGGTTCACTACTTTGCCCCCTGGATCCATAGATACCTGGACCCTCTTAGAAAGGCTGTTCCATGAACAGTTCTATATGGGACAATCCAAGATAAGTCTAAAGGAATTAGCAAGTGTTAAGAGGAAGTTCACTGAACCTATAGATGAATACTTAAATAGGTTCAGACTCTTGAAATCTAGATGTTTCACAGTAGTCCCTGAGCATGAGTTAGTCGAAATGGCCGCTGGTGGTCTGGACTATTCTATTCGAAAGAAATTAGATACTCAATACTTGAGGGACATGGCTCAGTTAGCAGATAGGGTTCGACAAGTCGAAAGGCTAAAGGTCGAGAAGGCCAGGGCTGCTAAGAGTAATAAGAAGGAAAGAATTTCCTATGTCGAAACGGAGGAAGGTGAAGACTATCCTGAATTCGAAGAGGTCGAAATAGATCTCGCTGAATTGAAACAGGCTCCAGCTTACTCTTGTAAACTCCTAGTCCCTACAAAAGGGAAAGAAATTGTTGAAAATGAGAAAAATGACAAGTTTCCAAAGAAGGTGTATACCTTCGATATAACAAAGTGTGATGAAATCTTCGATTTACTTGTCAAAGATGGCCAATTAATTGTGCCACCAAACGTCAAAATACCTCCTTTAGATCAAAGAAAGAAAAGAGGATTTTGTAAATATCATAGTTTCCTAGGCCACAAAACCTCACAGTTTTTTTTTCGTGGACTTGATTCAAAATGCAATTAAAGAAGGCAGAGTAAAGTTTGCTGATAAACCAAAAATGAAAGTGGATGAAGACCCTCTGGATATTGCAGACACCAACTACTCCGAGCCTTCGAGCATTGGAGACATCAATATGGTGGAAGCAGACCAAGGGGCCACTACATTGAAAGAGGAAAGCACTGAGAGTGAAAGTTGGGTGCTGGTCGAAGCCAACAATGGAGTCACTGAAGACGTCCACAGACGACTAGAGCCTTCGATCGAATCAACTCCAGTTGTTGTTTCAAAAGGAATCCAAAGCACGAGGGTCGGAAAATCGAAATGTAAATTGACACAAGCACGAGGACCTGAGGCTCAAACTGGAGAAGGTTCAGATTACAAAACAAGCTTCCCCTCAAAAAGAGGTATGGGATACCTTGGGTGAGCCTAGTGGGAAGTTCGACTATATGGTAAAATATTCTGCTCCAGAGAGTTCGAAAATCCGAATCGAAGACGTCAAACCATCAGGATGGGGAGATGATGATACAAAAAGGGAGGATAAAGATGGTAACATTCCTAAAAAAGAGATCTGGGATACCTTAGGGGAACCCAGTGGGAAATTTGATTATATGGTGAAATACTCTGCACCAGAGAGCTCAAAGATTTGGATCGAAGACATCAAACCATCAGGATGGGGAGATGATGTTGAGAAAGGGGCAGATGTGGATGTCAATATGGTGGACATGGAGAGACCTTGTTCTGAAATGCAGGAAATGGAAAGGCATCTCGAAAAAGAAAAATACAAAATGGAGGATGGTTATGCTGCAGATACCACCCTAAAACAATATCTCATGTTGTGCCACAAGGGACATGCTGAAATGATGCTTTGTCCAAGATGCAACATCATATGCAACGAGAGGATTGCTGCGGAGTTCGAACGAAAACAAAAGGCTCGAACTGGAGTAAATTGGCGCCAAGACAACCAATTGTTCAGATGCTACCCTAGAGCTGGGGAAAGTTTGTTGGAATTCTTAATACGTTGTCACAAAGGGGCAACCAAGTGCTTGATTTGCCCAAGATGTTCAGCAGCATACGACCAGAACATGGCTGGAGCTTTCGAAACGATTCCCTTCGCTCCATGCTGGAATCACAAAGAAGTTGGTCAGATGAGTCAGCATTTCGATGGTAACCACAGTCAACGAAAGCCTGATAGCCCATATCCAAAGGGTGCTCGAAGGGTGACATTTAAAGTCCCTGCAGAAGTACCAACAAACAAATGGCTGCAAGTCAAAATCAATAAAGGGAAGGATAAATGGGGAAGTAATGAGCGAAACGCGCGTCATGCCATGGTATACCGGAGACAATTCAACACGGCAAAGAGGGAGGAACTGAGGCTGGGAAATTATAAAGGTAAGAATCCCATGTCAAGATCCCAATGGCGAAGGCAGCAACGAATTTGAAAGGCTGAGAGGGAAAGTTTAGCAGACAAAGGAGCAGCTTCGACCAACAAAAAAGAAGCGTCAAGCACCAATCAACCAACAACAAACAAGCAACTTGAAGACAAACCTCCAGTTAGTAGGAGGCTCTTTTCTGACACAACCAGATGAATCGAAAGAGTACACTCCAAGTCCACAAGAAGACGAGGATATGGTTACAGATAACTTCGAATCAGAAGGTGAATCCTCACTTATCCTAAACTGCAATGTGGTATCTGTGTTACCATCTGAATTTGGCCAAGAGACAGAAATCGAAGAACAGGAGGAAGAAGACACCATTGATTTGATGAAACACAGACCAGTCTGTTACTATGTAATGGATAATGACGCGATCGAAGAACAGAACGCATTCTTCGAACACCTAGATCCCACAATGAAGAATCATTTGAAGCCCCTGTTCATCCGAGCAAAGGCTGGAGCCCACGGGGTGAACAAGGTCTTAGTGGATGGAGGCGCTGCAGTTAATCTTATGCCTAAATTCATGCTGAAGAAGTTAGGCATTCAAGAGGGTGATGTTAAACCTCACAACATGGTCTTATCCAACTATGAAGGGAAGGTAGGACAAACGTTGGGGGTAGTGCAAGTGGAGTTAACCGTCGGATCAAGCTGCAGGCCCACTATGTTCATGGTGATCGAAGCCAAGGCAAATTATAACTTGCTGTTAGGAAGAGAGTGGATTCATGGCGTAGGGGCAGTTCCTTCGTCGATGCACCAAAGGTTAGTCATCTGGAGAGAAGATGGTATAGTGGAAAATATCAAGGCACGAGTTACTTCATGACAACAAATAACTGTTAACAAAAGGAATTATGACAAGTATCCGCAAGAATAGCTCCTGCACCCCAAGCGACGAAATGAATGAAACAAGAGCGGCGCATTACTATATGACCCTTCGCTATGATGGCATGTATTGGGATAGGAAAATAATTAAGGGTGATGAAGGAGGCGAAGACACTTCGCAAAGACGGCCACTAGGCTGGGAGTCCGACGACCGCCATGATCGAGTCTTCTTCGAAAGGATTTCGCCTATATGGTGAGAATGAATGGAAAGCGCTTCAGAGGCTGCAATAGAACATACAATTGAAGTAAACGAACTCGAAGGGAATGGTTCGAAAGAGCCACCCTGTGACGAAAACGAAATAGATCAACGGCTTGACGCCACTTATGATACGGAACCCTTGGGCTTCGAGAAGGATCCCACAAACTCAGGTGCTAAGATGTTGGCACAGGACCCACTCGAAGAAGTAAATTTGGGGGATATAAACACGAAAAGAATAACCTATATAAGTGCGAAACTCACCCAAGTCTCAAGCAAGAAGTGATCGAAGTCCTCAAGAAGAATAAAGATTGCTTTGCATGGGACTATGACGAAATGCCTGGTTTGAAAAGAGAGTTAGTGGAGCACGGACTTCCGATTAAGGATGGCAAGAAGCCCATCAAGCAGACTCCAAGGAGGTTCGCGCCAGCAGTGCTCACAAAGATCAAAGCAGAGGTTGAAAGGTTGCTGCGCTGCAAATTCATCAGAACCACAAGGTATGTCGAATGGTTAGCAAATATAGTACCTGTTATTAAGAAAAATGGTTCATTGAGAATATGCATAGACTTTAGGGATCTAAATACTGCAACCCCCAAAGATCAATACTCTATGCCTGTGGCAGAAATGTTAATAGATTCTGCTGCAGGATTCAAATACCTAAGTATGTTAGATGGATACTCTGGTTATAACCAGATTTTTATTGCTGAAGAAGATGTTGCTAAGACAGCATTTCGTTGCCCAGGAGCCTTAGGCACCTATGAATGGGTAGTGATGCCTTTTGGTTTAAAAAATGCTGGGGCAACTTACCAAAGAGCAACGAACTCTATATTTCATGATTTTATCGAGACATTTATGCAGGTGTACATTGATGATATAGTCATCAAATCTATATCTGCCGAAACTCATCTGCATCATTTGAGCCAATCATTCGAAAGAATGAGAAAACATGGCTTAAAAATGAATCCCCTTAAATGTGCATTTTTTGTGCAGGCAGGAGATTTCCTGGGCTTTGTAGTTCATAAAAAAGGAATCGAAATCAACCAGAATAAGACCAAAGCCATCATGGAGACTAAAGCCCCCACATCGAAAAAGGAGTTGCAGTCTCTACTGGGGAAGATTAATTTTCTCAGAAGATTCATCTCGAATCTAAGTGGGAAAACACAAGCTTTCTCTCCACTACTTCGTTTGAAGCAAGGCCAAGCCTTCGAGTGGAGCGAAGCACATCAGGAGGCCTTCGACAAGATTAAAAGATATCTCTCTCAACCTCCTATCTTGTCTCCACCTTCATGGGGAAAACCCATGAGATTGTACATATCTGCTTCTGAACTTACTTTAGGTAGTATGTTAGTACAAGAAGATAGTAATGGTATCGAAAGAGCCATATATTATTTAAGTAGGGTGTTGAATGATGCATAAACTAGATACAGTAATATAGAAAAGTTGTGTCTTTGTTTATACTTTTCTTGTATGAAACTCAAGTATTATATAAAACCTGTTGATGTTTATGTTTCATCTCATTTCGATGTTATTAAACACATGCTTTCCAAGCCAATAATGCATAGCAGAATTGGTAAATGGGCTTTGGCCTTGACAGAATATGCTTTGACTTTCATGCCTTTAAGAGCAGTGAAAGGCCAAGTAATTTCTGATTTCATTGTGGACCATTCATTGGTCGAACAGCCTGTCATGGGTTATGTCGAAATGCAACCTTGGAAGCTATACTTTGATGGTTCGACCCACAGAGAGGGCAGCGGTGTTGGAGTTCTCATAATTTCTCCTGAGGGAATTCCAACAAAATTCAAGTATAAATTGGAAGGTCCTCGTTGCTCGAACAATGAAGCTGAATACGAAGCGCTCATTGCTGGACTTGAAGCTTTGTTGGAATTGGGGGCAACTAGAGTCGAAATCAAAGGTGATTCAGAGTTAGTGGTCAAGCAGATAACTAAGGAATATAAATGCATAAAGGAAAATCTGATGACATATTTCGTCATAGTTAATAGGCTACTCAAAAATTTCGAATACATGGACATTCAGCACGTACTAAGAATAGAAAATCAAGAAGCAAATGACCTAGCACAATTAGCTTCAGGTTATAAAGTCTCTGCTAAAAACTTAGAGGATTTGATTGAGATAAGAGGAAGAGTCATGGCTACCAGGCTTACACCATCAAGATCTAGAGAATATCAAAATAAGTTATGGTGATAAAGATAGGTTCGAAGTATTAGCCATAGACACGTTAACAGATACAGATTGGCGAAATCCATTAATAAGGTATTTAGAAAATCCAACATTGAATGTGGACAGAAAAATAAATAGAGCATTGTCATATGTCCTTATGGGAAATGAATTGTTCAAGAAGACCCAAGAAGGCGTGTTACTAAAATGCTTGAGAGAAAGTGAGGCATATCTAGCACTATCAGAAGTCCACAATGGGGCATGTGGGGCACATCAAGCAGGCCACAAAATGAAGTGGTTGCTATTTCGATATGGTATGTACTGGCCCAGTATGCTCAAAGATTGTATAGATTTTGCCAAAGGATGTGAAGAATGCCAGAAACATGCAGGGATTCAGCATGTTCCTGCAAATGAGTTGCATTCGATCGTTAAACCATGGCCCTTTAGAGGATGGGCATTAGATTTAATAGGAGAAATTAATCCTGCTTCATCTAAAGGTCAGAAATATATCCTGGTAGGAATAAACTATTTCACCAAATGGATAGAAGCAATACCATTAGTAGCTGTAGACCAAGAGGCTATCATTGAATTCATACAGAAACAAATTATCTATAGGTTTGGATTGCCAGAGAGCATAACCACAGACCAAGGATCTGTGTTTACTGGTAAAAAGATGCAAGAATTTGCCCAAGAAATGGGATTCAAGTTGTTAACATCAACACCATATTATGCTCAAGCAAATGGTCAGGTCGAAGCAGCCAACAAAGTAATAATAGGTTTAATTAAAAAACATGTTGGTAAAAAACCAAGAAATTGGCATAAGACTTTAGATCAAATACTATGGGCCTGCAGAACATCTCCTAAAGAAGCTACTAACACTACACCTTTCCAACTAACATTTGGTCATGATGCAGTCTTACTAGTAGAAATTCATCTACAATCCGTTCGAATCCAAAGGCAAAATGAAATCTCATCTTCTTTATATTGGGAAATGATGATGAGTGAGTTGGTCGAATTAGATGAAGTTAGATTGCATGCATTGGAAATCCTGATGAGGCAAAAAGAGAGAGTGGCCAGGGAATTTAACAAAAGGGTGAAAGGTAAAACATTCAGTATTAATGACTTAGTTTGGAAAGTTATATTGCCCATGGACAAGAAAAATAAAGCATTAGGTAAATGGTCACCTCATTGGGAAGGACCTTTTCGAATAGTAAAAACATTTTCAAACAATGCATATGAAATCGAAGAGTTGGCGGATGATAAACGAATCCTAAAGGTTAATGGGAAGTATTTAAAGAAATATAAACCATGCCTGCAGGAGATTCGAATAATAGCAACGTAATCATAAACATATAACTAGATGCCAAAATGGTGAATGGTGAAGTTAATTGCCAAAATGGCATTGTCAAGTGTTACAAACAAACATTCAATTAAAGTACAAGATTTATTAAATAAACAAGTTTCAGAAGTGGGTATTGTTCCTTAATCAATCGAAGATATTCTTAAAAGACTCAAGCTTGTGCTGAGTAGAGCGTTGGGCTCCTTCCAAGATAGCAACTTCGCCCTTCAGCTGCTCAGCCGCCTCCGTCTCTGCAAGCCCTTTATTCAGAAGCTCTTCGAATCGATTACCAAAAGTATTGGACTCATATGCAAGTTGTTGCTGCTGGGCTTCCTTAATATCATGCTGAAGTTCCTGAATCTGTTTCTCCCAGCGAAGAATGGATTGAGCTCGAAGATCATAATCAACTTTAGCTTGCTTGATATGCATGGCATGATCTTCAACCTCTTTAGTAAGCTTCGAGGCATGTTCATAAGCAGCGTCCATTGCAGTCCGCTTCTCTTGGACTTTGTTGGCAGCAGATCCATTTTGAAGAAGGCATCCAGTTACGTTATCGATCAGAGATTGAAGTTCAAACAAAATGGTGCTGACCTCTAGGGAACATGTGGCGAGATTGACTTGATTGAGAAGTCCCTTCATCACAAAGCAGGCTGTACTATCTTTTCTGAGTACTTCGAATAAATCCACATCAAGGATTGTTTTTCGAATCTTGTGAAGAAGGATAACCCTATCATCAGAAGGCATTGAATCAGAGGTCGAACCAGCATTAGCCTTAGGGAAATGAGTGTTTCTCTGAGCTAGTTTAGCCTTCATGTACCCAATAGGGTCAGTTCGTTTCAAGAGGGCTAACTCCTCTTCGGCTGTCTGGCATTTGGAAGACTCTGGAAGTTCCATGCGCAATGGAGTAACATCCATTTTAGCATCCATTGGTTCATTAGTGGGAACACCATCACCTTCGTTATTTGCTTCTTCGTCATCCTCTTCATCATCAATCAAGTCTACTACCTCAATGTCATTATCTTGATTGCCATCAAGATCGATTCAGGCCCTCGCCGAACCATCTTGAGCGCCTTCTCCTCCTTCGCCCCGATCCTTCATCACTGGAATCTTCGCCTCTTGAGAAGCATTGGTTTTTCCCTCTTCAGTTTGAGTTGCTTCTTTACCTTCTTGAGGGATTTCGAGAGGGGATTTTGGTCGAAGAGTTTCTGGAGGCACCTCCTCAGCAACTTCATGTGTTGGTTCATTTGCGTCTTTAAGAGGAGGCGAGGTGCCTTGGTCATCTGGCTGTTCAGAAGTTCCAGTTGGAACTGCCATATTGGAAGAACCTTTATTCTGCACCAGATTGTTGGAATCTCCATGAGGAGAAGAATAGATTGGAGCAGCTGTTTGATGGAGTGGAGTCGAAGTGGTCGGAACTGGAGTCGAATCATCCTAACATAAATAAAGAAAGATTAGAAACTTATAACTAAGGTACGAATAATCACTTTCAAAAATTCGAAGTGAGTTCACCTGTGGATTATCTGCAGATATATTGCTGTCTATGTGTTCCAACATTACGTTGGAGGTTGAAGGTGGATTTTTGGATTGTTGTGAGGGAGCAACATCCCTGGAATCGAGTCCAGAGACGTTAGTGTCTTTTGGAAGGTCTTTCTTTTGCTTCTTTCTCAAAACTGTTGGTGAACTTTCCCCAGCCTTGAGAGTCTTTCCACTGGTACTAGGTTTTCTCTTCTTTGGAGTAGTTGGTGGGAGTTTATTAGTCTGAAATGGTACAAACATAAGTTAGATCTCAATAATAAACTCAAGCCTATTTCGAAATACCAGAATGAACTGTTTACCTTTGGGGTCGGAGCATTTGTTGGAATTGGAGAAATAATGGGAGTTGGAGCAATAGTGTTTGTTGTTGTTGTTGTTGTTGTTGTTGTTGTTGCAGGAGTAATTGTTGGAGTTGCTTTGGGCACATTGTCATCAGCTTCAATAGTTGTTTGGGAACTACTTCCTTCCTTGGTCTTCGATGCAACAGTTTTTATTCTGATAGCTGAAAAGTGAAACACATAAGACAAAATGTTAAAATAAAGTAAGTAAGACTTATTTGGGATTTCCCAAGCATTCGCACCTGCGCCTTCATTCGAAAGAATCGACATGGCAGAAAGGTCATAGCGAAGATGCCCTGGGAAATTATGGAGTCAATGTCGAGCCCATGTCACAGTCTCAGATGGCTTTAGTTTCCTTTGAGATTTGTACTTGGACATCTCTTTGCAAGTAAACCACCAAGGGTATGGGGGAAACCAAGCCAGAGCCAGTTCTGAGGTAGGTAGTTTGGGAAACTTAGGTGGATGCATTTCGAGTGCCAACATATACCTATCCTCGGTGACACCAAGGAAGTCTGAACTTAGAGACTTTTGTAAATTTTTCCTTCAAGGTTTGGGACGCTCGATATACTGTGGACTCCAAGCGTGTAGGATCATAAGTTGTTTCGAAGTAAGTTTGAAAAGCTTTAATTTCTTGAGCGTGAGTGAACATACCTTTCTTTTTGTGTACCTGCACATCGAACAAAGTCATTTATTTTGGATAGTAAGAGTATCAAACATACAAGACTGGTAGAATTTACTCCACCAATCCAGAAAACCTTTGGATGAAAAATAAGATGGTTCAAAAGAGATTAATTCGAATTGAGCAAATCCTTGATATTGTTCTTGCTGTATTTTGGCTTCCCTAGCCTTGAAGGTTCGACCGAAGGTAATAGAACTGTGAGTCTGAAAGAGTGGTTCGGGAATCAGTTGGCATAAACCAAATTGTCTTGAGACGAAGTTGGGTTGATAGGCAAAAAGGAGAATCTGATTTTTGGTGGGAGTGATCCTTGAAGAGATTAGTCTTGGGAGCAAAAAGGCTTTCCAGATATCTTGAATTTCTTTAGTCTTAGCAGCCTCCGAAAGCGACATAGTGAACCATGATGGTCCATGAGTCCTCGAAGCAAAAGGCGCCATAGTCTCTTCGAACTTATGCTTCTTAGAAAAGAGCATAATGTATTGAGAAAATAAAATCTGGAAATCGGCCTTGTCATCACTCGGAGTCAGCCTTCTTAACCTCGTGCCTTCAACATTTTGATCCGCTATTTCTGGATCTTGCTCAACAATAGTGTCCGCAGTAGAAAGTGAAGATTCGAACATGGCGTTAAGCCATAACTGAAGCAACCAGAAAGGGCCAGCTAGCAGGATATTCTTGGGAGTGTGGGACTTTAAACTTGAAACAGCTGACCTCAGACTTTCATAAAGGTCAACTAATAAGAGCTCACTTAAATTAATCCTCCTATTTTCATGTAAATCCCTTGCTAGAGGGATAAACCTGCTGGCTACCTGTAGCGACCTACTGCAGAAAACATATCTTGATAACCAAAGAGTGAGAAAGGCAACATGTTCGATATCAGAAACACTATCACCTTCAAGATGATAATGGATGATAAACCCGGAGAAGCCAATTTGATATCAAGTCAATTATGCTGGAATGTTCCTCAGAGTCAG
Source organism: Vicia sativa (assembly GCA_021764765.1). Lineage (NCBI taxonomy): Eukaryota > Viridiplantae > Streptophyta > Magnoliopsida > Fabales > Fabaceae > Vicia > Vicia sativa. The sequence continues at coordinate 302,343,793 of CM038792.1, read as the reverse complement.
GGATGTATGTTTCTCCTACTGGTGATAGGCCAGTGATAGCAGCTATGTCAAAAAAGGTGGGTGTGACCATTCCTCCTGGAAGGTGAAAGGTATTGTAGGTACTATCCCAGAAGTACAGGGATGCAAATAGCAAAGGATGGCTGTAGGTAAAGCCTGGTTTCGATAATTTGAGAAGATTGTAAATACCTAGTTCCTCCCACTGATGGGATTTCTTAGCCTCTACTTTAGCAAACCAGTTCTGGTACGCTACATCAGCAGTAGGACAAGATCGAAATGGTTTAAAGTTACTCTTAACATAGTCCAAAATGAAAGGATCCTTTGGGAGAACCATAAGGGTCTCTATGTCTTTTGAAGCTGAGGGTTTATTCACATTATCAGTGTCTGATCTAGGGGTTTCCATTTGATTGAACAAAGGTTTAAAGTCATAACAAACAGGGAATATGGTTCTAGTATCCTTTAGAATCTCAAAAACTATGAGAGGGCCCATTAGGGCAAACCTCTTTCTAGAGGCATTAGTCGGGATTAATACTTGGGAAGCGTACAGGAGTTCCTGTTCTTTGGAGATGCCTTGAGGTATAAGCACGGATTGGCCTTGGTGAATACCAACCTTGCTTTCCAGGATCGCCCCAATGTTCTTGGTCTTCTTCTTAGAAATCTTTTTTACCTGAGATGTTGTTGAAGACATTGTTGGAAATTGTTAAGGTTTTAGGATTTTTCAGCAAGGAGAGAAGAAGAAAAGGTTCAGAGTGTGAAAAAGAGTAAAAGGACTAAGTGTGTTTGGTTATATAGTAGAGAAGTTGAAGCACTCATCAACTAAAGCCAAGAAACGTGGAGGACGTGGGTTGGACACGGAGTGAGGTGGCGTAAAGTAAGCATTGGAAATAAGCATGATTAAAGATAATCATTATCTTTAATAACCGCACCATACCGTGGCAACCGTTTTGAAGCGGTTCGGAAATCCAAGAGCCATCGTGACTGACGTAATGGTAATCATGCACAGTGTCATAATTACTCAGGGTCACATCAAAACTTGTGGATATATTTAAAATAAGTATTTCTCGGAAATGGATTCGAAATACATATTTTAAAGGGGCATTTTGTTGGCTGAAGATTTTGATATCTATGATTCGAATAAGAATCACTGAGCTCGAAGCGAAACAATATTAGTGTTCATTGGAACAAAGGAAATGTCATGATTTGGAGTGAAAGAATGGGTTCTTCGAATAAATATATTGAAATTTGGAGCTTCGAGTAGCAATTATGATGATACATGTAGAAGGAGCTTCGAAGTGGTAGTAGCGTGGTGTTTGAGAAGCGAGTTCGAATCGAAAGGTAGTTCAGATATTTGAAATTCAAACGTGAGCGGGATAAATGGAAGTTCGAATATGCGCGCTGGAAAACGGTTCGAAGACGTGGAGGCTAGAGAAGCATAGTATTCTGCATGTCCGAAACGTGGCAAAATCTCATAAGTCAGACCGTTATGGTCAAAATAGTATAAATAGAAGTCTTAGTGTTAGGATTTCGTGTGTCATATCTATTGTACTAAAATTCAGTAACATTCAAAATACCACATGGCTAGGGAAACGAATGCACGAATGATGTACGTATGATTGCACCAAACTCTTTATTATGAAAACTTCTTACGAAAGGATGGTAAGTTCGACAAGAAGAAGAGTAAAAGTCAATTAAAGTCTTATGGTAGTGAAGCATTTGGTATTTGATGCTATCCGTGTAAGAAGGAGAGTCATAAAGGAAAAGTGTGCCCTAAATGCCTGAAAGACCATGGAGTAAGGATAATGGCAACGTAACTATTGATCAAGATGATTTTGACTCATCTTATGTTCTTGTGGTTTCAAGCAATGACTCAAGTAAGGAATGGATCATGGATTCTGGGTGCACTTGGCACATGATTCCAAACAAATTCTTGTTCAAAGAATTATGTGAATAAGATAGTGGATATGTATTGCTGGGAAATAACAAAACTTGCAAGATTGTAGGTGTTAGATATGTGAGATTCAAGCTCCATGATGAGTCAATAAAGTTGTTGAGTGAAGTCAGGTATGTATCTGATTTGAAGAGAAATTTGATTTCTCTTGGTGAATTCGACAAGAAAGGATATGTTTTCCAAAGAGAGAAAATTATCCTAAGAGTCATGAAGGGGTCGAAGGAGTCTTAAGAGGCGTGAAGAAACTAGGCTTTTATACACTTGAGGCTGAAGTTCTAAGTGGTTTGACAAATGTTGCATCCATGAAACCTTTATCGATGACAGAAATTTGGCACACGAGATTGGGTCATGTTAGTGAAAGGGGTTTGGTAGAATTGGAGAAACAAAATTTGTTTGGTGGGGACAAAGTCGAAAAGCTAAAATTTTGTGCACCCTGTGTACTTGGAAAATCTTGTAGAGTGAAGTTCAACAAAGGCAAACAAAGAACACATGGATCCCTTCACTAGATCCATACTGATCTTTGGGGCCTGCAAGGTGTCCATCACATCCAGGAGAAAGGTATTTTCTATCCATATGAGGTGATTATTACAGAAACATACTTCAGTGATCAAATCCTTGCACAAAAGCTAAAGGATGGGAGAAAATTTAATTCAAGATTCAACACTTGTAATTCTCAAATCTCTGATGACACAAAGAATCAAATGAGATATCCTGAGGCTTTAAGGAGCCTTGGTAGCCTAAATGATCAAAATAATGAGGAAAGTAGATCCATTTTGGATTGATTGTTAACACAACCATTTTCCACAGCTTGAAGAAAACCAGAAAGAAAAAAAATACCTTAATCATGTCACAATGCATGAGTATGTATGATGAAACATAAGCCATAAAAATTAAAATGAAGAGGGAAAATTTAGGTTGCAACAACAAGCCAAAAGGCAAAAAGAATTTGAATTAGTTTTGTTGATTTTAACTTGAAAAAAGGTTTTTGTTGTTTTAGAGTGTTTTTGAAGTTTTGAAAAAAAAGAAGGTTTTAGTTTTAAGGCACATGCAAAAGAGAAAGACAATACTAAGGGAGACTAGTCTATCTTTAATCCTAATGTCAGCATGCAAAATTGATCCTATAGTTGAGAATAAAAACAAATTGCCTACCTATGTTAGCATATATGGATAATTGTCCTAATTGAAGGAAAATTACGATCATAAACGTAACAGAAATTCAAATTTTCCTTTAGCGATCCTTACGAATAGGCTTGGTCAGTGATATAATATATTACCTCTCGCGGAAATTTGAATCTTTGATGTTGTGATCATGAGCGTTGATGAAGAACAACGTCTCTACTCATTCCACACGAACATATCGCTTTCGGTCACAGTGTTAACTGCTTACGAACGAAAGATTTGAATGAGAGAATGAGCGAGAATACTGCTAGGGTTTTTAAGACCAAATTTTCATCAAGTGAAAAGCTTCAGCACAAGGTTTCTATTTATAGAACCACAAGTGTGGGATACAAGCTAAAATCCCAATAAAGGCTATAAGCTAAAAGCCCAATTAAGCATACAAGTATTATACCATATGATGCACCGCATATCACTTAAGTGTGTGGTACCTTACCATATTCCGTATTTCACTAAAGTGCATTGTACCTTAAGATGTTCCTTGTTTACTCTATCTCTCATTAATTTGTCCTTATATGTGTGACCCTGTTGGTTTCTGCGACGTTGACAATTATATTAAATCACATTTATCATAATAAACAGTGAGCGGTATCTAGCAACACATCACTGCTACCCAAGTTACGAAAATGTCATGTGATCTGACAAAACCTTTCCGTGATAATGCTTGTGTGTACAATTATCCTTTTTCCCTTATGTCTATATTGAACACAAGGCATAGACCGTGTCACCCTTGTCCATTTCAATATTGGGACCTTAGACATTTATCTTGTTACGCAGGATGGGAAAATTCCATCTAGGTCACTCATGTCCCTCAACATGCTTGTGAAGTATCCATCAACTATCTTTGTGGTCATCCAATTACAAATCACATTTGATCAGCAATAAAACACTTGACTCTACATCTAGGGTCTATAGTGATTTCAAGTTGAAGGGTGGTATACACCACTTATCACCATGATAATTACTTATGACACTATTGCATAACATTCTATGTAGTATTCTCATATCGGTTCAATCCAGTATAAAAATCTCAATGCTACATAATAATGTCTATGAGATGTGATCATCATTATGTCTACATAATAATCTCAATGCTTTAATGTTATCCCACTTCACATTAAAGCTCGATTGCGGATACTTTAAGAATAATGTCCTTACGTTTTGTTGATATTTGTAAATATATAGTGTTGAGAACATTTATATGTAGAATAGTCCCACATCGATTATATCATGTAATTAGTTGTAATCTCTCTATATATAATAAATCATCTGTAGTGCTTTCAAGACACACGGTTTAACCTAAATGTCTCTTAGTCTCTCCTAATTCAATATGGTATCCAGAGCCTACTAAGAGACAAATCTTCACCGTTCGCTACCCGGTTGACCCACTGTCTTCCGGTGAGAAATTTTCTTCTGCAAACCGCGTCATCATCCGGTTTGTCTCACCTTTTTTTCCAGCAACCTTCGCTGCACTGTCCACGAAAAAAAATTGTGCGCTACTGTTCACTACGCCGCTACTGTTCACGAAAAAATTCCTAGAAAATCGCCTCCCTCCTCCGGTTCCAGATCTGCCCTCGATTTTCATTTTCGACCCCAAGAAAGTCTTACTCTAGTTCAAACAGCCCCCGTTGTTGTGTGTTAAGCCATGAGAGATGTTGATTCTGTCTCATTTTCTAAAGTTCCGCTTATCCCATGTGAAAAACTAACTGGATCGGCTAACTTTAACATATGGGCTCTTGTTGTTGAGATGTGGTTTAACAGTCAAGGGTATGAAGAGCATCTAACCACCCATTTGAGTACTGTGGCAGCTGCCAAACTTGCTAAATGGAAGAAAATTGATGCCTGTTTGTGTACTGTGTTGCGGTTTTCCATAGTACCTAACCTCCAAGGGTAGTACCAAGAATTCTCCACTTGTTATGAGGTGTGTCAAAAGGACAAGAAAGTCTTTTCCAACGATGTTCATTCTATATACAGTGTCATCCAGAAACTCAACACACTGAAGTTGAAGAATATAGATGTGCAAGCTTATCTGAGTAAGCTTGACGCCTTGAAAGCAAGTTACGCAACCTCTTGCCTTATGCAAAAGATGCAACAACTCATGTCGAACAACAAAGTAAATATTTCATGGTCATGGAACTTAAAGGACTACCATCAAAACTTGAATCTGTTTGTAACCAGATTTTATCAGGTACTACTGTTCCTAACTATGATACAATTAGTAAATAATTGTTACGCTTGGATACACCTCATGCGTTTGGTCTGGTTTCCCCTCCATCTATTGTTATTACAACACCATGTGACACTGCTGCTCTTGCATCTCTTGGCAACAATCAGAATCTCCTTCGAGGAAGGTCATCCAACTCCAAACCTCGTCCTAAGTGTGACCATTATAAACGACTTGGACATACTATCAATCGTTGCTAGAAGTTGCATAGAAAACCTCCAAGGCAGGTAAATGTAGCTCAAATTGATAACCCAAACACTATACAGACTACACCTTCTCTTCAGAACCCTACGCCAAGCTACGAGGATTTTCTCAGGTGGTGTCAGATTAAACAGACCTCTGGTTCCACGGCTTCGATTGCACACACTGGTAATTCATCTGTTTACGTCTCTCAATCATCTCTTCTTGGTCCTTGGGTCCTCGACTTTGGTGCGTCTGATCATGTTATCGGTAATAAAAATCTTTTCTCTTTCCTTTATACCTTTGGTTTCTTACCGAGTATAACTTCCACAAATGATTCTCAAACCCGATCCCAAGGGATCGGTACTTTTCAAATTCTACCATCTCTTTGTGTTACTTTTGTCCTATATGTACCTAATTGCGCATTTAATCTACTATCAGTCAGTCGTTTAACTCGCTCCCTTAATTGTTCTATCACTTTTACTAATAATGATGTTATTTTGTAGGATGGGAGTTCGAGACAGACGATTGGCGTCGGATGTGAGTCTCAAGGCCTCCATTACTTCTCTACGTCATCTACCACATGCTCCACCATAAATACTCCACTCATTATACATGCGCAGTTAGGTCATCTAGGTCTTCCCAAGCAACAAAAGTTGGTTCCCAGTTTATCTAAATTATCCACTTTACATTATGAGTCCTTTCAGTTAGGAAAACATACTCGTAGTCACTTTCCCGATCAAGTCAATAAACGGGTTGCGTCCCCTTTTGCTTTAGTTCACTCCGATGTTTGGGGTGTTGGAGTAAGCTCTAACAGCCAATCAATATTGGCTTAATATGCTTTTGTATCATGACTTTGATATATGTTATTTGTTAATACATATAATCGTTAGGCCACATATTTATTATGTTATTTGTATATGACATAATAAAGTCCTTAGAGTAATTAGTCTATTAATGATCTATTAAGTGTAACTTAATTGTGAGAGCTCATTAAACATAAGGACATTATTTTTAAAGTATCCGTAGTCAAACTTTACTGTCAAATAGGACAACAGTAATGCATAGAGACTATTATGTGAGTAGACTGATGACTGTATCTCACAAGTCATGGATATGAGATATCAAGTCTTCACGTAGGTATAAATATTAGGAGTAATATTTATACCGGATTGACCCACCATGAGAATACTACATAGTTTGTTATGTAAGTGTCATAATTTATTCTCATAGTGATAGTGGTGTATACCACCCTTCGACCTGAAACCACTATGGATCCTAGATGTGGAGTCGAGTACTTTATTACCAATCAAACGTTGTCTGTAACAAGATGACCATAAAGATGGTTGATGGGTACTTTATAAATCATGCTGAGGGACATGAGTGACCTAGATGGAATTTGCCCCTCCTACATATACGGGAGTAATATCTGTGGGCCCCTTGATATAGTATGATTGTAAAATGCATGGTCGTGCTCAAATAAGTCAACATGAGATATTGGGCTTATCTGTTGTTATCAGGAATACTCGGGGATCAAGGAATAAAATATTGAACTATACGAGGGTGACACATTCTATGCCTTGTGTTCAATATATATATAAGGGCAAAAGGGTAATTGTACACATAACCATTATCACAAAAAGGTTATGTCAGATCACATGACATTCTCGTTACTTGGGTAGCAATGATGTGTTGCTAGATACCGCTCATTGTTTATAATATTAAATAGGTGATTTAATATTATTGCCAACGTTACGAGAACCTACAGGGTCACACGCATAGAGTACTTATAGTGGAATGAATGATTAAATTAAATGTTATTTAATTTAATTATGTGTTAATATTAATTAAATTGTTTAATACATTGACACATATAATTTATTTGATTAAATATGATTTAATTAAATAAATGAGAATTGACAGTTGATTAAATTATGTATGATTTAATTTAATTAATAGTTTATTTTATTTAATTAAAAGAGTTTGATTAAATAGAAATAATAATTATTTAATTCAATAGTTTAATTAGATAAGATTGGGCTTGTTTTGGAAAAAGCCCAAATTAAGAGCATTAGGGTTTTAGAAGCTCTCTATAAATAGAGAAGCTTTTTCCCATGTTAAAGCTAATTGTCAATTCTCAAGAGAACAAAAAACGGCTAGCACCGCCTTCCACTTTGCACTCGTGTGGACTACGTAGAGATGCCGGTATCTTTTGCCGTTCGTGATCGTAATCGTAAGAGAAAGCACGCTTCAAGAGGTAACTCTTGAATCCTTATTTCTGAGAGTTTTTATTTGTGATTAATGATTTAATCAAGATCCGTTCATCGGGATTGTTCCGCTAAGAGGTTAAAATTTTGAAAAACCCCTCTTAGATCCCAACAGTGGTATCAAAGCATGGTTACGATTAAATTATTGATTCAAATATGATTTGTGGTCAATTATAATTAGATGATGATATAGTTATATGTGTGATTAAAATGTTTAATCACGTGTCACTGAATTTTATTAAAATATAATGTTATTCTATTATTTTATTTCATGTATGTGATGCATGGAATGTATATTATATGTGAGTGTATGAGATACACAAATACGTGAGTGTATGAGATACACAAATATATGAGTGTATGAGATACACAAGATTAAATCGGGAGTGTATAAGATACACAAACATGCGAGTGTATAAGATACACAAACATGCGAGTGTATGAGATGCACAAGATTAAACTTAATAAAAATCCCACAATTAATATTAAGTTATTTGCTTTCCAAAATTTAGCATTCATCAAGACTAGTATCGAATAATGTAGGTTTCGCCTAACGCGAGGTGCATGTTTTATATTAGTAAGGTGCGATGGGATAAATGTAATATCCAACTATTAAATTTTGGGTTTGACTTAACTAAACTAATTATAATATGATTATATATGTTTAGAAGCAAGAGTTGAGAACAATCCATATGATGGATTAGAATAAGGAGTTATTCACTCAACTGATAATATTCGAGAGTTGTATTAGATACAATTGGAAAGAGTTCCTACCTAAATAACTAAGTTTTGTGTAATCCGCCTACGCGGACTTAAAACAATGTGAAATATGGATCTTGACCTGCTAGAAAATCTTTCAACGGGATTTTCTGAATCAAATGTTGAGGGTCATTAGATTTGAGTAAAATAGTGGGAGCATTTTAATAAAAGACCTTATTAAAATGATTTTAATTTGATACAATTTTTCACGTTTTGTAGTTAGAATTTTCTTTTGCATTTTATTTATATTTTACTGTAAAATATCCTTATGAAGGATGTAAGGATCAGAAAGGAGTTTCTGAGTTGGTACATAAATTGAGAATTATTCTCAAGCACGAAAAAGAATTGTATGTTCTCAATAAACCAATTCCTAACAACTGAAAATAACTAGATTCGAAGAACGATGCTTATGAGAAGGATCAAGTCGAGTGCCTAGATATAACATATCTCATAGTTGTAGTTGTCAAGGAGAATGATATGATCATTAACCTCGATAATAAGCAATACAAGATATGAGAAATGTAAAACTTTCCAAGTTCTTTTCAATACAAGTTAATCTAAAATAGTTTTAAGATTTAAAATTTGGATTTCCTTATAGAATAAATAGTTGGTCACAAGTTTTATTCGAGATTGTCTCAGTTAGGTAGATTATATTCATTATGAATGAATATTTCTACCACATCTTATTGAAAAGAAAAGGAAAGTAGTTTGTGACGCTAAATTGATGAATTATAAAAGAAATGAGATTCATTTTATATTCATTGGAATTTAGGCATACAAACATGGTTCTAAAGGAATGCAGTTCTTTCATATGTTGAAAGAACAAATTTTTGATGGTTATCGAAAGAGTCAAAGTAGAAGAAGGAAGTAAAACTTATTCTTCATACGATTTATTATAGAAAATACATTTGTCTACTTCTACATCTTGGGTATGTGATACTAGATGTTGATATCACATTTATACGAATGTGAAGAGTCTTTTAAGAAGTAGGACATTGATTATAATTTGAGTCCCCTTATGTCTAGAATGGAACAATGTGTTTCATTGACTATAAGAGCTTATGATTTAAATTAGAGCTTGGAATGAAACCAAATAATTGTTATTAAGTTTCATTTAGTAAAAGAAAAATTAATTCTAAGTCTTGTATTGACAAGATGAGGAGTGCATGTTGTGATAATGGACAAGTGTTGTTATGATTATCCAAACAATGTTTTCAATACTAAATCAAGTAGTAGATTTGAGTTCTACAATCTTGATAAGCTCATCTATAATAAATATGGGATGGATCAAATGAAATTTGAATCTTATATATCTTACATGAGTTAGAATTCTTTTGAGAAGAGTTCAAGAGTGAAGTAGAAGGAAACAACTCGAAAGGGTATTAAGACCATTCGAATTGTTCACTATGGTAAATACCTATGTAAAGAATATAATGAACATTTAAATCATATCATGTTTGACATTGATCGATTTAAGATAGTTCAATTATATATTTGTGACTCTTTTATAAATTGTTTTACATACAATTATTCCTATCCATAAGCAATTCCATTTAAAGTAGTCGTAAAGACACCATATTTGATATGGAGGTAAGAGTACCTAGTTTGTCTTTATGGTCATCTGGGTTTTAAAGTTTATTAAGTAAACTTTATCACAATATAGATGAAGATGTATTTATGTATGTATCCTAATGGAAACAAAGGAAACATATTCTATAACACGTTATAGGACAAAATTGTTTTGTTGCTAGAACTAGAGTCTTCCATTAGAGATAATATGTATCTAAAGGAGGCAGTGAGAGTGATATAGAACTTGAAGAAATTAAAGAACCATAAAATACATATGTTTATAAGGATGGAATATGATCCAATTGAACAAGGGAGTTGTTGTTGTACAATTGGTTCACGTGGCACAAGATTCTAGAAATGTATCTATGTTGTTTATATCCATCTATGGATTAAGGAAAACTTCTTGGTATTAAATTCTTTTATTAATGAAGTCTTGTGAAAACTTCGATTAATAAATGACAAATTTAAATCTTGTGCATTCAAGAAGGTTAGTGGGAGTATTTGCATTAATCTAGTATAGTATGTAAGCGACATACTGACCATCAAAACAAATTCCTTGCAACGCCAATGTAGGACATGGTTAAGGAAATGGTTTTGATAAAATGCTTAGGTAAGATTTCCTAAAAGGTTAGGAATCAGAATTTATAGAGATAGATGGCTGATGAATCTCAATCCTAGCACAAGTACATATTTCGACGAAGTATTGAGATACCTAATATGCATAAATCTCACATTAAGATTATTGCATGTATGGTAAAATGTTTTGTCTAATGGACAATGTCTTATCTCATTGGATGAGGAAAATGACACCAGGATATGTACTGCACTAGATGCGCAATATGCTATGAGCATAAACAATAAGTACCAAAATGATTAAAGTGTTAATCACTAGATCCCTATCAAGAAGGTCTATGAGTACCTTAAAGGACCTGGTGTTCTTTTTCTCAAAAGTAGATGGGAATAATAATTGTAAAGGAGTTACAATGATTTTATATAAGTTAAATATTATGCTTAGATGACAATTGTATAAGTTGAAAGGAGTTTCAAATAACTGTCGTTTCTACTACAAAGGTCAAATATATGATTTGGATCTCTTTGATAATCCTTGGGAAGAAAATTGTGTTTCTTGTATTGCAGATCCTATTGATCTCATTCCCGATGATAATGGGTTAATCTTGCAAGTTCAGAATACTAGACCTCACTAGCGATTCATGTATATATATTTTGACACTTCAATTTATTTCGATAGAAGCTCGAAAGTTGAAATTGGAAGATGTGTATATTACCAACAGAGAAACGAGTTCCTTATGCCCTAATAAAGCATCATGCTTAGAGGATGCTTGATGCACATGATGAACAACTAGATATTAAATTAATATCTGATTGGCTTTAGTGCTAGTGGGAGACTATTGGAGTAAGCTCTAATAGCCAATCAATATTGGCTTAATATGCTTTTGTATCATGACTTTGATATATGTTATTTGTTAATACATATAATCGTCAGGCCACATATTTATTATGTTATTTGTATATGACATAATAAAGTCCTTAGAGTAATTAGTCTATTAATGATCTATTAAGTGTGACTTAATTGTGAGAGCTCATTAAACATAAGGACATTATTTTTAAAGTATCCGTAGTCAAACATTACTTTCAAATAGGACAACAGTAACGCATAGAGACTATTATGTGAGTAGACTGATGACTGTATCTCACAAGTCATGGATATGAGATATCAAGTCTTCACATAGGTATAAATATTAGGAGTAATATTTATACCGGATTGACCCACCATGAGAATACTACATAGTTTGTTATGTAAGTGTCATAATTTATTCTCATAGTGATAGTGGTGTATACCACCCTTCGATCTGAAACCACTATGGACCCTAGATGTGGAGTCGAGTACTTTATTACCAATCAAACGTTGTCTGTAACAAGATGACCATAAAGATGGTTGATGGGTACTTTATAAATCATGCTGAGGGACATGAGTGACCTAGATGGAATTTGCCCCTCCTACATATACGGGTGTAATATCTGTGGGCCCCTTGATAGAGTATGATTGTAAAATGCATGGCCGTGCTCAAATAAGTCAATATGAGATATTGGGCTTATCTGTTGTTATCAGGAATACTCGGGGATCAAGGAATAAAATATTAAACTATACGAGGGTGACACATTCTATGCCTTGTGTTCAATATAGATATAAGGGAAAAAGGGTAATTGTACACATAATCATTATCACAGAAAGGTGATGTCAGATCACATGACATTTTCGTTACTTGGGTATCAATGATGTGTTGCTAGATACCGCTCATTGTTTATAATATTAAATAGGTGATTTAATATTATTGCCAACGTTACGAGAACCTACAGGGTCACACGCATAGAGTACTTATAGTGGAATGGATGATTAAATTAAATGTGATTTAATTTAATTATGTGTTAATATTAATTAAATTGTTTAATACATTGACACATATAATTTATTTGATTAAATATGATTTAATTAAATAAATGAGAATTGACAGTTGATTAAATTAAATATGATTTAATTTAATTAATAGTTTATTTTATTTAATTAAAAGAGTTTGATTAAATAGAAATAATAATTATTTAATTAAATAGTTTAATTAGATAAGATTGGACTTGTTTTGGAAAAAGCCCAAATTAAGAGCATTAGGGTTTTAGAAGCTCTCTATAAATAGAGAAGCTTTTTCCCTTGTTAAAGCTAATTGTCATTTCTCAAGAGAACAAAAAACGGCTAGCACTGACTTCCACTTTGCACTCGTGTGGACTACGTAGAGACGCCGGTATGTTCCGCCATTCGTGATCGTAATCGTAAGAGAAAGCACGCTTCAAGAGGTAACTCTTGAATCCTTATTTCGGTGAGTTTTTATTTGTGATTAATGATTTAATCAAGATCCGTTCATCGGGATTGTTCCGCTAAGAGGTTAAAATTTTGAAAAACCCCTCTTAGATCCCAACATGGGGTCCATCACTTACCGTGTCTACTTTTGAGTCTAGGTATTTTGTAACATTTTTAATGATTTTTCACGTTGCACGTGGCTATTTTTAATGAAAAATATATCTAAATTGTTTTCTATTTTTGAACACTGTTATCGAGAAATAAGAACACAATTTGGTTTGTCTATTCGTACCTTAAGAAGTGACAATGCACATGAATATTTATATCAACAATTTCAAACTTTTATTTCATCCAATGGTATTCTGCACCAAACATCTTTCCCTCACACACCTCAACAAAATGGGGTAGCTGAACGCAAAAACCGGCATCTCGTAGAAACCACTTGGACTTTACTTCTCCATGGTAATGTCCCTCTTATATTTTGGGGGGATGTTGTGCTCACGGTGTGTTACCTCATAAATCGCATGCCCTCATCTGTCCTTAAAAATAAAATCCCTTATTCAATCTTGTTTCCAAACTCTCCTCTTCACCCAATTCCTCCTCGAGTCTTCAGGTCTACATTTTTGTGCATAATCTCTCCCCTGTTCTTAATAAACTATTAGCTCGATCACTAAAGTGTATCTTTCTTGGTTATCATCGATCCCAAAAGGGTTATCATTGCTACTCACACACACTGCAATGGTACCTGATATCGACCGATGTTACCTTCTTCGAGTCTGTGCCATATTTTGCGTCCACCCAAGTCTCTCTAGAACCCCTTCAAGAAAGGACTCCCAAACCTATTCCAGAAGTCTCATTTCCCAATATTCCCCATTATTCTAGGGAACCTGTCCCATGAGAAACCCCTATGGTTAACCCCCTCATTTCTCGTCCACTTTAAACATATCATCATTGTCAACCAACGTCTATCATACTTGTCCCTGAGGTTGTACATGTCCCTGAGGTCATACCTGTTCTTGAGGTCATTGTAGACTCTCCTCCAATGCTATCTCCATCACCAGATTCGATCCTGCAACTTGAGTCTAATCTTCCGATTGCCCTTCGCAAAGGTATACGTCAAACATTAAATCCTTCTCTATATTATATTGATTTATGTTATCATCGTCTTTCCCCTTTACACTATACTTATTTGTCCTCTTTATCTTCTGTTTCTATTCCTAAATCTCCAGGTGAAGCATTATCTCACCCTGAGTGGAGGCAAGCAATGCTTGATGAAATGTGTGATCTTCAAAGCAGTGGTACATGGGAACTAGTTCCTCTACCCACTGGAAAATCTTTAGTAGGTTGTCGTTGGATTTATACATTGAAGGTTGGTCCAGATGGTAAGCTTGATCATTTTAAAGCTCGCCTGATAGCCAAAGGATACACTCAATTTTTTGGGTTGGATTATAGTGATACCTTCTCTCTTGTAGCCAAAATGGCATCTGTTAGACTTCTTCTAGCCATTTCAGCCATTCGACATTGGCCTCTTCATCAACTTGACATCAAAAATGCATTTTTACATGATGATCTTGAAGAGGAAGTATATATGGAGCAACCACCTGAGTTTGTTTCTCAGGGGGAGTCATCGAATATGGTTTGTAGGATACACAGGTCTCTTTATGGTCTTAAGAAATCTCTGAGAGCTTGGTTTGGCGAATTTAGCACCGTAGTACAACAATTTGGTATGGTCCGTAGTGAAGTTGATCATTCTGTCTTTTATCCTCACTCAGACCAAGGGTGTATTTATCTTATTATGTATGTAGATGATATTGTCATAACTGGTAGTGATGAGCCGGGAATACTCCAGTTGAAACAACATCTTTCGAATCAATTTCAGATAAAAGATCTTGGTAAGCTCAGTTATTTCTTGGGAATTGAGGTAGCCCAATCTAAAGATGGTTTGGTGATTTCTCAGCGGAAATATGCTATGGATATTTTGGAAGAAACAAATTTGTTTAACGCTAAACCAGTTGATACTCCTATGGACCCAAGTGTCAAACTACTACCCAATTAGGGGGAGCCTCTGTCAGACTCAGGAAGATATAGGAGATTGGTTGGAAAGTTAAATTATCTCACAATCACTCGTCCAAACATTTCTTTTGCAGTCAGTTTGGTAAGCCAGTTCTTAAATTCCCCTTGTCAAGAACACATGGATGTTGTTATCCGAATTCTGATATACATCAAATATACTCCAGGAAAAGGTTTAATATATAAAGATAAATGACATACTCAGATAGTTGGATACTCTGATGTTGATTGAGAAGGGTCACCAATTGATACACGATCCACCTCTGGGTATTGTGTACTTGTTGGAGGAAACCTCATATCCCGGAAAAGTAAAAAACAAAATGTAGTTGCAAGATCAAGCGCCGAGGAAGAGTATAAAGCCATGGCTATGTCAACATGTGAAGTCATTTGGTTAAGACAATTTCTCAAAGAACTTAGAATTGAAGACGCACGATCAATGACACTTGTATGTGATAATAAAGCTGCATTGCACATTTCTTGAAATCCAGTCTTCCATAAGAGGAACAAACATATTGAGATAGACTGTCACTTTGTTAGAGAGAAGATTGAATCTGGCGACATCGTCACAAGCTTTGTCAACTCTAATGATAAATTGGCAGATGTGTTTACAAAATCTATGCGAAGTCCCAGAACTAATTATATACGTGGCAAGCTTGGTGCATATGACTTATATGCTCCAGCTTGAGGGGGAGTGTTGATATTTTGTAAATATATAGTGTTAAGAATATTTATATGTAGAATAGTCCCACATCGATTATATCATGTAATTAGTTGTAATCTCTCTATATATAATAAAGTCTCCGGAATGCTTTCAAGACACACGGTTTAACCAAAATGTCTCTTATTCTCTCCTAATTCAATACGTTTAATGAGATCTCATGATTAAGTCATACTTAACATTTCATTAAACAAACGAACTATTCTAGGGACTTTATTATTTTTGAAACGAAAACATAATAAAGAAATGCCTTTTATTATTAATAAATAATTCGATACAAGTACCAAAAGTTATTGGCCTCTAGGGCTTACACCAACAATCTCCCGCTAGCACTAGAGCCAATCAAGCATACCCCTAATACCCATAGATCTAGTATGGCCATCATGCTTCTGCTGCGCAAGAGGCTTGTTAGTGGGTCAACGACATTGTCAAGTGTTAGTACTTTGCATATCTTCACATCTCCCCGATCGATTATCTCTCAAATGAGGTGATAACGCCTAAGTATATGTGTGGATCTTTGGTGAGATCTAGGCTCCTTAGCTTGTGCGATAGCACCATTGTTATCACAATAGAGATCAATGGGATCCACAATGCTAGGGACTATGCCAAGTTCACTAATGAACTTCTTGATCCAAACAGTTTCCTTTGATGCATTTGAGGCAGCAATATACTCAGCCTCGGTTGTAGAATCAACAATTGTATCTTGCTTTAAACTTTTCCAGTTCATAGTTCCACCATTTAAGCAAAACACACAACCAGATTGCAATCTAAATTCATCCTTATCGGTGTATCAACCTACAACAAGCTCTTCTTGACCTCCATATATCAAGAATGAGTCCTTAGTCCTTCTCAATTCTTGACAGCCACCCTGTGAGCATCACTAGGATCAGATTGGTACCTACTCGTTGCACTTTTAGCATACGAGACATTTGGTCGAGTACATAACATCGCATACATTATAGGTCCTATTACAAATGCATATGGAATCTTATTCATACGATCCCTTTCTTCCTTCGATGAAGGGAATTGTGTTTTTGATAGACATAAGCCATGTTGCATAGGAATGAATCCCTTATTGGAATCATGCATATTAAAGCGTCTCAGAACTTTATCTATGTATGTACTCTGACTTAGGCCAAGAAGTTTTTGTGATCTATCTCTATAGATCCTGATTCCTAATATATAGGTTGCTTCACCAAGGTCCTTCATAGACAAGCATTTCCCTAGCCAAGTTTTTACTTGTTGCAAGGTAGGGATATCGTTTCCAATGAGTAATATTTCATCTACATGTAATACTAGGAAGACGATCATGCTCCCACTAACCTTCTTGTAGACACAAGGCTCATCTTAATTCTTGATGAATCCATATTATTTTACTGTTTCATCAAAATGATGATTCCAACTTTTGGAAGCTAGATTCAATCTATAGATTGATCGTTGTAACTTGCATATCTTTTGGGATTCTTCTGGTATGTCAAATCCTTCAGGTTGTGTCATGTACACATCCTCTTGAAGGTTCCTATTAAGGAAAGCAGTTTTTACATCCATCTTCCATATTTCATAATCATGATATGCAGTGATTGCAAGTAAAGTCCGAACAGATTTAAGCATTGCAACTAGAGAAAAGGTTTCATCATAGTCAACCCCATGAATTTGTTTATAACCTTTTGCAACTAGTCTTTCCTTATAGGTATGTACCTTACCATCCATATCTGTCTTATTTTTAAAGACCCAATTACATCCTATAGGATTAACTCCTACAGGTGGCTCTATCAAGTTCCAAACTTGGTAAGTGTACATGGAATACATTTCAGATTTCATGGCTTATATCCACTTCTCAGACTCTGGACCAGTAATGGCCTCTTGGTAGGTCACAAGCTCATCTTGATCCATTAGCAATACATCACCTTGGCCATTTATGAGATATCCATATTTATCAACTTGGTGACGTATCCTATTTGACCTAAGTTTGTCTTGTTCTACTGGAGCAGGTTGTTCTTCCGCAACTACTTGTTTTCTTGCTCCAATTCCTCCATAGGTGTATCAATGCTTTGTGATTCTTGAATTTCATCAAGCTCTACTTTCCTCCCACTGATTCCTTTGGAAATAAAATCCTTTTCCAAGAAAACTCTTGTTCGAGCGACAAACACTTTTCCTTCAGAAGGATTGTAGAAGTAATATCCTCTTGTTTATTTAGAATACCCAACAAATAAGCATTTTTCATATTTTGGCTCAAGCTTAGTTGAAATTTTCCGTTTCACATAAACTTCGCAACCCCAAATCTTCATGTAAGATATATGTGGTTTCTCACCACTCCATATCTCATATGGTGTCTTCTGAACCTTTTTGGTAGGAACACGATTAAGTGTGTAAGCTGCTATTAATAGAGCATTTCCCTAAAAGGAGTTTGGAAGATCAACGTGACTCATCATGGATCGAACCATGTCCAACAAGGTTCGATTTCTTCTCTCAGATACATTATCCCATTGTGGTGTTCCAGGAGGAGTAATTTGGGATACAATCCTACACTCTTTTAGATGGTCATCAAACTCTAGGCTTAAATATTCACCACCTCGATCTAATCAAAGAACTCTAGTATTCTTACCTAGCTGGTTTTGTACTTCATTCTTAAATTCCATGAACTTTTCAAAGGTTTCTGATTTTTGTTTCAATAAATACACATAACCATATCTACTGAAATCGTCAGTAAATGTGATGAAGTATTGAAAACCTCCTCTGGCTGGTATGTTATGTGGTCCACATACATCAGTATGTATGAGTGCCAAAAGATCATTAGCCCTTTCACCTTTTCCTGTGAATGGGGACTTTGTCATCTTTCGAATTAAACAAGACTTTCGTGTCTCATATGATTCATAATCAAAAGAGTCCAAAAGTCTATCTTTATGGAGTTTTGAATTGTGCTTCTCATTTATGTGGCCTAAGCGACAATGCCAAAGGTAACTTGGATCTAACTCATTTGGTTTAATCCTTTTAGTATTAATGTTATAAATTGGCATTTCAAGATCAAGGTGTTATACCCCAAAGTTTTCCCTCCTAATTTTAAGATCAAGATGCATCTCCATACTCAAGAATTACACAAGGGTTGATCAAACAAACCCTCTCCTAAACAATCAACCCACAACTAGGGTTTTATTTTTCTCAAGTAAAAGGTGATTTCTAATGGATCAAGTGGATATCATGTCTCCTCATATGCTTCAAAATATCACCATGTTAAGTTTCAAGCCTCATAGATCAAGTTTGCTCAATCAATTGCTCAGATGGTTGAAAATTAGTTGTTTTGGACAAAAGTCAATTGATGTCAACATCAAGATTTTGAGGTTAGATTAATCATTTGATCAAGGGTTGATCATGATTCATCATGAAAATTTAAGAAATGATCAAAAGTAAAAAGTTTCTAAATTAGGGTTTTTTGATGAAAAGTCAACAAAAATTTGACCAGGCATAACTTCCACATACTTCATCAGAATTTTTTCCATCAAATCTCATTTTTAAGGGAACTCAATTCTCTACAACTTTGTATCTCACAAGTGTTCACGGTAAAAAGTGACGAACGAGGGAATTGAATTAGAATTCAAATCTCAGGCTCAAAACGATTTACTCTTTTGATTTTTTGTTTTAAAAGATGCCGCGAGCACCAAGCTTTATTGTCTCCAAACAAGAAAGTAGATGGAATAGGGGAAAGATGAAATACTCTAAATATGATATGCGATGCGACTAGCGTGAACTAGACGCAACGCATTGGGGAGAGAACAGGGTAAGGGGGTTGGTTATATAAAGGGAAGGTATTAGCACCCCATATATCTATAGTTTTCTATAGGAACTTTTTTATGCATATTTTTGTATGTTTGTGTGTTTTATTTGCTAAACTATTTCGGGAAAGTTTCTCCTTTGGGATTTAAGAAAGGTAGGTTAGGCAGGAACCTAAGTTTTGTTATAATTATTATGCTCGCAGAGATCATTGGGATCCTCTGCATACATATCCCCTAGTGGGAATCAGAGCATCTGTAGCTCGGATCTAAGGGAACTAAGGTTTGTTTGGTTTGAGGGACAAAGTATGCTCGCCAAGGGTGAGACCTTGTGTCTATGTATTTTCAAAGGGAGGTTGAGAAAGTCAGAGCAATCAGAGTTCCCACTTATGTTAGTGGAAGCAAAGGGTGATTTTATTAAGAGACAAAGGCAAATGTTATCTTAATGAAAAATGCATCTAATCTATTTCATCACATGCATTTTTGAAAGGTTGATTGTTTAAATATTTCATTTTAAGCATTAGGTGTTTTGCTTGAGTGTACAAGCTTTACCACTTACAAGTTAAGAAAGATGTTTGAAAAATGTTTGAATCTTTCATTGTAAGCATTGGGTGTTTTGCTTGAGTGTACAAGCGTTGCCACTTACAATTAAAAGATGTTTTGTTTGAAAAACGTGTTTGAAAAAGTGTTTGATTTGAAAAAGTTTGATTTGTATTTGGAGTTATAGATGAGATACTTCTTCCATAGAGATGATGCATGTCTAAATATCTAGGAGAAATTTATTATTGATTAGGGGGATGCTTTTAAAAGCCCACGGGTCCTTATATTGTAAGCCCAAGAGGAGGCATTCCGAGGGACATTGAGGGTCCTTGTATGAAGTTCAAGATGAGGCTATAGAGTATGGATGGCTTTGCTTTAAGAGTGATTTAACCGAGAAACCATCCTCTTAGGATTCAAGATTGATTTCACCGGGAACTCATACTCTTAGGGTTCTACCCTAGCGAAGGCGATTCTTTGTATTGGAAGCCCAATAGGAGGCTATTAGAGATTTCCAGATCTCTTTCTTGTATGATGCCTAAGAGAAGGCTAAACTCAATGAGGGAGTTCTTTTGTACGAAGCCCGAGAGGAGGCTAACTCAACAGGGGGTTCTTTTGTATGAAGCCCAAGGGTAGGCTAACTCAACAGGTGAGCTATCTTGTAAAAAGCCCAAGAGGAGGCTATGGGGAACCTAGTTGTTATACTAGTTGTTGTGTTATAGATGAACAAGTATATGAACAAGTACATATAACAAAGTGTGTGATGTGCATTCACAGAAGTTTATGAAGGAAATATATAAACAAGTGTATAAAACAAGCAATTAAAGCAAGTGTAATTTGAATATATAGAAATGATGTGTGAAAATATAAACAAGTGTTTAAAACAAGCGAATAAGCTAGTATACTTGGATATAAACAAAGGAGTTGGGACTTACACCTTAAATGAGGCCCATTGGTTTAAGAGCAGTTTCACCGAGAATAATGCTCCTCTAAATACCGATGGAATCAGTGTATAAACAAGTGGATAAAAATTAGCGGAACAAACCTAATTTTACTTGAATATTTACAAAGATGATTGTATATGTACAAGGAATTGAATATGTAAACAAAAGGGTGGATATGTACAAGGAAATAAATATGTACATAGGAAGGGTTGGAATTTACACCTTGAGGGAGGCCCATGATCAATTTGATTTTGAATTCGAACGAATTTCGAAGAAAAACCTAGTTCGGTTTGTATTTTCAAAGAAAATGTGAAGAAAACTAGTAAAAATTTATTTTGGTCTTGGAATAGTTTGAACCCATGACGTGACTTTGAAAGGTGAAAAGAAATACCACTAGGCCATATACGTGGCTTGTCATTTACACGCCTCCATTTGATTATATTTAAAAACAAGTTTTGAAAATGTTTGAAAATAGTGGAAAAATGAAGGTTTTGGAAAGTGAAAAAAATAAAAAGGTCTCAGGGGATTCGAACCCTAGACCTTAGGCATGGCAAGGACATGAAAAACACGTTGACTACCACTGGGGTTGCTATACATCCGTGTATTAAAATGCAACCATATGTATATAACATAAACTGATTTTTGAAATTTTGAAAAAAACAGAAAAATGCGCGCAATGTTCATCATCTTCAACTTTATGATTTTGATTCCTATCTCCTCCATTTCTCAATGAAATTGAATGATGTAAACATCAAACTTGATCGTTTTGAGCCCATGAACATGATGATGACAATTAATTTCATTTATTTTGAGCTTAAGATGTTGAATTTTTGCAAGAACATGAAGAACCCTAATTCTAACAAATAAAAATAAAATCGTGTATGGACCATGATTTGTGCAATTGATTGAGGGTTATTACTCAGTGAAGGTGCAGAAAAAAGATGGCCAAGATATTTTTAAACTGGAAGGCGGGAATAATAAAGTTCAATGTTCAAGTGACTTACCTCTTGAAGCTGAAATCGAATTCCTTGAAAGAGTGTTTCCAGAAATGTTTTGATGATTGTTGTAGCAACACTAGACCTTATGGAAGGTGTATGGATGCTTAGCTTGCTTGGAGATGGCCTGGATCAGTGCACCCAAGTCCAACTGCAGTTTTCTCAAGTTGAAATCGAATTTGATGATGGAGCTGTTAAGGTCAGTGATGAGTGCTTGGATCACTCAGTTTGAAGTGGAAAATTGAGATATGCACGAGTGGATTGAGAGTTCGGAAGTGTTGGCTCAATATGTGCATACATGGAATTTGGAAATGATTTCTGAGTTTGGCTTAGTTTTGGGATGGCTATAGGATTCTAAGAACTTTATAATGATGTTAGAAAACATTTGAAGCCTAAGATTGCTCAGAAATTGCAAGGCTTAGAATTTGCAAATTCTCCCACTTGAAAAAACTTGAAACTTGAAAAACAAGAAAGAAAGAAGGAAAGCTTGGTTTATGATGCTTTGTTATGATTTGAAGTGAAGTAGAGACCTCTATTTAGAGGCCAAGAATTCTGAGTGGCAAGGGCAAGGATTGGCTTGAAAATTAACAACTTGCCTTAAAGGGTAAGAAAGGAAATTTTGCATTAAATACACATGGTTAACTTTTTTAACCATGGTTAAAAACAATCAAGTGATCTTATCCTCCTCTAATCCAAGCTCATCAGACATTTCCTCCATGAATCTTATCTATTTTGGTGACAAGGCTTCTAGAAGGAAGAAAGTTGAAAAAAAAAGGACTTATAATCTTGAAAAATGACTTATAATCATGGGTATGGATCATTATGTTTTAATTCCAAAACCCTAGATACACAAAAAAAAATTCCAAATTCTTGGACATTTTAGAAAGCTTGGAATAAGATCTACAACTTTCATGTTTGAGTTTTTCTTGAATCAAAATGGATCTAGGTGAAAAATGGCCATGAAAGTGATGAAAAACCATGTTTTTAACACTTGAAATTTTTTTGTAAGTGTTAGAAAAATTTTCAATCTTGACTTTATGTTGAATTTTTCACACATTTTGATTTTGTATGATCATGATGGATAATTTGAAATGATTTCATGATTGAAGAAATTTGGACTTGAAAAAGTTGACCAAAAAGTCAAAGTTTGACTTTTTTGAACAGTTGAATTTTCATAAGATGATTCAGAATTTCTCTGATGATCAATCATGATATTTTGGAATGTTTTGAACCAAGAAATTAGGTCAAGATATTGAATTGATGATCTTAAGATTAATATTCAAGCAATTAGGTCATTCATTGAGCAAAAAGTCAATGATACACCATCCTCGATCAAAACCCTAATTGGTCGATTCAAGACAGATCTTGAGGAAATGATGGGAATTTGAAGATCAAATGTTGATGATTGATGAAGATAGATCATTTGAGGTGAGTGAAGACTCAAACCCTAATTGATCATATCTTGAACAAATGAAAATTTGATCAAAATCCTAATTTGGCCTAAAGAGCACATGATAACACGAAATCATATCGTTTATTTTACATGAAATTAACCCGTTTTGTATTATTTTGACCCGATTAACTCCTGAATATTTCGAGTTTATCATTACTTTTTTGCAGGTATTCATAACTCAGCTCAAAACATAAGGAAACATGAAACAATGCAAGAAAGCATCAAAAGAAAAGAAGAAAAAGATAAAATCTGTCAAAGGATGCAGTTTTTGTAACTGTGACGGTCGTAACACATGTGCCACGACCGTAACACATTCTGAAGCGTGTTACGACCGTAATACACCCACCATGATCGTAACACGGAGAAACACCAAACCAGCTCGTAACGCATCAGTGACGACCGTAATGCGCGTATCAGTTAAATGAAAGTGCAGATCGTGGCAAAGCAAAACAGAAGGAGTTTTGAAACTCCTTATTTCTCGCCCACGTTCACCACTTCTTACTCAACTACCCACATTCCTACATTCGTGGAGAATTTGAAGGAAGGCTTCGTGACAAGTTTCAAATCAAAAACTGCCAGATTCATTCCTCTATAAATACCTCAACATTTCAGTGTTAGAGGTACAGAGCATTTTATAGTTTACTTGTGCGGAAGCTCTGCCGATTTTCGAACCCAGCATTATTTCAGTTTTTAATTTCCTCTGCATTCAATCATTTCCAGTTCTTTCATTTTCATTTTCATTGCCCAAATAATAATTTCCAACATCAGGAAATTATTATTATAGTTTAGGATTTATTATTCAAGCCTCAGAATTTTTTACATTCCAATTTCCGAAGTCCGAATTTCCGACCTGTGGAAGAAGGATATAGGATACTGCTTTATTTCAGGTTTTTATTTTGCAATTGTATTACATACCTTTAAATTAATTAATGCAAGTTTAATTTATTATTTATAATGTCCAATTTATATTTGTTTGTTTTTATTTCCCGTACGTTCGTTTTAATTTCCATGGCTAGCTAAACCTTTAGCGTCGGTATGGGATAGTAAGAGACATTAGGCATCTGATCAAACTTAGGCTAAAACTTTAATCAACTTGACTCTGGTTATAAATTTTTATGCTTAAAAATAAAACCTTTGTTACGAAAGTAAGAAGAGTAAATAGGTTAGATCGAGACCACGAAAGTGTGAGGTTTTTAACCGGATAGCTAAAGTTAGGCATTTGATTTAAATACAGTGAAAGCGCTTTAAACCAAATTAGAATTAATTAAGTTTCCAAAAAATACTTCTAAACACTTATAGGCTAGCGAAAGCAGGTATAGGGCTTTAGACGTATAATCCGAGATAAGACCATGAAAATGGGAGTTGAGGGTTTTTAAATTGATTAATTCTACAGATAAACCAAGTTGACAATCCTTATATGCCTAGGCCAGATTAGATCCTTTAGGTCGACTCTATTGCATACCGACCATTTCATTTTATAATTACTTTAAAATTAATTAGTTTACCTTCCTAAACCTTTCCAAAACCAAACGTGACAATTTCCGCCTTAGCTAAACTAGCATTACTTTCCCGCACTAGAGTGATTACAAAGTCCCTGTGGATTCGACAATCTTTTATTACTACCGCGATAGGCTGTGCGCTTGTAGTTAAGATACCGTTAGACACATTAGGTTTATCGCACATCAAGTTTTTGGCGCCGTTGCCGGGGACTTTGATCTAGTCACTAGTGCACTCTTAAAGTAGCACTGTCTAGGCTAAGGCAACTATTTATTTTCCCTTTTGTGTATGCCAAATACGCGCTCTCAAGGCGGTACTTTGCATATACCCATATACGATACCGAGCGTTATCTTCGATTAAGAAGACGAATTCAAGAGTACCGTGAATGCAACAATCTTCCTCCGTCTGTTCTTCCAGATCTCGACGAGTTACGAAGAATGGCTGATCCACCTCCTCCTCCTCGTCCTCTTAAGGATTACGCAGTTCCTTCTCAAGCGGAGCCTCATAACAGTATTGCAGCTCTTGCTATTGCTCGATACGATTTCGAGCTGAAACCTTCGCTTCTTTCTGCCGTTCAGCAAAACCAGTTCTCTGGAGCTCCTACTGACGACCCCAATCTACATCTATCTGTGTTCGTGCAGTACGCAGACACTATAAAAGCGAATGGAGTAAACCCCGAGGCGATACGATTGCGCATATTTCCTTTTTCTTTAAGAGACAGAGCTCGTGCTTGGCTTCAATCTCTTCCTGCCAACTCAATCACCACTTGGGCTGAGTTGAAGAAAGTCTTCTTAACTAGATATTTTCCTCCAAGCAAAACTGCTATGCTCAGAGCCAACATCAATGGTTTCAAACAGAAAGACAATGAATCTTTATTCGAAGCATGGGAACGATACAAGGATATGCTAAGACTCTGCCCTCATCATGGTTTAGAAGAATGGTTGATTATTCACACATTCTATAACGGTCTCTTGTACAATACAAGATTAACCATAGACGCTGCTGCTGGTGGCGCACTGATCAACCATATGCCGAAGCGAACCAACTTATTGAAAGTATGGCTCAGAACCACTACCAGTGGGGAAGCGAGAGAGTTAATGTGGAGAAATCTCAAACGAAAGGTATCAAGGTTGAAGTGAACAGCCTGGATCAAGTTAATGCTAAAGGGGAAGCTCTTACCCAAAAATTAGAGAATCTTTCCATCACTCCCGCAGCTACCGTAGCTGCAGTGATTCCAACTTGCGATCTATGTGGTATTCAATCACATCTTGCTCCAGAATGCCCCCTTTTGACCGGAGTGCCAGCCGAACAAGCTAACTACGTACAAGGAAATCCCTACAGTAACACGTATAACCCAGGTTGGAAGAATCATCCAAATTTCTCGTACAAAAGCAACAATGCGTTGTATGCTCCTGGACAAGCTCCTACTACACCACATGGTTATCCAAAAGCTATCCCAAATCATCCTAATAACGGACCTAATACTTCCAACATTCCTAGGAAATCAAACCTCGAAATTATGATAGAACATTTCATTGCTTCTCAATCCCAGACCAATAAGGATGTTTTAAATCAGAATTTACATACCAATGAGCAAATTAAGCAATTATCTAGCAAGGTCGATGCTTTAGCTACCCATAACAAGATGCTTGAAACTCAGATTTCACAAGTAGCTCAACAGCAGGCACCTACTGCTGCTCCTGCTGGAATATTTCCTAGTCAACCACAACCTAACCCGAAAGGACACGCTAATGCAGTGATACTTAGGAGTGGAAAGGAACTTGACGGACCTGTTGATCCAAGACTAGAAAACCCAGCAATGTATCAGAAGCAAGACAAGCCAAGTGAAAACGAGAGCGAATCAAAAGAAAAAGAAAACGAAACTCAAGAGGCTGTAGAAAAAGAGAAACCTTATGTGCCTCCACCGCCCTATAAACCACAAATTCCGTATCCTCAGAGATTAACCAATTCTAAATCGATGAGCCAATTTAAGAAATTAGTGGAACTTCTGAAACAACTAAATATCACAATACCATTCACAGAAGCCATTACCCAGATGCCATCGTATGCTAAATTTCTTAAGGAAATCCTATCTAACAAGAAAAAGTTAGAAGATAACGGAACAGTTACCCTCACTGCTGAGTGTAGTGCTATCATTCAGAATAACATGCCTCCTAAGCTGAAAGACCCAGGTAGTTTCTCTATACCCTGTAATATTGGAAAATTCGTCATAGACAAAGCTCTATGCGACTTAGGAGCAAGTATCAATGTCATGCCCCTATCTATTTTCAAAAAGCTGGAAATGGGAGAACTTACACCTACAAAAATGTCTGTTCAATTAGCTGACCGATCAGTTAAGTATCCTGTAGGTATATTGGAAAATGTTCCAGTTAGAATAGGTCAATTCTACATTCCGACCAATTTTATAATCATGGACATTACCGAAGATTCAGTTACCCCTATTATATTAGGAAGACCATTCCTAGCTACAGCTGGAGCTATAATTGATGTCAAGAAGGGCAGATTGACATTCGAAGTCGGAGAGGAAAAAGTGGAATTCATCCTCACTCAATTTCTACAAGCACCCGCCATGAATGACACATGTTATTTACTCGATATTATAGACGAGTGCGTGAGAGAGATGGAAGCTGAACAAACCACATATACCGAAATAATGAAAATTGAAACCCCTCTGATATTCGAAGACGACAATTGGCGAGAACCATATAAAGATGACAGTCTAAGCGAAAGTCTAGCACTTACACCTAATCATATGCCATGTCCCAAGAAACCAAAACTCGAATTGAAAGTTTTACCTAAAAATCTACGATACGAATTCCTTGATACTGAACAAACTCGACCTGTAATAGTGAATTCCAGTTTAGGAACGCTCGAAACTCAAAAACTTTTAGACGTTCTAAGGAAATACTCTACTGCGTTAGGTTACAACATATCAGAAAAGGAATTTGTCCTTCAATTTGTATGCATCGTATTCTATTAGAAGAGGATTGCAAAACCTCTCGAGAACCTCAAAGAAGAATCAATCCGATCCTCAGCACTGTAGTCAGAGATGAAATCAAAAAGCTAATGGAAGCTGGAATTATATACCCGATCTCCGACAGTAAATGGGTTAGCCCATTGCATGTCGTACCTAAGAAAGGAGGTGTCACTGTCGTGAAAAACGCACAAGGCGAATCGATAACATAAAGAGTAGTTAGTGGACACAGAGTGTGCATTGATTATAGAAAACTGAACAAAGCTACTCGGAAAGACCATTTTCCTTTACCCTTTATTGATCAAATGTTAGAACGATTAGCCAAACACTCCTATTTCTGCTATTTAGACGGTTATTCCGGATTTTTCCAAATTCCCATTCACCCTGATGATCAAGAGAAGACTACATTCACGTGTCCCTATGGAACGTTTGCATACAGACGAATGCCTTTTGGATTATGTAATGCTCCCGCAACTTTCCAACGATGTATGATGGCCATCTTCGCAGATTTCATGGAAGTGTTTATGGACAACTTCTCTGTGTGTGGACAAAGCTTTGAAGGATGTCTATCTAATTTAGAAAGTGTTTTAGAATGATGTGTGAAAGTAAACCTCGTGCTCAACTGGGAAAAATGCCATTTCATGGTCAGAGAAGGAATCGTACTTGGACATGTTATTTCCAATAAAGGAATTGAGGTTGATAAAGCTAAGATAGAAGTGATTAAAGAACTCCAACCACCTAAGACCGTTCGAGAGATACGAAGTTTTCTAGGACACGCCGGTTTTTACCGACGCTTTATTAAAGATTTCTCGAAAATTACAAAACCACTTACCGGTCTATTAATGAAGGATGCTGAGTTCATATTCGATGACGATTGTCTTAAAGCTTTTGAAACCCTTAAGGCCGCACTTATTTCTGCACCAATCATGCAACCGCCCGATTGGAGGTTACCTTTCGAAATCATGTGCGATGCAAGTGATTATGCTGTAGGCACAGTTCTTGGACAAAGGAAAGATAAGAAACTTCACGCAATTTACTACGCCAGCAGAATGCTAGACTCAGCTCAGATGAACTACGCCACCACTGAAAAAGAACTTTTAGTCGTGGTCTTCGCGCTTGACAAATTCCGTTCTTACCTTGTAGGAGCAAAAATTATCATTTACACGGACCACGCTGCTATCAGATATTTACTAGCCAAGAAAGATGCAAAACCTAGACTCCTCCGATGGATCTTACTTTTACAAGAATTTGACTTGGAAATTAAGGATAAAAAAGGAACCGAAAACGTCGTAGCGGATCATTTATCCCGTTTAGAAGGTATAAAACCCGAACAAGTGCCAATTAACGACGATTTTCCATATGAACATCTGATAGCACATATGATAAGCGACCTAGCTCAATTGGATTTACATACACCAGAAGCTAAGGAAGTCGTGGAAGCCATTGACATGACCATAGGATTGCCTTGGTATGCTGACATCGTTAATTATTTAGCTGCCGGTGCGCTTCCACCTGACTTAACTTACCAACAGAAAAAGAAATTCTTCCATGATCTCAAGAGTTAATATTGGGACGAACCACTTTTATTTAAACGAGGACCTGATGGAATTTTCCGCCGATGTATACCCGACAAAGAAATAGAAGACGTCATTTCCCATTGTCATTCATCTCCTTATGGCGGACATGCTAGCACCTCTAAAACGTGTGCCAAAATTCTCCAAGCCGGCCTTTTCTGGCCTAACCTGTGGAAGGATGTCAACATCGCCGTTAAAAACTGTGATCGATGCCAACGCACCGGTAATATCTCCAGACGCGATGAAATGCCTCAGAAAGGAATACTCGAAGTTGAAGTCTTTGATGTTTGGGGAATAGATTTCATGGGACCTTTCCCATCTTCTTTTGGAAACAAGTTTATACTCGTAGCTGTCGATTATGTTTCAAAATGGATCGAGGCAATAGCTTCTCCTACAAATGACACACGAGTGGTGATAAAGCTTTTCAAGAATATCATTTTCCCGCATTTTGGTGTTCCCCGACTTGTTATTAGTGACGGTGGATCTCATTTTATTTCAAGATATTTGATAAATTACTATCTAAATATGGAGTGAAACACAGTAGCAACACCTTATCATCCGCAAACTAGCGGACAAGTCAAGTTTCTAACAGAGATTAAACAAATATTAGAAAAAGCTGCTATTTCTAAAAGATTGGTCATCCAAGCTTAACGAAGCTTTATGGGCTTATAGGACGACTTACAAGACTCCTATCGGAACTACACCTTTCAAACTTGTCTACGGAAAATCCTGTCATCTCCCGGTTGAATTAGAGCATAAAGCTTATTGGGCGATAAAGACACTCAATATTAATTACACTGCTAGCGAAACGAATCCTCGATTTACATGAACTGGAAGAATTAAGACTAGACGCTTATGAAAACACTAAAATATACAAAGAACGAACTAAAAAATGGCACGATCAGCGTTTATCTCGGAAAGAATTTAGTGTGGGAGATGTCGTACTTCTATTTAATTCTAGACTTAGACTCTTCCTGAAAACTTAAATCTAGATGGTCCGTCCTTTCGAAATTACAAGAGTATTTCCTAGCGGAGCGGTAGAAATTAAGGATAGAAATAGCGCCCCGTTTATTGTAAACGGGCAGCGGTTAAAACAGTATCATCGTATAGATAATAGAGATTATACGAATAAGCTTAAACTCGTAGAACTGCCACCTATTTCTCCCAACTAATCTTTCATTAGGTACTTCGTCAGGCTTATGACGTTAAAAACAACGCTTCATGGGAGGCAACCCGTTTTATTTGTTTTTGTTTGCTATTTTGTTTGTTTTATTTGTTTTTGTTTGCTATATATGTATTTTTCATTTTTAAACCTTTTATAAAACTGCTGCTGATTTCAAAACAATTTTACTTGCAGGATTTGAAAGTCTTTTTCTCTTTACTTTCTCCTCTACTCTGTTTCCCCGCTTTGTTTTTACTATGGATCCTCCACAGAACTTTATGGAAACCACCTTTAGAGGTAGAAACCAAAGGAGAAGATTTGAGGCTTTGTCTCAAAGAGACATCAGTTTAACCCTGTATTATGATGAACCCACTATGGACACTTTAGGCATAATTGACAGTGTTTACTACATGTTTAACCAGTTGGGATGGGAGAGAGCACACCTGAAAAATAGGTTTGTCACCTACCGAGAGCTTACCCTTGAGTTCTTGAGTTCTTTAGTTTACATCCCTGAACACGGTGTCGGAGCCCGAAAAGGAATTATTGCCTTCAAACTTTTTGGTATTGAGTTCACCTATAACCATAGGGACTTAGCTGCTTTATTAGGATTCCCCGGTGGACCCTTAGCTTTTACCACCCCTGAGGCGGATTTATTGGATTTTGAGCTGGATTATTTCTGGGGTACTTTAACCGGAAACTATCACCCTGACCTAGAAAGTATGGATAACAATGAGATACATAACCCAACCATCCATTATTTCCATAGGATTCTTGCCCACACTCTGTTTGGAAAAGAACAAAACCAAAATGCTATATCCAAGGATGAATTATCTCTGCTTTATTGTATAAATACAAGACGCCCTGTTAATGCTGTCCCACTCCTGATGAAGACCTTTACCCGCATTAGTGAGGACCCTAATGTTCCTGTCAGTGTGGGAGGATTAGTTACAATGATTGCAAATGCTCTTGGACTTCGTTACCAACTTAATAACTATGCACCGTTTGGATCTATTAGGCCTATGAATATTGATTTCTGCTTCAACAACCTGATAATAGGAAATTTAGGCCCTGCACCATATGATTACCTGATAAGGAACGAAGTTGTTACTCTTTTTACCCTTCCGAACCATGCCCGAGTAAGTGTCCATAACCGTGATAATTGGTTGTACGAATTGAATCCACCTGACCATCCTGGGACACCAGAAACACCACAATCATATTTTGTTGCTGACAATTTCATGTCTGAAAACGAAAACAGATCCTGAAACTCCTCTTGGTTACCATGACTTTACAAATATGGCTGAAGCACAAGTAGCACCTGATGTAAACCAAGGAGATTATACTACACAATTAAACACCATTCTGACCACTTTGGATTCTTATAAAACTGACATTGATGGAATAAAGAATGAACTGAAGACTATGCGTTTGGATCTTATTGGTTTAACTGACATCACAGTGGAGCAATTCTATAACATCACCCAAGCTTTAGAGATATTAAAAGAAAAGATTGGATGAAGCAGTTTTTAGTTTATTAGTTTTTCAGTTTTCAGTTTTTCAATTCTTAGTTTTTAGAATTTTTCCATTCTGCTTTGTTTCTAGGTAGTTTAAATTCTTTGTTAAATTACTGCATTTCCATTTACAAGTCATTTACTTTCTGTCAAAAAGAACAAGTCACCCGATTTGAATTAATGCAATTGTTTGTTTTCAATTTTAAACTTACAATCATTATGCTGCTTACGATGTTTAATGGTTTTCTACTCTATTGCAAATTATATATACTGGATTATATGTTGAATAAATTAATGTTGTGTTTATGTTGGAATGCCTGAGATGTTCTGCCTGTTATGAAATTATATACTCTGTGTAATTGTGTTCTGTTCTGTAAAAATTTGCAAACTTTGTAGCTGCCACGATCGTAATCCACCCCCCACGACCGTCACACGCCTTTCAGCGTGTTACGCTCGTCAGCTTGGCGTTACGACCGTAACGCGGGCTACATCAGTAACCCTGTTAGCAGAACGTTCCTTTTCTTCTTCCCTCAACCTTTCTCTCTTCTTTTTTCCATAACTCCCCAACCATCCCACTTCCTCCATTAACCACCCATTAACCCCATTCAACCCTCCATAAATCCCTCTCAATTTTCAAACTTCCCACTATCTCCTTCCATTATTTATACACCCATTACCCGTATCACTTTCTCATTCTCTCATTCACCAACCACACCCATTCTCACTCAAACACTCTTGCATGCAAATGGCGAACAATCTCCAACCTATTCCTGGCGTTATCCTATGTAATGGTGAACAAGGCGAGACTCAACGCATTAAGTTTTTGAAATTCCAACGTCGAGGACTACACCCCACTAGGTATGTTGACACTGACTGCCTCAGAGAACTTGGTTTGCTTGAAGGTGTTCAACGCCTTCTTCAGAGTGTCAACCTGTGGAACCTATGTAGCCAGCCCCAGCCCACGTACGAGACACTCACTCTCGAGTTCCTCAGTTCCTTTTGCTACATCACTCCACCTGGTTCAACAAACCAACTTTCTGGTGTTGCGAAGTTTCGAATATTTGGTACCGAATACGAGTTCACTCAGAACGCGTTCGGACAATTGCTTGATTTCTGCACCGAGGAAGGTTCCCACCTCCGTGTACCCGAAAACTTTGGAGAAGAGTCTTTCAACCTCTGGCATATCCTCACCAACAACCGAGCACACTCTTATGATCATCTCAACGTCACTCAAATCCACAATCCGGCCATATGCTATTTCCACCGTATCCTGGGTAACACAATCCTCGCAAGAGATAGTAACCACAAGCTCAACTCCAAGGAGCTGTTTTTCATGCATTGTGCATTCTCGGGTCAGAAAATTAACGCCGCACCTTTCCTCCTGGCCCATATTCACTCCATCTGCACCAGAGGAGGCAAACCTTTCTATTTTGGAGGGCTCGTCACTTCTCTTGCTTTAGCACTAAACCATGGTGACACCCTTGCTCATCTGCCATCCCGACCACCGGTCCTGCTCACTTTAGATCATTGCAAATCAACCCACCTCATCCACGAGCGGGACGATGGAAAATTCCATCCAGTGATACAGAACCGAGTTTACACTAACATTGTTTTGCCTTGCAGGGACCGAATCGACCCTCAGAACCGAGCCAACTGGCTATTTAACATTGAAGACCCTGAAGGCCCTGCTGCTGCTCAAGAAGAACCTCATGTCGGCCCCGCTGATGAGATGCAGGAAGAACTGGATCGAGCTGTTCCCGTGCCTGACATTCCTGAGTCATCCTCTGCTCCACCGCCTCCGTCTCTTGACGAGATCCTCCGAGCCATTCATCATCAGAATCTTATGAATGCCAAAGCCGAGAGATTGCATCAGGAGCGCTTCGACGCCTTGCTCGCGCAGAACGCCCAAATCTTGAGTGGTCAGCGCTCGACGAACGAAAGGCTTGATGAAGTGCTAAGCGAGCTTAATGCTTTAAGGGTGGATGTTACATCTCTGGGACCCCAGAGCACTGACTCTGAAGCTACCCCTTCCAGAAGGTCACGAACCCGAAGCCGCCGTGGTCGCCAGTAGTTTTTCCTTTTCTTGTTGTTTTCCTTGTTTTTCCGATGTATTTTTAATTTAACCTCGCCGTTATATCATAACATTGAGACAATGTTTGATATAGTGTGGGAGGAGTACTGCATTCTTAATTTCAGAACGAGTAATTTCATTTCTATTTCAGTTATGTTTCGTTATTTCGTTTTCTCCCAGTTTTATTTAGCCATACCAAAATTTTTAGCCGTTTATATTCGCATAATCGTTAGTTACTTTAACTGAAATCTTAGTTAGAAGGCCGAGAGCGATCCAACGAGAACTATACGATTATGACACCTTCGACTCCCTACTTACGCGAATCGTCTCCATTTCCGTTATACCGATACTTTCAGTTTTAAGTCTTAAATTAGCCCCTAGTAGTTTATATTAGCAGTCGGCACCAGTCTTAGCACAAGCCACGTGGAAAGCCGATGAACATAAGTGGATGATCTTGCAAAGTGTTTAAACAGAATGTTACATGCTAAGGAAATCGGTATTGCACCAATTAAATTGGGCGATCCTCACCCGATCGTTTAGTCCAACGGATGCAAAAGCTTCTACTAAGTAACATGAGATTCCATTGTCTTGGTGGTTCAGAAGCATCTGGTACTGAACTCGGTAGGGCAGACTACGGTTTGATCCCCCGCATCTTGCAATTGGATAAAAGAGGTTGCCACATAATTGTGCCAGAAATCGTTGTGTTTTGATCAGAACCACTAACCGGCTATTCCACTACGTGCGTGTAAAGATAATGGGCTTAATGTGATTGCGCGAGAACGAAACCGGGTGAAATATGAACGAGAAACCTTGAGTTGAATTATAATGGTATAATTGGACGTTTCGTTTAAAACGGATAGTCGTCGACTAGCTTGTTGCTTGTGTCATTAGCGTATCGTTGTTGTTTCATCCGATTTTCTTAGCCGAACTAACTTAGGATTTCTTGAAATAATTTGAAAACGAAAGGTATACTAGTTATGTGCTTTTATAAAAAACTTGTCCGATATTTTTAATTGATTATTTTGCTTGAGGACAAGCAAAGGTTTAAGTATGGGGGAATTTGATAACACGAAATCATATCGTTTATTTTACATGAAATTAACTCGTTTTGTATTATTTTGACCCGATTCACTCCCGAATATTTCGATTTTATCATTACTTTTTTGCAGGTATTCATAACTCAGCTCAAAACATAAGGAAACATGAAACAATGCAAGAAAGCATCAAAAGAAAAGAAGAAAAAGATAAAATCTGTCAAAGGATGCAGTTTTTGTAACTGTGACGGTCGTAACACATGTGCCACGACCGTAACACATTCTGAAGCGTGTTACGACCGTAATACACCCACCATGATCGTAACACGGAGAAACACCAAACCAGCTCGTAACGCATCAGTGACGACCGTAATGCGCGTATCAGTTAAATGAAAGTGCAGATCGTGGCAAAGCAAAACAGAAGGAGTTTTGAAACTCCTTATTTCTCGCCCACGTTCACCACTTCTTACTCAACTACCCACATTCCTACATTCGTGGAGAATTTGAAGGAAGGCTTCAT
Organism: Vicia sativa; assembly: GCA_021764765.1. Taxonomy (NCBI): domain Eukaryota; kingdom Viridiplantae; phylum Streptophyta; class Magnoliopsida; order Fabales; family Fabaceae; genus Vicia; species Vicia sativa. Next base: position 302,307,952 of record CM038792.1, on the reverse strand, counting down.
GACAAGTTTCAAATCAAAAACTGCCAGATTCATTCCTCTATAAATACCTCAACATTTCAGTGTTAGAGGTACAGAGCATTTTATAGTTTACTTGTGCGGAAGCTCTGCCGATTTTCGAACCCAGAATTATTTCAGTTTTTAATTTCCTCTGCATTCAATCATTTCCAGTTCTTTCATTTTCATTTTCATTGCCCAAATAATAATTTCCAACATCAGGAAATTATTATTATAGTTTAGGATTTATTATTCAAGCCTCAGAATTTTTTACATTCCAATTTCCGAAGTCCGAATTTCCGACCTGTGGAAGAAGGATATAGGATACTGCTTTATTTCAGGATTTTATTTTGCAATTGTATTACATACCTTTAAATTAATTAATGCAAGTTTAATTTATTATTTATAATGTCCAATTTATATTTGTTTGTTTTATTTCCGTCGTTTTTAATTTCCATGGCTAGCTAAACCTTTAGCGTCGGTATGGGATAGTAAGAGACATTAGGCATCTGATCAAACTTAGGCTAAAACTTTAATCAACTTGACTCTGGTTATAACTTTTTATGCTTAAAAATAAAACCTTTGTTACGAAAGTAAGAAGAGTAAATAGGTTAGATCGAGACCACGAAAGTGTGAGGTTTTTAACCGGATAGCTAAAGTTAGGCATTTGATTTAAATACAGTGAAAGCGCTTTAAACCAAATTAGAATTAATTAAGTTTCCAAAAAATACTTCTAAACACTTATAGGCTAGCGAAAGCAGGTATAGGGCTTTAGACATATAATCCGAGATAAGACCATGAAAGTGTGAGTTAAGGGTTTTTAAATTGATTAATTCTACAGATAAACCAAGTTGACAATCCTTATATGCCTAGGCCAGATTAGATCCTTTAGGTCGACTCTATTGCATACCGACCATTTCATTTTATAATTACTTTAAAATTAATTAGTTTACCTTCCTTAACCTTCCCAAAACCAAACGTGACAATTTCCGCCTTAGCTAAACTAGCATTACTTTCCCGCACTAGAGTGATTACAAAGTCCCTGTGGATTCGACAATCTTTTATTACTACCGCGATAGGCTGTGCGCTTGCAGTTAAGATACCGTTAGACACATTAGGTTTATCGCACATCAGCACACACATAATCTATCTTGTTCTGAAATTGTTAGTGATGCAATGATGCATATGTGAATGATATGTTGTGGTATATTAGGTCAAAAATTAGGGTATGACAGATGCCCCTATTTAATTTTCTTTAACCTGAGATATGAAGATGAGAATATTCGTCTCGAGAGGTACGAAGAGACTTAAATATCAGAATACGCAAATTTTGGACCTAAGATACCAAAAAATGCGAATGATGCAAAGTGATTGCAAAGAAAGTTTACCCAGAAAGTACCAAAGAGTGACATGTTGGGGAAGAAAGACAATTTGTGAGGATGTCTCAATCTGTTTAAGAAAGGAGAATCCTTCTTGTTGGGAAACAAGTATATGTTTCTCTAGGAAAATAGATTCACAGAGGTAGTGAATATCTATTTCGCTTTGGGAAACAAGGAGATTACCTTTTGTCAGCCTTGTGACAATGTTCAAGGTAATTTTAAGATGACATTACCAATTATAAGCCTAGTGATAGTTTATGGTAATTTGGAATGAAGACTCATTTACCGATTATCAGCCTTGTGATGGTAAATGGTATGTGTTTCTGAAGATATTACCAATTATCAGCAAAGTGATAACTATAACAAGTTAATTCTTGAGATAATTTTACTAAGTATTCAGCCTTGCGAATAACAGATAGTGATGGAAACAGATCTCAAATGAGTTTTCTATTTTCACAGTTACAATCGTGTCGGGGATCTTTTTGAGAAGATGCGGGCATTTTGATTGTAAAGATATAGGTTTTTCCAGAGAGAAAGACAACTGTGGGGATTTCTTGAACTTTCATGATTGGACTTGTTAAGAAGAACAATTGTTTTATGATAAGTTAAACGAAAATAAGCGGCTCGGATGACGAGGCTATTGCTTACTGTTTGCAGGTAGAGTTTTTTTGTGAAATCTAGACCTGAATTGGTTAGAGACGAGGTTCTATCCAGGAATGAACTGGAAAGAAACTATTAATCAAGACTTTGTACCCAATAAGGGATGATCTCGATTAGGGAACTGGAGAAAAGAATGTATTCTTTCTGCTTGAGGATAATCTACTGGAGACATGACACACTGTATTACGGTGAACTGACTTTGAGAATTTTGTTTTGCTTTTTATCGCAAAAATGTTGCGGATAGCAAGAGTCGCCACCGACTTTTCTTTTATCCAATTAAGGGAAGATGAAAAGAACAGGAAAAGACCTTCGTTAGATTCTGAGTAAGGGAGAAGGTTATGAAAAGGGAAGGTATTAGCACCCCTTTCCATCCGTAGTTGTCTACGGGATCTTAGTTGCTCTTAGATCATTTTCAAAAAAGTGCTTTCTGTGTGTTTGACAAAGATGTTTTGAAAAGGCATTTCGCTTTGACTTTGTAATGATTCATGTAGGAATGTATACAAAGTGTTCGGAAATGTTTCGTTTTGAAAAGAGTTTGAACTTTGACAAAAGTGTGAGGTGTAAAAAGTATTTTGATAGAGCAAGCAACTAAAAGTCTTATTACCTACTCAGAATGGTCGTTTTCGTGTTGTTTTACGTTCCTTTAGAATAGTGTTATCCATTCCATTAGTTGGTAGGTAACCCTATTCGTTGGATGTAGAAGGGACATTCGAAGGGACATCGGATGGTCATAGAAAGCAACTTGTAGGAAGTATCCTAGCACATTCGAAGGGACTATCATCATTTTTCGTAGGTGACAATCGAGGGTCAAGATCATGTATTCGTAGGCGACATCGTGGGTCTATGATCTTTGTATCGAAGGGACTATGATGATTTATTTTGAAGGCAACGGTGCTAGAATACCTTTTCGTTCGAGGGACTTGACCATTTATATTCGTAAAGGCAACGAGAGAGAATTACCCTAAGGGGTGCATGTGTGAAAAGAGTGTGTCAATTCAGATATGTGTTATCTTGAAATTATGAGTGATCTATGTCCAATTTTATCTTGCCATACACGCCTAATTACTAGCAGTTTATAGGGTGTAGAAAGTAAATTGCGGAAATGTAAAATGAGGAAAGATAAAGTCCTACGCTCTTACATGGCTTTGGGGCAGTTACATAATAAGACATGAAGTTGTAGAGAATTGAATTTCCTTCAAAATGAGAGGTGGTGGAAAAATTTTTGAGAAAGTATGAAGAAGTTATGCTCAGTCAAAGTTTAGTTGACTTTTTTATTGAAAAACCCTAATTTGGAAAGTTTGACTTTTGAGCAAATTTTGAGTTTTCTTGATGAATCATGATCAACCCTTGATCAAATGATGAATGTGACTTCAAAATGAGGATGTTGACCAAAAATCATGAAGTTTGACTGTATGTTGACCACAGTTGACTTTTTGTCCAATACAACTGATTTTCAACCATCTGAGCAACTGTCTGAGGAATTTTGACTTGTGAGGCTTGAAACTTGACATGGAGAATCTTTGAAGCATATGAGGAGGCATGATGACCATTGGAGATGTTGAAAGTCCATCTTGATCTGAGAATTACCAAACCCTAGTTTTGGTTGACTGTCTAGGAGAGGGTTTGTCTGATCAACCCTTGAGGAATCTTTGAGTAAAGATGTATGAAATGTTTTGAGAAGTAGGAGGGAAAATTTTGGGGTATGACACACACCCATACTTGTTTTTGGGAATAAGTGCAACCTAGACAAGTAATATTGAAACAAACATTGAGAAATGCAAGAATGCATTAATGATGCAATTATGTATGAATAATGAATATTATGAATGTCATATGTATGCCGACGATACTTGACAAGACAACTAAAGCGTATTTGGAAAATGACTACATCACAGTTCAATCAAATACTCAGCAAAATCTTCAACAATGGTGTACATGTTACTGGTGATGAATCTGAGTTGCATGCTTTAAGCTTTTCTGGGGGAAAAGACCTTTTACTGGCAACCCTGTTGGGGATTCTTTTTCGGACAAGAATACCGTCTCTGATGATCTCTTTTGGGGAAGATAAACCTTCTAAGCAGTTGTTTACCTTTTAGAGTCAAAACACTCATGGAGATAACTGTTGATATTCCTTATGTGTTCATAGTTCGAAGGAAAATTTTGCTTTTATTTCAAAAATTTTGAAGTAAAAATTCATTTAAAACTTTTTTTTTTAGTTTCAAAAGTGATTTTCACAAGAAAAAGCATTATTTTGCAAAACAGAATAAAGCAAGAATTGCAAACAAATGGGCACTGGGCTCAAATTTTATTAATAGAATGGTAATCAGCCAAAGGCGTGATTTCATGGACTCTTTACAAAAGTTGGAAATGGTAATATATTAGGAAAAGGCTACATTGAAAGCAATAACCATTATTCTCCATAACGACTCTGAATCCCAACTGTGCTTGTTGCTTCAGAATATTTGATTGAAGATCCGTTGATGGAAGACTCTTCATATTGACGAAGTATAGACTGATGCAGTTGCTTTGTCATTTTGATCCTTAATTTTTGCCTAGATTGCTTTTTCAGGTTTTCAACCTACTAGGATAAATTTCTGTTTATTGTCTCTAATTTTTGCCTGGACCTCCTTTTTAGGTTTTCAGTCCACCGAGACGCTCATTTTTGCCTAAGCCGCCATTTTCGGGTTTTCGACTTACCGAGCTGTTCTTTTATCTTTTAGACAAAGTATTTCTTGACTGCATCAACATTTACAGGATGCGAGAGTTCATCACCGTCCATGGTCGTGAGAGTCATAGCATTTCCAGAAAAGCTTCTTTTGATGATGTATGGGCCTTTGTAATTAGGAGTCCATTTCCCCTAGAATCAAGTTGAAAAGACAAAATATTTTTAAGCACGAGGTCGCCTTCTTGAAATTCACGAGGTTGAACCTTTTTGTTGAAGGCTTTCTTCATCCTTCTTTGATACAACTATCCATGACACAAAGCGGTCATACGTTTTTCTTCGATTAAGTTTAACTGATCGTATCTGCTTTGACACCATTCAGCCTCAAATAACTTAGCCTCCATGAGGATTCTCATTGATGGAATTTCAACTTCCACGGGGAGCACTGCTTTCATGCCATACACTAAAGAGAAAGGGGTTGCCCCTGTTGAAGTGCGTACTGAAGTGCAATACCTATGCAAAGCAAATGGCAACATTTCATGCAATTCTTTGTAAGTGATGACCATTTTTTGGATGATCTTCTTAATGTTCTTGTTGGCGGCTTCCACAATGCCATTCATCTTTGGTCGGTAAGGAGAAGAGTTACGATGCTCAATCTTGAATTCCTCACATAGTTCTTTCATCATTTTGTTGTTCAAGTTCGATCCATTATCTGTAATGAACTTGCTTGGAACTCCATATCGGCAAATGAGGTTGTTCTTGATGAACCTCACAACCACTTGTCTTGCAACGTTAGCGTAAGATACTGCTTCGACCCATTTGGTGAAGTAATCAATAGCCACTAAGATGAAGTGATGACCGTTCAAAGCTTTAGGTTCAATCATTCCAATCATGTCGATACCCCACATGGAGAAAGGCAACGGACAAGAGAGAATGTTGAGTATAGTTGTTGGCACATAGATCTTATCTGTGTAGATCTGACAATTGTGACATCTCTTGACGTGTTTACAGCAGTCGGATTCCATTGTTATCCAATAGTAACCTGCTCTTAAGATTTTTATGGACATTGCATGCCCATTTGAATGAGTTCCAAAGGACCCTTCATGCACTTCATACATTAACATGTCTGCTTCGTGTTTGTCCACGCATCTGAGCAAGACCATGTAAATGTTTATTTTGTATAGCACATCTCCATTTAGGAAGAAATTACCAGAAAGCCTCCTTAGAGTTTTCTTATCTTTGTGTGATGCCCCGAGTGGGTACTCTTGAGTTTGAAGGAAGCGTTTGATGTCGTGGAACCACGATTTATCATCGATGACTGCTTCAGTTGCAAACACATAGGCGGGTCTTTCAAGACATCTGATGTTGATCTTAGGCATATCGTTCCAATGGTTGACTTTGAACATGGAAGATAGAGTAGCTAAGGCATCTTCCATTCGATTTTGATCTCGAGGAATATGATGCAATTCAACTTTGTTGAAGAAAGTCAACAAACGTCTTGCATAATCTCGGTAGGGAATCAAACCAAGGTGATGAGTTTCTTACTTCTCTTTGATTTGATTGATCACAAGGGCTGAATCTCCATATAAGTCAAGGATCTTGATCCTTAATTCGATGGCTTCTTCGATACCCATGATACAAGCTTCGTATTCTGCGATGTTGCTAGTGCAATCAAATAGTAATCTGGCGGAAAATGGGATATGAGTACCCTCGGGAGTAATGATGACTGCCTCAATTCCATTGCAAAAAACGTTAACTACTCCATCAAAAATTAGGCCCCATCTTGATTCAGGATCAGAACCTTCTTCAGGTAACGGTTCATCACAATCTTTCATCTTTAAGTACATAACATCCTCGTCAGGGAGGTCAAACTTGAGAAATTGGTATTTGTTGATCGGTTGATAAGCCAAGTGATCAACGAGAATGCTTCCTTTGACCACTTTTTGTGCGCGATACTCGATGTCATATTCAGATAATAACATCTGCCATCGGGAGATTCTCCCTATTAAGGAAGGCTTTTCAAAGACGTACTTGATTTGATCCATTTTGGAGATTAACCAAGTCGTGTGGTTAATCATGTACTGGCGGACATGTTTCGAAGCCCACACCAAAGCACAACAGGTTTTCTCAAGCATGGAGTAACGAGTTTCACAATCTATGAACTTTTTACTCAAGTAATAGATGGCATTTTCCTTGTTACCGATTCCATCTTGTTGTCCAAGCACGCAGCCCATGGAATCTTCTAGCACGGTAAGGTACATGATTAGTGGTATTCCTTCTATCGGAGGAATCAATATTGGAGGTTCTGACAAGTATTCCTTGATATTGTCAAATGATTTTTGGCAATCTTTTGTCCACACAACCTCTTGATTTTTGAGGAGAAGCTTGAATATTGGTCCACAAGTAGTAGTCATTTGAGAGATAAATCTGGAGATGTAATTCAATCGTCCAAGAAATTCTCTAACTTGCTTTTTCATTTGTGGTGCAGGAATTTTTTGAATAGCCTTGACTTTGTCGGGATCAACTTCAGTACCTCTTTGGCTGACAATGAACCTAGGAGTTTTCCAGATCTCACCCCTAAGGTGCATTTGTTAGGATTCAAGCGAAGCTGATATTTCCATAGTCGTTGAAACAACTTCAGGAGATATTCTATATATTCTTCTTCAGTGTCAGACTTTGCTATCATGTTGTCCACATAGACTTCGATCTCTCTGTGCATCATGTCATGAAAGAGAGTTTATAGGATGCAGAAAGTAAATTGCGGAAATGTAAAATGCGGAAAGTTAAAGTCCTACGCTATTACATGGCTTTGGGGCAGTTACATAATAAGAGTGCGGAAAATAAAAGTCCTAATTAAACTATTACATCCCATAGGCAGTTACATAATTGGAAAAAAGAAAAGCGAGAAAAATCGTCCGAAACTTTACACCCTGTGAACAGATACATAATCGGAAATACGAGAAAATTGCATAAGAAGAAAATGTTAGTAAAAATAAATATTTTTGAATGAGGAAAACATTTTTGTGTTAGTAATGACAATAATATGATACGATAATTTTTTGGTATTTTTCGGAGCTGATTTCGGTATTTAAAAGCAATTAAAAGTCATTTAAATGATTAATTAATAATTAAATTAAATATGCATGCAAAAATAATATTTTTTTTATATTAAAAATTAAATAAGTATTTTTCTGATAATTATGCAAAAAAGAAATATTTTTGGTGTTTTTTAGATGCATGATAAAAAATATTAAAGATAAATTAAATTGGATGGAAAATATTAAGAAAAGAAGAAAATATGAAAGTTTTGTAAAGAAGCAAAAAAGAAAGGTCTTGCCAGGGATCGAACTGGTGACCTTTGAGAGAATCCACAAATCTGCTTGCCTTTACCACTGAGCCAAAGTGCTTTTGGTGTTTGGAAAATGGAAAGAGTGGTTTATAAAGGAATACGTGTCCTGATTATAGCTCAAAGCCCAGTCAACACGCGTGGACCCCAGTTGGCACGAGTGGACGAATCAGAACGTTGGGAATTGCCACGCTAGCCTTCCGCCGGTCTGGATGAGTCAATGACGCCGGAGCCCTAGCTCCGGTCGTCTTCTCCGGCCAACCTAAAATCAAAACCTGCAAAATACGAAGAATAAAAGGCAAAGGGACACCCTACCCCCCTAAATCGACCCTTGCGAATCCAATGGTGGCATTAGTTTTTCCTAAAAGTGCTTGTATAAACCGGTTCGATTCAAACAGTTCAAAAAGCCCTAGCCATGGTGATTCGAGTTCTATGCGTGCAAGCTTACATGTAATGCATCATTCATGATCTAAGGAGTATCCTGAGTCCAAATATGCAAGCAAAGACAGTTAGTAACGCTTGAATAATGAAAATCGAAATTCAAAGAAATACCAAATCGGAGCAAGCTAGGGAACACGATCTGGGCAGTCTTGGCTTCAAGTAAGGATTGGTATCAATCCCTGGGAACCTCAGGAACACGTTTGGATGGCTAGAACACCTTGAAACCTGTTGGAAATTGAAAATCGAATTTTGACAACTTTGAAAAATTTTGAGAAAAATAAGGGTTGTTGCAAGGGCTAGAGTTTCGTCCCTGGTCTTGTGCAATGTGTTGGGTATTTATAGAGTGAGGAATGAGAGCAAAAAGAATGAAAAAAGATCTCCTCTTGAATGCAAAAAAATTTCTCTTTCAAATAAAATCAAATCTTTTGAAAATTTGATTTTTCCTTCCATGTGAGAGCAAGCACGAAATTGACAAGTTGTGTGGGCTATCTTGGACCTCAAGTTTGATAAAAATCCAATCCATTTGAAAATATACCTTGTTTTCATATTTTATATAATTTAAATTTGAATTAAATGCTTTTAAATTCAAAAATAAATCAAAAAAATAGAATGTGGTCGTGGAAAGGCATCAATAGGTCACAAATAATATTATGATCAAATTTGGATCATAAAATTATAGGCCCATTTGGAAAAAATTGGATTTTGACAAATATCTCTCTTTGTGCAATTGTCCAAAAATGCCCAACTTGTACAAGGTGTATTTTGCTCAATTTTCCACATTTTTGAGTGTTCTTAGACTTTTTAGAAAGCTCTCGGTGTCCTCTAAACAACCTCTTTGGTTTCATCTCAATTGGAGTTTCCATTCTCAATAAAACTTCAAAACAAAAGTTGACTTTTTGTTGACTTTGAAAAGGACCTGTAATGTTTTGACCCATACCTTCCAAATGAAGCATTTTTTGAACATTCTTGTGAGACATGAAGTTGTAGAGAATTGAATTTCCTTCAAAATGAGAGGTGGTGGAAAAATTTCTGAGAAAGTATGAAGAAGTTATGCTCAGTCAAAGTTCAGTTGACTTTTTTATTGAAAAACCCTAATTTGGAAAGTTTGACTTTTGAGCAAATCTTGAGTTTTCTTGATGAATCATGATCAACCCTTGATCAAATGATGAATGTGACTTCAAAATGAGGATGTTGACCAAAAATCATGAAGTTTGACTGTATGTTGACCACAATTGAATTTTTGTCCAATACAACTGATTTTTAACCATCTGAGCAACTGTCTGAGGAATTTTGACTTGTGAGGCTTGAAACTTGACATGGAGAATCTTTGAAGCATATGAGGAGGCATGATGACCATTGGAGATGTTGGAAGTCCATCTTGATCTGAGAATTACCAAACCCTAGTTTTGGTTGACTGTCTAGGAGAGGGTTTGTCTGATCAACCCTTGAGGAATCTTTGAGTAAAGATGTATGAAATGTTTTGAGAAGTAGGAGGGCAAATTTTGGGGTATGACAGCTGCCCCTGTTCATAGGTGATGAGAATCCTGCGTCAAGCTGCTTTGAACCTCCTTTTTGATCTTATCGGCCATATCTGGGTGACTCCTCCTCAGTCTTTGTTTAACTGGCGAATATTTCGGCTTTAATGGAAAGTGATGCTCTACGATGTTGGTATCTAACCCTGGCATATCCCGGTAGGACCAAGCAAACACATTGACGTATTCTTTGAGAAGATCTATTAGTCTGCTCTTGACATCGTCATCGAGTAGAGCTCCAATGTTTACTTCTTTTCTGTTTTCCTCAGAACCTAAGTTGATTATTTCTAAAGGTTCTTCGTGAGGCTGAATGATTCTTTCCTCATGCTTAAGTAGTAGAGAAATCTCATTCGATATCCCTTCTTCATCCTCTTCTTCGGCGTCGAACACAGGGAATTCAAAGTTGGGAGAGGGCATAAAGTTATTGCGTTCAATGGGTTTATTCATTGTTAATCTGCATTTATGTTCGACTTTTTTTAGAAAAAAGCAAATGCAAAAGTGTATGTAGATTATTTGAAAATGTTTGTTTTTATTGGGTTTTTTAGGATTACCATTTCCAGAAAAGGGCAAAAAACGAAAAACAAACACAAAATGTGAGAATCAAAACAACACTTTATTTATGATTCACATATGAAACAAGGCCCTAAACACAAACTCTTTTGTCTTGGGCAGGACAGAGAGAAAATTATTTAAAAGCTATCCTTATAAAACACCTCTCTGCCTTGGGCGGGGTGAGAGTTCAAAATAAAAGCGAGATAACTACTTAGAACTATGAACAACAGTCTGAACCTCGACGGCTTTCCTAAAGCGACAAACTCCATGGTAGACTATGTATTCTGGAAGTTTTCCCTTAGGATCATCTTCAGCGATGACGTCGATCATTGGTCGAGCAGGATTTGAAGACTCTAGATTGTTAACCTTGTATTTTGTACTACTGTGGCGATCTTCCTCTACTTGTTTGATAGGTCGAGGAGTATAACATGAAATACATGTGTCTTTAGGAGACATGTATTCTGGACTTTTAGGATATAATTCCCAATCTTCTGGATGAAGAGACTCGTTATCAGAGACACATTCCAAGTCATTTTCAAGATCAACTTCCCAATCGTCTCCAAAAATAGCATTTATCTGGGAATAAACAAAATCAGGTTCAACAACCTCGGCAGGAGTATTGAAGCTAACATCTTCAATCGTGATCTCGAATTGATGATGAGATTGAGAGGGCATGTATGCCTCTTCTGGTTGACTGAGATATTCAGGAGGATCTTCTGATCCAGTTGGTTGGATGTCTTTGATCGAAATTCTTGAACTTTTAGGAGCGGTATATTTTTTCATGAAGTCAAATTTTCCACTTGGCTGCCCCAGGGTATCCCAAACCTCAGGTGGGATAAGTGGAATTTCTTCTTTATCATCTTTCTGGAACAAGCCTTCGAATTTGTTTGAAGGAGGATAGAACAGTGTATACGGTTCTTCCTGAGATATGTATCTAGAGTCGTTGAGAAAAGTATTCCGTTCTTCAGAACCAGAGAGATTTTCTTGAGTTCCTTCATTAATAAGGACGTTGACCTCTTGAGGAACAGGGTTAAGGAAACCTCCATTGTGGAATACTTCTTTGATTGGACGAGGAGTTTCATCTTCCTCATTGGCTTTTGAGAGTACCAGAGTAAATCCGAGTCCCATTTTGGTTTCGTTGTTGATAGGAATCATAACTTGTCCCCAACCAGCGACAGTACCATCTTTAACTATTTGCACTACTTCTTTGTAAGAGGATATAAATGATCTGTTTCTTTTGGTAGATTCATCTTCTAACGAGAGACCTTGGAACTGCATTCCTTCAACATCGTTAGTAGAGATGAAAGAGAAAGTGGATAAGTGGCTCACCAACAAGGCTTGCTCCCCACTTATGGTTACCAACTTTCTGTTTTTGTTACAAATTTCAATTTTTGGTGGAGCATAAACGTTATTGCTCCAGCTTCATGTATCCATGGTCGACCTAACAAACAGCTGTAGGCGGCTTGAACGTCCATAACCTAGAAGGTGACTTGAAAAGTATGCGGACCAATTGTTATCGGAAGGTCGATTTCTCCAATAATAGATTTTTTTGATCCATCAAAGGCTTTGACGATTCCACCAAATTGATCGGTAGTTACTTTGTGATCTACGAAGGCCTGATCCAAAAGTCTCATCATGGCCTCTTGATGTGCTTTAGAATTTAAAAGCAAATAGAGTATTGAGATTTTGGAAGGAGTTTGCATCAGTTGATCCACAACTTTGTACTCACTCTTCTTGATCAGCTTTAGAATTTCATCAAAGTCTGGAATGATATTGGTTCCATCAGATGGACCAATGTTTAAGTCTGGATTACCAACGGGAATTCCTACAGGATTCACAATGGGTACATCAATAGGACTTTGCCTTACTGCAAGAGCGATAGGCTACTTCGGTGGCAACGGGGTATGCACACGCCCACTTCGAGTTACTCGACTTACTTCGGCGATGTTAACTACAGATGAAAGAGTAGGTATGGGTACTTCTTTCCCATTTTCCATCATGGTTGCAATGTACTGATAGGGAACTGCTTTGTCAGAGTCGTAAGGAACAGGTCTAGGTAGACAAATGATCAAAGGAGAAACAGAAACCCTTGGGTTGTTGTATTTGACCTTTATGCATTCAGGCATATTAAAATGAGGAATGATAGCATTTACTTCAAGAGTTACCGAGTTGATATCAGAGACTAAAAGCTCATATGGATAACACCCTATCATATTTACATTATTATCATTTCTATCTCTGAAAATTTGAATGTCGCCAATGTCAATTAACTGTTGGAGATCTGTTTTTACAGTAGAACATCCACGAGATTCTTCGGAACAAATTCTACAAGATTTATAGTTATGTCGAGCAAAACCACCCATTATGCAGAATGTGGTGTGCAACTGTACTAGATCTGCTCTTACCAAGTTTATGTTAGTGACTTGGTATCATTTTGAGTTTCTAGCTATTAAATTCACAACGTGCCCTCTATGATTAGGCAGCGGATTCACTTGCACATATCGGATTCGTATTTTTGAAAGAAAGAAGGTTAGCCCTAACCAGTCTTTGAACTTCAGCTTTCAAGGCTATACAGTGCTCGAGATCGTGACCAGGTGCCCCTTGATGAAAAGGGCAAGACACATCAGCTTTGTACCACCAAGGTAATTTATCGGGTACTAGAGGTGGTGCTCTTGTTTGAACAAGATTCCTCTCAACCAAGGCAAGATATAATTCCGTGTAAGACATCGAAATTGGATCAAACTGCAAAATTCTAGGAGCACGATTTTGATTTTTGTTGAATGGATGAGCCTGTTGTCGAGGCTGTTGATTATTTTGGAATTGTGGGGTAATTCCCATGTTCGAAGTTGTACTAACAACTAGTGAGACATCGGATACCTGTTGTCGGTGATTGACATTTTTCTTGGGTCTCCCTTGGGATACCATTCCAACGTCTTGCTCTTTCTTCTTCGGGAAACCACTTCCAAATTTCTTGGTTCTGCTTGAAGATCCAACTTCTCTAGTTAAGCGTCCGGCTCGGACTCCTTCTAATTGCATCCCCATGTTTACCATTTCGGTAAAATCACTTGGAGCACTGGCGATCATGCGTTCGTAGTAGAAAGGACCCAGAGTATTCAAAAAGATCTTGGTTATTTCTTTTTCTTCTAACGGTGGATTGACTTAGGCAACAATTTCCCTCCAACGTTGGGCATACTCTTTGAAAGTCTATTTTTCCTTTTGAGACATTGATCTGAGCTGATCTCGATATGGAGCCATGTACAAGTTGAATTTATATTGTTGAACAAAAGCTTCACCTAGGTCGTTGAGAGTACTAATAAGATTGTCTTGGAAATAGTGAACGAGCAATTGATGATTATCGTTATGAGTAGACATCTTCCTAGCATACATGTTGGTGTAAGCCCTAGAGGCCAATACCTTTTGGTACTTGTATCGTATTATTTATTAATAATAAAAGGCTTTTCTTTACTATGTTTTCTTTTTTGAAATAATAAAGTCCCTAGAATAGTTAGTCTGTTTAATGCAATGTTAAGTGTGACTTAATCATGAGATCCATTAAACACAAGGACACTATTCTTAAAGTATCCATAATCGAGCTTTATTGTGAAGTGGGATAACATTAAAACATTGAGATTATTATGAAGATAGACTGATGATCACATCTCATGGATCATGGATAAGGAGTTATCAAGTCTTGACATAGGTATAAATATTAGGAGTAATATTTATACTGGATTGACCCGCTATGAGAATACTACATAGAATGTTATGCAAAATGTCATAAGTTATTCTCATGGTGATAAGTGGTGCATACCACCCTTCGACCTGAAACCACTATGGACCCTAGATGTAGAGTCAAGTGCTTTATTGCTGACCAAAGGTTATCTGTAACTGGATGATCATAAAGACAGTTGATGGGTACTTCACAAAGCATGCTGAGGGACATGAGTGACCTAGATGGAATTTGCCCATCCTGTGTAACGGGATAAATGTCTGAGGGCCCAATATTGAACTGGACAAGGATGACACGATCTATGCCTTGTGTTCAATATAGACAAACATAAGGGAAAAAGGGTAATTATACACACAAGTATTATCATGGAAAGGTTTTGTCAGATCACATGACATTTTTGTGACTTGGGTAGTAGTGATGTGTTGCTAGATACCGCTCACTGTTTATTATGTTAAATGTGATTTAATATAATTGCCAACGTCACAGAAACCTACAGGGTCACACACATAAGGACAGATTAATGAGAGATAGTATAAATAAGGAACATCGTAGGGTATGGTGTACTTAAGTGGAATACGGAATGTGGTAAGGTACCACATGCTTAAGTAATACGCGATACATCATAATGTATGATTTTCGTGTGCTTTATTGGGCTTTTAGTTTACAGCCTTTATTGGGCTTTTAGCTTGTAGCCCACACTTGTGGTCTTATAAATAGAACCCTTGTGAAGAAGCTTTTCACTTGATGCAAATTCGGTTTTGAATCCCTGCCGAGATTCCGTTCACTCTCTCACTCAAAGCTTCCGTTCGTGAGCAGCTAGCACTGTGATCGGAAGCAAACTGTTCGTGTGGACTGAGTAGAGACGTTGTTCTTCATCAACGTTCGTGATCACAATGTCAGAAATCCAAATCGCCACAAGGGTCACACACATAAGGACAGATTAATGAGAGATAGTATAAATAAGGAACATCGTAGGGTACGGTTTACTTAAGTGGAATACGGAATGTGGTAAGGTACCACATGCTTAAGTAATACGCGATACATCATAATGTATGATTTTCGTGTGCTTTATTGCTAGTTTACCTTTATTGGGCTTTTAGCTTGTAGCCCACACTTGTGGTCTTATAAATAGAACCCTTGTGATGAAGCTTTTCACTTGATGCAAATTCGGTTTTGAATCCCTGCCGAGATTCCGTTCACTCTCTCACTCAAAGCTTCCGTTCGTGAGTAGCTAGCACTGTGATCGGAAGCAAACTGTTCGTGTGGACTGAGTAGAGACGTTGTTCTTCATCAACGTTCGTGATCACAGCGTCAGAAATCCAAATCGCCACAAGAGGTAAAAATACTCTATCACTGACCATGAACATTCGTAAGGATCACAAAGGAAAATCGTTTTCCGCTGCAAATTTTAGTCGCGATTTTCCTTCAGTGGTATCAGAGCCACTTACGAAACCATGGATCTTATATTTGTTTAATTTCTGTACATTCTGTTTTATAAGGTTAAAACTCAGAATAAATTAAAACTTTAATCGATTAAATTAAATTAAAATTTGGCATCATTGTGTGTACGATTTGGATGAATCGATGTTGACTATGCTTCGGAATCTGACTTTAGTATGGTGAAGCAGCGATACATCGATCATCCATGAGTTACACTAATATGATCGATCCACTTTATATATGATATAAACAATTCTGATGCAAAGATGGTATATTGGATATACTGTTTCGATTTCTTCCATTCAATCACATGATGATTGTTATTCTTATGAGAGATCATCGTTCATTTGCTTCAGAATATGACTTTAGTATGGTGAAGCAATGGAATGTTGATCGATCATAGTGAATTATCAATCGAGTTGTGTTTGACGGCATGAAATTATTTGCATTAGGGTTCAGCGGAACCCCCAACTAACTCTTTGTAGTGTGATCAATCGCCAAAACTTAATTTGATTTTCTTAATTAACAGAAATTTAAATAATAATAATAAAGTGTTTTATTATTTTTCTTGTGGTGATCGGTTATGGCCTTAGATTCTTTTATTTCGTTTTGGTATTTTAAAATACGACCTGCATGTCGTGCCTTCCTCTTAATCTCTTGATGTAACTTATTTTCTCATCTCACTCCCTCGTATGTAAAACAAGTATTCGTTTATGTAATGTAATGTTAAGAAGAAAGAGAAGAATACAATATCAAAGGAGATCTTGCTTGGATAAGTTTAGATCGTCATTAGGTTTAGCTTAGGTTCTCTCATTGGCTTGAGAGAACAATTGCGATAGGGGCCATAACTGTATCTTTTTATATGTATGTTGATGCATGTGTTTGTATGTTGATGCATGTGAGAGACGATTTGCATATTAAGCCGGTGAGATCAAACTAATAACAAATTCCCTCAAAGTAAATATTAAGTTTATGCTTTCCAAGTTTTAGCACTCATCAAGACTAGTATCGAACAATGTAGGTTTCGCCTAACGCGAGGTGCATGTTCTATATTGGTAAGGTGCGATGGGATAAGTGTAATATCCAATTGCTAAAACTTTGGGTCAAACTTAACTAAACAATTATAATGAGATTATATGCGTTTAGAAGCATGAGTTGGGAATGATCCATATGATGGATTAGAATAAAGAGTTATTCACCTAACTGAGGTATTTGAGAATTGTATCGGATACAATTGGAAGGAGTTCCTACCTAAATAACTGAGTTTTGTGTAATCATCCTAACGCTGACTTAAAACGAAGTGAAATATGGATCTCGACCCACTAGAAAATCTTCCAACGGGATTTTCCGAATCAAATGATGAGCGTCATTTGGTTTGAGTAAAATAGTGGGAGCATATTTGATTAAATGCCTAATTGAATATGTTGTTTTAATGATACTAATAATTTTATATCTTTTATGTAGATTACCATGACTCAAAACACATCATCTAACAACATTTTGTGATCAATCCTTGATAAGGAAAAATTGTATGGGACAAATTTTCTAGATTGGCACCGAAATCTGAGGATTGTCCTCAAGCATGACAAAAAGCAGTATGTCTTAGAGACACCTGTTCCTGAGGAACCTCCTAGTTCTGCACCTAAGGTTGAAATAGATGCTTATAAGAAGCATGTCGATGATGCCAATGAAACCGCTTGTCTCATGCTTGCCACCATGAACTCGAAGTTGCAAAAGCAACATGAGAACATGGTAGCGTTCGATATGATCGGACATCTGAAAATGCTCTATCAAGAGGAGGCAAGAAATGAGAGGTTTCAGGTTTCAAAGGCCCTTTTTAATAGCAAGTTGGCTGAGAGAACCCCTGTAGGCCCCCATGTACTCAAAATGATTGGGTATATGGAAAACCTTGAAAGATTAGGGTTTCCACTTGGAAAGGAACTTGCGACTGATTTGATCTTACAATCGTTGCCAGATAGCTTCAGTCAATTTGTTATGAACTTCAATATGAATGACTTGGACAAAGGTCTTCCAGAACTGCTAAGTATGTTGAGAACTACTGAGCAGAATATGAAGTCAAAGGGGAAGTCCATTCTGATGATCAGTAATGGAAAGAAGCTGAACAAAAGGCCTACCAAGCAGTGGGTAAAGGGAAAGGCAAGGTTGTTGCCAAATCCAAACCTACCGCTCCTGCTTTAAAGCCTAGTGGAGGGATAACAAAAGAGGTCACTTGTTTCCATTGCGGTAAGACCAGACATTGGAAAAGAAACTGCCCAAAGTACTTGAAAGATAATGAAAATGGAGTAGAGACTTCAAATTCAGGTATTTTTGTTATAGAAATTAATTTATCTACTTTTGCATCATGGGTATTAGATACTGGATGTGGTTCTCACATTTGTACCAATGTGCAGGGGCTAAAAAGAAGTAGAGAATTGGCAAAAGGTGAAGTTGATCTACGAGTTGGAAATGGAGCAAAGGTTGCTACTTTATCCGTTGGAACTTATGTATTAACTTTACCTAGTGGTTTAATAATTCAGTTAGAGAACTGTTATTATGTACCTGCAATTAGCAGGAATATTATTTTCGTTTCTTGTTTGGACAAGTTTGGTTTTTCATTCATAATAAAGAACAATTGTTGCTCTATTTATTTGAATGATATATTCTATGCTACCGCACAAATGAACAATGGATTGTATATCCTTGATCTTGAAATGCCAATTTATAACATTAATACTAAAAATATTAAACCTAATGAGTTAAATCCAAGTTACCTTTGGCATTGTCGCTTAGGCCACATAAATGAGAAGCGCATTTCAAAACTCCATAAAGATGGTTTTTTGGACTCATTTGATTATGAATCATATGAGACATGCAGGTCTTGTATAATTAGAAAGATGACAAAATCCCCATTCACAGGAAAAGGTGAAAGGGCTAATGATCTTTTGGCACTCATACATACTAATGTATGTGGACCACTGAACATCTAGAGGAGGTTTTCAATACTTCATCACATTTACTGACGATTTCAGTAGATATGGTTATGTATATTTAATGAAACACAAATCTGAAACCTTTGAAAAGTTCAAGGAATTTAAGAATGAAGTACAAAACCAGCTAGGTAAGAATATGAAAGTTCTTCGATCAGATCGAGGCGGTGAATGTTTAAGCCTAGAATTTGATGACCATCTAAAAGAGTGTGGGATTGTATCCCAACTTACTCCTCCTGGAACACCACAATGGAATGGTGTATTTGAGAGAAGAAATCGAACCTTGTTGGACATGGTCCGATCCATGATGAGTCACGCCGATCTTCCAAACTCCTTTTGGGGACATGCTCTGTTGACAACAGCTTACACACTTAACCGTGTTCCTACCAAAAAGGCTGAAAAGACACCATATGAGATATGGAGTGGTAAGAAACCACATATGTCTTACATGAAGATTTGGGGTTGCGAAGTTTATGTGAAACGGCAGATCTCAACTAAGTTTGAGCCCAAATCTGACAAATGCTTATTTGTGGGGTATCCTAAAGAAACAAGAGGATATTACTTCTATAGTCCTTCTGAGGGCAAAGTGTTTGTCGCTCGAACTGGAGTTTTCTTGGAAAAGGATTTTATTTCCAAAGGAATAAGTGGGAGGAAAGTAGAGCTTGATGAAATTCAAGAATCACAAAGCATTGATACACCTATGGAGGAATTGGAGCAGGAAACACAAGTAGCTGTGGAAGAACAACCTGCTCCAGTAGAACAAGACCAACGCAGGTCAAACAGGATACGTCACCAACCTGATAGATATGGATATATTATAAATGGTCAAGGAGATGTATTGCTCATGGATCCAGATGAGCTTGTGACCTACCAAGAGGCCATTATTGGTCCAGAATCTGAGAAGTGGCTAGAAGCCATGAAATCTGAAATGGATTCCATGTACACTAACCAAGTTTGGAACTTGGTAGAGCCACCTATAGGAGTTAATCCTATAGGATGCAAGTGGGTATTTAAAAAGAAGACTGACATGGACGATAAGGTACATACCTATAAGGCAAGACTGGTTGCAAAAGGTTATAAACAAATTCATGGGGTTGACTATGATGAAACCTTTTCTCCAGTGGCAATGCTTAAATCTGTTTGGATTTTACTTGCAATCGCTGCATATCATGATTATGAAATATGGCAGATGGATGTCAAAATGCTTTCCTAAATGGGAACCTTCAAGAGGATGTGTACATGACACAACCTGAAGGATTTAACATTCTAGAAGAATCCCACAAGGTATGCAAGTTACAGCGATCAATCTAAGGGTTGAAGCAAGCTTCTAGAAGTTAGAATCTTCATTTTGATGAAACAGTAAAACAATATGGCTTCATCAAGAATGAAGATGAGCCTTGTGTCTACAAGAAGGTTAGTGGGAGCATGATCGTCTTCCTAGTATTATATGTAGATGACATATTACTCATTGGAAACGATGTCCCTACCTTGAAGCAAGTAAAAACTTGGCTAGGGAAATGCTTTTCTATGAAGGACCTTGGTGAAGCAGCCTATATATTAGGAATCAGGATCTATAGAGATAGATCACAAAAACTGCTTGGCCTAAGTCAGAGTACATACATAGATAAAGTGCTGAGACGCTTTAATATGCATGATTCCAAGAAGGGATTCATTCCTATGCAACATGGCTTGTGTCTATCAAAAACACAATCCCCTTCAACGAAGGAAGAAAGGGATCGCATGAATAAGATTCCATATGCATCTGCAATAGGATCTATCATGTATGCCATGCTATGTACTCGACCAGATGTCTCATATGCTTTTAGTGAAACAAGTAAGTACCAATATGATCCTGGTGATGCTCACTGGGTGGCTGTCAAGAATATCCTTAAGTACTTGAGAAGGACTAAGGACTCATTCTTGATATATGGAGGTCAGGAAGAGCTTGCTATAGTTGGATACACTGATGCTAGCTTCCAGACCGATAAGGATGACTTTAGATCGCAATCTGGTTATGTGTTTTGCTTAAATGGTGGCGTGTGGAAGAGTTCAAAGCAAGCAGCGATTCTACAACCGAGGCCGAGTATATTGTTGCCTCAAATGCAGCAAAAGAAGTTGTTTGGATCAAGAAGTTCATTAGTGAACTTGGCATAGTCCCTAGCATTGTGGATCCCACTGATCTCTATTGTGATAATAATGGTGCTATCGCACAAGCTAAGGATCCTAGATCTCACCAAAGATCAAAACACATACTTAGGCGTTATCACCTCATTCGAGAGATAATCGATCGGGGAGATTTGAAGATATGCAGAGTACCAACACTTGACAAAGTCGCTAACCCACTAACAAAGCCTCTTGCACAACAGAAGCATGATGGCCATACTAGATCTATGGGCATTAGGGGTATGCCTGATTGGCTCTAGTGCTAGTGGGATATTGTTGGTGTAAGCCCTAGAGGCCAATACCTTTTGGTACTTATATCGAATTATTTATTAATAATAAAAGGCTTTTCTTTATTATGTTTTCTTTTTTGAAATAATAAAGTCCCTAGAATAGTTAGTCTGTTTAATCCAATGTTAAGTGTGACTTAATCATGAGATCCATTAAACACAAGGACACTATTCTTAAAGTATCCATAATCGAGCTTTATTGTGAAGTGGGATAACATTAAAGCATTGAGATTATTATGAAGATAGACTGATGATCACATCTCATGGATCATGGATAAGGAGTTATCAAGTCTTGACATAGGTATAAATATTAGGAGTAATATTTATCCGGATTGACCCTATGAGAATACTACATAGAATGCTATGCAAAGTGTCATAAGTTATTCTCATGGTGATAAGTGGTGCATACCACCCTTCGACTGAAACCACTATGGACCCTAGATGTAGAGTCAAGTGCTTTATTCTTGATCAAACGTTATCCGTGAATCGGATGATCATAAAGATAGTTGATGGGTACTTCACAAAGCATCCGAGGAACGTGAGTGACCTAGATGGAATTTTCCCATCCTGCGTACGGATAAATGTCGAGGGCCCAATATTGAATCGACAAGGATGACATCTATGCCTTGTGTTCAATATAGACATAAGGGCAAAAGGGTAATTATACACACAAGTATTATCACTGAAAGGTTTTGTCAGATCACATGACATTTTCGTGACTTGGGTAGCAGTGATGTGTTGCTAGATACCGCTCACTATTTATTATGTTAAATGTGATTTAATATAATTGCCAACATCGCGGAAACCTACAGGGTCACACACATAAGGACAGATTAATGAGAGATAGTATAAATAAGGAACATCGTAGGGTACGGTGTACTTAAGTGGAATACAGAATGTGGTAAGGTACCACATGCTTAAGTAATACGCGATACATCATAATGTATGATTTTCGTGTGCTTTATTGGGCTTTTATTTTACAGCCTTTATTGGGCTTTTAGCTTGTATCCCACACTTGTGGTCTTATAAATAGAACCCTTGTGATGAAGCTTTTCACTTGATGCAAATTCGGTTCTAAATCCCTGCCGAGATTCTGTTCACTCTCTCACTCAAAGCTTTCGTTCGTGAGCAGCTAGCACTGTGATCGGAAGCAAACTATTCGTGTGGACTGAGTAGAGACGTTGTTCTTCATCAACATTCATGATAACAGCGTCAGAAATCCAAATCGCCACAAGAGGTAAATATACCCTATCATTGACCATGAACATTCGTAAGGATCACAAAGGAAAATCTTTTCCGCTGCAAATTTTAGTCGCGATTTTGCTTCAATACATCGTAAGATGACTTTGAGGGCAAGAGTTGCCTTTGTATTTTTCAAAGTCGGGGACTTTAAACTTGGCTGATATTCTTACTCCAGGAACAAGACACAAGTCGTGGGCATTTTTCCCTAACAAATCCTTTCCACGGATTGTTTTGATCTCTAACTGTATTTTGTTAGACTGTTCTTAGAGATCTTCCATACGGCCACAAGAATCCGTGTTGTCGCCAAGATCATGATAATCTTCGTTGTTCGTAATAGCGTGAACCACAGAAGCTAAATTTGTCATAATCGGTTGAGAAACCGACATATTGACTTGAGGAAAGGTTACTCCGAGATGCGGAGTGAACGCTGATTTCGACAAATTAGGAACCTCAGTTGTGGTTACCGATACTTCAGAAGTATTTTGACGTTAACCTATGCCAAAATTGAAAGGCATTCCCCAAGGGTAACCCTCTAGCATAGTGAAAAGAGGATTACTAACTGCAACAGCAGAAACTGGAGTAGTAGTGATTTTTGAAATCATCGTTGCTTGAATTTGACTGTTAGGTGTCGGTTGCTGATTCTGCGCAGCTACCAACAAGCTTACCAAAGCAGTGAGTCTTTCTATTTCCTCTTGAAGTGTGGTTACTGTACCGCGAAGCTCAATATTCTCTAGTTCAAAATCTTCCATTACTTTCCTTCTATTTGCACGAGTATTGTATTTGAGAGTTGACTGTGAACGTAATAAAGGAACTCTAAGACGCGACAACTTGACGATCTCTCTGGAGAAAATTTTAAAAGATAAGACTCTAAATAACAAAACTCAAAATGCAAACTATGGTACATGATTATGGATGCAAAGAGAAAAGAATTTCCATATAATTTACGCTAAAAGAGAAATTTCTTGCAAACATTTGGATGGAAAAACTCTCATTTTATTAATATTCGAAAGAAGATTACAACAAGTTTTTTTTGGAGCATAAATCTTACAACAATAAATTAAATGAAAAGAAAA
Organism: Vicia sativa; assembly: GCA_021764765.1. Taxonomy (NCBI): domain Eukaryota; kingdom Viridiplantae; phylum Streptophyta; class Magnoliopsida; order Fabales; family Fabaceae; genus Vicia; species Vicia sativa. The sequence continues at coordinate 302,284,464 of CM038792.1, read as the reverse complement.
GCTAAACTATTCTAATTAAACGTCTTCGTCTGAAGGAGAACCAAATGCTTGATGCAGCTTCAACTTCAGGATCTCTTTCCCATAGTAAGCTTTCAATTCAACTTTCTCGACTTTTAGCTAGTTAACGACTTTTTTCCACTCGTCTGGAGCAAGATTTCCATTTGTCATTTCTTCAAGATTTCTTTTTCTTTCTTTGATGTATTTCTTGACTGCATCATCCTTTCGACGAATCTTCTCATCTTTCTCCATGAGCCATCCATCTTGAAAGTAGAGCATTTTTTCATGATCTTTGACCTGCTTCTTAAGCTTTACATTCTCAAGGTCAGTCTTAAGACATTTGTCTTCCAAAGCTTCTTTCTCTATCCTCATCTTAGCCAACACTTTGTGGTATTCTCCTATACTCTCAATGGGAATGGTGGTCAATTTAGATACCACTGGGAACATGGGTCCTTCATAAGCATAAGGAATTCGGAATTCCTTCGCTCTTTTCTTTACCAAAGAAGTGTAGATTTCCATGGCTACACAATTCTTGACATCACCTTTTTCTTTCCTTAGAATGTGGTGCCAAGCTCTTATCGTTCTGGCTTTCAAACATTGGGAATCTTCCCATTCATGATGAAAGTAACCTTCTACTGTAAAACCAAAGGGTTTAATGGAGTTTGCATACCCAAGTTGACGTCTTGCCAAGAATGGGTTGTAGTTAATTCCTCCTTTTGTACCAATGAGAGGTACGTTGGAAAACTCTCCACAACTTTCAATCATTTCCATCTCATTGTAGGCCAAGGTATACCAGTGAATATCGTCATTAGTAAGAGACATGAGTCTTCGAGACCAATGCCAACCATTTTTGTTTTCTCGGAAGATCGGAGACTTAGGCAAGTGTGAGACAATCCATTTGAACAACAAAGGCACACAACACCCAATAATTCCATCTCCTTGACGATTCCTACGATGAATTGAGAAATACGTATCACCAAGCAATATGGGAATGGGATTTCCAATCAAAAAGATCCTTATGGCGTTGATATCAACGAAACTTTGGACGTTGAGAAACAACACCAACCCATAAATGAGCAAAGCCAAAATAGCTTCAAAAGCTACCATGGTACCAGCTTCGGCAAAACTAAAATCTTTCTCCATTAGAAACTTTTAAGTTAGTCCTAAGATATTTCCTTTGGTAGTCATGTTTTTGTCTATCTAAACTTTCCTTAAATGAGTCATCGCTGCAATGACTTGCGGCTTCGGAACGGCTTCCAAACCATTGACAGTCACTTTGTCAAACACTGAGATATCTAAAATATGTGCATACTCTTCCAAAGTAGGCATCAACTGATAATCAGGGAAATTGAAATAGCGATAGACTGGATCATAAAACTAAACCAAAGTTTTAAGAAGTCCTTCACCAACGTTAGTGTTCAAGATAGTTAAAAGAGTTCCATAGCGTTTTCTGAAATCTGAGGGATCTTCTACCAAGGATGCTAACTCTTTTAACTTTTCCACATCTGGAATTCTAAAACTGTATCTCTTGGTATATCTTCTTCTTACATCCATCCCTCTAACCTAAAATGTTTGCAAATAAAAATCTCTAAATTCTTTAGAAATTTTAACGGAAAGAAAATGAGAAATTAAGGTTTTTGAATGAATGCATGAATGCCACAAAGGTACAAACATGGTTAGTGGTTATAAACACGTTCAAGCGTTTGAAGTCATGAGCATGAGGCCAATGATAAGAACCAAACGAGGGTAAGTTCTAAGGGCTTATTCACCTGCAAAACATGTTCTACTGATAATACAGGTTCAACGCTTCTCTTTGAAATATTATTGGATTAGCTAACTACTTGTAGTCCAATAGTATTTTTCAAGAAAAACTCGCCTGATCGTAGTCTCACATGACAACTAATCCAAGTTTACACCTTAATAGCTTATGCACTACATCCTAAATGGCCAAGATGGGTTACGTGTTCTACAACCACTCAGCTTTGCTAGTTCCCTTGAAAGCAAAAATGTCTTCGTAATTAACTTGCTAAACACAATTACCTCCAAGACAACCTCCACTGAGCGAGGGATCTCAAATTAACTTATTAAGGAATGAGACTCCTCGTAAGTTAATAGGACTATACCCTAACCTAAATCTTAAAATGTTTCTTAAATCCGGGTTAGGATTTTTTTCCATCAGATGAAATCGCGAGTAACGGAACCAAACACACAATAAAGAAAAACAAACATGTCCACAAATAAAGCTTAACCCCTTTTTTCTTTTTTTTTTATAACAAAGAAAAGCTTGGTGCTCCCCAGCAGAGTCGCCATTTTTCTATTCGCGGTAAAAAGTTACGAACGAGAATATCGAATTAGAATTCGAATCTCAGGCTCAAAACGATTTACTCTTTTGATTTAAAAGATGCCGCGAGCACCAAGCTTTATTGTTTCCAAACAAGAAAGTAGATGGAAAAGGGGAAAGATGAAATACCCTAAATATGATATGCGATGCCACAAGCGTGAACTAGACGCAACGAATTGGGGAGAGACCAGGGTAAGGGGGTTGGTTATACAAAGGTAAGGTATTAGCACCCTATATATCTATAGTTTTCTATAGGAACTTTTTTATGCATATTTTTGTATGTTTATGTGTTTTATTTGCTACACTATTTCGGAAAAGTTTCTCCTTTGGGATTTAAGAAAGATAGGTTAGGCAAGAACCTAAGTTTTGTTATAATTATTATGCTCGCAAAGATCATTGGGATCCTCTGCATACATATCCCCTAGTGGGAATCAGAGCATTTGTAGCTCGGATCTAAGGGAACTAAGGTTTGTTTGGTTTGAGGGAGAAAGAAGTATGCTCGCCAAGGGTGAGACCTTGTGCCTACGTATTCTCAAAGAGAGGTTGAGAAATTCATAGCAATCGTAGTTCCCACTTATGCTAGTGGAAGCAAAGGGTGATTTTATTAAGAGACAAAGGCAAATGTCATCTTAATGAAAAATGCATCTAATTTATTTCATCACATACATTTTTGAAAGGTTGATTGTTTAAATCTTTCATTGTAAGTATTAGGTGTTTTGCTTGAGTGTACAAGCATTACCATTTAAAAGTTAAGAAAGATGTTTCAAAAATGTTTAAATCTTTCATTGTAAGCTTTGGGTGTTTTGCTTGAGTGTACAAGTGTTGCCACTTATAATTAAAAGAGGTTTTGTTTGAAAAAAGTGTTTGAAAATTTTGATTTTTATGTGATGTTATAGATGAGATACTTCTTCCATAGAGATTATACATGTCTAAATCTCTAGGAGAAATTGATTATTGATTAGGAGGATGCTTTTATGAAGCCCGTGGGTCCTTGTATTGTAAGCCCAAGATAAGGCATTCTGAGGGACATCGAGGGTCATCGAGGGTCCTTATATGAAGCCTAAGAGGAGGCTATAGGGTATGGATGGCTTGGATTTAAGAGTGATTTCACCGAAAAACCATCCTCTTAGCCTTCTCTTGGGCATCATACAAGAAAGAGATCTGGAAATCTCTAATAGCCTCCTATGGGGCTTCCAATACAAAGAATCACCTTCGCTAGGATAGATTCCTAAGAGTATGATTTCCTAGTGAAATCAATCTTGAATCCTAAATACTCATTGAGGGAGTTCTTTTGTACGAAGCCCAAGAGGAGGATAACTCAACAGGGGAGTTCTTTTGTACGAAGCCCAAGGGGAGGCTAACTCAACAGGTGAATTATCTTGTACAAAGCCCAAGAGGAGGCTATGGGGAACCTAGTTGTTATATTAGTTGTTGTGTTATAGATGAACAAGTATATGTACAAAGTGTGTGATGTGCATTCATAGGATTTTATGAAGGAAATATATAAACAAGTGTATAAAATAAGCAATTAAAGTAAGTGTAACTTGAATATATACAAATGATGTGTGAAAATATAAACAAGTGTTTAAAACAAGCGGATAAGCTAGTACACTTGGATATATACAAAGGAGTTAGGACATACACCCCAAGGGAGGCCCATTGGTTTAAGAGCAGTTTCACTGGGAATAATGCTCCTCTTAATACTGATGGAATTAGTGTATAAACAAGTAAATAAAAATTAGCGGAACGAAGCTAATTGTCCTTGAGTATTTACAAAGATGATTGCATATGTACAAGGAATTGAATATGTACACAAAAGGGTGGATATGTACAAAATAAATATGTATATAGGAAGGGTTGGGACTTACACCGTGAGGGAGGCCCATGATCAATTTGATTTTGAATTCGAATGAATTTCGAAGAAAAACCTAGTTCGGTTTGTATTTTCAAAGATTAATCGAATCGATCATGGAAAAGAGGTGTGTAATTCAATTAAAATGTTTTTGAAAGTTTTGAAATGATTTTGAAAAGTGAAAGATATTCACAACAAGTTTTGAAAAAGATTAGGCTTGAAAATTGGAAAGAAAACATTTTTGAAAAGTATTTAAAACACTTAAAAAACGTCTATTTTTGACCTAATACAAATATATCAAAAAGAAAATATTTTTGGATTTTTTTGACATAATCATAAAATAGGTATATTAAATGACAAGTGTGCAAAAAATCATCTCAAAATGAGAAGTTTTGATTGGTTTTTGAAAATGTTGATGTTTGATAGAAAATGTGAAGAACACAAGTAGTAAAAATTTGTTTTGGTCTTGGAACGGTTTGAACCCATGACCAGACTTTGAAAGGTGAAAATAAATACCACTGGGCCACATGCGTGGCTTGTCATTTACACATCTCCGTTTGATTATATTTAAAAACAAGCTTTGAAAATGTTTGAAAATAGTGGAAAAATGAAGGTTTTGGAAAGTGAAAAAAAATAAAAAGGTCTCAGGGGGATTCGAACCCTGGACCTTAGGCATGGCAAGGACATGAAAAGCGCGCTGACTACCACTGGGGTGGCTATATATCCGTGTATTAAAATATAACCATATGTATATAACATAAACTGATTTTTGAAATTTTGAAAAAAACAGAAAAATGTGCGCAATGTTCATCATCTTCAACCTTATGATTTTGATTCCTATCTCCTCCATTTCTCAATGAAATTGAATGATGTAAACATCAAACTTGATCATTTTGAGCCCAGGAACATGATGATGACAATTAATTTCATTTATTTTGAGCTTAAGATGATGAATTTTCGCAAGAACACGAAGAACCTTAATTCTAACAAATCAAAATGAAATCGTGTATGGACCATGATTTGTGCAATTGATTGAGGGTTATTACTCAGTAAAGGTGCAGAAAAAAGATGGACAAGCAATTTTTAAACTACAAGGCAGAAATCATAAAGTTCAAAGTTCAAGTGACTTACCTCTTGAAGCTGAACTGAACCTTATGGAAGGTGTATGGATGCTTGGCTTGCTTGGAGATGACCTGGATCAGTGTACCCAAGTCCACTGCAGTTTGCTCAAGTTGAAATCGAATTTGATGATGGAGTTATTACAGGTCAGTGATGAGTGCTTGGATAACTCATATGAAGTGTATAAAAGGTGTTTGAAGTGGAAAATTGAGATATGCACGAGTGGATTGAGAGTTTGGAAGTTATGGCTCAATATGTGCATACATGAAATTTGGAAATGATTTTTGAGTTTGGCTTATTTTTGGGATGGATATAGGATTCTAACAACTTTCAAATGATGTTTAGAAAGCATTTGAAGCCTAAGATTACTCAAAAATTGCAAGGCTTGGAATTTGCAAATTCTCCCACTTGAAAAAACTTGAAACTTGATAAACAACAAAGAAAGAAGTTTTATGATGCTTTGGTGTGATTTGAAGTGAAGTAGAGACCTCTATTTATAGGCCAAGAGTTCTGAATGGCAAGGGCAAGGATTGGCTTGAAAATTAACAACTTGCCTTAATGGGTAAGAAAGGAGATTTTGCATTAAATGCACATGGTTAACTTCTTTAACCATGGTTAAAAACAATCAAGTGATCTTATCCTCCTCTAATCCAAGCTCATCAGATATTTCCTCCTTGAATCCTACCTATTTTTGTGACAAGGCTTCCAGAAGGAAGAAAGTTGCAAAAAAAAAGACTTATAATCTTGAAAAATGACCTATAATCATGGTTATGGATCATTATGTTTCAATTCCAAAACCCTAGATACACAAAATGTTTTTCTAAGTTCTTCAATATTTTGGAAATCTTGGAATAAGATCTACAACTTTCATGTTTTGAGTTTTTCTTGAATCAAAACGGATCTAGGTGAAAAATGGCCATGAAAGTGATGAAAAACCATGTTTTTAACACTTGAAATTTTTTTGTAAGTGTTAGAAAAATTTTCAATCTTGACTTTATGTTGAATTTTTCACACATTTTGATTTTTTATGATCATGATGGATAATTTGAAATGATTTCATGATTGAAGAAATTTGGACTTGAAAAAGTTGACCAAAAAGTCAAAGTTTGACTTTTTTGAACAGTTGAATTTTCATAAGATGATTCAGAATTTCTCTGATGATCAATCATGATATTTTGGAATGTTTTGAACTAAGAAATTAGGTCAAGATATTGAATTGATGATCTTAAGATTAATCTTCAAGCAATTAGGTCATTCATTGAGCAAAAAGTCAATGATACACCATCCTCGATCAAAACCCTAATTGGTCGATTCAAGACAGATCTTGAGGAAATGATGGAAATTTGAAGATCAAATGTTGATGATTGATGAAGATAGATCATTTGAGGTGAGTGGAGACTCAAACCCTAATTGATCATATCTTGAACAAATGAAAATTTGATCAAAATCCTAATTTGGCTTCAGGAGCACACACATAATCTATCTTGTTCTGAAATTGTTAGTGATGCAATGATGCATATGTGAATGATATGTTGTGGTATATTAGGTCAAAAATTAGGATATGACAACAAGTTTTTCCCAAAAATGCTTCGTTTGAGATATATGGATCAAGACATTATAGGTCCTTTCAAAAGTCAACAAAAAGTCATCTTTTTCCAAAGAAGTGTACAGGAACATTTCATCCTCTTGAGCCTTACGGGAGTCGCTCCAAATCCTTAAGTAAGCAAGATCGTGCCCGGAACCATCCTCACGAGGTTGCACCGGCTTGGTAAAGTGTTGAGTTTCAAACCTTTGATTTACACGACATAAATTAATTTTATGCATTCATACATGTTCATGATGTTGTTTAGATTCAATCTGATGCTTTGTTTTTGAGGTGTAATGCAGGAACGATGAAACACCATTGTTAGGGCATGCGAACTGTGAAGCTTTGAAATCCTAGATACAAATCATTTCAGATCAAACTAACACCACCATTGAATTCCCAAGGGTCGATTTAGGGGGATATGATCTTCCTTTTGTTTTTATTCGTGTTATTTTACAGGTTCTGATTATCTCCTTGTCGGAGAAGATGACCGGAAACACCACCCAAGGCAGTTGACCGACGAGGACTTCTGGGAGGCAGGCGTGGCACGATGTGGTTGGTTCATTCAAATGGCCATGGACCCCACCAGCGCGCGTTTAATTGAAACTGATTTATGAAATTGGTTTTCGCTTATATATTTATCATTGTGAAATTATTAATGGATGTATGGCCGCCCCAGCGGTAGAACGCGTGCACTTAGTCCTCTTATCCCTCAAGGCGTGGGTTTGATCCCTGCCTTTTGCAACTTTTTCCATATTCTTTTTTATTTTTTACAGGTTACACATACATACAAAGGAAGGTGTTTCCATATCACCATAGGCCAGTGGTCTAGTGGTCCAGTTTTGGCTCAACAACCCCAGGGTCACGAGTTCAACACTCTGCGGGGCCAGTCCTATTTTTTAACACTTTCCCCCTTCATGTTTTCCTTATTTCTTTTAATTTCTAACCTATTTTTAATTCTTTTCAAAAATCATTTTAATTGTTTTTTAAACCCCTACAAAATAATTTTCTTTTATAATTAGGTCATTAAAACATTTATTTAATTTTTGACAAAAAAAAATATTTAATTTTCTTTTCATTTAAAACATTTTTCTTAATTAACTTAGAATTAGTTTTTTTTAATTAAAATCAATTTCAAAAAATACCAAAATTTTTTTTCCTTTTAATTAGGGTTTAGAACACTTATGTTTTTATTAAGATTTTTTTCTCTTATTTGTTCATGCTTTATTCTTGTTTAAATATTAGAAATCGATGTATAGGTTGTAAGGACGATTTTGTAATAACGTAGATTTACATTTCCTCGCACTTTTTCATTATTATTATGTATCTGCTCATGGGATGTAATAGTCTAGGTTTAAATTTCCGCACTTTACTTTCTGCACCTCCTATTATGTAACTGCCCCAAAACCCTGTAATAGTGTAGGACATTTACTTTCTGCACCTTTACTTCTCGGCAAATATTAACTGCTTATATGTATGCTAATTAGTGTTTGTATGACAAGACTAAAAGCAATCTTAATTCAAAGAGAAAATATCTGAATTGAGCACACTTTGCACACTTACATCCTTAGGGTATCCTCTCTTGTTGCCTTCGGATAAAAAATGGTTATGTACCTCAAACGTAGGGATACCATTAGCAAAGACGCCTACGAATAACATCATCATAATCCCTTCGATATAAAGATCATAGTCCCTCGATGACCCTAGATGTTGCCTACGAATATATGATCTTGTCCCTCGATTGTTTCCTATGAATAAGTGATGATCGTCCTTTCGAATTACTAAGGTATCCTTACAATGTTGCCTTCAATGACCATACGATGACCCTTTGCTTGTCCCTTCACATCCAGCGAATAAGGCTACCTACTAACTAATGGTATGGATAGCACTATGCTAGAGGAGAAGGAAAATAACAAGAACGACCTTCTGAGTAGGTAGTTACTCTTAATTGCTTTCTCAAAACAAATACTTTTCACACCTCACACTTTTAAACAAATATTTTTAAACACTTCGTATACATTCTTGAGGACTGATACAAGAATCATTACAAAGTCAAGTCAAAATATTTTTCAAACAAATCACACACACAAAAGCAGGTTTTCAAAAGTGAGCTAAGCAATTAAGAGCCTGTAGATAACTACGGATGAAAATGGTGCAAACACCTTCCCTTTTCATAACTTACCCCACGAACTCAAAATCTATGAAAGGTCTTTCCTATTCTTTTCACCTTTCCTTATTGGATAAAAGAAAAGTTGGTGACGACTCTTGCTAACCTAAAAATTTGCAATAAAACGCAAAAACAACCAAGTTAGTTCTCCCACCGTGTTACAGAACTGGCGACTCTGTTGGGGAAGATACCTAAAGAGAGGTCACCTTAGGGGCTTTAGGTCACTTTTACTTGTATAAATTTTTTTACTTGTTTGCTTTATTTTAAGGGTATTGCTTGGGTATTATTGTGTATAAGGATCCTACACCCAGATCCAGGATACCTTAGGTAAGTAGCAATAGATCATCGCGACTGTCCAACGTAGACCAAAATGGTTAAAATGATGGCTACGGTTAGTATGACACTTTGGATGTCCTGATGTTCGTCATGTTCAGTTGAGGAAATATTTGGCATCTGCGTGGTGTCATCAACACTAACTAAACTTTTAGAACCCTAATTGACCCCTTAGCCATTAGAAGGTGGTTAGATAGTCGGCTTCGGTGCAGAATGAGGTTGGTTGATACTCAATGCTACGCTCATTGAGATTCTACTTTAGGGATGTTTGACGCCACTTGGTAGCCGTACTGAAATAAAGACTACGAGAAAGATCTGTGATATGACATTCCTAGAAACCGGTTACTATTGTAGAACAGGTTAAACCAACTTAAACTTCGGTAAAGGGCAGACACCTATGCCTTATGCAAGCCTTATTAAACCTATGGCTATGGTGTGAATTGTTTTTTTCTTGCTATTTAAACATGACATCATAACATCATAACATTTCTAACCATTTCAAGGACCTAGGGATTTACTTTTGCTTTGTATTGTAGGGTTATAGATTCAAGGAAGACTATCCAAATTAACTTTGTGGGTATACCTTCTCAACTTAAGGACCTAGTCTCAGAAGTTCCTAACCACTCAGTTCATCAAAAGGCATAGTTATCTACTCGACTTGGTTACCTCTGGTTTCAAAGAAGATTTGATGAGTGCTGTATTCCAGTTCTTTGATCCGAAACATTACTGCTTTACATTCCTAGATTATTTCTTAGTACCTACAATGGAAGAATTCTCTAAGCTACTTAGGATATCTATCCTTGATCAGATACCTTTCACCGATTTATAAAAAGTTCTGAGGTTTGAAGACATTGCAGTAGATTTACACCTGAAGCGGTCAGACATTGAAGCTAATTAGGAAACAAGAAATAGAGTTAAGGGTTTGCTTTCTAAATTTTTGATAAAGAAGGCTCGAGAATTCTTAAAGGATATGAGTTTCCACGCTTTTGAAGATATTTTAGCTTTACTAATTTATGGTTTGGTGTTATTTCCTAATCCATATCAATTCATAGATATGAATGCCATTAAGATCTTCCTCACTCGTAATCCGGTTCCTACTCTACTTGGAGATATTTTGCATTCTCTTCACACCCATACTATGAAAACACAAGGAACTCTCATGTGTTGCATACCATTATCATCCAGGTGGTTTATTTCGCACCTTCCTTGATCAGTGATGAAGAATGAACAAGGTTTGAAATGGTCTCAAAGATTGATGTCACTCTCTCACTCAAATATTCGTTGGTGTCTCTACTTTCAAGAAGACTTCACTTTTATTGAGCATTGTGGAGAATTCCCTAATGCGCCCCTCCTTGGCATAAAGGGAGGTATCACTAACAATCCTTCTTTAGCGTTACGTAGGTCTGGTTATGCTCGAAGAGATGGTCCTCATGATATGCTTGTCCAAGGTATTGTATTCAACTACGACAACGATCTCCAGAGTTATCGTCAAAAATTTGTGCACGCTTGGGTCATGGTGAAGAAGACTGATATCAAGACTTTGGGGCATAAAAACTCCATCCCTTGGGAACCTTACCTCAAATGGGTACGAACTCGTGCTCAAAGTTTTATGATGCCATATGCTTTCATCCTAACATTAATTGTGGAACCTACTATTGAAGGCGACGAGTCTTACACCATTCTCAATCCAGACATGCCTACTGATTTTGAAGAATTGAAGAGATCCTAGATTCATCTTAAAGAAGAAATGGGTACATTCGAAGCTCAGTGCTATGCAAGCGATAAAAGAGTATTGGAGTTGACGAAGCTACTTCACTTGGAACAAATCATTAACACCTATGTGTAATACGGTGAACTGACTTTGAGATTTTTGTATCACAAATGTGCGGATAGCAAGAGTCGCCACCGACTTTTCTTTTATCCAATTAAGGGAAGGTGAAAAGAACAGGAAAAGACCTTCGTTAGATTCTGAGTAAGGGAGAAGGTTATGAAAAGGGAAGGTATTAGCACCCCTTTTCATCCGTAGTTATCTACGGGCTCTTAGTTGCTCTTAGATCATTTTTAAAAGTGCTTTCTGTGTGTTTGAAAAAAATGTTTTAAAAAAGGGCATTTCGCTTTGACTTTGTAATGATTCATGTAGGAATGTATACAAAGTGTTTGGAAATGTTTCTGTTTTGAAAAAAGTTTGAACTTTGACAAAAAGTGTGAAGGTGTGAAAAGTATTTGATTGAGCAAGCAACTAAAAGCCTTATTACCTACTCAGAATTGGTCGTTTTTGTGTTATTTTACGTTCCTTTAGAATAGCGCTATCCAAACCATTAGTTGGTAGGTAACCCTATTCGTTGGATGTAAGCGGGACATTCGAAGGGACATCGGATGGTCATAGAAGGCAACTTGTAGGAAGTATCCTAGCACATTCGAAGGGACTATCATCATCTTTCGTAGGCGACGATCGAGGGTCAAGATCACGTATTCGTAGGCGACATCGTGGGTCTATGATCTTTGTATCGAAGGGACTATGATGATTTGTTTTGGAGGCAACAGTGCTAGGATACCTCTACGTTCGAGGGACTTGACCATTTGTATTCGTAAAGGCAACGAGAGAGAATTACCCTAAGGGGTACATGTGTGAAAAGAGTGTGTCGATTCAGATATTTTATCTTGAAATTATGAGTGATCTACGTTCAATTTTATCTTGCCATACACGCCTAATTACTAGCACTTTATAGGGTGCAGAAAGTAAATTGTGGAAAGTAAAGTGCGGAAAGATAAATGTCCTACGCTATTACATGGCTTTGGAGCAGTTACATAATAAGAGCGCGGAAAATAAAAGTCCTAATTAAACTATTACATCCCATAGGCAATTACATAATTGAAAAAGAAAAGCAAGAAAAATCGTCCGAAACGCTACAACCTGTGAACAGATACATAATCGGAAATACGAGAAAATTGCATAAGAGGAAAATGTTAGTAAAAAGAAATATTTTTGAATGAGGAAAAAGGTTTTATGTTAGTAATGACATTAATATGATAAGATAAATTTTTGGTAATTTTTTGGATCGTTTTGGTAATTTAAAAACAATTAAAAGTCATTTAAATGATTAATTAGTAATTAAATAAAATATGCATGCAAAAATATTAATTTTAATGCTAAAAATTAAATAAACATTTTTCTGATAATAATGCAAAAAGAAAATATTTTTTGGAGTTTTTTAGATGCATGATAAAAAATATTGAAGATAAATTAAATTAGATGAAAAATATTAAAGAAAAATAAGAAAATAGAATTAGTTTTGCAAACTTGTAAAAATATATGTCATGACTGGGAATCGAACCGGTGTCCCTCTGGTGACAGCTCATACTCCCTTGCCTTAACCACTGAGCCAACGCGCGTTTGGTGTCAAATAATTGAAACGAGATCGTTTTAAGCAAACTTGAACCCTGGACATTCAAATCACGCGCGAAGAACACCTTCTTCTTCGTTTGAAATTTTAAACACTTAGCATCGGCTTTGTTCGACGCTAAGGCCCCTGCAAATATCAAAAATCAAGCACAAGCAATATAAATTCAATACAAGGCCATGGTTCGATTCGTTTTCGTCCACTGATCATCCTGGTATCCCTGGATCGGTAGAAGCCCTAATTCGAACCAAAAAACCCTAACAATGGTGATTTTCGTTCTAGGCCATTAAAATACAATTGGGCTACCCAGATAGTTTGCAAACTTGATGCTGATCATGAACAAACAATCAAAAAGCGTTAAAAATGCATGAATAACAGAAATCGATTTTGGAAAAAGTTTGACAAACCGAAATCGTGTTCTCTCAATTCTTGATGTTTTTGACGTTTGTAAAGGTCTGGATCGACTCAAGAGGCTTCAAGGAATGCAATGGAGTGCTTGGAATCAACTGAAACGATCCAAAACCAAGGTTGTAGATTGCTTGAAAGGCACGGATTTTTGACGTTAGGTTAGGGTTCCTCCAATCAATCTTTCTATTCTTTCTCATGTTGTATGCATTGTATATTTATAGTAGATGGATTTTGGGCTGAATTGAAGAACAAATAATGATCAATCAATGTAAAAAATATTTGATTTTGTATGAAATCAAATCTTCCTTTTTGATCCAATTTCAATCAAATTCTTGCCAAATCAATGCAAATTTCGAAATTTTCCAGCTTGTATGAGTTTCTTGGATCTCAAGAATGAGAGAAAAATCAACTTTGCATTTAATTTTGATTTTATACCTTATTTTTTAATTTAATTTGTTTTTAAATGAATAAAATCCAAATTAAATAGAAAAATAAAGACAAAATTCGTGGCATTGGGCTTGAAGGTTCCAAATAAGATAAGGAACAAGTTTAAATCAAGAGAAACTAGGCCCATTTGCAAAATTTTGGATTTTGACAAGTATTTCTCTTTGTGCACCTCTTCAAAATTGCCCAACTTGTGCATGGTGTATTTTGCTCATTTTTCCACATTTTTGAGTGTTCTTGGACTTTTTAGAAAGATCTAGGTGTCCTCTAAACAACCGCTTTGGTTTCATCTCAATTGGAGTTTCCATGCTCAATAAAACTTCATTACAAATAGTTGACTTTTTGTTGACTTTGAAAAGGACCTGTAATGTTTTGATCCATACCTTCAAAATGAAGCATTTTTTGAACATTCTTGTGAGACATGAAGTTGTAGAGAATTGAATTCTCTTCAAAATGAGAGGTGGTGGAAATTTTTTTGAGAAAGTATGAAGAAGTTATGCTGAGTCAAAGTTCAGTTGACTTTTCATTGAAAAACCCTAATTTGGAAAGTTTGACTTTTATGCAAATCTTGAGTTTTCTTGATGAATCATGATCAACCCTTGATCAAATGATGAATGTAACTTCAAAATGAGGATGTTGACCAAAAATCATGAAGTTTGACTGTATGTTGTCCACAGTTGACTTTTTGTCCAATACAATTGATTTTCAACCATCTGAGCAATTATCAGAGGAAATTTGACTTGTGAGGCTTGAAACTTGACATGGAGAATCTTTGAAGCATATGAGGAGGTATGATGACCATTGGAGATGTTGGAAGTCCATCTTGATCTGAGAATTGACAAACCCTAGTTTGGGTTGATTGTCTAGGAGAGGGTTTGTCTGATCAACCCTTGAGGAATCCTTGAGTATAGATGTATGAAATGTTTTGAGAAGTAGGAGGGCAAATTTTGGGGTATGACACTATGTCAACACAAAGAGGAAGTGTCCATGGGAGGCTTAAGCACTAGAAGTTTTACTTGAACTTTCCTTTGTATTTACTAATTAACTAATAAAAAGTTTGTTCTTGTTTGTTTACCTAATTAAAATCTCCTAAGGTCCTTGAAACATTGCATATCATGGCATATCATTTCATAACAGGTCCTTCGAAGACCGGTTTTCTTATCCTCTCGTTGCTTATTTTAGTAGAAATGGCTCTCGAACAACCTGTCAAAGATCTCCAGGCTCAGAATGCTCTTTTCCAAGAGATGTTCACCAAATTGGCCAAGGGGCAGGAAGATCTGAGGTCATTTTCAAGAGAAAGAAGAAGAAGATATATGGTATTTTCAACATGGGAAGAAGGTTCAAAGATCTAGTCAAGGCAGCCAGATAACTCGAGTTCTTAGGAAATAGCAACGACACTGGAGGAAGCGTCAAAATTGACGAAGGAAGTTATCATTGATCTGATAAAGAGGAGGAAGGAGACTATATGAGGGAGCAGTATCCTCCTGATGACGAGAAATATAAACAACTTGTAGAGCATCTAAATGTTGTGGAAAATCTGAAAAATGTCAGGGTTGAACTTCGATAATTTAAGCCTGGTTCCTGGAGTGGTGATTCCTCGTAAGTTCAAAGTTCCCACTTTCTCTAAGTATGATGCCATTTCCTGCCCGAAGCTTCATCTGAAGTCCTATGTTTAGAAGATTCAACCACACACTACTGATAGGAAATTATGGATGCATTTCTTTCAAGAGAGTTTGTCTGGAGCACAATTGGAGTGGTATTATCAGTTGGAAAATGCCAACGTTCATACTTGGAATGACTTGGCAGATGCTTTCTATAAACAATACCAGTATTTCTATAAACAATACCAGTATAACACTGACTGAATTGGCACCAACCCGTATGCAGTTACAGAGCATGTCTATGGGCTGTGATGAGAAGTTCAAAGAGTATGTGCAAAAAAGGAGAGATCTGGAAGGCAAAGTGCAGCCACCCCTGTCTAATAGGGAATTGGTTAACATGTTCATGGGAACACTGACAAACCCATTCTTAAATCATCTGATTGGAAATTCTTCGGCCAGATTCACCAAGCTGATATTGACAGGAGAACGTATTAAAGCTTGAATCAAGAGTGGAAAAATTCAAGTTGAGACATCATCAAGTGCTGCGAAGAGATATTTTGGTGGGAAGAAAGAAGCAAATGTTGTGTAAGGTCAGAAGAGTCATGATAAAAATGATCGCCATCAATATGTGGGGGCAGTCCTGATCTCTAATCCCACGCCACTACAACCTCAACAAGACAATATGCGTAGACAGAACGCGCTAAGACGATAATTCACGAAGATCAACATGTCGTTGTCTCAAGCATTGCAATATATGATGAAAGCAGAGATGATTACTTTGAGGGATCCGCCTCAGCATGTTAACACATCTTCTCCAAAATACAATCCCAATGCAAGGTGTGCATACCATTCCAATAGCCCTGGACGTGACACGAACAGCTGTTGGGCCCTAAATAACAAGATCCAAGATATGATTAAAGCTTAGGAGATTGAATCCGACCCTCCTATCAAAATCACGAATGTGATCATCGCACCAATGTCTGATCATGGCAAGGGTGCCAATGCCATTTATGATGACTCTTATGTCTTTGCTGTGAGTGAATTGACCACTCCCCTAATGACTGTCAAGAAAAATCTTTTGCAAGCCGGTTTATTTCAAGGATGTTTCGACCATTGCCGCTATTGTGCATCTGAATCCAATGGTTGTGTCTGGTTGAAAAGAGGTATTCAACGCCTAATGGACAACCAAGAAGTGTTATTCATGAAAGCTCCATCTGTAGAAAGTTTGTTCGAATATGTTTCCAAAAACTTGAAAATTGAAGATGTAAACATAGAAGAAGTCGTACCAGAAGTCAAGGATAACTTGGGGCAGCCGAGTGGGAAATATGATTTCATGGTGAAATATACCACCCCTGAAAGCTCCAAGATTGCAATTGAGGACATCCAAGCAACCAGATGGGGAGATGACGACTATCTCAAAGAATATGCTGCTGTAAATGCAATAAGGATCACGTCTACATGTCCTGTGAAGATTTCTCCCACACACAGAGTGGCTCCTTTGATTTTCACCTTGCCCAGACCAGTTCCATATTCCTCTGACAAAGCTATACCTTGGAATTATGGAGCCGAAGTTTACTACCATGACGTCAAACAAGAGTCGTTTGGCCATTGAAGACAATATTGTTGAAGTTATTAATCCTGATATCAACAATATTACTGGATCAAGCAAGGTAACCAGAACCAGAAGGGTGTTCTCTCCATAGATCTCTCCCCCAATAGACACTACTATACCAGTCTGCATTCCTGCTATTGAGCCAACCACTGAGGCTCGGGGCAAAGAGAAAGTGACTCGACCTACTCAGACAAAAATACCGAAGAAAGTTATTGAAGTTACCTCCAAGCAAGATGTGGAAGAAATCTTGAAGATTATTAAGAAAAGCGACTACAATATTATGGAATAGTTGGGACAAACTCCGCCCAAGATATCCATGCTAGCTTTATTGCTGTGTTCTGAGGCTCATGCTAAAGCCTTGGTGAAGTTCCTGAAGAATGATCATGTGTCGCAAGAAACTTCTTCTGATCAATTTGAAAGCTGTATTTCTAGCCTAACCGCAAACAATGGTTTGGGCTTTACGGATGCTGACTTGACTCCTATGGGGAGGAAGCATAACAAATCCTTGCACGTCTCTATTGAGTGTAAGGGCACAAAGTTGTCAAATGTGTTGGTAGACACTGGTTCTTCTCTAAATGTTCTACCAAAAAGCGCTCTAGACAGACTTGATGTTAAAGAAGTGGTGATGAAACTCAGTGACATAATGGTAAGAGCTTTTGATGGATCGAGAAGAACAGTACTTGGAAAGTGTTCGCGTTAAAAAGTGACGCGCGAGAGAATCGAATCTGAATTCGAATCCTCTGGCTCGAAACAATTTACTCTTTTGATTTGTTTATAAAGATGCCGCGAGCATCAAGCTTTATTATTTTCAACACAAGAAAAGATGATTTAATGATTATGAAAAAGGGGAAAGCTGCTAATACCCTCAATTGATTATGATATGCATTACGACTAGCGCGAACAAGACGTAACGCATTTGGGGAGATTCCGGGCAAGGGGGTTTGTTATATAAAGGGAATAGATGAAGCACCCTAAATATATATAGTTATCTATAGCTTTATATATGAATACGTTTGATATGTTTGTGTGTTTTAATTGCTATTTCTATGATTGGGAAAGTTTCTCCTTTGGGATTTTAAGAGGGATAAATTATGTGGGATCCTAGTGTTTGTTATTATTGTGCTCGCAAAGATCATTGGGATCTTCTGCATACATATCCCTTAATGGGAATCAGAGCATTTGTAGCTCGGATCTAAAGGGATCTATGGTTTGTTTGGTTTAAGGGAGAAAGAAATTTGCTCGCCAAGGATGAGACCTTGTGCCTACGTATTCTCAAAAGGAAGTTGAGAAAGTCAGAGCAATCGTAGTTCCCACTTATGCTAGTGGAAGCAACGGGATGTTAGTAAGAGACACTGACAAATGTCATCTTAATGAAAATGTATCTAATCTATTTCATCACATACATTTTGAAAAGTTTGATTGATTAAAATCTTTATCGTAAGTTATAGGTGTTTTGCTTGAGGTACAAGCGTTACCACTTACATGTTTAAGAAAGATGCTTTGAAAAAGATTGAATCTTTTAATTGTAAGCATTGGGTGCTTTGCTTGAGTGTACAAGCGTTACCACTTACAGATTAAGAGACATTTTTGTTTGAAAAGAGTTTGAAAAGTTTTTGATTGTATGTGCTGTGATAGATGAGATACTTCTTCCATAGAGATGATAGATGTCTAAATCTCTAGGAGAAATTGATTGGATTAGGGGGATGCTTTTAAGAAGCCCATGGGTCCTTGTATTGTAAGCCCAAGAGGAGGCATTCCGAGGGTCATCGAGGGTCATCGAGGGTCATCGAGGGTCCTTGTACAAAGCTCAAGAGGAAGCTATAAGGTATGGCTGGCTTTGTCTTTAAAAGGGATTTCACCGGGAAACCATCCTTTTGGATTTAAGAGCAATTTCACCGAGAAATTATACTCTCAGGGTTCTATCCTAGCACGGGTGATTCTTTGTATTGGAAGCCCAATAGGAGGCTGTTAAGAGATTTCCTGGTCTCTTTCTTGTATGATGCCCAAGAGAAGGCTAAACTCAATGAGGAGTTCTTTTGAACGAAGCCCAAGAGGAGGCTGACTCAACAGGTGAGTGTTGTCTTATATGAAGCCTAAGCGGAGGCTAAACTCAGATGAATGAGTTTTCTTATATGAAGCCTAAGAGGAGGCTGAACTTAGTTGAAATGAGTTACCTTATACAAAGCCCAAGAGGAGGCTAACATTGTGGGGAGCCTAGTGGTTAGACTAGTTGTTATGTTATAACTAAACAGTTATATAAACAAGTGTGTGTGTGTGATATGTATTCACAGGAGTTTATGAAGGAAATATAAACAGATGCATGATGTTTATTTATAAAAGTTTATGAAGGAAATATAAACAAGTGTATGTGAAACGAACGTTTAAAACGAGCGTAACTTGATTATTCACAAGTTGGAATTGTGTACAAGGAAGTAAATATGTACACGAACGAGTATTTATGTACAGGAGGATGTGGATGTACATATGAGGGTTGGGACTTACACCATAAGGGAGGCCCATTGGTTTAAAAGCAGTTTCACCGGGAATAATGCTCCTTTCAATACCAATGGTATTCAGTGTATATACAAACGAAATGAAAACAAACAATCGAAGTTTGTCTGTATTTGAGTATTTACAGAAGTATATGTATTATGTACAAGTAAAATAGATGTGTACATAAAAGAATTGGTTATGTACAAGGAAATAATTATGTACATAAAAGAATGTTGGGACTTACACCGTGAGGGAGGCCCATGATCGATTAAGAAATTCGAGAGAAAACGAATTCAGTTTTATCGTTTAAATCGGATCGATCATGGAAAAAAGATGTAAGTTTGATGAAATGTTTTGAAGAATGTTCTTGAAAGTGTTTTGAAAGATTAAGTTTGCTTACAAGAAGTTATGAAAAGAATCGGGCTTCGAAAGTTTGAAAAAATCACCTTTAAAGGTGCTTTGAAAAGTACTCAAAAGTACCATTTTCGGCTCGATAAAAATATAATCGGATGAAAGTTTTTCAGAAAATTTTTGACACTATCTTAAAATAGATACATTAATTGACAAGTGTACAAAAAATCACCTCAAAATGAGGAGTTTTGATTGGGTTTTGAAAAAGTCAAAGTTTGTAAAAAAAATACAAAAGTTTGGTAAAAAATGGTCCCAAGGCTGCTTGAACCCGGGACCTCAAGGCAAGGCAAGGTATAAATGACTTAAGAGTGAGCTGGCAACCGCTGGGGCGACAATACATCCGTGTATTGAAGTTAAACCAACTAAATATATTTTAAAACAGATATTTGAATTTGAAAAAAAATGCGCACCGCTTCATCTTCTTCCTCCAATCTTCATTCAATCCTAAATCCTTCGTTTCTTGATGAACTCAAAAGATGTAAACATCAAACTTGATCGTTTTAAGCCCAGGAACATGATGATGTCCTTTAATTTCATTTATTTTAAGCCTAACATAATTAAATTTCTCAAGAACACGAAGAACCCTAAAACTGAAAAATCTAATTGAAATCGTGTATGGTGAATGATTTTGTCAATTGATTGAGGGTTATTGATCGTTGATAGTGCAGAAACAAAATGGCCAAGAGTTTTTTGGACTGGAATCAAAGAATCACAGAGTTTGAAGTTCGTGTTCTTACCTGTTCAAGCTGAGATCGAATTTGATGATGGAGTGTTTCCAGTTGTGTAATTATTCCTTTAGCACCAACGACCTTCAAGGATCATGTGAGAATGGTCTGCTCATCACGAATTTGCCTGGATCATCTTGACCAAGTCGACCTGCTGTTTGCTCAAAGTGAAACTTGAATTCGTGGTTAATGGAGTTACAGATCAAAGATGATGGTTTGGATCATTCATATGGAGTATATTGATGATGTTTGGATGATCAAAACATAACTAACTCGAGCCAAACTATGAATTTGAAGTTTAAGGCAGTTTTGGCAAGTTTGTGAACATGGAGTGCAAAGTCTGTTTTTTAGCTTTACCTATGTTGCTTTTAAATTACAAACCAATTACATATGATATTTACAACATGTTAGACACCAAATTTCTCATGGTTTTTCACAAGATTTCAAAAATGCAAAATTTCTCTATTTGAACTATGTTTCTTGAATTTTAAGAAAGAAGAGAGAAAGCATGTTCTTGCATAGCTTTGGTGTGTTTTGAAATTGCAACCAAGACCTCTATTTATAGGTCACAAGTTCTGAATGGTAAGTACAAGAGATTGGCTTTGGTATTTACAAGTTGCCTTAGAGGGCAAGGAAGTCATTTTTGCATTAAATGCAAAAGGAAGCTTCCTTTTAACCATGGTTAATTTTCAACTTGATCTTATCCCATCATAATTACTCTCCATCTGATTTTTTATCAGCTCTAACTCTCTTTGCAAGGTGGCATAGCTTCTAGAAGAAGAAACTCAATCTTGAACTTTGTATTTGAAAATCAAGGATTTTGGAGCTCTATGTTTCAAAATGAAAAGTATAGCTAGACTGCATGGATTTGAGAGTTCTTGGACATTTTGGAAAGCTTGTTTCAAGGGCTACAACTTTCATGTTTTGAGTTTTTTCCAATTCAAAGTGGAACGATGTGAAAAAGTGCCATGAAGTTTGGAAAAAGTATGAAATTTTAACACTTGAAAAATTTTCTAAGTGTTGAAAATTTTGACTTTTTGTTGACTTTTCCAAATTTCTTGATTTTTTATGATCATGATGGATCATTTGAAGTATTTTGATGATTTAAAAAGTTTTTTCTTGAAAAAGTTGACCAAAATTCAAAGTTTGACTTTTCAATGCAGATGAAATTTCATCAGATGATTCAGAAATTGATTGATGAAATCTGTGAACTTCTGTGATGTTTTGAATCCAGAAATTAGGTCAACATGTTGTATCTAAGATATGAAGATCAATCTCTAATCAAAAAAGTCATTCATTGATCAGAAAATCAGAAATTGCTCATCCTCGATGAAAACCCTAATTGGTCGATCCTTGATAGATCATGAGGAAAAGTTGGATATTTGAAGATCAGAGGTTGATGGTTTGATCAAGATAGATCAAATAAGGTGAATAAAACTCAAACCCTAATTGGTTTCCTCTTGAATCAGATGAAAAATTGATGAAACCTTAATTTTGACCTGTAGATGCTACACCCGATTAATTCTGTTCTGAACTGTTAGTGATGCAATGATGCAAATGCAAGGTGGTATATTAGGTCAAAATAGGGTATGATAGATGCCCCTATTTAAGTTTATTTAACCTGAGATATGAAGATGAATATCTTCGTTTTGATAGGTGTAAAGAGACTTAAATATCAAAATACGCAAATTTTGGACCTAAGATACCAAAAAAATGCGAGTGATGCAAAATGATTGCAAAAAGATTCACCCAGGAGATATCAAAGAATGACATGGTGGGGAAAAATTTGTGAGGATGACTCAATCTGTCTAAGAAAAGAGAATCCTGTTTGTTGGGAAACAAGCAATATGTTTCATTGGGAAAATATATTCACAATGTATGTGAATATCTGTTTCGCTTTGGGAAACAAAGAGATTACCTTCTGTCAGCCTTGTGACAATGTTTAAGGTAAATGAAAATGATATTACTAATTATCAGCCTTGTGATAGTTTATGGTAATGAGTTCTGAAGATATTACCAATTATCAGCGAAGTGATAACTATAACAAGGTAATTCTTGAGAAAATTACTAAGTATTCAGCCTTGTGAATAACAGACAATGATAGAAACAGATCTCAAACGAGTTCTGAAGATATTACCAATTATCAGCGAAATGATAACTATAACAAGGTAATTCTTGAGAAAATTACTGAGTATTCAGCCTTGTGAATAACAGACAATGATAGAAACAGATCTCAAATGAGTTTCTATTTTCACAACTACAATCTTGCCGGGGATCTCTCTCTTGAGAAGACGCGGACATTTTTGATCGAAAAGACACAGGTTTTCTTTTTAGACAGAAAGACAACTGTGGAGATTTCTTGAACTTTCATATTTTGATCTTGCTAAGAAGAACAATCATTTTATGATAAGTTGCAAGATGAAAAGGGGGTAAGCAGCTCGGGTGACGAGGCTATTGCTTATTGTTTTGTTGGTTAGAGACGAGGTTCTATCCAGGAATGAACTGGAAAGAAACGGTCAATCAAGACTTTGTTCCCAATGAGGAATGATCTCAGCTGGGGGAACAGGAGAGAAAACTGTATTTTTCTGCTTGGGGATAATCTGTTGGAGATATGTCATACCCTTATGAGTAAATGTAATCTAAACCAGTGATATGGAAACAAACATTGAGGAATGCAGAAATGCATTAATGATGTTATTATGTATGAATGATGAATGTTATGAATGTCATATGCATGCTGACGATACTTGACAAGACAACAGAGGGATATTTGGGAAAAGGACTACGTCATAGTTCGAACAAATACTCAGCAAAATCTGCAATAATGGCGTAGATGTTACTGTTGATGAACATAAGTTGCATGCTTTAAACTTCCCGGAAAGGCATTTCATTGGCAACTTTGTTGGGAACTCCTTTTTGATAAGAACACCATCCTTTGATGATCTCTGCTATGGAGAAGAAAACTTCTGTAAAGTAGTTGTTCTATCTTTCCAGAGATCAAAACACTTATGGAGAAAACTGTTGAAGTTCCTTCTGTGTTCATAGTTCAAAGAAAATTTCATTTTTGTTTCAAAATTTTGAAGTAAAAATTCATTTAAAACTTTTTAGTTTCAAAAAGTGATTTTCACAATAAAAAGCGTTATTTTGCAAAACTGAATAAAGCGAGAATTGCAAACAAAAAGGCACAAGGCTCAAATTTTATTGATAGAATGGTAATCAGCCAAAGGCGTGATTCCATGAGCTATTTACAAGAGTTGGAAATGATAATTTATTGAGAAAAGGCTACATTGAAAGCAATAACCACTATTATCCCTAACAACTTTGAATTCCAATTGTGCTTGTTGCTTCAGAAGAGTTGATTGAAGATCCGTTGATGGAAAAATTCTTCAGATTGACGAAGTATAAACTGATTGCAGTTACTTTGTCATTTTTTGTATCCTTGATTTTTTTTGCATAGATCACCTTTTCAGGTTTTCAATCTATCAGGATAATTTTTGTTTATTGTCTCTAATTTTTGCCTGGACCGCCTTTTCAGGTTTTCAATCCACCGAGACGCTCTTTTTTGCCTAAGCCGCCCTTTTTGGGTTTTCGACTTACCGAGCTGTTCTTTTGTTTTTTAGACAAAGTATTTCTTAACTGCATCAGCATTCACAGGATGCGGGAGTTCATCACCGTCCATGGTTGTGAGAATCATAGCACCGCCAGAAAAGCTTCTTTTGACGATGTATGGGCCTTCATAATTAGGAGTCCATTTGCCCCTAGAATTTGGTTGAAAAGACAGAATCTTTTTAAGCACGAGGTCACCCTCTCGGAATTCACGAGGTCATACCTTTTTGTCGAAAGCTTTCTTCATCCTTCTTTGATATAGCTGTCCATGACACAGAGCGGTCAGACGCTTTTCTTCGATTAAGTTCAACTGGTCGTATCTTCTTTGACACCATTCGGCCTCAGATAACTTAGTTTCCATGAGAACTCTCATTGACGGAATCTCAACTTCCACAGAGAGCACTGCTTCCATGTCGTATACTAGAGAAAAAGGAGTTGCCCCTGTTGAAGTGCGTACTGAAGTACGATACCCATGCAGAGCAAATGGCAGCATTTCGTTCCAGTCTTTGTAAGTGATGACCATTTTCTGGACAATCTTCTTGATGTTCTTGTTGGCAGCTTCAACGGCGCCGTTCATCTTTGGCCGGTAAGGAGATGAGTTATGATGCTCGATCTTGAATTCCTCACACAGTTCTTTCATCATCTTGTTGTTCAAGTTCGATCCATTGTCTGTAATGATCTTGCTTGGAACTCCATATCGGCAAATGAGGTTGTTCTTGATGAACCTCACAACCACTTGTCTTGTGACATTGGCGTAAGATGCTGCTTCGACCCATTTGGTGAAGTGATCAATAGCCACTAAAATGAAGCGATGTTCGTTGGACTCTTTTGGTTCAATCATCCCAATCATGTCGATGCCCCACATGGAGAAAGGCCACGGAGAAGAGAGAACGTTGAGTAGAGTCGGTGGCACGTGGATCTTATCTGCGTAGATCTAGCACTTGTGACATCTTTTGACGTGTTTACAACAATCGGACTCCATTGTTATCCAATAGTACCCTGCTCTTAGGATCTTTCTGGACATTGCATGCCCATTTGAATGGGTTCCAAAGGATCATTCATGGACTTCATGGATTATCATGTCTGCTTCATGTCTGTCGACGCATCTGAGCAGGACCATATCGAAGTTTCTTTTGTATAGCACATCTTCATTCAGGAAGAAATTTCTAGAAAGCCTCCTTAGAGTTTTCCTATCTTTGTACGATGCCCCGAGTGGGTACTCCTGAGTTTGAAGGAAGCGTTTGATGTCGTGGAACCACGGTTTATCGTTGAAGACTGCTTCAGTTGTAAATACATATGCAGGTCTTTCAAGGCGTCTGATACGGATCTTAGGCATATCATTCCAATCATTGACTTTGAACATGGAAGATAGAGTAGCCAAGGCCATTCGATTACGATCTCGAGGGATATGATGCAGTTCCACTTTGTTGAAGAAAGTCAACAAACGTCTTGCATAGTCTATGTAGGGAATCAAACCCAGATGATGAGTTTCATACTTGTCTTTGATTTGGTTGATCACAAGGGCTGAATCTCCGTATATGTCAAGGATCTTGATCCTCAAGTCGATGGCTTCTTCGATACCCATGATACATGCTTCATATTCTGCGATGTTATTGGTGCAATCAAATAGCAATCTGGGGGAAAACGGGATATGAGATCCTTCGGGAGTGATGATGACTGCCCCAATTCCATTGCCAAAAACGTTAACTGCTCCGTAAAAAATTAGGCCCCATCTAGATTCTGGATCTGGACCTTCTTCAGGCAGCGGTTCGTCACAATCTTTCATTTTCAAGTACATGACATCCTCGTCAGGGAAATCAAACTTGAGAGATTGGTATTCGTTGAGCGGCTGATAAGCCAAGTGATCGGCAAGAATGCTTCCTTTGACCGCTTTTTGAGCACGGTACTGGATGTCATATTCAGATAGTAGCATCTGCCATCGAGCAATTCGTCTGTTAAGCGAAAGGCGTACTTGATTGGATCCATTTTGGAAATTAACCAAGTCGTGTGATTGATCATGTACTGGTGGAGACGTTTTGAAGCCCACACCAAAGCACAACATGTTTTCTCGAGCATGGAGTAACGAGTTTCACAGTCTGTGAACTTTTTACTCAAGTAGTAAATGGCATCCTTCTTACGGTTTCATCTTCTGTCCACGCAGCCCATGGAATCTTCTAGCACGGTAAGATACATGATTAATGGTCTTCCTTCAATTGGAGGGATCGGTATTGGTGGTTCGGTATTCCTTGATCTTGTCAAGCGCTTTTTGGCAATCTTACATCACACAACCTCTTGATTTTTGCGGAGAAGCTTGAATATCGTGTGCGATCATTTGAGAGATAAATGCGGAGATGTAATTCAACCGTCCAAGAAATCCTCTTACTTTTACGTATGTGGCGTAGGCATTTCTTGGATAGCCTTGACTTTGTCGGTCAACTTCAATACCTCTTTGGTGACGATGAAACCTAGGAGTTTTCGGATCTTACCCCAAAGGTACATTTGTTAGGATTCATGAAATTTCCTTAGTCATTGAAACAACTTCAAGAGATATTCTATATGCTCTTCTTGTGTCGACTTTGCTATCATGTCGTCTCGTGACTTGATCTCTTTGTGCATTATGTCATGAAAGAGTGTAGTCATCGCCTTTGGTAAGTTCTTTGCATTCTTTAATCCAAACGACATTACTTTGTAGCAAAAAGTGCCCCATGGCGTGATGAAAGATGTCTTCTCCATGTCTTCGGGAGCCATTCTGATCTGATTGTAGCCAGAGAAATCGTCCATGAAGGAAAAGACATTGAACTTTGCGGTACTATCCACTAGCATGTCGATATGCGGCAGTGGGAAATCATCTTTTGGACTTGCTTTGTTCAAGTCCCGGTAGTCAACACACATTCTGACCTTTCCGTCTTTCTTGGAGACAGGCATTATGTTGGCTAGCCATTAAGGATATTCAGGAGTGACGAGGAAACCTGCGTCGAGCTGCTTTTGGACTTCCTTTTTGATTTTGTCGGCCATCTCAGGGTGAACTCTCCTCAGTCTTTGTTTAACTGGTGGACACTCCGGTCTTAACGGCAGATGATGCTACACAATGCTGGTATCTAAACCTGGCATGTCTTGGTAGGACCAAGCGAACACATCAACATATTCTTTGAGAAGATCTATTAGTTTGCTCTTGACGTGGCTGTCGAGTGAAGCTCCGATATTCACTTCTTTTTTGTCTTCCTCAGAACCTAAGTTAATTGCTTCCAGAGGCTCTTTGTGAGGCTGAATGATTCTTTCCTCGTGCTTAAGTAGTCGAGAAATCTCATCCGGGATCTCCTCTTCAACTTCTTCCTCGGCGACTTCACTGGGGATTTCAAAGTTGGGAGAGAGCATAGAGTTATTGCTTTCAATGGTTTTGTCCATCTGTTAATCTGCATATTTGATTTATGTTTGATTAATTAACTCTTCTTTTTTTTCATTTTTTTTTAGAAAAAGTTAATGTGAAAGTGTATGCAGATTATTATTATTATATTTTTTTTGAAGATTTTTATTGTGTTTTTTAGGATTATCATTTCCAAGAAAGGGTAAAAAATGAAAAATCGAACACAAAGTGTGGAATCAAAACAACGCGTTTTATTTATGATTCACAATATGAAACAGGGCCCTAAAATACAAACTCATTTGTCTTGGGCAAGACAAAGAGAAATTATTTAAAAGCTAAACCCTATAAAACATCTCTTCACTTTGGGCGAAGTGAGAGTTCGAAACAAAAGCAAAGTAAACTACTTAGAGCTATGAACATTAGTCCGAACTTCAACAGGTTTCCAGTAGTGGCGAGCTCCTTGGAAGTCAAGGTACTCTGGTAGTTTTCCACTTGGCTTAATCCTTGAGTAGACTTTGGTCGTTGGTCGAACAGGCTTTGAAGACTCTGGACGATTAACCTTGCCTTTTGTGCTGCTAAAGCGATCTTCTTCTGCTTGATGAACAGATCGGGAAGCATGAGATACAGCATATGTACCTTCTATTGGTTTTTGCGTTGAATTCTGGGTGTGTACCCTCCAATCTTCTGAGTGAAGAGACTCATTGTCGGCGACACTTTCTAGTTCGTATCCCGAGTCATATCCCTGATCTTCAGTAATCACGTTGATGTAGTGATAGTCAAGATCTGGTTTAACAAATTCCACGGGTGCGTTAAAGCAGAGATCTTCATTCGGAACCTCAATTGGTTGATGAGATCGGGAAGATGTATACACCTCTTCTGATTGAGTAGGATACTCAAAAGAATCTCCCCATCCAGTGGGCTGGATATCTTCAATTCTGATTTTTGAGCTTTCTGGCGCAGTATATTTCACCATGTAGTCAAACTTGCCACTTGGTTCTCCCAAGGTATCCCAAACTTCAGAAGGGACAGGCAGATTTTCATTCTTTTGTAGGGACATGCCTTTGAATTGATCAGTTGGAGGATAGTATGGTGCATAAGATTCTTCCTGAGACACATATTCAGGGCTGTTTAGGTAAGTGCTCCACTCTTTAGATCCAGAGATATCGTCTTCATCACCTTCATTGGTAAGAACGTTAACCTCTTGGAGGACAGGGTTTAAGAAACCCCCACTATGGAATACTTCTCTAATTGGACGAAGTGTTTCATCCCTTTGCTTGTCTTTAGGAAATACTGGAGTGAACCCGAGTCCGGCCTTTGTTTCGTTGTTGACAGATTTGATTACTTGTCCCCAACCTTCAGCATTGCCATCTTTCACTATCTGCGCTGCTTCTTTGTAAGAGGAGATAGATGACCTGCTTTTGCTCGTAGATTCATCTTCTAACGGATGTCTTGGGAGATGTGTCCCTTCAACGCCGTTGGCTGTGATGAAAGAAAAACTGGACAAATGGCTTATTAGTAACGCTTGTTCACCGATGATGGTTACTAGCTTCCCATTTACTGTGAATTTCAGTTTCTGATGGAGAGTGGATGTCACAGCTCCTGCTTCGTGGATCCATGGTCTTCCTAGCAAACAACTGTAAGCAGCTGGCACATCCATGACCTGGAAGGTGATTTGGAAAGTATGCGGACCAATTGTCATCGGGAGATCGACTTCCCCAATAACAGACTTCCTTGACCCATCAAAGGCTCTTACTACTATGTCATTGAACTTCATCGGTGTTCCTTTGTAAGCCAAATGAGCGAGAGTCGTTTTCGGCATTACGTTTAAGGATGAACCGATATCTACTAATACATTGGACAGGGAATCTGATTGACAAATCATCGAGATATGCAGAGCCAAATTGTGATCTTTCCCTTCTTCTAGGAGTTCTTCATCACTGAAACTTAAATTATTGCAAGCTGTTATGTTGCCCACAATTCCTCCAAACTGGTCTATAGTCATGTCGTGATCTACATAAGCTTGATCTAGCACCTTCATTAAAGCTTCTCGGTGAGCTTCGGAGTTCAAAAGTAGAGATAGTATCGAAATCTTGGAAGGAGTCTGCATCAGTTGATCCACGACTCTGTACTCGCTTTTCTTGATTAACTTTAGTATCTCATCAAAATCTGAGTTAACGTCGGTTCTATCAGGCAGACCAACATTTGTGCTTGGATTGACAACGGGAATCCTTGTGAGATTCTCAGGTGGTGTACCAACTGGATTTTGTCTGACAATAGGAACAACAGGCGGTTTCGGTAGCAGCGGAGTATGTACTCGTCCACTTCGTGTTACTCGTCCTATCTCAGTTATGTTGACATTAGCTGGAAGAGTTGGCATGGGTTTCTCCTTCCCATCCTCTATCACAGTTGCATTGTATTGATAGGGAATTGCTTTGTTAGAATTGTATGGAACAAGACTAGGTAGGCAAATCACCAAAGGAGACTTTGGAACATTTGAACTGTTATATTCAATCTCCACATGCTTGGGTACATTGAAACAGGGGATAATAACGTTTATTTCGGGATTTTCCGAGTTGATATTTGAGACTAAAAGCTCATGCGGAAAATGCCCTACTGTATTCACATCATAGTCATCTCTGTTTCTGTAGATCTGTATATCACCAATGTCTAGCAATCGTTGAATGTCTGCTCTTATGGTGGGACATCCTCGAAGATCCTTGAAGCAGATGCTGCAAGTCGCGTAATCGTGTTTAGTGAAAGCGCCCATTGTACTGTATGTATCATGGAGATGTACCATGTTTCCTCTGATCAGATTCACATCTGTGACAAGATACCGATCTGTATTTCTTAGTATCAAATTCACGGTATATCCACTATGACTGGGAAGTGTATTTGCTTGCACGTTTGGATTTGTATTTTTAAAGGAAAGAAGGTTAGACCTTATTAATCTCTGTACTTCAGCTTTTAGCGCTATGCAGTGCTCAAGATCATGGCCCGGTGCCCCTTGATGAAAAGGGCAAGATACGTCTGTTTTATACCACCATGGCAGTTTGTCTGGTACCGGAGGTGGTGACCTCGTCTGCACAAGATTCCTTTCTATTAATGCAGGATATAGTTCTGCGTACGTCATCGGAATTGGGTCGAATTGCGAGACCCTGGGCGTACGGTTCTGATTGTTAAACTGCTGAGCCTGTTGTCACGGCTGTTGAGTTTGTTGAGTTTGTTGGAACTGCGGAGCAATTCCTGTATTTGGGCTTGTATTAACAGCGGGTGCTATGGCAGCTACCTGTCGTTGTTGACTGACATTCTTTCGCGGTTTCCCTCGTGATACCATTCCTATGTCATGTTCCTTTTTCTTTGGAAAACTGGTTCCAATCCTCTTAGTTCCACTAGAAGATCTTATCTCTCTGGTCAAGCATCCGGTTCGAACTCCTTCCTCTAGCCGCATTCCCATGCTTACCATCTCAGTGAAATCTCTGGGAACGCTAGCGATCATTCGTTCGTAGTAAAATGGGCCAAGAGTGTTTAAAAAAACCTTGGTCATCTCCTTCTCTTCTAATGGTGGGTTGACTTGGGCAGCAATTTCCCTCCATCGTTGAGCATATTCTTTGAATGTCTCTCTTTCCTTTTGAGACATGGAGCGAAGTTGATCCCGGTCTGGGGCCATATCCAAGTTGAACTTATATTGTTGTACGAAGGCTTCACCTAAATCATTGAATGTTTGGATATTCGCGCTGTCTAGCCCCATGTACCACTTCAGTGCGGCGCCTGTGAGACTATCTTGGAAGTAATGGATTAACAATTGGTGATTGTCGTTGTATGTAGAAATTTTCCTGGCATACATCGTAAGATGACTCTGTGGACAGGAATTTCCTTTCTACTTTTCAAAGTCAGGGACTTTGAATTTTGCAGGTATCCTTACGCGAGGAACTAAACACAGATCATGGGCGTTCTTCCCAAATAGTTCCTTTCCACGAATTGTTTTTATCTCAAGCTGCATTTTGAGGAGCTGTTCCTGGAGATTCTCCATCGAACCACGAGGATTCGTGTTATCGCCTAGACTATGGTGAACTTCTTCGTCCGCCGTAGTGTGAACTACAGAAACTGAGTTCGTCATGATCGGTTGAGAAACCGTCATAGTGACTTGCGGAAAAGTTTCTCCATGTTGTGGAGTAAGTGTTGAGTTCTGCAAAGTAGGTACTTCAAGCGTGGTTGTTTGTACTTGAGAAGTCGGTTGACGAAATCCGATGCCGAAATTGAAAGGCATGCCCCATGGATAACCTTCTGGCATACTGAAGAGTGAACTACTGGCTGCAACAGTTGACACTGGAGTAGTAGTGACCTCTGAAATCGCTGCTTGATTTTGACTGCTCGATGTCGCTTGCTGACTTTGCGCTGCTGCCAATGAATTGACCAAAGAAGTGAGTCTCTCCACCTCTTCTTGCAGTGTTGTCACTGTGCTACGAAGCTCAATATTTTCTTGCTCAAATCCTTCCATTACTTTCCTTCTTTTTGAACGTGTATTGTAAGTACGAGTTGGCTGTGGACGTGGTCGAGAAACTCTAAGACGCGACAGCTTGGTGATCTTTTCCTTTCTGGAAGAAATTCCGAAAGATCAGACTGTAGACAATAAACTCGATATGCAAAGTATGATGCATGATTATGAATGTAAAGAAAGATTTCCAAAGAATTTACGCTATAAGAGAAATTTTTGGCAAATATTTGGATGGAAAACACTTATTTTATTAATTATTGAAAGAAGATTACAACAATTTTTGTTTTGAGCATAGCTTACACAAATGATAAAATAAATGATAAAAATTACAATCTAAATTAATTAATCGTCCTCGTCGGATGAAGATCCAAAGGCTTGATGTAGCTTCAGCTTCAAGATTTCCTTTCCATAGTGAGCTTTCAGTTCAGCTTTCTCGGCTTTTAGCTTGCTAATGACTTTCTTCCACTCGTCGGGAGCAGGATCGCTGGTTGTCATTTCCTCAAGCTTTCTTTTTCTTTCTTTGATGTATCTTTTGATTGCGTTATCTTTCTGACGAATCTTCTCATCTTGGAAGTAAAGCGTCTTTTCATGATCTTTGACCTGCTTCTTAAGCTTCTCATTTTCTAGATCAGTCTTAAGGAACTTGTTTTCCAAAGCTTCTTTCTCAAGCCTCATCTTGGCCAAAGCTTCTTGATATTCTCCCATAGTCTCGACGGGAAAAATTGTTGATTTAGAAGCGGTTGAGAACATGGGTTCCTCATAAGCATAAGGCATTCGAAATTCCTTCGCTCTTTTCTTTACCCAAGAAGTGTAGATTTCCATGGCTACACAATTCTTTGCTTCCCCTTTTTCCTTCCTTCGGATGTGATGCTAAGCTCTGATCATTATGGCTTTCAAACCTTGGGAATCTTCTCCTTCATGATAGAACTAACTCTCTACTGTAAATCCAAGAGGTTTACTAGAGTTTGCGTACCCGAGTTGACGTCTTGCCAGGAATGGGTTGTAGTTGATTCCTCCTTTTGTACCGATGAGAGGTACGTTGGCAAATTCTCCACAGCTCTCAATAATTTCCATCTCATTGTCTGCCAAGGTATACCAATGGATATCGTCATTTGTAAGAGACATGAGTCTTCGAGACCAATGCCAATCGTCTTTGTTTTCGCGGAAGATAGGAGATTTAGGCAAATGTTAGACAATCCATTTGAAAAATAGAGGTACACAACACACGATAGTTCTATCTCCTTGACGATTCCTATGGTGAATGGAGAAATACGTGTCACCAAGCAAAGTGGGAACGGGATTTCCAATCAGAAAGATCCTTATGGCGTTGATATCAACGAAACTTGGGACGTTGGGAAACAACACCAATCCATAGATGAGCAAAGCTAAAATAGCTTCAAAGGCTACCATACTACCGGCTTCAGAGAATTTAAGAGCCTTCTCCATTAGGAACTTTGAAGTTAGTCCTAAGAGTTTTCCTTTGGTAGTTAGGTTTTTGTCTATCTCAGATTTCTTTAAGTGACTCATTGTTGCAATGACTGGTGACTTAGGAATGGCTTCCAAACCATTTAAAGGAACTTTGTCCGATACTGAGATACCTAGTATGTGTGCGTACTCTTCTAATGTAGGCATCAACTGATAATCAGGGAAAGTGAAACAGCGATAGACTGGATCGTAAAACTAAACGAAAGTTTTGAGAAGTCCTTCATCAACGTTAGTGTTCAGAATAGTTAAAAGAGGTCCATAGCGTTTTCGAAATCAGAGATCTTCTACCAAGGATGCTAACTCTTTCAACTTTCCTACATCGAAATTCTAAAGCTGTATCTCTTGGTGAATCTTCCTCGGCGTCCATCACTCTAACCTAAAATATTTACAAAGAAAAAATCTCTAAATTCTTTGGAAATGGGAAGAGAAATGAAGTTTTTGAATGAATGCATGAATGTTACAAACATGGTTAGTAGTTATACACACGGTCAAGTGTTCGAAGTCACGAGCATGAGGCCAACGATAAGAATCAAACGTGGGTAAGTTCTAAGGGCTTATTCATACGTGAAAGCGGGTTCTCTCGATAATGAGCTCAACGCTTCTCTTTGAAATATTATCGGATTTGTTGAATACTCGAAGTCCAATAATATTTTTCAAGAAAAACTCGCCTGATTGTAGTCTCGCATGACAATCATTCTAGGCTTATGCCCGAATAATTTCTGCACTACATCCTAAATGGCCAGGATGGGTTATGTGTTCTCTGACCACTCGACTTAAGTTCTCTTGAAAGCAAAATGTCTTCGCAAATACTTGCTAAACACAAATACTCCCAAGACAACCTCCAGAGAGAGGATCTCAAATTAACTCCGTAAGTCTTGAGACTTCTCACAAGTTAATAGGACTATACCCCACCTAGATCTTAAAATGTTTCTTAAATCAGGTTAGAATTTCTTTCCATCAGATGAAATCGCGAAAACACACAATAAAGAAAAACAAACATATGCACATATGAAAGCTTAATCCCTTTTTTTCTTTTTGAAAATAAAAAAGCTTGGTGCTCTTGAGCAGAGTCACATTTTTTTAAAAAAATCAAAAATTTGACGTCTCCCCCCAGCAGAGTCGCCATTTTTCCTGTTCGCGTTAAAAAGTGACACGCGAGAGAATTGAATCTGAATTTGAATCCTCTGGCTCGAAACGATTTACTCTTTTGATTTGTTTATAAAGATGCCGCGAGCATCAAGCTTTATTATTTTCAACACAAGAAAAGATGATTTAATGATTATGAAAAAGGGGAAAGCTGTTAATACCCTCAATTGATAATGATATGCATTACGACTAGCGCGAACTAGACGTAACGCATTTGGGGAGATTCCGGGTAAGGGGGTTTGTTATATAAAGGGAATAGATGGAGCACCCTAAATATATATAGTTATCTATAGCTTTATATATGAATACGTTTGATATGTTTGTGTGTTTTAATTGTTATTTCTATGATGGGGAAAGTTTCTCCTTTGGGATTTTAAGAGGGATAGATTATGTGGGATCCTAGTGTTTGTTATTATTGTGCTCGCAAAGATCATTGGGATCTTCTGCATACATATCCCTTAATGGGAATCAGAGCATTTGTAGCTCGGATCTAAAGGGATCTATGGTTTGTTTGGTTTGAGGGAGAAAGAAATTTGCTCGCCAAGGATGAGACCTTGTGCCTACGTATTCTCAAAAGGAAGTTGAGAAAGTCAGAGCAATCGTAGTTCCCACTTATGCTAGTGGAAGCAACGAGATGTTAGTAAGAGACACAGACAAATGTCATCTTAATGAAAAATGTACCTAATCTATTTCATCACATACATTTTGAAAAGTTTGATTGATTAAAAATCTTTCGTCGTAAGTTATAGGTGTTTTGCTTGAGTGTACAAGCCTTACCACTTACATGTTTAAGAAAGATGCTTTGAAAAAGATTGAATCTTTTAATTGTAAGCATTGGGTGCTTTGCTTGAGTGTACAAGCGTTACCACTTACAGATTAAGAGATATTTTTGTTTGAAAAGAGTTTGAAAAGTTTTTGATTGTATGTGATGTGATAGATGAGATACTTCTTCCATAGAGATGATAGATGTCTAAATCTCTAGGAGAAATTGATTGGATTAGGGGGATGCTTTTAAGAAGCCCATGGGTCCTTGTATTGTAAGCCCAAGAGGAGGCATTCCGAGGGTCATCGAGGGTCCTTGTACGAAGCTCAAGAGGAAGCTATAAGGTATGGCTGGCTTTGTCTTTAAAAGGGATTTCACCGGGAAACCATCCTTTTGGATTTAAGAGCAATTTCACCGGGAAATTATACTCTCAGGGTTCTATCCTAGTGCGGGTGATTCTTTGTATTGGAAGCCCAATAGGAGGCTGTTAAGAGATTTCCTGGTCTCTATCTTGTATGATGCCCAAGAGAAGGCTAAATTCAATGAGGAGTTCTTTTGAACGAAGCCCAAGAGGAGGCTGACTCAACAGGTGAGTGTTGTCTTATATGAAGCCTAAGCGGAGGCTAAACTCAGATGAATGAGTTTTCTTATATGAAGCCTAAGAGGAGGCTGAACTCAGTTGAAATGAGTTACCTTGTACAAAGCCCAAGAGGAGGCTAACATTGTGGGGAGTCTTGTGGTTAGACTAGTTGTTATGTTATAACTAGACAGTTATATAAACAAGTGTGTGTGTGATATGTATTCACAGGAGTTTATGAAGGAAATATAAATAGATGCATGATGTTTATTTATAAAAGTTTATGAAGGAAATATAAACAAGTGTATGTGAAACGAACGTTTAAAACGAGCGTAACTTGATTATTCACAAGTTGGAATTGTGTACAAGGAAGTAAATATGTACACGAACGAGTATTTATGTACAGGAGGATGTGGATGTACATATGAGGGTTGGAACTTACACCATAAGGGAGGCCCATTGGTTTAAAAGCAGTTTCACCGGGAATAATGCTCCTTTCAATACCAATGGTATTCAGTGTATATACAAACGAAACGAAAACAAATGATCGAAGTTAATCTGTATTTGAGTATTTACAGAAGTATTTGTATTATGTACAAGTAAAATAGATGTGTACATAAAAGAATTGGTTATGTACAAGGAAATAATTATGTACATAAAAGAATGTTGGGACTTACACCGTGAGGGAGGCCCATGATCGATTAAGAAATTCGAGAGAAAACGAATTCGGTTTTATCGTTTAAATCGGATCGATCATGGAAAAGATGTAAGTTTGATGAAATGTTTTGAAGAATGTTCTTGAAAGTGTTTTGAAAGATTAAGTTTGCTTACAAGAAGTTTTGAAAAGAATCGGGCTTCGAAAGTATGAAAAAATCACCTTTAAAGGTGCTTTGAAAAGTACTCAAAAGTACCGCTTTCGGCTCGATAAAAATATAATCGGATGAAAGTTTTTCTGAAAATTTTTGACACTATCTTAAAATAGATACATTAATTGACAAGTGTACAAAAAATCACCTCAAAATGAGGAGTTTTGATTGGGTTTTGAAAAGGCCAAAGTTTGTAAAAAAAAATACAAAAGTTTGGTAAAAAATGGTCCCAAGGCTGCTTGAACCCGGGACCTCAAGGCAAGGCAAGGTATAAATGACTTAAGAGTGAGCTGGCAACCGCTGGGGCGGCAATACATCCGTGTATTGAAGTTAATCCAACTAAATATATTTTAACACAGAAATTTGAAATTGAAAAAAAAATGCGCGCAGCTTCATCTTCTTCCTCCAATCTTCATTCAATCCTAAATCCTTCGTTTCTTGATGAAATCAAAAGATGTAAACATCAAACTTGATCGTTTTAAGCCCAGGAACATGATGATGTCCTTTAATTTCATTTATTTTAAGCCTAACATAATTAAATTTCTCAAGAACACGAAGAACCCTAAAACTGAAAAATCTAATTGAAATCGTGTATGGTGAATGATTTTGTCAATTGACTGAGGGTTATTGATCGTTGATAGTGCAGAAACAAAATGGCCAAGAGTTTTTTGGACTGGAATCAAAGAATCACAGAGTTTGAAGTTCGTGTTTTTATGATTCCTTTAGCACCAACGGCCTTCAAGGATCATGTGAGAATGGTCTGCTCATCATGAATTTGCCTGGATCATCTTGACCAAGTCGACCTGCTGTTTGCTCAAAGTGAAACTTGAATTCGTGGTTAATGGAGTTACAGATCAAAGGTGATGGTTTGGATCATTCATATGGAGTATATTGATGATGTTTGGATGATCAAAACATAACTAACTCGAGCCAAACTATGAATTTGAAGTTTAAGGCAGTTTTGGCAAGTTTGTGAACATGGAGTGCAAAATCTGTTTTTTAGCTTTACCTATGTTGCTTTTAAATTACAAACCAATTACATATGATATTTACAACATGTTAGACACCAAATTTCTCATGGTTTTTCACAAGATTTCAAAAATGCAAAATTTCTCTATTTGAACTATGTTTCTTGAATTTTAAGAAAGAAGAGAGAAAGCATGTTCTTGCATAGCTTTGGTGTGTTTTGAAATTGCAAACAAGACCTCTATTTATAGGTCACAAGTTCTGAATGGTAAGTACAAGAGATTGGCTTTGGTATTTACAAGTTGCCTTAGAGGGCAAGGAAGTCATTTTTGCATTAAATGCAAAAGGAAGCTTCCTTTTAACCATGGTTAATTTTCAACTTGATCTTATCCCATCATAATTACTCACCATCTGATTTTTTATCAGCTCTAACTCTCTTTGCAAGGTGGCATAGCTTCTAGAAGAAGAAACTCAAAAATGACCTATAATCTTGAACTTTGTATTTGAAAATCAAGGATTTTGGAGCTCTATGTTTCAAAATCAAAAGTATAGCTAGACTCCATGGATTTGAGAGTTCTTGGACATTTTGGAAAGCTTGTTTCAAGGGCTACAACTTTCATGTTTTGAGTTTTTTCCAATTCAAAGTGGAACTATGTGAAAAAGTGCCATGAAGTTTGGAAAAAGTATGAAATTTTAACACTTGAAAATTTTTCTAAGTGTTGAAAATTTTGACTTTTTGTTGACTTTTCCAAATTTCTTGATTTTTTATGATCATGATGGATCATTTGAAGTATTTTGATGATTTAAAAAGTTTTTTCTTGAAAAAGTTGACCAAAATTCAAAGTTTGACTTTTCAATGCAGATGAAATTTCATCAGATGATTCAGAAATTGATTGATGAAATCTGTGAACTTCTGTGATGTTTTGAATCCAGAAATTAGGTCAACATGTTGTATCTAAGATATGAAGATCAATCTCTAATCAAAAAAGTCATTCATTGATCAAAAAATCAGAAATTGCTCATCCTCGATGAAAACCCTAATTGGTCGATCCTTGATAGATCATGAGGAAAAGTTGGATATCTGAAGATCAGAGGTTGATGGTTTGATCAAGATAGATCAAATAAGGTGAATAAAACTCAAACCCTAATTGATTGCCTCTTGAATCAGATGAAAAATTGATGAAACCCTAATTTTGACCTGTAGATGCTACACCCAATTAATTCTGTTCTGAACTGTTAATGATGCAATGATGCAAATACAAGGTGGTATATTAGGTCAAAAATTGGGGTATGACAGAAAGCTCAACTTGCCAATCAAAGTGGGTTCCTAGACGTTTGATTCTACTTTCTTTGTGATGGATATTCGTCCAGCTTATTCTTGCTTGCTTGGATGCCCCTGGATACACGGGGAGGGCGCTGTTACCTCTACTTTACATCAGAAGTTTAAGTACCCAGTGAAAGGGAAGATTGTCACTGTCTGCGGAGAAGAAGAGTATATGGTGAGCCATATACAGTTATTCCGGTATATTGAAATGGAAGGCGAATTTATCGAGACTCCCTATCAAGATTTTGAAGTAATTCCACAAACCATGCCTATTGATACTCCTGTCACTCCCAATATTACTAGAGTTCCACCAAGGATGGCCTCGCTGAAGGACGCAACGGATGTAGTTGAAGAAGGAGGTTGTATTGTTTGGGGTAATTTTCCCGATTTCCCATTCAAATCTGATAAGTTTGGTTTAGTCTTCACTTCAAAGGTCCGAAGATGATACGTCACGAATGTGCTACTAGACCTCTGCTCTGTATCAACAAAGATAGATTTCATGCTATAGAAGACGATGACCGTGACTTTGACATCAACAATTGGATCTTCCCTACTATTGATGGTGGACTCAACAATTGGATGGCGAAGGACGTTATACCAATCTCCTTTAGTCAGGAGTAATTGCTTTTTCCTGTTTTATGTTTTTTAAGTTTTATGTAATTCCGAACAATAAGACATTAAGCCTAGTGCCTTACCCAGGGCACGATGGCTCGTTTGTGAGGGTTATTATTTGTCATTTGCATATTTTCATTCAATAAATCATTGGGCTTTTGCATTCAAATTTTGCGCTCTGTGTCTTTTCTTTTACTTTACTACTTTTTCAAAAAAATATCGCTATGTGTTACACACACCCACAAAATAAAATGCAAACCCATATCCACCCTGGATCCCATTGATAACAACTCTACTATTGCCAAATATGACTTTGATAATCTGATGTACCAAGCCGAGGATGAAGGTGAGGAAGATTGTGAAGTGCCAGGAGAGCTTGCTCGACTGTTACAACAAGAGGAAAGAGCTATTTAGCCGCATGAAGAACCAGTCAAGGTTGTGAATTTGGGTACTGAGGAAGACAGGAAAGAATTCAAGATAGGAGCTGATCTTGAGAACAGTTTCAAAGAAATATTAATCTGAATGTTGCGATATTACGTTGAGAGTTTTTCTTTGTCCTATGAAGACATGACAGGGTTGGATATTGACGTTGTGGTACATCGATTACCAACGAAAGAAGGTTTTCTTCCCATAAAGCAAAAAGTTCGTCATATGCTTCCTAAGATGTCTGAGAAAATTAAAGCTGAAGTTATGAAGTAATTCAACGTGGGTTTCTTAATTGTTACTTTTTATCCACAATGGGTTGCGAACATGGTACTATTGCCTAAGAAGGATGACAAAGTGCGTATGTGTGTAGACTACTGAGATCTGAGTAGTGCAAGCCTGAAAGATGGTTTTCCGCTTCCACATATCGATGTTTTGGTTGACAACACCGCTTAGCACAAGGTATTCTCTTTCATGGATGGTTTCTCCGGTTATAATAAAATCAAGATGGCTCCCGAGGATATGGAGAAAACTACTTTCATCACACAATGGGGAACTTTCTGTTACAAAGTTATGCCATTCGGGTTGAAGAATGTTGGTGCGACATATCAGTGTGCTATGGTAGCTTTATTCCATGATATGATCCATCACGAGATATAAGTCTATGTCGATGACATGATAGCCCGATCTGAGACTGAAGAAAAACACCTTGATCACTTGCGTAAGTTGTTTGATAGATTGAAGAAATACAAGTTGAGACTGAATTCGAACAAGTGTACCTTTGGAGTAAGATCCGCTAAACTCCTAGGTTTTAAATTTAACCCCTCTAAGGTTAAATCCATTCAAGAGATGCCGACACCCCTCACCGAGAAGGAAGTCAGAGGTTTCCTAGGACGTTTGAATTATATTTCCAGATTTATTGAACATCTGACTCCTACTTGTGAGCCAATCTTCAAACTACTGAAGAAAGATCAAGTAGTGGAATAGAACGATGATTTCTAGACAACCTTTGACAAAATCAAGGAATACCTTCAAGAACCTCATATCTTGATGCCACCAGTTGAAGGAAAACCTCTGATCATGTACTTAATAGTGTTGGAGAATTCAATGGGGGTGTGTGTTGGGGCAACATGACGAGTCTGGTCGAAAAGAGTATGCAATATACTACCTTAGCAAAAAGTTTACCAACTATGGAACAAGATACTCTCCGACTAAGACAATATATGTTGACTCATACTACTTTATTGATCTCTAAAATGGATCGAATAAAATACATATTTGAGAAACCTGCTCTCTCCGGAAGAATAACAAGATGGAAAATGATCTTGACCGAATAAGACATTCAATACACTACTCATAAGGTGATCAAAGGAAGTGTAGTAGCAGATCATTTAGCTCATCAAGCCGTAGACGACTACTAGTCTATGCATTTCGAGTTCCCAGACGAGAATATCATGCTAGTTACCGATTACGAAGAACCTGGACCGAATGAAGGACCTGAGCCAGGATCCCGATGGACTACGGTTTTTGATGGAGCTTCTAACGCACTTGGGAACAATATTGGTGCTGTAATTATCTCTCCCGAGGGTGGACATACACCTTTCACGTCCCGATTATGTTTTGACTGCACAAACAATACGACATAATACGAGGCGTGCATCATGGGTATCAAAGCTGCTATTGACTTGAGGATCAAATTCCTGCAAGTATATGGAGACTCGAATTTGGTGATTAGTCAGATCAAAGGTGAATGGGACACGAAACATCCAAATCTCATCCCATATCAAGAGCATGTATTGAGTGTGACCCCTACTTTGAAGAAATTTCTTTTGAGCATATTCTGCGAGAAGATAATCAGTTGGCGAAACACATTGGCTACCACGTCGTCTATGTTCAAAGTCATATGGGACAATGAAGCTCCTCAAATCATAATTGAAAGGCTAGACGAACTGGCATATTGTTGTGATCTTGATCTTGAAGGAGTAGAAGAGAAGCCTTGGTTTAACGAAGTGAAGAGGTATCTCGGGGTTCACGAATACCCTAAGGGGGCATCTATCAATGATAAGAAGTTTCTAAGGAGATTCGCCGCCAAGTTCTTTCTAAGTAAATACATTATATACAAATGCAACCATGGTTTGGCCTTACTTCAATGTGTAGACAAGAAGGCAGCTGAAAGAATCTTGGAAGAACTGCACAAAGGCGTTTTTGGTACTCACTCCAGTGGACATACAATGGCCAAGAAGATTCTAAGAGCAGGTTACTATTGGTCTACTATGGAAGCCGATTGCTATCACTATTCCCAATCGTGTCACAAGTTCCAGATATATGCTAACAAAGTACATGTGCCTCTAGTTCCGTTGAATGTCATGAATGCTCCCTGGCCCTTTGCAATGTAGGGCATTGATATGATTGGAGAAATTAAGCCGACTGCATTTAATAGGAATTGTTTCATCCTGGTGGCTATTGAGTACATTACGAAGTGGGTAAAGGCAACCTCGTTCGCATCTGTTACCAAGAATGTCGTGGCTCGATTCATCAAGCATAATCTCATTTGTCGATACGGCATCACCAAAAGGATTATCACAGACAATGGTACCAATTTCAACAACAAGATGATGATTGAGCTCTGCATGCAGTTCAAGATTAAGCACCATAACTCCTCTCTATATCAGCCAAAGATGAATGGCATTGTGGAATCCACCAACAAGGGCATCCTCGTTCTCTCTCGTATATGGTATAAAAGTTTTCTTACCTATTGAGGTTCAAATACCTTCACTTAGAGTTATGAAGGATGCAGAGTTGGACAAAAATGAGTGGGTTCAAACTCGGCTTGACCAGATAAATGTGATTGATGAGAATAGACTCGCTGCCATCTGCCATGGACAGATATATCAGAAACTCATGATCAAAGCCTTCAATAAGAAAGTCAAGCACCGAGTGTACCAAGTTGGAGATCTAGTAGTCAAGCGTATCATCTTACCACAAGGTGAAACCGGGGGCAAATGGACTCCCATCTACGAGGGACCATTTGTAGTCGAAACAACATTTTCCGGCGAAGCCATGATACTAACCACTATGGATGAAGAGGATTTCTCGCACCCTATGAACACTAACATAGTTAAAAAAAATACTACGCATAAATGAGACCCGCTAGGTCGACTGACCTAGGAAAAACTAAGGGCATCCTAGCGAAACAAAAGGGTTCAGGAAAAAAATAGAGATATATATAAAAAAATATACACCTGGCAAGTCGAAAATGTGCAAATGCGGCTTGGGCAAAAAAGGGTATCCTGTAAACTGAAAACCCAAAAGAGCGGTCTAGGCAAAAGTTAGGGATTAAAGTGTATGACTATGTCCCGTAAGATCATCTATCTACAGACTACATTGCTATCAACTTCAAGATCAAATGGCGTAGATCAATCCATTCTTCTGGCAGTTAGGAGATGAGATACTCAAAAAACATATGAGCAATAGCATAGTTGAAACTCGATGGGATCGTTTCCATATAGCTTTTTACCACTTTATAGCTTTTAATATTTTGACGGTTTCCTCTTACTAGGATATCTGTCTCTTTGTACATAAATTGTCTATTCATGGGCCAATTTCTTTAAATCAATATAATTTCTCTTCTACATTCAAAAAATTTTACTTTCTCAATTTTGTTTGCATAAGTCCAATAATTTCTTTGAATGATCATATGCATTTAACAATAAACATTCGCTTACAACTGCATGCAAAATAAAACAAAAAAAACAACAATTTCTACAGGCT
Organism: Vicia sativa; assembly: GCA_021764765.1. NCBI lineage: Eukaryota > Viridiplantae > Streptophyta > Magnoliopsida > Fabales > Fabaceae > Vicia > Vicia sativa. The sequence continues at coordinate 302,240,577 of CM038792.1, read as the reverse complement.
CTAGGAGTTGGGATAACAACCCGAGTCACCAACACATCCCCCATAGTCAGTGTCACGAAAAAATCCCACAATCCCCAGAGTTATCACACCTTCAAAATTACTACACCATCTCATCTACAGTAGGATGTTTCACTTAGGATATCTACGTTTATTCTTATTACATTGGTCCCTGATCAGTAGCAAACAAATCATCAAATTATCTACGGTAGTCCCCGAGCAGTAGCAAGCAGACTATCGACTTATTATGTCAGTCTCTGAGCAATAATAATTTATTCAAAATCACATCATTCCCCAACAAGGGTTTACTTCCTCAATACAATTAAACCCCCTCAGACAATTTGCATCCCCAGCTGAATGTTACCCAAAGATTATCATTCCTTAGCAAAATTAGTGTCCAAGCTTTAGACTTGGTCAAATGGTGCTTCAGAGGAATCTACATCTCTTTTAATCCCAATCAGGATCTTCAATGCTCATTTCTGCATCCCTAAGCAGAAGCCGAATATCCCTAGCAGAACGCTCTCATTTTCTTCAAGATGGATATGTTTTGAAATACCACAGCATTTGCATTCATACATCATTTATAAAAGTCATAACATGTACATACATAATTCTCGAGAGCATCGATTACACATGAAGTGCATAGAACTAACCTTATTATTTCAGGTTAAATTTACAAACAGGCAAAAATTATCCACAAACTTCTAAGTAAAAGGTCAAAGATTAATGCCCGAAACAAGACGGGAAAACTATCTATGCGACCAAGACGGTATGAACTCCCGAGATAAGACGGGTTTACCAATAAAACAATTTGTAGATCAATTCCTGAAACAAGATGGGGTGACCAATCTACACGATTAAGTGGTATGAATTCCCGAAACCAGACACGTTTACCAACCAAAAGCAAAGCCACAAATTAATATCCGAAATAAGACGGCAAAACTATCCAGACGATTAGTCAAGTATGAACCCCCGAAACAAGACGCGTTTCGCAACAAGAAAGTTGTAGATCAATTCCCGAAACAAGACAGGGCGATTAATCTACACTACCAAAATGATCCCTATCCTGACCAGCATATCTCCTAGAATAAAGTCTAGCGTACGACTCATTCTGATACAAGTCACAACATTAACTCCTCTGAATGATATCTTTAAGCCCATCTCCGACTACACATTGTTATCTCTCCATCTGCAGATTGTTGCATATCTGGTAAAAAATTAATGCATGCGAATAATCTCATTTAAAGACGATTGTGGGACACATTTCCCTTCCGAGAAAGCTATCATGAAAAGCACCTTTCTGAATGAAGTATAGCGTACGACTTATTTCGATACAAAATGCATCATCAATTTTTCTAGATGGCATCTTTAAGCCCATCTCCACCTGCACACCAAGTGTGTCTCTCTCCAAATGGCATCCCTAAGCCCATTCCAGTACATCATCAGCCGAGAACTTCATTTTTTACACCAATGAGTGCAAATTTCAAGGGCACTCAAGTGTTTAATCATCTTCTACCTTCAGGTCACGAAAGGTATGCATATCAATCTAAATCCTCAAGTACAAGAAGATTGAACATGGGCAACTGTTATACCCCAAATTTCGCCCTCCTATTTTTAAGATCAAGATGCATCTCCATACTCAAGAATTACACAAGGGTTGATCAAACAAACCCTCTCCTAACCAATCAACACACAACTAGGGTTTTGTTTTTCTCTAGTAAAAGGTGATTTATAATGGCTCAAGTGGAAATCATGTCTCCTCATATGCTTCAAAATATCACCATGTTAAGTTTCAGGGCTCATAGATCAAGTTTGCTTAGTCAATTGCTTAGATGGTTAAAAATTAGTTGTTTTGGACAAAAGTTAATTATGGTCAACATACGGTCAAACTCCATCGCTTTTGGTCACAATCAAGATTTTGAGGTCACATTCATCATTTGATCAAGGGTTAATCATGACTCATTGTAATACGGTGAACTGACTTTGAGAATTTGTTTTGCTTTTTATCGCAAATGTTGCGGATAGCAAGAGTCGGCATCGACTTTTCTTTTATCCAATTAAGGGATGGTGAAAAGAACAGGAAAAGACCTTCGTTAGATTCTGAGTAAGGGAGAAAGTTATGAAAAGGGAAGGTATTAGCACCCCTTTCCATCCGTAGTTATCTACGGGCTCTTAGTTGCTCTTAGATCATTTTAAAAAGTGCTTTCTTTGTGTTTGACAAAAATGTTTTGAAAAGGCATTTCACTTTGACTTTGTAATGATTCATGTAGGAATGTATACAAAGTGTTCGGAAATGTTTTGTTTTTGAAAAGAATTTGAACTTTGACAAAAGTGTGAGGTGTGAAAAGTATTTTGTTTGAGCAAGCAACTAAAAGTCTTATTACCTACTCAGAATGGTCGTTTTCATGTTATTTTACGTTCCTTTAGAATAGTGCTATCCATACCATTAGTTGGTAGGTAACCCTATTCGTTGGATGTACAAGGGACATTCGAAGGGACATCGATGGTCATAGAAGGCAACTTGTAGGAAGTATCCTAGCACATTCAAAGGGACGATTATCACTTTTCGTAGGCAATAATCGAGGGACGAGATCATGTATTCGTAGGCGACATCGTGGGTCTATGATCTTTGTATCGAAGGGACTATGATGATATGTTTGTAGGCAACAGTGCTAGGACACCTCTACGTTCGAGAGACTTGACCATTTAATCGAAAGGCAATGAGAGAGAATTACCCTAAGGGGTGTGTGTGTGAAAAGAGTGTGTTGAATTCAGATATGTTATCTTGCAATTTAGAAGTGATCTACGTTAATTTTTTATCTTGCCATACACGCCTAATTACTAGCAGTTTATAGGGTGCGGAAAATAAATTGCGGAAAGTAAAGTGCGGAAAAGATAAAGTCCTACGCTAATACATGGCTTTGGGGCAATTACATAATAGGAGTGCGGAAAGTAAAAGTCCTAATTAAACTATTACATCCTATAGGCAGTTACATAATATTGAAAAGAAAAGCAAGAAAAATCGTCCGAAACGTTACAACCTGTAAGCAGATACATAATCGAAAAATACGAGAAAATTGCATAAGAGGAAAAATGTTAGTAAAAACATGATTTTTGAATGAGGAAAAAAGTTTTAGATTAGTAATGATAATAAGATGATAAGATAATTTTTTGGTAGTTTTCTGAATCGATTTCGATAATTAAAAGCCAATTTAATGGTTAATTAGTAATTAATTAAAATATGCATGCAAAAATATTAATTTTAATGTCAAAAATTAAATAAACATTTTTCTGATTAATATGCAAAAGGAAAATATTTTTGGGTTTTTTAAAAGCATGGAAAAAATGTTTAAAGATTAATTAAATTAAGAAGAAAATATTAAGAAAAATAAGAAAATAGAAAAAGTTAGTTTTCAAGGAAGTAAAAAGAAAGTGACCACGCCAGGAATCGAACTCGTGCCCACTGGGAAAATTCACCAACGCGTTGCCGACTGAGCCAAGGATGCTTGGTGTTTGGAATATGGAAACAATGGTTTAAAAGGGAATACGTGTCATAAATTATAATTCAAACACAGTCAACATGTGTGGACCCTAGTTGGAACGTGCAAGCCAATCAGACGAAGCCATTACGCCACGCAAGCCTTCGTCGGTCTTAGACGAGTCAACGACGCGGCTCCGGTCGTCTTCTTCAGCCAACCAAAGTTCCAAACCTGCAAAATACGCAAAATAAAAAGCAAAGGGATACCCTACCCCCCTAAATCGACCATTGCGAGTTCAATGGTGGTGTCTATTTTGACTGAAACGGGCTGTATCAACCAGTTCGAAGCTAGCAGTTTGAAAAACCCTAAACATGGCAAATCACGATTTAGACGTTCAAGCTTAAGAACGATGGCCCATATCTTGTCTATGATGCCTCAAGATCACATTAGAACGATTAGTTTTGATTAAAATGCACAGATAATAAAAATTCGAATTCAAGAAAAATATGATTATGTATGTTCATATATGGCTCGATTCATGTAGTTTTAACCATGGATAATGGTGTGTACTTACTCCAAATTACCTCAGGAACACAATGGAATGATTGAGAGTGGCTGAAAGTGGATGGAAACAAGAATTCAATATTGCCAACTTTTGAGAAAAATTTGGAATTTTAGGGTTGCTTCAAGAGGCTAGGGTTTAGTCCTTGGTCTTTGTGAATGTGTTGTGTATTTATAGAGTGAAAGATTGAAGCAAAAAGAAAGAAAAAAGATATGCTCTTCAATGCAAAATAATTTCTCTTTCAAATAAAATCAAATCTTTTCAAATTTGATTTTTCCTTCCTTGCATGAGCTAGCACGAATTTGGGAAGTTGTATGGGCTTCCTTGGTCCTCAAGCTTGATAAAAAACCAACCCAACTTAAATTATACCTTGTTTTCATATTTTATTTAATTTAAATTTGAATTAAATGCTTTTAAATTCAAAAAAAAATAAAAAATAAAAGGTGGTCGTGGCAAGCCATCAAGAGGTCATAAATAATATTATGATCAAGTTTGGATCATAAAATTATAGACCCATTTGGAAAAAATTGGATTTTGTCATATATTTTCCTTTGTGCAATTCTTCCAAAATGCCCAACTTGTGCAAGGTGTATTTTGCTCAATTTTTAATATTTTTGAGTGTTCTTGGACTTTTTTAGAAATCTCTAGATGTCCTCTAAACAACCTCTTTGGTTTCATCTCAATTGGAGTTTCCATGCTCAATATCACTTCAATACAAAAAGTTGACTTTTTGTTGACTTTGAAAAGGACCTGTAATGTTTTGATCCATATCTTCAAAATGAAGCATTTTCTGACCATGCTTGTGAGAAATGAAGTTGTAAAGAATTGAATTTTCTTTAAAATGAGAGTTGGTGGAAAAATTTCTGATAAAGTATGAGAAAGTTATGCTCAGTCAAAGTTCAGTTGACTTTTCTCCAAAAAACCCTAATTTGGAAAGTTTGATTTTTGATCAAATCTTGAGTTTTCTTGATGAATCATGATCAACCCTTGATCAAATGATGAATATTACTTCAAAATATGGATGTTGACCAAAAATCATGAAGTTTGACTGTATGTTGACCACAGTTGACTTTTTGCCCAATACAATTGATTTTCAACCATCTGAGCAATTGTCTGAGGAAACTTGACTTGTAAGGCTTGAAACTTGTCATGGAGATTCTTTGAAGCATATGAGGAGGAATGATGACCATTGGAGATGTTGGAAGTCCATTTTGATCTGAGAATTGCCAAACCCAAGTTTGGGTTGATTATCTAGGAGAGGGTTTGTCTGACCAATCCTTGAGGAATCCTTGAGCATGGATGTATGAAATGTCTTGAGAAGTAAGAGGGAAAATTTTGGGGTATGACAGCTGCCCCTGTTCAATCTTCTTGTACTGGAAGGGTTAGATTGACATGCTTGCCTTTCGTGAGCTGGAGGTAGAAGATGATTGAACACTCGAGTACACCTTAAAATTTGCACTCGCTGTTGACTGATGATGCGGGAGATTTCGCTGGGGAATGAGTCATACGTTAGACTCAAGAATGCCGCCTGAAAAGGAGAATCGTCGGGGATGGGCATAAGATGCCATCCGAAGTAGATATTCCTGAAAGTAGAAGGGAGCACGGAGATGGGCTTAAGATGCCATCCGAAGGGAGTCGTACGTTAGACTTTGTGCTCATCTTTGAATGAAGTTATTGGTTTGTATTGGTTTTTAACCAAATATACAACATTCTGAAAGTGGAGAGAGGTCGACAAATAGTCGGAGATGGGCTTACGATGCCATCCAAGGAAACTGAGTCGTACGCCAAACTCTGTAGTTGCTGTTGATAATAAGAGAGTGTCAGGATAAATCTTCGTCTTGATTATTCTGAGAGGATAATAGTCGGCAGAGAGTGGATAGCTTCCTTGTTGTGCTTCGGGTGTTGATCCAATGCCTGTTGTCGGAGGACAACCTGGTTGATCGTTTGGATAGGGTTTCCCGTCTGGTTTCGGGTATTAATCCTGGATCTGTTGTCGGAAGACAACTAGGGCGGTCGTTCGGATAGTTTTCCCGCCTGGCTTCGGGTATTAATCATGGACCTGTTGTTTCAGAAGTGATTTTCACCTGTTTTGGGGAAAACAAAAGAAACTTTGAATGAATATGGTTAATCTTATGCAGATTATGATGCATGACAATGTGTATGAATGATATATGCACAAGTTATGACTTTTATGAATAATGTATGAATTATAGATGTTGTGGTATTTCAAAACATATCCATCTTGAAGAAAATGTGGATGCTCGCCGGGATTTCGGCTCGCTTGGGGACGAAACGAATGAAAACCCCGCTGAAGAGGAGAAAGATATCCCTGATTCCTCCGATGCACTATCTGACCAAGTTTCGAGCCTAGATATTATGCTGCTGAGGATGGCAGAGACCGAGAGATACAGTACCGAGGATCTCGTGTGTACCGGGAAAATTTAGAGGCGCCTATCGGGATCTTGTGAGATCCTACTGGAGAGTATTTGATTGTTGGCTGGAGACCAAGAAGGATCCGGAGCCCGTCGAAATCTCCGGCTGGAATAAAAGATGAGGCCCCGATGCACTATCCGACCAAGTTTCGAGTCTAGATATTGTCACTGTTGGGGAATGATGATTGCTAAGAGATATTCTCTGGGATAAATACTGCTAGAGATGAACCGCTATCGCCGGAGATCGATGTAACATGGTTCACCGGTTGGGATCATCGCCGGGACTAACGTGATGAAGCTTGAATGTCCGGACTAGTGGAGGAAAATGTACCCACTAGGGAAGGTTTGTAGTGAGCGACACCTCCTGGGGATTGTACTGCAGGGAACGTGACAGACTTTCTCGTCATCTCAATTCCTATAGCCGTAGTAATTATCCTTGTTCGCTCGCTTTATGTTTGTAAATAGATTTTATTGTCGATGCATATAATCATTCAAATCAAACGCTGGACTTTTGCAAACAACAACAAAGAAAATTGTAAAAGAAAGAACTTGTATTAATTTGAAGGGTGGCGTATGGCCAAGTAGTTTGTACACAAGAAAAATAAAAAGCTATGCGGAAACAATCTCGTTAAGTTTCAACTATGCTAGTACTCATATATTTCGACTATCTCATCTCCTTGTTGTCAGCAGAAAGTGAGTGGATTGATTTTCGCCATTTGAATCTTGAATGCTGATAGTAGTCTGTAGATAAGTGATCTGGACGAGACATAGTTGTACGCTTAAATCCCTAACTTTTCCTAGACCGCCTTTCGGTTTTCACCAACGATACCTTTTTGCCCAAGTCGCCTTTGCAGGTTTTCGACTTGCCGGGTGTACATGTTTTGTATATATCCTTAACTTTTGACCGAACCTTTTTGGTTCGCCAGGATGCACTTATTTTTTCCTACGCCAGTCGACCTAGCGGGTCTCTCTTATGTGTAGTATTTTTTGACTATGTCTCGCTCACGTGGTGTGGGAAGTCTTCACCATCCATGGTGCTAAGTATCATAGTCCCTGAAAATACTGCCTTGACTACAAATGGTCCCTCGTGGGGGAGTCCATTTGCCCCTGGATCACCTTGTGGAAGAATGATGCACTTGACTACTAGATCACCGACTTGGTAGACTCGGTGTTTGACCTTCTTGTTAAATGCCTCGATCATTCGCTTCGATAGATCCGTCCATGGCGATGGACGCCAGTCGCTTCTCATCAATCAAGTTGATCTCGTCAAGGCGAGTTTGGATCTATTCGTCTTCGCCTAACTCTACGTCCTGGAGGACTCTGGTTGAGGGTATCTAAACCTCGATAGGTAGGACTGCTTCCGTATCGTATACAAGAGAGAAAGGTTACCCCTTGATGTTCAGATCAGAAAGCGATAACCATGGAGAGCAAATGGAAACATCTCATGCCAATCCTTGTAAGTCACTGTCATCTTCTGTATGATCTTCTTGATATTCTTGTTGGCGGCTTCCACTACGCCATTCATCTTAGGCCGATATGGAGAAGAGTTATGATGCTTGTTCTTGAACTGCGTGCAGAGTTCGGTGATCATCTTGTTGTTGAGATTAGAGCCGTTATCTGTGATAATCCTTTCGGGAGTGCCATACCGACAGATAAGATTATGCTTGATGAATCGAGCCACAACACTCTTGGTAACAGATGCGAACGAGGCTGCTTCTACCCACTTGGTGAAATAGTCGATTGCCACAAGAATGAAACGATGTCCGTTGGAAGCGGTAGGTTTGATCTCTCCAATCATGTCAATGCCCCACATTGCGAAAGGCCAAGGAGCGGTTAAAACATTCAACGGTAATGGAGGTACATGGACTTTGTCTGCATATATCTGGCATTTGTGACAAGATCGAGCATAGCGGTGATAATCAGCTTCCATGGTGGACCAATAGTAACCTGTTCTCAGAATCTTCTTAGACATCGTATGTCTACTGGAGTGGGTACCAAATGCGCCTTTGTGTAACTCTTCCATGATATGTTCCGCTGTTTTCTGGTCCACACAGCGGAGTAAGCACAAGTCGTGGTTGCGCTTGTATAAGATGCCATTGCTGAGGAAGAATTTGGATGCGAACCTTCTCAAGAACTTCTTATCATTGACAGATGCCCCTGCGGGATATTCCTGAGTCTCAAGATACCTCTTCACTTCGTAGAACCAAGGTTTCTCTTATGTATCAAGCTCATAACAATATACTGGTTCGTCAAACTTCTCAATGATGATTTGGGGAGCCTCGTTGTCCCATCTGACCTTGAACATAGATGACATGGTAGCTAATGTGTCTGCCAACTGATTCTCTTCTCGTGGAATATGATTAAAAGTTATCTCTTAGAACATGCTCTCGATATGGAATGAGATTCGGATGCTTCATATTCCACTTGCCCTTAATCTGACTGATCACTAAAGCTGACTCTCCGTACACTTGCAATAACTTGATTCTTAAATCAATAGCAGCTTTAATACCCATGATGCACGCTTCGTATTCGGCCATGTTGTTAGTGCAACTAAAACATAATATGGCGGTGAAAGGTGTATGTCCGCCTGTAGGTGATGTAACGATGGCGCCAATGCCATTGCCAAGTGCGTTTGAGGCTCCATCAAAGACCATGGTCCATCGGGATCCTTGTTCAGGTCCTTCGTCTGGTCCTGGCTCTTCGCAATCAGTAACTAACAAAACATCTTCGTCTGGAAATTCGAACTGCATAGATTGATAGTCATCTACGGCTTGATGAGCCAAATGATCGGCTACTCACTTCCCTTGATCGCTTTCTGAGAAGTATACTGGATGTCGTATTCGCTCAAGATCATTTGCCATCTTGCTATTCTTCCGGAGAGAGCTGGTTTCTCAAATATGTATTTTATCGGATCCATCTTGGAGATCAATAAGGTAGTGTGAGTCAACATATACTGCCTTAGTCATGAAAGCAAGCCAAAGTGTCTAAGTTTTCTCGAGTTGTGAGTATCTTGTTTCACAGTCGGTAAATTTTTTGCTAAGGTAGTATATCGCATACTCTTTTCGACCAAACTCGTCATGTTGCCCCAACACATACCCCATTGAGTTCTCTAATACTGTTAAGTACATGATAAGAGGTCTTCCTTCGGCAAAGTGCATCGGATAGGAGGATTGTGAGGTACTCCTTAATTTTGTCAAAGCGATCCGCAATCGCCGCTCCATTCCACTACTTGATCTTTCTTCAAGAACTTGAAGATTGGCTCACAAGTAGCGCTTAGATGTGCAATGAATCGCAATGCAATTCAATCGCCCAAGAAACCTCGACTTCCTTCTCAGGGAGTCGCATTTCTTGAATAGCTTTAACCTTGGCGGGTCAACTTCAATACCTTTACCATCGACAACAAACCTTAGGAGTTTACCGGATCCGACTCCAAAGGTGCACTTGTTGGGATTAAGTCTTAGTCCCACTTCTTCACCATCAAACAGCTTCGCAAAATGATCGAGATGTCCTTCTTCACCGGATCGAGCTATCATGTTGTCGACGAGACCTCTATCTCGTGATGAATCATGTCATGAAATAATGCCACCATAGCACGCGATAAGTGGCGCCAGCTTTTCATCCGAACGGCATGACCTTGTAGCGTAGTGCCCCACTATGTAACGAAAGTAGTCTTCTCCATGTCTTCAGGAGCCATTTTGATCTGATTATAACCGGAGAAACCATCCGTGAAGGAGAAGACCTTATGTTGGGCAGTGTTGTCAACCAGAACATCAATATGAGGAAGTGGGAAATCGCTTTTCTGACCGCTTTGTTCAAATCTCTATAATCCACACATTCGCACTTTGCCATCCTTCTTAGGTATGTACCACATTTGCAACCCAATCGTGGATAAGAAGTAACGCTAAGAAACCATCATTGAACGCTTCATAACTTCACTTTGATTTTCTCTGACATCTCAGGACGAATGCGACGAACCTTCTGTTTCATCGAGAAAACCTTCTTTTGTCGGTAGTCGGTGTACCACAATGTCAATGTTCAACCGCATGTCTTCGTATGACCAAGCAAAAACCTCGATGTAGTCTCGTAGCATCTCAACCAATCTCTTTGACATGCTCAAGACCCGCTCCTATCTTGATCTCTTTTCTCGTCTTCATCGCACCCAAATTCACAACCTCAATCGGCTCTTCGTGGTGTATAACTCGCCTTCTTGTTGTAGCCCTCGACAAGTTCTCCGGCACTTCACAATCTTCCTCACCTTCGTTTTGGTAGATCGGATTATCAAGTCATATTTAGCAATAGCATAGTTGTTATCAACGAGATTCAAGTGATTCGTAGTGTATCACGTGGTGGTGTAAGAACACATAGCTTTTGAAGGTGATAAAGTAAAAGAAAGAAAGCAACATTTAAATGCAAAAGTCCAACGATTTTATTGAATGAAAATATGCAAATGATGATAATAACCTCACAAACGAGCCATGATGCCCCTGTAAGGCACTAGGCTTTAAAGTTTATTGTTCAAAGCGAGAAAACGAAAAGCAAAACAAAAAACAAAAGCAATTACTCCTGCCTAAAGGAGATTGGTTTGACGCCTCGGCCTTCCAATCGAGTCCGTTGTCGGAGTCGGAAGATCCATTTGCTGATGTCGAAGTCATTATCGTCTTCTTCTATAGCATGAACTCTGTCATACCCCAATTTTTGACCTAATATACCACCTTACATTTGCATCATTGCATCACCAATGCTGAATGTAATTAATCGGTGTAGCATTCACAGGTCAAAATTAGGGTTTCATCAAATTTTCATCTGATTCAAGAGGCAACCAATTAGGGTTTGAGTTTTACTCACCTCATTTGATCTATCTTGATCAAATCATCAACCTCTGATCATCAGATATCCAACTTTTCTCATTGATCAATCGAGGATCGACCAATTAGGGTTTTGGTCGAGCATGAGTATTCTCTGATTTTTTGAGCAATGAATGACTTTTTTGGTTAGAGATTGGTCATTATATCTTAGATACAACATCTTGACCTAATTTCGGATTCAAAACATCACAAAGTCCAGACTTCATCACCAATTTTGAAACATCCGATGAAATTTCATCTCACTGAAAAGTCAAACTTTGACTTTTGGTCAACTTTTTCAAAACAAAACATTTTCCATCATCAAAATACTTCAAATGATCCATCATGATCATAAAAAATCAAAGAATTTGGAAAAGTCAACAAAAAGTCAAAATTTCTAACACTTAGAAAAATTTTCAAGTGTTAAAATTTTGTACTTTTTCCAAACTTCATGGCATTTTTTCACATAGTTCCACTTTGATTTGGAAAAAACTCAAAAAATGAAAGTTGTAGCCCTTGAAACAAGTTTTCCAAAATGTCCAAGAACTCTCAAATCCATGGAGTCTAGATATACTTTTGAAATTGAAACATAAGGCTCCATAAACATGATTTTCAAGTTCAAAACTTCAAGATTATAGGTCATTTTGCAATTTCTTCTTCTAGAAGCAATAACACCTTGCCAAATTGAAGATAGAACTGATAAATATCAGCTAGAAGTAATAATTGAAGGATTGGATCAAAGTTGGATTTTTAACACATGGTGAAAAAAGGAAGTTTCCTTTTAAGGCAAAATGTCTTTCTTGCCCTCTAAGGCAACTTTGATTTACCAAAAGCCATGTCCTTGTGCCTAACATTTCAGAACTCATGGTCTATAAATAGAGGCATCCTTTTCAAGTTCAAACACACCAAAGCCATGCAAGTACATGCTTTCACTCTTCATCTTTGAAAATTCAAGAATCATAGTTCAACTTGTGAAAACTTGCAATTTTGTAAACTAATGAAAAACTTTGAGAATTTTGGTGTCTAATATGTTTTAATATCCATTTGAAACTTGTTTGAAGCTTAAGATTAATACAAATCAAGCTAAAACTCAGAATTACATGTTATGTTCATCATGCTTGCCAAACGCTTTATCACTCGAATTCATAGTTTTGCTTGAGTAACTTGAGTTCTAAGCGTCCAAACACCTTCCACAAACATCATAGACATGATGCCAAATCATAAACAACAATCTGTAAACACTCTAACATCGATTTCCGCCATTTAAGCTGATACAGGTGGACTTGGTTGGATTGATCCAAGGAGATTCAAGCAAGTGCACCACTCATACACCTTCCTAACACCGTTGATGCTCAAACAATCATCAAACAACAATCGGAAACACTCTCCATCGAATTCGATTCCGCTTCAATGGTAAGAACACGAAACTCAATCTCATGATTCTTTGATTCATTTTGAAAAACTCTTGGCCGTTTTGTTTCGCACCTTACACGATCATTAACCTCAATCAATTGGAAAATCATCAACCATACACGATTTCAATTAGGATTTTCAGTTCTAGGGTTCTTCATGTTTTCCAGAAATTTAATCATGTTTAACAGAAAACAAATGAAATTAATGAGCATCATCATGTTCCTTGTTAAAAAACGACCAAGTTTGATGTTTACTTAATTCAATTTCATCAAGAAACACGAAATCTATGACTGCTTGAAGGATTGGAGGAAGAAGATGAGCTGCGCGCGTTATTTTTCAAATTCAAATTTTCCAATATAATATTAACACGTGGTTTTGATTCAATACACGAATGAATTGTTGTCCCAGGTTGCCAGCTCGTAAGTGTTTGTGCCACGATGCCACCCATCGTGTCCTTGGTTCAAACCTCCCATGGACCATTTTTTTCAAACTTGTCATGTTTTATTCATATTTTTACAAACTTTGACATTTTTTAACCAATCAAACTCCTCATTTTGAGGTGATTTTTTGTACACTTGTCAATAAATGTATCTATTTTATGATATTGCAAAAAATTTCAGAAAAAACTTTCATCTGATTATGTTTTAATCGAGCCAAAAATGACACTTTTGGCACTTTTCAAAACACCTTTAAAAGGTAAATTTTTCAAACTTTCGAGTTCGATTCTTTTCAAAACTTCTCATAAGTAAACCTCACTTTTCAAAAACACTTTCAAATAACATTTTTCAAAACTTTTCATCAACTTGCATCTTTTTACCATGACCGATCCGATTTAAACGATAAAACTGAATTCGTTTTCTCTCGAATTTCTTAATCATGGGCCTCCCTTACGGTGTAAGTCCCAAACAAAACATTCTTTTATGTACATATATTTTTTGTACATATCCATTTTTATGTACACATCTTTTACCGTACATAATACAAACGTTGTCTTTGTAAATATTCGATATAAGACAAACTTCTTCCGCTTGTTTTCATTTTACACTCAAATCAACATTCTTTATGTACATACATACTTTCTTTGTACATATCAAAATCTTTTCATATACATACAAACTTTTATCTGTACATAACACATATACTTTTTTGTAAATATTCAAACACAGATAAATTTCGATCATTCGCTTCGCTTTGTATATACACTGAATACCATTGGTATTGAAAGGAGCATTATTCTCGGTGAAACTGCTTTTAAACCAATGGGCCACCCTTATGGTGTAAGTCCCAACCCTCCTATGTACATCCATCTTTCTCTGACATAAATACTGCTCGGTACATATTTACATCCTTGTACACATTCAAACTTGTAAATAATCAAGTTACGCTGTTTTAAACGCTCGCTTCACGTACACTTGTTTATATTTCCTTCATAAACTCTTGTAAATAAACATCATGCATTGTTTATATTTCCTTCATAAACTCCTGTGAATACATATCACACACACACACTTGTTTATACAACTGTCTAGTTATAACATAACAATTAGTCTAACCAATAGGTTCCCCACAGTTGTAGCCTCCTCTGGGCTTTATACAAAGATAACTCTCCCCACGTAGTTAGCTTCTTGGGCTTTGTACAAGGTAACTCATTCATCTCGAGTTTAGCCTCCGCTTAGGCTTCATATAAGACTCCCCCTGAGTCGCCTCCTCTGGGCTTCGCTCAAAAGAACTCCTCATTGAGTTTAGCCTTTCTTGGGCATCATACAATGAAAGAGACCATAAAATCTCTTAACCTCCTATTGGGCTTCCAATACAAAGAATCACCCGTTAGGATAGAACCCCGAGAGTATAATTTCCGTGAAATTGCTCTTAAATCCAAAAGGATGGTTTCCGTGAAATCCCTTTTAAAACCAAAGCCACCATACCCTATAGCTTCCTCGAGCTTACAAGGACCCTCGATGACCCTCGATGACCTCGACGACCCTAATGCCTCCTCTGGGCTAACAATACAAGGACCCATGGGCTTCTTAAAAGCATCCCTTTAATCCAATCAATTTCTCCTAGATTTTAGACATCTATCATCTCTATGGAAGAAGTATCTTATCTATCACATCACATACAGTCAAAAACTTTTTCAAACTCTTTTCAAACAAAAACATCTCTTAATTGTAAGTGGTAACGCTTGTACACTCAAGCAAAACACCCAATGCTTATAGCAAGATTCAATCATTTTCAAACATCTTTCTTAAACATGTAAGTGGTAACGCTTGCACACTCAAGCAAAACACCTATAACTTACGAAATATTTTAAATACCAAACTTTTCAAAATGTATGTGATGAAATAGATTAGATACATTTTCATTAAGATGACATTTGTCTGTCTTCTTACTAACATCCCGTTGCTTTCCACTAGCATAAGTGGGAACTACGATTGCTCTGACTTTCTCAACATCCTTTTGAGAATACGTAGGCACAAGGTCTCATCCTTGGCGAGCAAATTTCTTTCTCCCTCAGACCAAACAAACCAAAGATCCCTGTAGATCCGATCTACAAATGCTCGATTCCCACTAGGATATGTATGCGTAAGATCCAAAGATCTTTGCGAGCACAATAATAACAAAACATAGGATCCCACATAATCTATCCTTCTTAAAATCCCAAAGGAGAAACTTTCCCAATCATAGAAATAGCAATTAAAACACAAACATATCAAACATATTCATATATAAAGCTATAGATAACTATATATATTTAGGGTGCTTCATCTATTCCTTTATATAACAAACCCCTTACCCGAATCTCCCCAATGCGTGCCTAGTTTGCGCTAGTCGTTACGCATATCAAAATCAATTGAGGGTATTAACCCCTTTTCATAATCATTAAATCATCTTTTCTTGTGTTGAAAATAATAAACCTTGATGCTCGCGGCATCTTTATAAAAAAATCAAAAGAGTAAATCGTTTCGAGCCAGAGAATCCGAATTCACATTCGATTCCCTAGCGCGACACTTTTTAACGCAAACAAACTCCATCTTTGCTGATGTAGAAAGGAAGTTGGTCGGCACGTTCGCGGCGTATCATCTTCTGACCCTTGATGGTGAAGCCTAAACCAGTTTTGTCATATTTGAAAGGAAGATCAGGGAGCTGACCCCAAATAGCACTACCTCCTTCTTCAACTGTAGCTTGAGCATCCTTCAGGAGTGACAGGAGAGTCAACAGGAATGACTCTTAGAACTGTTTCAAAAGCTTGACAGGGAGTTTCGAAGAATTCACCTTCCATCTCGAGATATCGGAACGACTGTAGATGACTGACCATGTATTCCTCTTCACCACATACTGTAACAACCTTCCCTTTCACTGGGTACTTCAGCTTCTGGTGCAAGGTAGAGGTAACAGCGCCTGCCCCATGTATCCAAGGGCGTCCAAGTAGGCAAGGGTAAGCTTGGACGGATGTCCATGACAAAGAAGGTGGAGTCAAAAGTCTGGGAACCGACTTTAACAGGCAGAACGAGCTCTCTAAGTACTGTTTGCTTAGAACCATCAAAAGCTCTCACAATTATGTCACTGGGCTTCAAGACCAACCCTTCAACATCAAGTCGGTCGAAAGCAGTCTTCGGTAGGATATTTAGAGCAGAACCGGTATCCACCAAAACATGAGACAATGTAATGCCCTTGCATTCAACAGAGATGTGCAAGGCTTTATTATGCTTCTTTCCGACAGAAGTCAAATTCGCATCAGAGAAGCCTAGGTCGTTGTTGGTAGCTAGGTTAGCAATACAAACTTCAAACTGATCAGTAGTAGTGTCTTGCGGTACGTGAGCATTCTTCAGAAACTTAACCAAGGCTTTAGCATTCAGAGCACAAGAGCAGAGCAAGCATGGAGATTTTGGACGGAGTCTGTCCCAACTGTTCCACAACATTGTAGTCACTCTTCTTGATAATCTTCAGAATTTCCTCCATTTCTTGTTTGGAGGTGTCTTCAGCAACTTCCTTTGGTACTTTTGTAGGAGCAGGATGAGTTACTAGCTCTTTCCCTCTAGCTTCGGGAACTGGTTTTGTAGCTGGAATGCGAGCTGGAGTCGCAGTGTCTTTGGGAGGAGAGATCTCTGGAGAAAACACTCTTCCGGTTCTGGTTACCTTACTTAATCCGGTGATGTTGTCAGTGTCAGGAGTGGTAGCTTCAACTGTAAGATCCTCAATGGTCAGAGGGTCTTGCTTGACGCTATGATAGTAAACCTCAGCTCCATAGTTCCAAGGTATAGCTTTGTTAGAGGAGTATGGAACTGGTCTAGGAGAAGTAATGATGAGAGGTGCCACCTAGGCATGTGATCAGCAGAGGAAACTTTATAGTGTTAACATCAAAGATAGTCTTCGGGAAACCGCCTCCCATCCTGTTGTTTTAACATCTTCAATAGGAATTTTGTAGCCAGAACAAGATACTTCGCCATGTAATCAAACTTTCCACTTGGCTGCCCCAAGGTATCCCAAACTTCTGGTACAGTTTCGCTCACATCTTCGATCTTTAGATTCTTAGACATGTCTTCACACAGCTCCTCCACAGGTGAAGGTTTCAGAAATAGCACTTCGCGGTTATCCACCATGCACTTAATACGTCTTCTCAACCAAGCACAACTGTCTGTGCATGGGCACCAACGACAATTCTGGGCATCCCGGATTGACACCGACTTGCGAAGTTCTTCTTAATAAATATCGAGGAATAGTCAAGTCATCTATGTTGAAAACATAAGAGGTCTTGTCAATAGCATTGGAACCTTTGTCATGGTTAGGCATATAAGTGTTGATCACATTTGGAGTCTCAACAAGAGGATCAAACTCAATCTGTTTAGCTTCAATCATATCCCGAATCTTGTTCGTGAGCCCAACAATCATCGCAGTTATGTCTGTGGTGTGGAGTGGTAAGCACACTTTGCATTAGGATTGCATCTCAGAGAGGAAGTGTTGATGTTTTGAGGAGGATCCCTCAAGGTAATCATCTCTGCTTTCAACATGTGTTGCAAGGCTTGCGACAATGGCATGTTGATCTTCGTAAACTGTCTTCGTGGCGCGTTCTAGTTAACCGCGTTGTCTCGCTGAGGTTGTGCTGATGTAGGATTGGAGATCACAAATGCCCCCATAGATTGAGAACGGTCGGTCTTGGCTCGGCTTTTCTATCCATACACATCATTGGCTTCTTTCTTACCACCAAAAGATCTCTTCACAGCATTTGAGGATGACTCTACCTGAATCTTTCCGTTCTTGATACCAGCTTCAATACGCCTCTCAGTAAGAATCACTCAAGTGAATCAAGAGTTTCCAATCAAATGATTGAAGAATGGGCCTGTCAGTGTTCCCATAAACATATCAACCAACTCCCTATTGGACAAGGGTGGTTGAACTCCTCGCTAGATCTCCATTTCGAGCATATTCTTTGAACTTCTCATCACGACCCATAGACATGCTTTGTAGTTGCATGCAGTGGGTGCCAATTCAAGATTGTACTATATTGCTAGAAAGCATCCGCTAAGTCACCTGTATGGATGTGGTCATTTTCTTGTCGATAATACCACTCCAATTGAGTTCCTGACAAACCTCTTGAAATAATGCATCCACAACTTTCTCGTCATCGGGGGGATCTTCCGAACATAGGACTTCAAATGCAGCTCGACAAGAAATGCCATCATATTTGGAAAAGTAGGAACTTTGAACTTGGGAGGAATCACCACACTGTGGACAAGACTCGTGATCATCAAAATTCAGCCCCGACATCTCGTTTTTCCACAAGATTCAAACGATCTTCAAGTTGCTTGTATTTGTCATCCCCAAAGAGTACCGATCATTCTCGTAATCTTCTTCCTTCTTCTCGTGCTCACTGGTCATCTGCTGTTCCTTGACACTTCCCCGCCTTGACACTCTCTCCGAGAACTCTATCCACCGACCACTTTAGGACCACCTTTGTGACATCTTCCCATGTTGAGGACGGAAATGACCTTCTTCTTTTTGTTGATGAGCTTCTTCAGATCTTCTTGGCCTTGGACCAAGCTGGTGAACATCTCCTGAAACTGAGCATTCTAAGCCTGAAGATCTTTGATAGTCTGTTCAAGAGCCATTTTCTGCTAAAATAAATAGTGAGAAAATGAGAAAATCGATCTTCAATGTACCTGTTATGAGATGTTATGCCATGATATGCAATGTTTATGCGAATGCAATGCAATGTTTTCAAGGACCTTAAGGATTTAAATTTGTTAAACAAGCATGAACAAACATTTATTAGTTTTCTTTTTTATTCTTTTTCCTCTTTTCTTTCTTTAAGTACAAAAGATAATTCAAAAAAATAAAAGAACAAAATCCTAAAGCTCTAGGTCTCCCATGGGCGCTTACTCTTGGTGCCGAGGTAGGCGTTGATGTTCCGCTCCTCGTGAAGTAGCTTGGTCAACTCTAGTACCTTCTTCTCGCTTGCATAACACCGAGCTTCAATGTATCCCTTCTTCTTTTAGTTGAATCCGTGATCTCTTCAAGTCTTCAAAATCGTGAGGCATGTCGGGATGGAGGATGTGATAGATACGCCACCTATAGTAACAGTTCCATAATTACTAGTAACACAAGCGTAAATGGAATCATGAGGTTTTGAGCTCGAGCTCGCACTCATTTGAGGTAAGGTTCCCAAGGAATGGAGTTTTGGTGCCCCAAAGTCTTGGTATCGCCTTCTTTACCATGCCCCAAGCGTATGAACCTTCGATGGTAATTCGAAATCGTTGTTGTAGTCGAACACAATATCTTGGAGAAGCATATCATGAGGACCATCTCTTCGAGCATAACCAAACGGACGAGAGCTAGAGAAGGGTTGGCACACTCCCCTTATACCAAGGAGTGGTACATTAGGGAATTCTCCGCAACGCTCAATGAATGTGAAGTCCTTTTGGGAGAAAAGACACCAACGGATGTCTGAATGAGAGAGTGACATTAGCCTTTGAGACCACTTCAATCTTTGCTCGTTCTTCAATACTGATTGAGGGAGGTGCGAAATAAACCACCTAGAAAGTAACGGTATGCAACACATGAGAGTTCCTTGTCTTTTGATAGTACGAGTGTGGAGAGAATGTAGAACATCTCCAAGTAAAGTAGGCACTGGATTGCGAGTAAGGAATGTCTTGATGGCGTTGACATCTATGAATTGATCCGAGTTAGGAAATAGAACCAAACCATAGATTAGTAAAGCCAAGATGTCTTCGAATGCTTGGAAACTCATAGCTTTGAGGAATTCCTGGCTTTTTTATCAGAACTTGGCAAGTAAACCTTAACTCCGCTTCTTGTTTCCCAATTGGCTTCAATGTCCGAGCGCTTTAGGTGTAAGGTCGATGCAATGTCTTCGCATTCTAGGAACCTTTTCTAGACCTGAATGGCATTTGATCAAGAATAGGTATCCCAAGTAGCTTAGAGAACTCTTCCAAGGTAGGAACCAACCGATAATCTGAATGTAAAGCAATGGTGTTTCGGATCAAGAACTGAATAGACATGCATCATATCTTCTTCAAAACCGGAGATAACCAAATCAAGCAGATAACCATGTCTTTTGATGAATTGGGCATGATCGAGAATCTCTGAAACCAATTCTTTGAGCTTAGAAGGTACACCCATGAAGTTGATTCGGATAGTCTCTCTAGAAGCCATAATCCCTACAAAATAGAGCAAAGATAAATCCCTAGGTCCTTGAAATAGTTAGAGATGATATGCAATATGATGATGTCATGATGTCATGTTTAGCAAGCACAAACAAATCACACAATAGCCCTAGGTTTAAGGCTTGCATGAGGTATAGGTGTTTACCCCGCCAAAAGTTTGAGTTGGTTCATCCTGTCCTATAATAGTAACCGGGTTCTAGGAATCTCATATCATTGATCTTTCTCGTAGGCATTTATTTCAATACGACTACCAAGTGGTCGACCGAAAATATCCCACAAGTCTGATCTTAATGAGCGTAGCATCGAGTATCATCCAACCTCGGTCTACACCAAAGCCGGCCATCTCACTACCTTCTAATGGCCAAGATGGGTCAATTAAGGTTCTAAAAGTTGAGTAAGTGCTGATGACACCACGCAGATGCCAAATACTATCCTCAACTTGGAAATGAAGAGTATCAGGACATCCAAAGTGTCACACTAACATAGCCATCATGTTGACCGTTTCGGTATACGCCTAACGGTCGCAACGATCTAATGCTACTTACCTAAAGGAAACCCGGATCCTGGTGTAGGATCCCCCACAAATATAATACCCAAGCAACCCTTAAAGATAAAGCAAGCAAGTCAAATGTAAGCGAAAGGTGATCTAGAAATCCTAAGGCATTTTCTCTTTAGGGTGTTTCTACAGAGTCGCCAGCTCGTGAATACTGAACCGACTTTGAGAATTAGTTTTGCTTTTTATCGCAAATGTTATGGATAGCAAGAGTCGCCACCGACTTTTCTTTTATCCAATTAAGGGAAGGTGAAAAGAATGGAAAAGACCTTCGTTAGATTCTCGAGTAAGGGAGAAGGTTATGAAAAGGAAGGTATTAGCACCCTTTCCATCCGTAGTTATCTACGGCTCTTAGTTACTCTTAGATCATTTTAAAAAGTGCTTTCTGTGTGTTTGACAAAAATGTTTTGAAAAGGCATTTCGCTTTGACTTTGTAATGATTCATGTAGGAATGTATACAAAGTGTTCGGAAATGTTTTTTTTTTTAAAAGAGTTTGAAATTTGACAAAAGTGTGAGGTGTGAAAAGTATTTTGTTTGAGCAAGCAACTAAAAGTCTTATTACCTACTCGTAATGGTCGTTGCGGTTATTTTATGCTCCTTTAGAATAGTGTTATCCATACCATTAGTTGGTAGGTTACCCTATTCGCTGGATGTAGAAGGACATTCGAAGGGACATCGGATGGTCATAGAAGGCAACTCAGGAAGTATCCTAGCACATCAAGGACGATCATCACTTTCGTAGGCAACAATCGAGGGACGATCATGTATTCAGAGGCGACATCGGGTCTATGATCTTTGTATCGAAGGGACTATGATGATATGTTTGTAGGCAACGGTGCTAGGATACCTCACGCTCGAGGACTTGACCATTTAATCGAAAGGCAACGAGAGAATTACCCTAAGGGGTGCGTGTGTGAAAAGAGTGTGTTGAATTCAGATATGTTATCTTGCAATTTAGAAGTGATCTACGTTCATTTTTTATCTTGCCATACACGCCTAATTACTAGCAGTTTATAGGGTGCGGAAAATAAATTATGAAAGTAAAGTGCGGAAAAGATAAAGTCCTAAGCTATTACATGGGTTTGGGGCAATTACATAATAGGAGTGCGGAAAGTAAAATCCTAATTAAACTATTACATCCCATAGGCAGTAATATTGAAAAGAAAAGCAAGAAAAATCGTCCAAACGCATAACTTGTAAGTTGCATACATAATCTGAAAATACGAGAAAATTGCATAAGAGGAAAATGTTAGTAAAACATGATTTTGAATGAGGAAAAAGTTTTAGATTAATAATGACAATAAGATGATAAGATAATTTTTGGTAATTTTCAATCGATTTCGATAATTAAAAGCAATAAAATCCAATTTAATGGTTAATTAGTAATTAATTAAAATATGCATGCAAAATATTAATTTTAATGTCAAAATTAAATAAACATTTTCCGATTAATATGCAAAAGGAAAATATTTTTGGTTTTAAATGCATGAAAAATGTTTAAAGATTAATTAAATTAAGAGGAAAATATTAAGAAAAATAAGAAAATAGAAAAAGTTAGTTTTCAAGGAAGTTAAAAGAAAGTGACCACGCCAGAATCGAACTCGTGCCCACTAGGAAAATTCACCAACGCTGCTTAACTGCGTGCAAGGATGCTTGGTGTTTGAATCGAAACAATGGTTTAAAAGGAATACGGTCATAAATTATAATTCAAACACAACAACACGCTGGACCCCAGCTGAGCTGCAGCCAACCGACGAAGCCATTACGCCACGTAAGCCTTCGCCGGTCTTAGACGAGTCAACGACGCTGGAGCCCTAGCTCCGGTCGTCTTCTCCGACCAACCAAAGTTCCAAACCTGCAAAATACGCAAAATAAAAAGCAAAGGGATACCCTACCCCCCTAAATCGACCATTGCGAGTTCAATGGTGGTGTCTATTTTGACTGAAACGGGCTGTATCAACCAGTTCGAAGCTAGCAGTTTGAAAAACCCTAAACATGGCAAATCACGATTTAGACGTTCAAGCTTAAGAACGATGGCCCATATCTTGTCTATGATGCCTCAAGATCACATTAGAACGATTAGTTTTGATTAAAATGCACAGATAATAAAAATTCGAATTCAAGAAAAATATGATTATGTATGTTCATATATGGCTCGATTCATGTAGTTTTAACCATGGATAATGGTGTGTACTTACTCCAAATTACCTCAGGAACACAATGGAATGATTGAGAGTGGCTGAAAGTGGATGGAAACAAGAATTCAATATTGCCAACTTTTGAGAAAAATTTGGAATTTTAGGGTTGCTTCAAGAGGCTAGGGTTTAGTCCTTGGTCTTTGTGAATGTGTTGTGTATTTATAGAGTGAAAGATTGAAGCAAAAAGAAAGAAAAAAGATATGCTCTTCAATGCAAAATAATTTCTCTTTCAAATAAAATCAAATCTTTTCAAATTTGATTTTTCCTTCCTTGCATGAGCTAGCACGAATTTGGGAAGTTGTATGGGCTTCCTTGGTCCTCAAGCTTGATAAAAAACCAACCCAACTTAAATTATACCTTGTTTTCATATTTTATTTAATTTAAATTTGAATTAAATGCTTTTAAATTCAAAAAAAAATAAAAAATAAAAGGTGGTCGTGGCAAGCCATCAAGAGGTCATAAATAATATTATGATCAAGTTTGGATCATAAAATTATAGACCCATTTGGAAAAAATTGGATTTTGTCATATATTTTCCTTTGTGCAATTCTTCCAAAATGCCCAACTTGTGCAAGGTGTATTTTGCTCAATTTTTAATATTTTTGAGTGTTCTTGGACTTTTTTAGAAATCTCTAGATGTCCTCTAAACAACCTCTTTGGTTTCATCTCAATTGGAGTTTCCATGCTCAATATCACTTCAATACAAAAAGTTGACTTTTTGTTGACTTTGAAAAGGACCTGTAATGTTTTGATCCATATCTTCAAAATGAAGCATTTTCTGACCATGCTTGTGAGAAATGAAGTTGTAAAGAATTGAATTTTCTTTAAAATGAGAGTTGGTGGAAAAATTTCTGATAAAGTATGAGAAAGTTATGCTCAGTCAAAGTTCAGTTGACTTTTCTCCAGAAACCCTAATTTGGAAAGTTTGATTTTTGATTAAATCTTGAGTTTACTTTTTGCCCAATACAACTGATTTTCAATCATCTGAGCAATTGTCTGAGGAAACTTGACTTGTAAGGCTTGAAACTTGTCATGGAGATTCTTTGAAGCATATGAGGAGGCATGATGACCATTGGAGATGTTGGAAGTCCATTTTGATCTGAGAATTGCCAAACCCTAGATTGGGTTGATTATCTTGGAGAGGGTTTGTCTGACCAATCCTTGAGGAATCCTTGAGCATGGATGTATGAAATGTCTTGAGAAGTAAGAGGGAAAATTTTGGGGTATGACACTCATCAAGAAATTATCAAAAGTCAAAAGTATATAAATCAGGGTTTCTTGATGAAAAGTCAACAGAACTTTGACCAGGCATAACTTCCACATACTTCATCATAAATGTTTCCACAAAATCTCATTTTGAAGGGAATTCAATTCTCTATAACTTTGTCTCTCACAAGGTTTGCCCAAAAATGCTTCACTTGAGAGATATGGATCATGACATTATAGGTCCTTTCAAAAGTCAACAAAAAGTCATCTTTTTCCAAAGAAGTGTACATGAACATAGAAGCTTCAATAAAGATGAAACTCGAGAGATATTTTAGAGGGCATCTTAAACTTTCTTAAAAGTCCAAGATCACTCTCAAACGATAAAAATTGAGCAAGTTATGGTTTGAGCAAGTTTGAAAAATTTGAAGAAATGCATGAAGAAAATATTGATCAATCTTGAGAATTTTCCAAATGGGCCTAGGTTTTTATGATCTAAACTTGTTTCTAATATGGCCCATGACCTCTAAGTCCAATTACAAGCTCCTTTGGAATTTTATTTATTTATTTTTGAATTAGTTCATTAAAATTCAATTTTAATTAAAATAAAATGCACGGAAAGAATTAAGTGCATGTGGGTTTGATGTCCAAGTTTCTTGAGGACCAAACAACCTCCATGTAGCTGGAAAAAATGAATAAACAAGATTGAAGCATGATTGAAGGGAAAAATAAAATTTTAAAGAAAATTGGCAATCAAATATATTTCACATTCAATACAAGATATTTTCTCATATTTGTTGACCTAGTTTATCCCTCTATATAAGTACAACGAGACCAGATGAGAAAAGGAAGGTTTGCTACACTCAAAACCCTACACGAAATGCTCCAAAAAATTAAAAGTTTTAGGGAAAGTTCGATTTCCAATTCCAATAGTTCTCAATCCAAACCAGCTATTCATTCATCCTCCTGAGCCTTCCAGGAGTCTCTCCAAGTCCTTAAGTAAGCAAGATCGTGCCCAGAACCATCCTCACGAGGTTGCACCGGTTTGGTAAAGTGTTGGGTTTCAAACCTTTGATTTACACGATATAAATTAATTTTATGCATTCATACATGTTCATGATGTTGTTTAGATTCAATTTGATGCTTTATTTTTGAGGTGTAATGCATGAATGATGAAACGCCATTGTTAGGGCAAGCGAACTATGAAGCTTCGAAACCCTATATACAGGCCGTTTCAGATCAAACTAACACCACCATTGAATTCCCAAGGGTCGATTTAGGGGGATAGGATCTTCCTTTTGTTTTTATTCGTGTTATTTTGCAGGTTTTGATTATCTCCTTACCGGAGAAATTGATCAGAAACGCCACCCAGGGCAGTTGACTAGCGAGGACTTCAGGCAGGCAGGCGTGGCATGATGTGGTTAGTTCATTCAAATGTCCATGGACCCCACCAATGCGCGTTTAATTGAAACTAATTTCTAGAATTGGTTTTCGCTTATATATTTATCATTGTGGCATTATTAATGGATGTATGGATGCCCCAGTTGTAGAACGCGAGCACGTAGTTCTCTTGTCCCTCAAGGCGTGAGTTCGTTCCCTACCTTTTGCAAATTTTTCCATATTTTTTTGATTTTTTACAGGTTACACATACATACAAAGGGAGGCATTTCCATATCACCAGAGGCCAGTGGCCTAGTGGTCCAATTTTGGCTCAACGACCCCAGGGTCACGAGTTCAAAACCCTGGGGGCCATTCCTATTTTTTAACACTTTTCCCCTTCATGTTTTCCTTATTTCTTTTAATTTCTAACCTATTTTTAATTCTTTTCAAAAATCACTTTAATTGTTTTCTAAAACCCTAAAAAATAATTTTCTTTTAGAATTAGGTCTTTAAAACATTTATTTAAATTTCTGCACTTTACTTTCCGCACCTCCTATTATGTAACTACTCCAAAGCCCCAGAATAGCGTGACATTTACTTTCCAGCGCCTTTTACTTTTCCGCAAATATTAATCGCTAGATGTATGCTAATTAGGGTTTGTATGGCAAGACTAAAAGCAATATTAGACAACCCTAATTCAAAGATAAAATATCCGATTTAGCACACTTTGTACACCTACAATCTTAGGGTATCCTCTCTTGTTGCCTCGATAAAAAATGGTCATGTCCCTCGAACATAGGGATACCATTAGCAAAGATGCCTACGAATAACATCATCATAGTCCCTTCAATATGAAGATCATAGTGCCTCGATGACCTCGATGTTGCCTACGAATATATGATCATGTCCCTCGGTTGTTTCGCGAATAAGTGATGATCGTCCCTTCAAATTGCTAAGGTATCCTTACAACGTTGCCTTCAATGACCATACGATGACCCTACGCCTGTCCCTTCACATCCAGCGCATAGGGCTACCTACTAACTAATGGTATGGATAACACTGTCTTAAAGGAGAAGGAAAATAACAAGAACGACCTTATGAGTAGGTAGTTACTCTTAATTGCTTGCTCAAAACAAATACTTTTCACACCTCACACTTTCAAACAAGTATTTTCAAATACTTTGTATACATTCTAGAGGACTGGTACAAGAATCATTACAAAGTCAAGTCAAAATATTTTCAAACAAATCACACACACAAAAGCAGGTTTTCCAAAGTGAGCTAAGAAATTAAGAGCCCGTAGATAACTACGGATGAAAAGGGTGCTAACACCTTCCTTTTTCATAACTTACCCCCCGAACTCAAAATCTATCATAGGTCTTTCCTGTTCTTTTCACCTTTCCTTATTGGATAAAAGAAAAGTCGGTGGCGACTCTTGCTAACCGCAACCTTTGCAATAAAACGCAAAAACAACCAAGTCAGTTCTCCCACCCTGTTACACAAGGACATACAATCCATTATTCATTTGTGCAGGAGCATAGAATATATCATTCAAATAAATAGAGAAACAGTTGTTCTTTATTATGAATGGAAAACCAAACTTGTCCAAACAAGAAACGGAAATAATATTCTTGCTAATTGCAGGTACACAATAACAGTTCTCTAACTGGATTATTAAACTACTAGGTAAAGTTAATACATAAGTTCCAACAGCCAAAGCAGTAACTTTTGCTCCATTGTCAACTCCTAGATCAACTTCACTTTTTGCCAATTCTCTAATTCTTTTTAGCCCCTGCACATTGGTAAAAATGTGAGACCCGCATCCAGTATCTAATACCCATGATGCAAACGTAGATAAATTAATTTCTATAACAAAAATACCTGAATGTGAAGTCTCTACTCCATTTTCTTTATCTTCCAAGTACTTTGGGTAGTTTCTCTTCCAATGTCTGGTTTTACCGCAATGGAAGCAAGTTCCCTCTTTTGATATGCCTCCACTAGGATTCAAAGCAGGAGCGGTAGGTTTAGATTTCGTAACTTCTTTTCCCTTCCCTTTACCAACCTTCTTGGTGGGCCTTTTGTTAAGCTTCTTTCCAATACTGATAATCAGAATTGGCTTCCCTTTTAACTTCATATTCTGCTCAGTAGTTCTCAACATACGTAGCAGTTCTAGAAAACTTTTGTCCAATTCATTCATATTCAAATTCAGGACAAATTTACTAAAGCTATCTGGCAACGATTGCAATATCAGATTAGTTGCAAGTTCCTTTCCAAGTGGAAACCCTAATCTTTCAAGGTTCTCCACATACCCAATCATTTTGAGTACATGGGGACCTATATGGGTTCCCTCAGCTAACTTATTATTAAAAAGGGCCTTTAAAACTTGAAACCTCTCATTCCTTGCCTCCTCTTGATAGAGCATTTTCAGATGTCTGGTCATTATCGAACGCCCATGTTCTCATGTTGCTTTTGCAACCCGAGTTCATAGTGACAAGCATGAGGTAAGCGGTTTCATTGGCATCATCGAGATGCTTCTTATAAGCATCTCTTTAGCCTTAGGTGCATAATCGAGGTTCCTCAGAAGTGTGTCCCTAAGATATACATCCTTTTGCCATGCTTGAGGACAATCAAATTTCTAATATAGAAAATTTGTCCTAGACAATTTTTCTTTATCAAGGATTGATCATAAAATGTTGTTAGATGATTTGTTTTGAGTCATGGTAATCTATATAAAATATATGAAAAATATTAGTATCATTAAAACAACATATTCAACTAGGCCTTTAATTAAATATGCTCCCACTATTTTACTGAAACCAAATGACCCTCACCATTTGATTCGGAAAATCCCGTTGGAAGATTTTCTAGTTGGTCGAGATCCATATTTCACTTTGTTTTAAGTAAGCGTTAGGCTGATTACACAAAACTCAGTTATTTAGGTAGGATCTCCTTCCAATTGTATCCAATACAATTCTCGAATATCTCAGTTGGGAGAATAACTCCTTATTCTAATCCATCATATGGATCATTCCTAACTCATGGTTCTAAAAGCATATAATATTATTATAACTTTTTTAGTTAAGTTTGACCCAGAGTTTTAGCAATTGGATATTACATTTATCCCATCGCACCTTACCAATATAGAACATGCACCTCGCATTAAGCGAAAGCTACATTGTTCGATACTAGTCTTGATGAGTGTTAAAACTTGGAAAGCATAAACTTAATATTCATTTTGAGGGAATTTGTTATTAGTTTGATCTCACCGGCTTAACATGCAAGTCGTCTCTCTCATGCATCAAAATATAGAGACATGCATCAACATACATATACAAAGATACTATTATGGCCCCTAACACAATTTTTCTCTCAAGCCAATGAGAGAACCTAAGCTAAACCTAATGACGATCTAAACTTCTACAAGCAAGATCTCCAAGGTTATCCTCCTTTGATATTGTATTCTTCTATTTCTTCATAACATTACATTACATAAAAGAATACTCGTTTTACATACAAGGGAGTGAGATGAGAAAAGAAGTTACGTCAAGAGATTAAGAGGAAGGCACGACACGCAGGTCGTATTTTAAAAACCTAAAACAAAATAAAAGAATCTAAGGCCATAACTGATCACCACAAGAAAAATAATAAAACACCTTTTATTATTATTAATTTAAATTTTTTTAATTAAATAAATCAAATTAAATTTCAGCGATTGATCACACTACGCAGAGTTAGCCCCGACGAAAATTTTAATGACCAATTAAATTAAATCAACTTCGTTTTTGCACAACTTTTGTGTTGTTACAACCCTAACCGCATAACTCTCCGAAAACACAACCCTTATGTTGTCATGAATCCTAATTCAAATAATTTTATGCCGTCAAACACAACTCAATTGATAATTTAGTATGATCAATCAACATGCCATTTCTTCACCAAACTATATTCGAATTCTGAAGGAAATGAACGATCATCTCTCAAAAGAATAACAATCATTATGTGATTTAATGGAAAAAATCAAAATAGTATATCCAATATACCACCTTTGCACCGTAATTATTTATATCATATATAAATTGATCGATTATATTAGTGTAACTTATGGACGATCGATGTATCGCTTCACCATACTAGTGTCGAATTAAGCATAGTTATATCGATTCATCCAAATCGTATACACAATGATGCCAAATAAAATTTAATCGATTATTATTTAATTCATTTTGTGTTTTAATCATATTAATACAGAACATACAAAAATAAATGATACCATATCCATGGTTTCGTAAGTGAGTCCGATACCACCAAGCAAAATTACAATCATAAATGCATGGAATTCAAATTTTCCTTTAGCAATCCTTACGAATGGGCATGGTCAGTGATAGAATCTATTACCTCTTGTGGCGATTTGAATCTTTGATTTTGTGATCACGAGCATTGATGAAGAACAACACCTCTACTCAGTCCACACGAACATATCGCTTTCGGTCATAGTGTTAGCTGCTTACGAACAGAAGCTTTGAATGAGAGAGTGAGCGAGAATACTGCTAGGTTTTTTAAGACTGAATTTTCATCAAGTGAAAAGCTTCAGCACGAGAGTTCTATTTATAGAACCACAAGTGTGGGTGGCAAGCGAAAATCCCAACAAAGGCTATAAGCTAAAAGCCCAATTAAGCATACGAGTATTATACCTTATGATGCACTGCATATCACTTATGTGTGTGGTACTTTACCATATTCTATATTTCACTAAAGTGCACCATACCTTACGATGTTTCTCGTTTACACTATCTCTCATTAATTTGTCCTTATGTGTGTGACCCTGTAGGTTTCTACAACGTTGGCAATTATATTAAATCACATTTAACATAATAAATAGTGAGCGGTGTCATACCCCAAAATTTGCCCTCTAACTTCTCAAGACATTTCATACATCCATACTCAAGGATTCCTCAAAGGGTT